>JANAVB010028820.1:9021495-9621495 GCA_029216955.1 Iris pallida
ATTGCATGTCTCCCTGCTTGGTTTATTTGGCATTTCATTGCTGGGTTCACCTTGGGATTGGTTCGGCTAGGCTTGGGTTTGCTTATTTGGTTCATCACGAACCAAGTGGAGAACCCCTACCTACCTTCCACCATCTCATTATTAACCCCAACCACCTTTCTCTCCCATTCAATTCAATTTTATTACTGCTCTTCCTCTTCTCCTTCCTCACCGAACCCCCCACCGTAGGCAAGTGCACTTGCTTCATGAAGGAACCCAATTTTATTGTTCCATTCTCTTCCTAAACATTCTAAGTCACTTAGTATTTAGCAATTTCAAATTCCATGGCTCATTTTATGTAGATCTAAGTTTTAGTATTTTTGATCTTCATGGTTTGATCTTCCGAAACTTGGTTGTTTCCGAAATGGAGAGTTCCATGTAGTAGGGATTTTGATTTCACACAAGTTTGGCTCTTGAATGGTTGGGTTTCATTGGGTCTTGGCCGAGATGGGGGTTTCCTGAGCTCTTGAGCTTTTTACGCCTGCTTGCTTTGGCTATGGGGAGAAGATGAAGTTTTACGCACACGTTCTAATGTGTTAGCGTAGTGTTAGCCCTTACGCCCATGTTTTACGTGTCAGCGTGTTATGTCAGCCTTTTACGCATACGTTTTCACATGCCCGCGTAGTATTCCTTTACGTCCACGCATTGCGTGCCAGCGTACTCTGTTTTATGCTGAGTTTCCACAAATTTTACGTCGGGGCCTTCCCGCTCGCGTAAAATCATGCTCGCGTTAAAATTGGCTCGAGCAGACTCTCGCGAGCGTAAAGTTGCCCGAGTGTTTCCTCGCGTAGAACTCACTCGCGTAGAGTTTTGTTCGAGAGTGGCGTGCGTAAAATCTTACGAGCGTAAAGCCCGGCTAGCGTAAAACCCCACCCGCATGTACCCTTGCTCGCGTAGAGCTATCTTACCTTGCTCTTTCTAGCGTAAGCCACTTTACGCTTGAAGGCCCCTTGGTCTAGCGTAGTAGTACGCACGTAGAGACTTGAGTTCCTATGATGTAAACCTTTACCCCTTTTGTCATGAACTTGATAATCACGAATTTTTTTAATATGTTTGAAAATGATAATTGAACATTGCATGGTATGACAAGTATACCTGACATGATTATCTCGAATTGCTGTTGCGACGGCTAACATGACATGACATGACCTGACAAGAATGATTGACCTGGACACCGTAGACGATTGTGTTTATACAAATAAACCAGTACTGTCTTGTATCATGTCTAGGACAGAGAACCCTGAATACCACGGTCAGGGGTACCTACTGAAATCAACTACGGCTAATAACTAGAATAATTCAGTAGTCATGAAGAGATTTCCCATCTACAAGCAATCTCGTTATCTGGGAGCACTAGCGGACTTGTAGCCTACCGACGAGTAGGGCACATTTCCAGCACACAGTCATGTGGTGCACCCTTATAAACGGACATTCGACCCAGATAACCTGGATAGTCTGTAGGACTGGTAGCTGTTGAAATAATCTCATTGCATCTTGCTAGTAACTAGGCCTGTGATAACCCTAGTTAGTTAAAGTATCAAGCCGTACTCATTGCTTGGCCGTGATTGATTGGATAAATTTAGTCCAGCTTAGTCTTGCCCCGATCCTGTACAAGATTGTTACATGACGGATTATTTATACTGGCCTTAACAATAAAGATCAGGGGACCAGTTCTGTTCAGGCGAAGGGTTACAACCCCAGTCCTTGTTTGGTTTAAGGATTGTAACCTGGCTTCCGGAGCAGTTCTGTGTCCTCCCTTCGTTTATTATCTTATTTCAACCCCATGCCATGTTTGTTATGTTTTACCTTACCTTAATACCATGATTATTTATACTGGCCTTAGCAATAAAGATCAGGGGTCCAGTTCTGTTCAGGAGAAGGGTTACAACCCCGGTCCTTGTTTGGTTTAAGGGTTGTAACCTGGCTTCCGGAGCAGTTCTGTCTCTTCTCTTCGTTTATTGTCTTCACTGTACCAATAGTATTTGAGACGGGTTTCTATTCAGGTGAAGGACTGCAACCCCGGTCCTTGTTTGGTTTAAGGGTTGTGACCTGGCTACTTGAATGGTTTCTTCGTACTCAGTTTACTGTTGTTATCTCTATTATTATCAGTTCTTTATTTATTATATCTTTAATACTCTATTGTGATATGCTGGTTTTAGTTCCTAAGTGAAGCCTCCTTTGTGGAACTTGCTCTTTTTGGGGTCTGACCCAGCTGGTTTTCTGTGGCCAGATATCGGAGCAGCTCCAGAGGTTCTACCTGTCTTCCAGCCAGATGGTGACCACCAGGCGAAACCCTGGCAACGAGTAGATTTCTTTTTGTCCTTCTATTTTATTGTAAAAATTATTCTTTTGAGGCGTTTACCCGACGAGCACGTGTTAGCTCGGTTGTACCTTTATTTACTGTCTGCCCACGGGCTGTAACATGATTGACAAATCCTAGGGTTGATCATGTATGACTGAAACTCTTGCTAGTCTTGACATTTTGTAACGACTAGCTTCATGATCAACTGAATATATAATGTTTGGGATGCCTTATTATTGTGTATTTGGTGATCTTACATCTTGCAATACTTACTTACTTGCTTGCGATTGAGACACTAGGCTTGTTCATGACCATAGACTGATGGATTGTAGTTAAACCCTCATATATTTAGACAGTCGTGACTGTATAGTGAGATGGATATTCGTTTCATTATGCGTAGTTGGCTATGTATGCCCCCGCTCTCCAGTATTCTGGTTCTGGGGCGTTACAAAGGTGGTACCTGACCCATATATCACAGAGCGTAAGAGTTGCACACCATAGGAAATTGAGTTTATTGAGCATTCCATAGTTATAATTGTTAGATAGGGTGCATGCTTAGTTAGTTCATATTTTTTGTTGATTGAATATTATTGATTAGTCCCCTCTTTATTCCTAGTCATTCTCTTCGTGACTTGTTTAAGAAATTATCGCTTGAAAGCGTTATGTATTTATATATGATGCTATTAGAGACATTTGATTTTTTAGGACAAAAATCTTTTAAGGATGATAGTTTGTAGCACTTGTCTCCCTAGATTTTTTTAGTTATTATTATTTAAGTATATAATAGTTAGAATCATTATGAATAGGAGTTTGACCTTGAATTCATGGAGGTTAGAATTATTGTTAAATAGAGATTTGACTTTGGGATCACACGGGGGCGTACCAATTAGGGGTGAGTATTCAGTTTATTCGGTTCTAACCGAACCGAATAACCGAAAACTGAATAAAAAAACCGAAATCGAACCGAATTGGTCAATAACCGAACCGAACCAAACCGAATTAAACTTTATTCGGTTTTTGGGTTTTTTTGTTTTTTTGTTGATATATAATAACTAAATAACCTTGATATATTATATATCCATAGTATATACCTATATATATATTATATATATATATATATATATAATATATATAACTAAAAAAAAAAAAAAATATAAACTAAATTTTCTTATTCGGTTTTCGGTTTTGGACCGAAACTGAAACACAAAACCAAAACCGAAACCGAAACCGAATAAGAAAATTTAGTTTTTCAAAACCGAAACCGAACCGATTTTTTAAAACCGAACCGAATCTCTTATTCGGTTCGGTTCGGTTCAGTTTTCGGTTCAAATCGAATAATGCTCACCCTAGTACCAATGCCTATAGGTGAAGTATGATAACATTAGGTCACATATGGTTTCTAGGGTCCCTAGATAGTCCCAAATATTTTATTTTACTATTTTAGAATTTTTTGGAATTTTTGGGAACTTTTGGATAATTAAAACCTATAGAATTATTTTTCCATAGGCATTTTGGATTTACTGTGGAGTCACACAAAGTGATTTTGTGACCAACCTTTTTATCTAGGCTTTAGACACCAAGATATAGTTTCTAGAATTTTCTAGGATTTTTCTGGGATTTATTTGGAGTTATTTGGAATTAAAATAAAATTTTAATAATTTTCTGTAGTTAAATAATTGATTATACTGTCTCAGCACAATCAACCACCCCCTGGCCCACCTGTCGGTGCCAGAATGACTCAGCCACCGCTTCTCTCTCTCTCCTATATATATATGTATTAAATGGGAAACCCTAGTTTATTATTCTTGTCTCCTTTTTGGTTTGATCTTGGAGATCCTCCGACTTAACGGAGCGATTGCCGCCAATCCAGACGAGCTTTTCGCGTGCCATTTTTTTAGAAGTATCGAGGTCAGTTTTCCGAATATATATTTTGTTTTCTAGAATTTTTTGTTCGAATTTCTGGATAATTAATTGAGTGTCGTTGTCCAAAAATCGACGTGCCGCACGGTTTTCGAGATTCCAAGGGATCCCGAACTCCGATTCGTGATCCGTTTGAAGTTTTGGAAAGCTGACACCGAGCTCTACAACAATAAATTTTCTAGAAATTTAGAGTTTTATCTAATATTTTATTTTATTCATAGAATTCAGATTTGGTCAACGATTCATCGATTTGGTCATGGTTAACCATAATGACGATAACTTTTGACCAAATCGTGATTTTATGACACGGTCGATTCCAGTGCACTCGTGGCACTAAAATCTACCATGTTGCACACTCAAACTTTTGAAGTCATAATATTTGACTAGTTAGTCCATCATACGTCTCGTTTTGCATGCTACGGGTCCCAAAGTTGGAACTGTGACTTTCCTTGGCCAAATATTTGTGTTTAGATTGTTATTTCAGAATTAAATAGGTTAAAATAGAATTTTAGATGATTTACTCCAGAATTAGAATAGTATTAATTAAGTTAACCCATTAACCACTTTATATGATTTTTAGAGTAGGGATCGTTGATCTAACTTGTGGTTTTTATGTGGGGTAGATCGGACTACGACGTCTTAACTGGTGACTTTATTAGCTGTCAGAGCAGGCAAGTATCACTATGACCTATGTTTTCTTTATTTTATACTACATGTATCTTCGTGTCGCCTTTTCACTATTACTCCATTATGGTTCATGATTGTCATTGTTCATGATTACTATTATGCACGAAAGTTAAAATCGTTTGGATAACATACATGTTCATGTCTGTAATACCCCAGTCCCAAAATATGTAGGACTAGGAACGTAGACATGCCAGCTGTATATATACGAAGTACACTCCAATATATGGAAACTTCGTATGAATACATAAGCTGTAAAATGCAGTATAACCATAACTAATCTCATCCACACAAAATAAATGAATAAAAGATATCATAATATCAACTATGAATTGTCATTGGTACATGTAGTTGGGCGGAGACAAATCCACTACCAACAAGTAAGGGAAAATACATGAAAAATAAAATGATTTTGGCGAGCGAAGCGAATACGATCCAAGTGCAATCATCCTCGAAGAAATAGTGATGATCACGACTAGATCTAGAACACCTGCGAAAGACAAGTGTACACACCTGGCGAGATAACCAGGTCCTCAGAGGGAAGTAACAAGACACATAATATCATGCCAATAACTGAATAATAAAAGCTAAACAGAAAAGTATATATGACTAAACAGACAAAGGTCCTTAACCATTCTATGTAAAAATGCATTTTGAAGACAACGTTCCACACAAGGGCTTCCGAGACTAGAAATACGGCACGTTAGCGTTTCAACCGAGGTACTAGTGGCATCTAGAGGAAAATAAATAAATGCACGGCACACTAGTCTCTCGGGTGAGTCACTAACGACGGCTAGAGGAAAGTAAATGCACGGCACATTTGCGTTTCAACCGAGGTACTAGTGGCATCTAGAGAAAAGTAAATAAATGCACGACACACTAGCTCTCGGCTGAGTCACAAATGTCAGCTAGAGGAAAGTAAATGTGTGAAAGCCCCTGCGCCTAATAACTGTCTTCCCCTCCCAATGCACTACTCGTGCTGAATCCACACCACGATATTTCTAATAACTGCTAAGTCTTCACAAATCTATTAGCAGTTATATCCTAACGCTCGTCCTGTATGCACCGATGTACGGTCGATACGCAAGTCCGAATCTATATGCGACTCGCGACTTCGTGGCACACATGTGTCGAGGCCAATGAATGCGACACAAACTAGGGCGGTCCCTTAACTCTAGGCCAAATGCAACTAAAATATAATTTGCAAGAACAATTTATATTTGCTAGAAATAAGTAAAAACATGCATGATATTGAGCAATTTAAATAAACAGTAAGGCAAGGTGTCTTGCCTGGTGTGTCGCCGGGTGTGGTGCGATGGTCTGGTATGTCCCAATAGTCCACTAGCCATGGTCAATGTGAAGGGTACAAATTTTTGCGAGAAAATAAGAACACATGTTTTAGTTACGATCAAGGACAAGCCAATCTTAAGAGAATTTGAATTAGGAAAAAAAATTATTCCTTAAAGAATATACTTACACAAATAGATATTCCAAACTATATGAAAATTATTTATATATCATTTCAGAAGTCTCCTAAAAATATTTAAAATCATAATATAAAATTTGTTTGTAATAATAGAAACTATATATATACTTTTTAAAAATGTTTTTTTATCTTTTTTTCTTAGGTACATACTGGAAATATCAATTTGGGATAAAACACTAACTATACAAAAAATTCCCTTTAGACAAAAATATAGATTATAATAGCATATTTTGTATCATAAAATTATATTTTGTAAAACCATACAATAATGTAGTCTAGATATACTCCAATGTATATACATTAACAAATAGATATAATGATACTACTAGTAAAACCAAAGCATTAATGATAATGATAAATAACATCATAATATAATTACATCTATATACTGATTTTTTTTATATCAAAACTGGTTCAATTATGACAAAAACCAATTGGAAATAAAATAACAAAATAATATTAAAAAAATGAAAACAATGTTACAGCAGCTACTGCTGCTTGCTTTTAATTGAGAGAACACAGAGAGAGAGAGAGAGAGAAAATAAATGGGGAAAATTTAGAGAGGGGAAGAGAGAGACGAATGGAGAGAAGAGAAGGGGGAGGGAGAGCGGCTTACCGACGGCTGACTGCTCCTGGATGCAGCGCTGGCCGCTGCGAAGGCGCGGACCGATCGCTGGGATCTCGTGGCAGCGGGCGGCCAAGACGAGGCCGGGATGGCGCGCTAGCGCTCCGGCGCTCACGTCGGTGGCCTACTCGACTGGACGCGACGGAGGGGTGCATACGTCTGTGTTGGTTCGCTGGTCGTCGGCGCAGATCCCGATGTAAGGCGCTGCAATCGGTCGCGCGGTCTTGGTGGCGGTGATGGGTTTAGGTGGAGGCGGAGAGGGACTGCGGACATGGGGCGATGATCGACGGTCTGGGCGGTTGGAGGCGGCACCACGGGAGGTGAGGGGGGCGTGTGTGTTTTTATTTTATTTTTATTTATTTGGTGGTGGCATGCTTTGGGACGACGGAGGTACTCCGATGGCCGGAGGGGAGAACGACGGTGGTGGTGCTATTTGGGCTGCAGTGGTGGCGTCGGTGTTTGGGTGTACGGTGATGGACGCGGCAGGGGTGGCTGAGAATCTGTGGAGATGGCGGCAGTGGGTTGTTGTGAGGGGTCCGAGGGAGCCTGGCTTGGCCTGGGTGGCTGCCATTGGTGGTGAGCGGTTTGGGGGGTACTGGCGGTGGTTTGTGGCCATGGTGGAGGTGGTCGTGGCGGTGGAGTTGTTGGCACGGATGGTGCCGACATAGTTGGTCGAAGATTTTGGTTGGGGTTGGCCAGGACAGTGTTGTGGTTCTCGGTAGTGGAAAAGGGTCAGGCTCAATATGGTGGCTAGACGGGAAGTCGGGTTATGGACGGGAGGGGTCGGAGTGCAGAAGGAGATGATGATGGCTGTCTAGGTGATTACCGGGGTTGTTGGTCGATGCCCGAGGTGAGACGGAGATGACTGATGGGAAAGGAGGCGTTGGTCGATATTGGTGGTGGTCAGGGGATGCGCCCGTGACGGCAGGGGTCGGGTTTGATGGGCTATGGTGAGGCTGTCCCTGGCTGGGGAGGCAGCCATGGTGGTGGCCGTCATCGAATAGAAATTAGGATTTCTTTGGTGATGGCCGAGAAGCAGTCAAGGTTAGAGTAGGGATTGATGTCGGCGTGTCGGGGTCGGACACAACGGAGGGATGAATGTAATTGTAAACAAAGAATAGTGGAAGAACTTTGGGTGGACACGGACACGATGCACGCACGAAAATGTTTGTTGTGTTGATAGAATTGGTTTAGTGAAATTTTTATGTGGAGGAGTACCTCTCCTTTTATAGGAGGTGGGAATTCCCACTTGGATAAGGATTAGGATTTAAACCCAATTAGATAATTCAATATAAATCAAAGCTAAATTCAATTTAAATTCTAATTTTAAATCTAGATAACCTAGACTCAAATTAAATATAAATTCTACCTTTAAACTATTTAAATTAAATCCATAAAAATCAAATCAAAATTTAAAATGGCCACAATAACTTCCAAATATATTTTTCAAAATACCAATAATAATAATTTCGAAATAATAAATATTTTTAAATATATTTTGAATAATGAAATATTAATATTAATAAATCTCAAAAATTATATTTTTATTTAAAATAAACTAATAAAATATTTAGGAAATATATACGTATGCGCAAAGAATATTATTTATTATTAATAACTATTATAAACGAAAGATTTTTTTATAAATAAATAAAATAATGGACTTGAAAATGTTGATGATAGCTAAAATAATTATTACATATATTAATTTGAAACTATAAAATAAAAAATATTTTTCTAAAAATATGTACGCTCACACATATTCGCACTCGTCGAGCAAATTTGATAATAACGAAATTTCGTGCACGACGTACACTGCAACTATGCAACGTACAAATAAAAAAATAATCAGTACCAAATTTATAAAAGAAAAATATAGTAGAAATTTAGGGGTTTTACATCCTACCCAACTTAAAAAAATTTCGTCCTCGAAATTAAGGATTCCTAGGAGGTGAGAAGGCACAAAACAATTCACAATGCTCGACGAAAGGATGCATTAGGAAATCTCGATTTCAATAACGGCAAGAATAATCATGGGTTAACAGAAGAAGGAAAATAAGTGGGGGTTAAAGTTAGAATATGCATTAAAGGTTAGAGAGAATGGATTAAATACCTAGAAGGTATGATTTGAGAGTAGGTTGAGGGTTATAGGTGATAGAGCAGCTAGAGGAATTTCTAGTACCACGCCTCCGTCCTTCTAAAATAGGTAGAGACGAAAGCAATAAGGAGTTCAATGACGATTTTATCGAATATCAATACATGATTCAAGGGCGACCGTATAATTTCGAAAGAATTTTCAAGGCAGTCGTAGATGGGATTCTAAAGGCTAAGTTTATTTATGTTCCATCCACATAGAATAATAGACAAAAGCGAACCAAAGTGCACTTGGTTGATCAGACCATCATGCACCGGTTCTGATTAGACAATATGTTAGTGAGCGGCTGCTCAATATCATATGCCTTGATCAAGCTCGATAAAGAATTAGTTTGCAAATACTAGGCTATATTAGCATCATTAGTCTAGATAGTAAAACATAGGCACGAGGGTAGATGCAATAAGAACCAATATGAATAGTCTAAGAGTCATAAGGATCTAAGTCTTGTTTGTTCCTATACTATCATTCTACGGTTTTATTGACCATGGCTTGGTTGACCAAATGGGTTAAATTCCTCTAGTCTCGATAGTCTAGATGATACTAATTGTATTCCCTCAATGGTCAAGGGTGTGTCAGGTCGTGGATATTCTACCCAACTTAAAGAATTAAGCTAAGGGTGTTTGGGACATCTAACTAGTAGGGTCAATCTCTAGCAAGCATGAAGGGAAGATAGGAATAATGATAGGAGGAATCAAGTAAGATGCAATTGATGAGTCGAACGGTAATTCGAATATGAGATCGAGGGAAGAGGTCAAGTATGTGGATGAGATCCTAGACTTCTAATCCTATACGCAGGCTTGCTTGGTACGGTATTGTAACCAAACAATTTATCTTGACCTGCATGGGCCACCACAAAAATATGTAACGTCCCAGTCCCAAAATACGTAGGACTAGGAACGTAGACATGCCAGCTGTATACATACGAAGTACACTCTAATATATTGAAACTTCGTATGAATACATAAGCTGTAAAATACAGTAGAACAATAACTAATCTCATCCACACAAAATAAATGAATAAAAGATATCATAATATCAACTATGAATTGTCATTGGTACATGTAGTTGGGCAGAGACAAATCCACTACCAACAAGTAAGGGAAAATACATAAAAAATAAAATTTTGGCGAGCGAAGCGAATACGATCCAAGTGCAATCATCCTCGAAGAAATAGGGATGATCACGACTAGAGCTAAAACACCTGCGAAAGACAAGAGCACACACCTGGCGAGATAACCAGGTCCTCAGAGGGACGTAATAAGACACATAATATCATGCCAATAACTGAACAATAAAAGCTCAACAGAAAAGTATATATGACTAAACAGACAAAGGTCCTTAACCATTCTATGTGAAAATGCATTTTAAAGACAACGTTCCACACAAGGGCTTCCGAGACTAGAAACACGACGCGTTAGCGTTTCAACCGAGGTACTAGTGGCATCTAGAAAAATAAATAAATACACGGCACACTAGTCTCTCGGGTGAGTGACTAACGGCAGCTAAGGAAAGTAAATGTATGGCACATTTTCGTTTCAACCGAGGCACTAGTGGCATCTAGAGAAAAGTAAATAAATGCACGGCACACTAGCTCTCGGCTGAGTCACAAATGGCAGCTAGAGGAAAGTAAATGTGTGAAAGCCCCTGCGCCTAATAACTGTCTTCCCTCCCCATGCACTACTCGTGCTGAATCCAAACCACGATATTTCTAATAACTGCTAAGTCTTCTAGACAAATCTATTAGCAGTTATATCCTAACGCTCGTCATGTACGCACCGATGTATGGTCGGTACGTAAGTCCGAATCTGTATGCGACTCGCGACTTCGTGGCACACATGTGTCGAGGCCAATGAATGCGGCACAAACCAAGGGCGGTCCCTTAACTCCAGGCCAAATGCAACTAAAATATAATAATTTGCAAGAGCAATTTATATTTGCTATAAATAAGTAAAAATATGCATGATATTGAGCAATTTAAATAAACAGTAAGACAAGGTGTCTTGCCTGGTGTGTCGCCGGGTGTGGTACGATGGTCTGGTATGTAGTCCACTAGCCATGGTCAATGTGAAGGGTACAAATTTTTGCGAGAAAATAAGAACACATGTTTTAGTTACGATCAAGGACAAGCCAATCTTAAGAGAATTTGAATTAGGAAAAAAAATTATTCCTTAAAGAATATACTTACACAAATAGATATTCTAAACTATATGAAAATTTATATATCATTTTAGAAGTCTCCTAACAATATTTAAAATCATAATATAAAATTTGTTTGTAATAATAGAAGCTATATATATATACTTTCATAAAAATGTTTTTTTTCTTTTTTTTTCTTAGGTACATACTGGAAATATCAATTTAGGATAAAATACTAACTATACAAAATATTCCCTTTAGACAAAAATATAGATTATAATAGCATATTTTGTTATTCCCGGGGCTTGATCAAAGATGGAAAAACTGATGCAATCGAGATCTGAGAGTCACACAAAAAACTTTGCATTGAAACTCAAGATCTACGATGATACAAAAAGCCAAATAGCCAGATTACAATATGAAGGAGGGAAATAGAGAAGAGACGATCTCTCGTTCTTCCTTGCAAACGTGTTGCAATTGGGACAGAACGAGTTACAATAATCTAGAGAAAGATGAGATGAAGAAAAGTTGCTGGGGAGTCAAAACACCGTTGCTCAAAGTAAGATTCGCCCCACACGAATTGCTTCCAGGAACCAGAAAGTTGAAGAACTTGTGGAACGCTCGAAGTCACCTATGTTCTGACTGCTCGAATGGACTTGCAATGGCGGCAGCAGCTCCTCTCTCTCTCTCTCTCTCTCTCTCTTTTCTGACTTATAAAATTCGTAGTCCTCCACAAAGGAGGCCAAAAGAGTATATAGGGAGAGGATGGAAACCCTAGCCGCATCCTCAGTTATGGAAAGATTGAATCGAATTCCACAAAGACAGCAACGAAATTAATTCAAATCCCTCAAAGATAGCAACGAAATTAATTCAAATCCCTCAAAGATAGCAACAAAATTAATTCAAATCCCACAAAAAGTGGATCTAAATTAATCGCATTGAATCAGTCTTTCCATAACTGACTTGTAGCCTGCACAGTCAGCGGAGCCCTCCATGCGGCAGCAGTAGCCTGGCCGCATAAGCCGCATGAGCTGCATGGACCGCATGAGCCGCATGAGACCGTATGAGGCCGCATATGAGCCGCATGCCGCATAAGACCGCATGGCCGCATATGAGCCGCATGACTGCTGACGTGCTAAGTGCAAAGTGCGCTAACAAAATGCCACATTACGCCTCATGAGCCCATGAGCCCGATTTCGAGTTCGAGCCCGAGTCCGAGTCCGAGTCCCTTTGGGGCTTAGCTCCAAATAGAATTAATCCAAGAGAATGACAAAAGCATTAATGCTTAATCCTTGGAGCCTATTCTTACCTCCTAGTAAAATCACCCACATGGTTCCCTCCTTAGGGTCACCACCCCATGTGCATCTCTCAACAACACAACCAAGTAAATATGTTGAGATAACTCATGGTGCATTTCCGATGTGGGACTAACTTTTACAAGGCATGTTGAGAGCAAGCTCTCTCATGTAAAGAAAGCACCAACAATCTCCCACATATCACAACATATATATGTGTCCAGGGTTGAGCGTTTTCTACAGTAACTGTCCATTTTGTATTAGGATAGATGTCGCTGACGACTTGAATCTTCCCGCATGAGTTAAATAACAATGTGATACAAGAATGGACTACGTCTTGAATTCTGCACCACAATTATAATTCTTCCCACTCACAAAGTGTAGTTACATGTGTTTGGATGCACATTAAAGGCCCTGTGCCAGCCTGGTTTCAGTATATAATTTTGGACGTCTACAAGTTTACCCTCAAGAGACGGCCTGATATCTCTTTCCATACACTATAGGTGAGTTATTTATTAAAGAGACATGACATGAAGCCTTGCGCTTCCTTGCGGTGCTACGCCGCTATGACTTGGCCTGAAGCCGAGGCATTACTCCTACCTGGGAACCTCATCGTAGTGTCATACTACTGTAGCATGAGGTCTCAGCCTCTTTGTAGTGCCAATCTACTCAGCATGAAGCCTAAGGCTTCCTTGCGGTGTTACACCGCAATGACGTGGCTTGCAAGACTGAGGCTTTACCCCTATCTGGGTACCTCATCGTGGTGTCATGCCACTATAACATGGGGCCATCCTCCCCTTTGTAGTGCTGTCTACAACTTTTAATTACGTCATACAGCATTAGGCTACCTGCCTATTGCGGTGCTACGCCGCTATGACTTGGCTTGCAAAGCCGAGGCATTACCCCAGACCTGGGAACCTCATGGTGGAGTCACCCCACTGTAGCATGGAGTTTCACTCCTTGTAGTGTTTCTCTACCGTGCTTCCTGTAAAGCACACCAGGCATTCACTCTGTCTGAGAACTCATTAAGGCGTTTAAGCCAACCTTCCACAGGATCTTTTTTTTTCCGCAGAAAATACATAGTAGACAACAGTGGTTATGGGTCTGTATCCCTTCCATGTTCCAGAGAACAAGTACCCACTGTTACCTGATAGTTTCCCAGTCAGTGATCCTCCTTTGAACCAAAAGTTAGATGCCTAGTAGATTTCTCTTTGAACTAATAGCATAAAACTTATGGTAGGATTACAAAGACACACTATCAGAATGCCATCAATCCCATTTTACAAGCTATGTCATCGACCAACTGGCACTTGAGGCTCTTTGTGAACGGATCTGCCAGGTTCTCCTGACTCTGAACATCAATCACTGCAATTACACCTCTTTGATAAGATCGTGTACTGCCCTGTGCTTCAACCGCACAGTCCTCTTCTTTCCATTGAAAAGGTTATTTGATGCCACCGCCGCAGTCGCCTGGTTGTCACAGTATATCGGTATCGTCGGTATCTGAGCCCAATCACTGGAAGATCATACATGAGCTTTCGAAGCCATTCTGCTTCATCTGCTGCAGTTTCAAGTGCATAGAATTCAGATTCCATGGAGGAATGAGAGAGTATAGTCCGCTTCTTGACTTCCACGATATAGCAGCTCCATCCAAGGAAAAGATATATCCTCCTGTGGATCTCTTGCTTTCCACCTCCGAATACCAGCTAGCATCACTGAAGCCTTCCACTACTGTCGGATACCCGTTGTAGTGCAGTGCATATGTCTGAGTCTTCTTGAGATATCTCATCACCCGCTTCACAGCTTTCCAGTGCTCAATCCCTGGATTGCTTGTGAACCGACTCAGCATTTCACGGCAAAAGCTATGTCAGGCCTTGTGGCAGTGGTTGCATACATCAAACTTTCGATAATGCTAGAATACTCCAGCTGCCTGACGCTTTCCTCGAGTTTGGCTTCAGCTTCTGATCACCCCTGTATGGCGTATCGATCCCTGGAAGATCCTTATACCCATAGCGTGTGAGCATCTTTCAAGTAGTGAGATTGTGACAGTGCTACTCCAGTGTCTGTCCGGATGATCTTTGCCCCAAGATGACATCTGCATCCCCAAGTCCTTCATACTGAACTTGGGTTGAGAGGAACTTCTTTGTCTCCGTGACACAGCCTATATCCGTCCCTAGGATTAGCATGTCATCCACGTACCGACAAACGATGACTCCTCTTCCATCAGCGAACTTGTGTAAACACATTTGTCCGTCTCGCTGACTCTGTAGCCGTTTGCCCTAATAACTTTGTCAAACTTCTCATGCCACATCTTGGGAGCTTGCTTCAAACCATACAATAATTTCACCAACTTGCAGACTTTGTCTTCAAGACCTTTGACGACAAATCCATCTGGTTGTTGCATGTAAATCTCTTCGGTCAGCTCCCCATTCAGGAATGCTGTCTTTACATCCATCTGATGTAACACCAACTTATGTATAGCTGCTAGAGCGATTAACATTCTGATGGTGGTCATCCGAGCTACTAGAGCGTACGTGTCAAAGTAGTCTATCCCCTATTTCTGAAAAATTCCTTGCTATCAGCCTGGCCTTGAACTTGTCAATAGTTCCATCTGCCTTCATCTTCTTCTTGAAGATCCATTTACATTCGATGGGCTTTTCTCCTTCAGGTAGATCTACCAATACCCATGTGTTATTGGAGGTGATAGAGTCAAACTAGTCATTCACTGCCTCCTTCCAGAAGATAGCATCTCTGGTCTTCTTCATCGCCTCATCATAGGTAAGCGGATATGCTTCCACATGATAGGTGACAAAGTCATCTCCGAAGTCTTTAGGTCTCCTCGCTCGCTTTGCTGACGGCTCTGCGAGTTCTGGTACAAGAGTTTTTCATCAACAACAGCTTCTTCTTGGACTACTGGGCCATATGAGATTTCAGTCTTATTTGCACCTTTTCTGGAATGTCTGAAAGAACAATGTTTTTATCTTTTGTAAACTTTTCTTCAAAGTATTTAGCATCGCAAGATTCGATGATATGATTTGACTCAATATCAAGGAATCTCCGAGCATCACTCTTCTCGGCATACCCCAAGAAGATCGCCTTCATAGTCCTTGTCCCCAGCTTCTGAATCTTCAGATCTTGGAGCTTCATATACGCCAGACACCCCCACACTCGAATGACATTCAAGTTTGGTCTGACTTTAAACCAGAGTTCATGAGGAGTTACGTCCGAAGTTGCATATGGCACTCTATTCAGTATGAAAGTGGACGTTAATGCAGCTTCTCCCCAGTAACATTTTGGAAGACCTGCAGTAAGCAGCATTGAATTCATCATTTCTGTTAATGTTCGGTTCTTTCTCTCTGCTACTCCATTGGATTGAGGAGAATATGGAGCAGTATTCTCGTATATGATTCCATGTTCTTTGCAGAACGATGCAAGTCATGAGATCTGTACTTCCCTCCTCGATCACTTCTCAACCTCTTGAGTTGTTGTCCAGTCTGCCATTCAGCTTCGGCCCTGAACTCTCTGAACTTCTCAAAAGCTTCGTCTTTAGTCTTGAGCAAGTAGACGAACGCGTATTTTGAGAAGTCGTCGTTGAAGGTTATGAAATACTTCATCCTGGCCTTCGTGGAGAAATGTTTGAAGTCACAGATATCGGAGTGTACCAACTCCAGAAGATATGTGCTTCGATTGACCCGATGAAAGGGTTTCCTTGTGATCTTCGTCTGAGCACACACTTCACACTTCTCCACCTTATCCCCATTTGAGATAAGTCCTAGACTAAGTATTTTGTTAATTCTTTTACAATAAACATGTCCAAGTCTATTACCACAACTCAAGAGAAAATCAGAAAATGCAACTGCATTTATGTCATTAAACTGGTTGACAAGCTAATTTTAAACATTTCTTCGGTTTGATAAGCCTTCCCGAAGTATGTTCCCTTCTTGGATATCACCATCTGACCAGCATTGATGTCCATCCGCAAGCCTGCGTTGTAGAGCAGGCTTCCAGAGATCAGGTTCTTGGCAATCACCGGAACATGCTTCACACCATGAAGTGTCAGAGTGTTCCCAGAAGTGGGTTTCAGCTCCATAGTCCCGATCCCCAGAACTTTAGCTTGGTCCTGGTTTGCCATGACAACCTTCTCAGATATCAGCTGGTACGTGACGAACCATTCCTTGCCAGAACAGACATGACAAGTCGCACCAGTATCTATCCACTAGTCAGAGTCAACCCCACAGTTGTGACCTGTGCGATGATAGCAACAATGTTAGAAACCAATAAAACCTTACTAGGCTCACCTTTCTCTGATTGTTTAGGCTTGGATCTGTATTCACTCTTGTAGTGGCCTTTCTTGCCACAATTGAAACAAGTCACGTGGGACTTAGACTTCTGTTGCTTGAATGAAGGACCCTTCACTTTTAGATTAGTGAAGTCCTTCTTCTTGTGATGAGAAGCCGCCTGCTTCCCCTTGGGATCTCTCTTCTGCACTAGATTGGCCTTAGCCAACTGTTTAGACAGAGTATCCATCTTCTGTTAGGAACGCATCTCGTCCTCAACATGGATCTCTTGAAGTAGATCTCCCAAGCTAATGTCTAGCTTCTTTCTGGGCATCCTTGCATAGAAGGTACTTCATCCAGCAGGAAGTTTTAAGATGATCTCTCCAACAACAAACTTGTCGGGAAGGGGCATCTCTTCGTCTTCCAGTTTCTGACGCAGCTTCTGAACTTCCTTCACCTGTGGCAACATGGACTTCTCGTCCTCAAAGAGCAATTTGTGATATTTTTCAACCACAAATATCTTGCTCCTGTTCATGTCTTCTTCATACAGTTTTTCCACATTCTCCCATATGTCTCTGGCAAATTCCTTCTTCGAGTAGGATTCTGCCAGGGAATCCTCCATAGCATTCAGGATGAGAAGCCTGTAGATGCTATTTTCCCTTCTCCATTTGGCCTGGAGTTTGGTAGCCACATTGATTGGGGCAGTAGATCCAGTGTCTAGAACAAAAGGTTCTTCCTCCAACAGTATATGATCAACGTCTTTGAGTTGAAGAGTTAGATAAACCTTCCTCTTCCAGACTTGATAATGCTCTCCATCGAACTTTTCCAACTTGCAGTAGTCCGATTGGACGAGCGAAGCATTAATGTTTTCCATCTACAAGGATCTTGATTTGAGATTATTATTCTCGGGGCTTGATCAAAGATAGAAAAACTGATGCAATCGAGATCTGAGAGTCACACAAAAAACTTTGCAGTGATCAAACTCAAAATCTACGATGATACAAAAAGCCAAATAGCCAGATTACAATATGAAGGAGGGAAATAGAGAAGAGAAGATCTCTCGTTCTTCCTTGCAAACGTGTTACAATTGGGACAGAACGAGTTACAACAATCTAGAGAAAGATGAGATGAAGAAAAGTTGCTGGGGTATCAAAACACCGTTGCTCAAAGCAAGATTCGCCCCACACGAATTGCTTCCAGGAACCAGCAAGTTGAAGAACTTGTGGAACGCTCGAAGTCACCTCTGTTCTGACTGCTCAAATGGACTTACAATGACGGCAGCAGCTCGCTCTCTCTCTCTCTTTTCTAACTTATAAAATTCGTAGTCCTCCACAAAGGAGGCCAGAAAAGAGTATATATAGGGAGAGGGTGGAAACCCTAGCCGCCTCTTAAGTTATGGAAAGATTGAATCAAATCCCACAAAGATAGCAACAAAATTAATTCAAATCCCTCAAAGATAGCAACGAAATTAATTCAAATCCCTCAAAGATAGCAACGAAATTAATTCAAATCCCACAAAAAGTGGATCTGAATTAATCGCATTGAATCAGTCTTTTCATAACTGACTTGTAGCCTGCACAGTCAGCGGATCCCTCCATGCGGCAGCAGCAGCAGCAGCCTGGCCTCATGAGCCGCATGGCCTCATGGCCGCATGGACCGCATGAGGCCGCATGAGCCGCATGGACCGCATGAGCCGCATGAGCCGCATGAGACAGCATAAGACCGTATGGCCGCATGACTGCTGACGTGCTAAGTGCTAAGTGCAAAGTGCCCAACAAAATGCCACATTACGCCTCATGAGCCCATGAGCCTGAGTCAGAGTTCGAGTCCGAGTCCGAGTCGTTAAGCACCTTTGGGGCTTAGCTCCAAATGGAATTAATCCAATAGAATGACAAAAGCATTAATGCTTAATCCTTGGAGTCTTATTCTTACCTCCTAGTAAAATCACCCACATGGTTCCCTCCTTAGGGTCACCCCCCATGTGCATCTCTCAACAACACAACCAAGTATATACGTTGAGATAACTCATGGTGCATTTCCGATGTGGGACTAAACTTTTACAAGGCATGTTGAGAGCAAGCTCTCTCCATGTAAAGAAAGCACCAACGTATTTTGTATCATAAAATTATATTTTGTAAAACCATACAATAATATAGTCTAGAGATATTCCAATGTATATACATTAACAAATAGATATAATGATACTACTAGTAAAACCAAAGCATTAATGATAATGATAAATAACATCATAATATAATTACATCTATATATTGATTTTTTTTATATCAAAATTAGTTCAATTATGACAAAAACCAATTGGAAATAAACAACAAAATAATATTAAAAAATAAAAACAATGTTACAGCAGCTACTGCTGCTTGCTTTTAATTGAGAGAACACAGAGAGAGAGAGAAAATAAATGGGGAAAATTTAGAGAGGGAAAGAGAGAGACGAACAGAGTGGAGAGAAGGGAGGAGGGAGAGCGACTTACCGGCGGCTGACTGCTCCTGGGTGCGGCGCTGGCCGCTGCGGAGGGGCGCTACGGAGGCGCGGACCGGTCGCTGGGATCTCATGGCAGCAGGCGGCTAAGACGAGGCCGGGATGGCGTGCCAGCGCTCCGGCGCTCACGCCGGTGGCCGGCTCGACTGGGCACGGATGAGGAGTGCATACGTCTGTGTTGGTTCGCTGGTCGTCGGCGCAGATCCCGATGTAAGACGCTGCAACCGGTCGCACGGTCTTGGTGGCGGTGATGGGTTTAGGTGGAGGCGGACAGTGATTGCGGACACGGGGCGGCGATCGATGGTCTGGGCGGTTGGAGGCGGCACCACGGGAGGTGAGGGGGGCATGTGTGTTTTTTTTTTTTTTTTTATTTGGTGGTGGCATGCTTTGGGACGACGGTGGTACTCCGGTGGCCGGAGGAGAGAACGGCGGTGGTGGTGCTATTTTGGGCTGCAGTGGTGGCGTCGGTGTTTGGGTGTGCAGTGATGGACACGGCGGGGATGGTTGAGAATCTGTGGAGATGGCGGCAGTGGGTTGTTGTGAGGGGTCCGAGGGAGGCTGGCTTGGCCGGGGTGGCTGCCATTGGTGGTGATCGGTTTGGTAGGGTACTGGCGATGGTTTGTGGCCATGGTGGAGGTGGTCGTGGCGGTAGAGTTGTTGGCACTGATGGTGCCGACATAGTTGGTCGAAGATTTTGGCCGGGGTTGGCCAGGACAGTGTTGTGGTTCTCGGCAGTAGGAAAAGGGTCGGGCTCAATGTGGTGGCTAGACGGGAAGTCGGGTTGTGGACGGTAGGCGGGTCAGAGTGCAGAAGGAGATGATGGTGGCTGTCCAGGTGATTGTCGGGGCTGTTGGTCGATGTCCGAGGTGAGGCGGAGATGGCTGATGGGAAAGGAGGCATTGGTCGATATTGGTGGTGGTCAGGGGATGCGCCCGTGACGACAGGGGTCAGGTTTGATGGGCTATGGTGAGGCTGTCCCTGGCTGGGGAGGCAGCCATGGTGGTGGCCGTCATCGAATAGAAATTAGGATTTCTGTGGTGATGGCCGGGAAGCAGTCAAGGGTAGAGTAGGGATTGATGTCGGCGAGTCGGGGTCGGACACAACGGAGGGATGAATGTAATTGTAAACAATGAATATTGAAAGAACTTTGGGTGGTCACGGACACGATGCACGCTCGATAAAATGTTTGTGGTGTTGATAGAATTGGTTTAGTAAAAAATTTATGTGGAGGAGTACCTCTCCTTATATAGGAGGTGGGAATTCCCGCTTGGATAAGGATTAGGATTTAAACCCAATTAGATAATTCAATTTAAATCAAAGCTAAATTCAATTTAAATTCTAATTTTAAATCTAGATAACCTAGACTCAAATTAAATATAAAGTCTACCTTTAAACTATTTAAATTAAATCCATAAAAATCAAATCGAAATTTAAAATGGCCACAATAACTTCCAAATATATTTTTCAAAATACCAATAATAATAATTTCAAAAATAATAAATATTTTTAAATATCTTTTTGAATAATAAAATATTAATATTAATAAATCTCAAAAATTATATTTTTATTTAAAATAAACTAATAAAATATTTAGGAAATATATACGTATGCGCAAAGAATATTATTTATTATTAATAACTATTATAAACGAAAGATTTTTTTATAAATAAATAAAATAATGGACTTGGAAATGTTGGTATGATAGCTAAAATAATTATTACATATATTAATTTGAAACTATAAAATAAAAAATATTTTTCTAAAAATATGTACGCTCGCACATATTCGCACTCGTCGAGCAAATTCGATAATAACGAAATTTCGTGCGCGACGTACACTGCAACTATGCAACGTACAAATACAAAAAAATAATTAGTACCAAATTTATAAAAGAAAAATATAGTAGAATTTTAGGGGTTTTACAATGTCTTACTTATTGTTTCCCATTGTTTACAGTTTATCGTATTGCTAATGTTTATCATAGTAGACATGTATTGTGAGTGAGTCGGACGGAAGAATACAATAAGTTAGCATGTGGTCAACGAATTGAATACAGACCCCCTATATGTTGATTGCATAATATCAGTCATGCACCACACGTATGACTGACGGATATCCCAAGCTCTACATGCTGAAAGTTGGTATTCTAAAATACACAGTACACATGACTTAATAATTATTGCTCTATTGTTTATTGTTCTTCTTTCGTCAAGTCTACCTTCTTATTGTCCTCATGTCTTAGTGGTATGTCAAAGTCTACCTTCATATTGTTATCATGTCTCAAAGGTACTTCTTTATCATATAATGTCATGCCTATACTTATCTTCAATTAATTTTCTATTATCGTTTCTTCATGCTTGTATAATATATTGTGTAATGTAGTGTTATGGTGATCTTGCTCCAATCCTGACTGGATAACTATTTTTCAGCTTTAGACGACGAGATTTGTCCCGAGGTCTACGGTGAGGATGTTGAAGACACTAACGTCGCTGGCGTACCCGATTCCGGTACTGATGGGAATTAGCATATTTCCTTTCTTATGGATTCGTATTAGTTAGTAGTTATAGTTATAGAGTTTAGTTGTTTTATTTTATGCTATCCCGATTTATTTTTTGAGACTTTTTATGTTGTTGTAGATTATTTGATATTTATAATATTGAGATTATTGGATATTTTGGTGATTACTGTTGGCTTAGTTGTGGATGATATATGTGCGTGTTGTGCTTGTTGTGGACCATTGTTATCATAGACAACGTACTACCGCCGATGCTGCGGCATAGACTGGACTTGGCCACGTACTTGTATTCCGAAAAGCGGACGCAGGTCGTGGCACCATCAACAATGAGTACATCTCCATCATGGAGAACAATACTTTTTTCCAACAAACCTACCTTTAGGTTGTAAACCTATATTTTGTAAGTGGGTCTTCAAACAGAAGCTTAGAGCCAATGATACTATAGAAAAATACAAAGCCAGATTAGTAGCCAAAGGTTTCACTCAGAAAAAAAGATTAGATTATTTTGATACATATTCTCCTACAGCTATGATTACCTCTATAAGAACACTTCTAGTCTTCGCATCTATTCAGGACATGCTGATCCATCAAATAGATGTAAAGACGACCTTTTTAAATGGAGATTTAGAGGAAAAAAAATCTATATGGAGCAACCTGAAGGTTTTATTGCTAAGGGTCAAGAAAAAAAGTTTACAGATTAGTTAAATCTCATTATGGCCCAAAGCAAGCTCCAAAGCAGTGGCACAACAAATTTGATAAAGTAATCTTAGAATTTGATATCTTGCCAAATGAGTATAACAAATATATATACTATAAAAATATAAGTGAAAGTTGTGTTATTTTATGCTTGTATGTGGATGACATTCTCATACTAGGATCCTCACTTAACTTGATAAATAGCAGTAAAGATTATTTGTCTAGAAAGTTTGATATGAAAGATCTAGGAGAAGTCAACTTGATTCTAGGAATACAAGTATCCAAATCCAAAGAGGGTTTACTCTATCATTAGTACACTCCATTGACAAAAATGCTAAAAAAATTTAGTATTTTGATAAGAAATCTGTCCATAGTCCTTTTGGCAGTAGTATCATTCTCAAGAAGAATGAAGGTTCACCTGCGGGACAACATAGATATTCACAGATGATAGCTTCTCTTATGTATATAACCAATAGAACAAGACTTGTTATTGCATTTGTTGTTGGAAGACTAAGCAAATATACTAGTATCTTAAACCATTCATATTGATCTGCATTAGAAAGGGTATTTAGATATCTTAAGGGTACTCTAAATTATAAACTTCACTATACTAGACACCTTGATATCATAGAAGGTTATTCAAATGCAAACTGGATAACTGACTCACATGATGTGAAATCCACTTCTGGATACGTTTTTACTCTAGGAGGAGCTGCAATCTCATGGGGTTCATGTAAACAAACTATCATAGCTAGAAGTACATACAATGGACTCTGAAATGATAACATTGGACATTATGTACTTGTACAGAAGCTGAATGGCTAAGAAATCTTATTATGCATATACTTGTTTCTCATATTCTTATTCCTGCAATTTATATAAATTATGATAATAAATCTGTCATTAAACTACTAAAGCATAATTTTGTGAATGCTAAGATGAACAGGCACTTGCAGCTGCACTTCAAGTCAATAAAAAGCCTTTTAGGTAAATATGTGATTCTTGACTATATAAAGTCAGAAAAGAACCTTGTAGACCACTTGACGAAGGGTATGTCTAGGACATTGATCCTAGAATCATCGAGGGAGATGGGGTTGAGCTCATAAGTAAGACACTAACAGTGGCAACCCAACCGAGTCTGACTGGAGATCCCAAGAAGCCAGTCCAATGGGTAGAAACAAGATGGACTTCGGTGACTGATATGGAACACTGACCCAGAATTCTTAAAGACTAATGCCCATGCGGCTGTACGAGGTTGTATAATGATATCCCATCCCTATGGTAATAGTGTTCCGGTGTGATATGGTTATGATGAGTTTTAATTCTTAGTTCGTCCAAGCATGATATGCAGGGTTGATACCTATCACCAACCCTTGATGACTTACTTATATGGGAGGTCGTGAATGCCGCGATTATGGGACATGACGATAACAGACAACTCTCATGAATATGAAATAAGTGCGCATGGCTAATCAAAAGCGCTATCCGATAGACCCCAAGAATCTCTAGGGTACTATGTCTGCTATTTTTTAATCTGGTTCAAGAAGTCTGATTCAAGGCATAGTCCATCAAGCACTTCTTCAAATAAAGACAATAGTCACTAAGTGAGACTCAATGCTGTAGTCCATCTCATTTATGCATATTATATACTTTTTCAGAAATCCTCTATTGGTATTTCATTTGTTATCTGTGTTTCGGAACTTTTTTTTTCTTTTTTTCTTAATTTTGTGTGTGTGTGTGGGGGAGGGGATTGTTGGGATTGTTGGACTTGGTATCAAAAAATCAAGTCAGTTTCCTATTCCCTAATTGGTTTTCCAAACGTTGGAGCGGACTTTTCTCTATGACTAGCTCTTATGGCCTATTATTAGCATATGGGGTGGGCTATATAAAGAAACCAATTTTCTCTTGAAGCACATCTCTCCATTATCTCAGATCCAGAATATATTATTCTGGTCCTTGATTCCAAAGCAATCCATCTCCGTTCTGTTTCCTTCGTATTCTTCTGGACAATGCTAAGTTCGGATTACATCTCTCGAAGTTGTGTGCGATAACGAGAAGCCGGTAGCACGAAAGTTTTAACACTATGAGCGTTCGAGACCAGTCTGCACATAGA
This sequence comes from Iris pallida, assembly GCA_029216955.1. Classification (NCBI taxonomy): domain Eukaryota; kingdom Viridiplantae; phylum Streptophyta; class Magnoliopsida; order Asparagales; family Iridaceae; genus Iris; species Iris pallida. Next base: position 9,046,238 of record JANAVB010028820.1, read on the forward strand.
CTTCGGATCAACTCTTAGGACAACGTATTTTGTACGACTCCAGAGGCCGGTAATACTAAACTTGTGTTTATTTTTGGTTGTTTACAGAATTTCAAAAGGAAAAAAACAAGAGTTTTTTGCTAACAAGTTTTTCTCAAACACATCCAGAAAAAAAAAATGAAAAAAAAATGATAATAGTTAAATTAATTAGGGATCACAATTAGAAGCCTATACGGCTATACCACACCTAGTTTGCATCTTTGCTATTTTGGTTTCGTATGCCGGCAGTGCCCAAGATGTTAGACAGGTAGAGACAAATTTTTAGGCCATTTTGTAGTGTTAATTGGTGGAGCATTTCTTTGGGGTTTGGAGACATAATATAATAGGAGACGCAATCGATTTTGTTATAACGCTAATGGACGTTAGTACCTAATTTGCTTCCATATACTCACCTATTTAAGGCATTTACCTTCCCCTTCTACTTCTTGGAAGATAACTTAAGGTCATCATGAAATGCACTATGGGAATGATCAACATCCTCTTCTTTGTGCTCCTTCTTACATCCTATGGTTCTTCTCTTAAACGTTCTCTATTTACTTTTAAACTAATCTACATGTGTTATATAATTTAGAAAAATAATATTTTGCTCGCGGTCTATGACTGCAAGATGTGATTGCATACTGCACGTGGCCAAATCCTATTGCCTCCCACGTGGCCAAATCCTATTGCCTCCCCTCCCATCTGCTTATGCTTAGCACCGAAATCTCTGTCAATAAGACGGTAACACGTGGTCTGCCGTCACCTGTCCGCGATCTGTGACCGTGGGCAAAATAGCAACATGGTAGACTTTTTATTTTTCTTCCTTTCTCTTTTGATTTAGAGGACATGAAAAAATAGATGAGGATCTGTTGGCATTTTTGTTGTTGTATGTTGATAAAAATGGTTCTAAACTAGTGGCGTGGTTTGCACTTGACCTTCAAATGTATTGGAAAGAACTTCTACTTCAGAAAGAGGCCATGCTGGGTAATGATTTTCTAGCAAAAATTATTAGGGGTAGAAATCTTCAAACACCTCACCTATCTTATTAGTCTAGTTTATTGCATGCATTACATTTTTTTTAGTTCTTATCTAATATTAATCATACACGATAAATTATGTTTGAGAAATTTTGAGTTCTCTCTCACTTATTTTATCATAATTCAAAGTAGACTACATCGAGTTACATAATGTATGAAATTTTTTTCACTTTTAACGAAAATTGTCAATGACTAACAGTCAACTCCTTTGACCTACATAAATAGATACAAATTTTGAGTTGTACTCCACTTACTTTACCATAATTCAAGGTACATAAACTCCACTTATTTGAGGTTATTTTGGTCATAATGTAATGTGTACTCCCCCTTAAAAGGGAGGTTAAAGAAGTTGAGTCATTGACGGTTTTAGTTAAAGTGTGGGTTTCAAGCATTATGGTCAGCGAGGAGAGGTATAACCTTCTTGGCTAAGTGGACGGTTTCGAGATCGAACCGTAGGGGAGGTGTGGGTGTGTTTGTAAAAATTGGAGATAATGGACCGAAATCAGGGGTGGATCTATATGGGGTCTAAGGGGGACCACGGTCCCCCAATTTTTTTAAAAAAATATTAATTATTATATAGATTTTTTTTTACAATTTTAAAGAGATGGAAAGTAATTTATTTTCTGTGTTTGTACAAAGAATAAGCTAGCTCAAGTAATAGTGCTTTGGACTTTCAATTTAGGCCACTTTTGGTTACAAGAATTTGGGCATTGAGAAAGGAAAGTAATTTCTTTTCTGTGTTTGTAAGCCAAAGACAAAAAAGATGGAAGGTAAAATGATTTCCATGGATTAGAAAAATAAGGGAAAAAGTGGTTCCCCCCACCCATCTCCCTCCCACTTTACTGCATTTATTACAAATGTTTTTACTAAAATATATCTGCTCAAAAATATTATTTACCATTTGTATCCATAATATCTTTTAGAATTCTGTGTCAACCTTTCTTAAGTTTTCTTATTAGCATGAGGGTGTTATTAAAAAATTGACTTGATTTTGTTTCCTTTCTTTACAAACGCCAAATACTGTAATGAAAAGTAAAAGATATATTCCGACTATAATCATCTTCTTTCCAAACATCGAAAAGAAAAATTGTGAAAAATTATAATTTTCCAAAAGAAATGGCATAACAAAGAATCGATTGCCTTTCCTTTCTTTTCCGCGAACCAAACCGGTCATATAATTTACAAGTTCAGATCTCTCCTCTCATAATTAAACATTTTACATTTTTAAAAATATTTTATGTATAATTTTTTGCTTTCTCTTTTGTAGCAATTTTAAAATATTGACTTTGTTTTTTTGCTCATTCTTTTTTGAGTTTTACTATATTTTTTGGCTACTGAAGTCCAATGAACATGATAACTTTAAGGATTTCTATATGTAGTAGAAACGCCCCTTCACAATTTTAATCCTGGCTCTGCCTTTGGCCCAAATGAACTGCAATACAGCGTGTACAAAATCTTGTGCGTTATATTGAACATGATAACTTTAAGGATTTTTTTTTTTTTTCAAATTGTTGGTTGCTAACTACAATGAACTCGTGGCTCTTTCTGTTTCAGAATTAGTTGAGAAAGTAGACGCAGAATGCGTGAGGTATCCGATCGAGTCGTTCTGTCTCACCGATGTTTTCTGCGAAGAGCCGTGCAGTAGAGCTGGCTACTTCTTCTATGCGTGCGACGAAGACAATAAGTCTTGCTTCTGCCCCGTCTGCAGCTAGCTAGGGTTAATTATTATATTATATTATATGAACATGTTACGTACTGTGTGCTATTTATATTAAGATTAATGTGATAATGTCGGTGTAGTGAAAGATAATTGCCTAGACTTAGTCAACTTCACCCAATTTTACTAGTTTGTCCAAGATATTGACTTAGTCAACTCAACTTTATCCAGTTTGACTAGTTACTACGCTGAACATGTGTCTCCATCTTTACAGAATTATTTCCAAATGGATATGAATTACTACTTGCAAAATCGTTCATGGATGTACAATCGTCGTCCTGATAATATGTGTGGTGTGCAGGATGAATACATAGCGGGAGTATAGCAGTCCTGCAGTTTGCTAAGGCGTTTCCTCAGTACATGGATGACACCAAAATTAAGTGTCCGTGTGTGAAATGTCATAACGTGAAATATTATCTAGAAGTGGAAGTGACATATCATAACCTGAAATATTCACTACCAAAATTTATCGATTTAGCGACGGCCAGATCCGTCGCCCGTCCGACGAGAATTTGTATTAGCGACCGATCACTGACGGGTCTTGGCCAAAATAATCCGTCGGCAATCAGCTCATCGCTAATAAAGGTCCGTCACTACGTAGTCGTCAAGCGACGGAATAGCGACGGCTTTTCGACTTCACAATACGAAGCATTAGCGGCTACTTTCCGACGGACTTTCGTCCATTTCAAGTATTAAATACTGAACTGTGTAGACACTAGCGACGTAATGGTCCGTCGGTAAACCGTCGTAATAGCGTATCAGAGTGTATCGTTCCGTCGCGATTCCGTCGATCGCCGTCGATAACAAAGGACGGATTAGCGACGACATACTGACGGATTATCCGTCGACCATGTTCTGGAAATGCTTGGTATTTTCAGAACCATGGCGTCGGATAAGTCGTCGCTACGCCGTCGACAGCGCAACTGATTAGTGGCTGATTATCTGTCGCCATGATTCTGGAAATGTCCAACATTTCCAGAACCTTGTCGATGGAGTGTCCGTCGCTAATCCGTCGAGAGAGCGACTGATTAGTGGCTGATTATCCGTCGCCTTGGCGACGGATTGTTCGTCGCTATACCGTCGAACTATATACCACCAGAACCATGTCGACGGATATTCCGTCGACTACCCGTCGCTACCTGGAAACAGTTTCAAATCTCTAGTTGGCGACGGAAATTCCGTCAAAAATTAGTTAGAAACTGGAAATATCCATCGCTAACCGGTCACTAGTCCGTCGCTAACTAAGATTTTTTGGAAAAAAAATTGCAGAACTTTTCCTGTTCACAAAAATATGCATAAACCAAACCAATATATAATGCACACCAATTATCCAACAATCACATAGACCAAATATATAATGCACACCAATTATCCAAGAATCACATAGACCAAATATGCACATACGAATTTAATGCACACCAATTATCCAAGAATCACATAGACCAAATATGTACATACGAATTTAATGCACACCAATTATCCAAGAATCACAAAGACCAAACCAAATTAATAGAAAATAGACATCAATTATCCTGAAGAGTAACCTAATATCCGTCGTTATAATCCGATCATAGCACAATTAATCCAAAATTGCCACAAATATTCTAATTTTTTTTAATTACAATATTTTAAGAAGGAGGAGGAGTTCGATTGTCCGGTGGTGGTAATCCCTGCTGCGACCGACGAATATACTCCTCCACTAGGTACGGCGGTAAGCCGTCGTAGACACTGCTCGAAAGTCGGCGTAGCTGCTCTGGCAACATGAGATCCAGTAGTGCCGTCACAGTCGAAGGCGGTACCAAAGGGGCATCAGGGTTGAAAGAAAGATGACCCACGAAAGAAGGACCGACACCAGCAGTCGACGGACCAGTAGAAGACAGACCGACACCATCAGCAGACGGACCGACAGCAGCAGACAGAGATGGAAAGTACGTAGAAATTTGCTCCCACAAGGACGACACCGCCTCGTGCAGCTGCGTAAGCTGCGACCTAACATCATCGTCTGCCGGGACCACGGGAGGAGGCAGTGTCGGTAGAAATCTCTGCGTCGCCATGTGCAATGGCCCTAGGGAGCCGACTCCGTACAAGAGCCCTTTCTTAAAGCCGTCGACGGTATCTATGAACAAGTCCTTGCGAGCGGCCAAAGAAGAGGGCGTCCGGGCGGGCGTCATTTCACCGACATCCTCGGTGTCAGTAACTGAGCCAGACTAAGGGCCTCACGATACGCAGCCTATCAAATGAATGTGTTTATATTATAATATTTACCTAATTTGTAATCTAAATCCTATGTTTTACTAAGTTAAGTGTGAATCCTAAGTTTACCTAAGTTATAGTCCGAATACTTTTAATTCTAACGTAAATCTCATAAACATAAGTACTTACATCAGTCTCCTTGGCCCTCTCGTCGACGAAGCTCCCGTCCTTCCATCTTTTGTGCGTATGCTGGAACACGTCGTACATGGTGACCGATTCTGGCGCCCTTCCCTCCTTCACCGCCCGTTGGGCCTGCATACAAAATTTTCGTAGAACTTAATTAACTCTGTATATTAATAATACCTAATTCGATAGTGAAATAAATTTACGGTATCTCATCAGATCTGCAAGCGTCGCTGCGTGGGGCCTTGATCCCCCCGTATGAAGCCCCGCGGCCTGTCGGTTTGCCTTTGCCTTATCCGATTTCTCCTTGTACGCAGGAGTATCTATCATACCTAAGAGGTCCTCATAATACTCCTGCCGGATCCAATTCGGTCTCGTATGACCCATTTTCAGGTCATGAATCATATCCCGTATCTTCTTCGAGGCAGCACTTCTGTAGGTCTTGCGGATCGCGTCCTCGCGATGGAGGGGCCACCAGTACGTCGTCTAACATAGAAATTTAATTATTACGTAATTTAAAAAATGGTTGATTAAAGAGTAACTAATAATTAACCAGAAGATATAGATATATACCCTCAACTCTTCGAGCCAGACGTACTACACGTTTGGGGGTACCGACGAAAAATTGAGAAGGGACCATAGAAGTTAGCCCTGATAATTTCTCCAAGAGCCCTGGCAACATTAAACGGAAAAAACCTACAAAGAAGAAACGACTGGATTATTAACTTGAATAAATGAAAGAAATTTAATAAATTATCTTAAATTTACTTACGAGGTCCCCGCGGGCCATAGCTCTCATCGAAACTCGTCTCTCGGCCTCTCTGGTGCCGGCGGAGGATCCGCGGGTCCGCACATGTACTCCCCAGTAATCGGATGGAACCGAGTATAGGGGTACTCCGGAGCCCACTGTGCAGTAACTGGAGGATCCACTGGTGGATCCGCTGCTGGTGGTTCCGATAGCGAAACGGATCCGCTAGCAGATCCGGACTCATGCCTCGATGAAGTGGTCGATCGACGGCGGGATGCGTCTGTTCCCGGGGTACTCTCCAGGTCGGGGTCGCTCGATGGGGTCACATCCCGGGAATTTTGAATGCGACCACGACCACCAGCACCACTACGACCATGACCACGACCACCACCACCACCACCACCACCACCACCAGCACCACGACCACGGCCAGCCATCATGACCTGTAAATAGAACACATAAACGTAATTAACAATAAAAAAGTGTAAATAAATATAAAATTCTAAACTAAAATATACATACCACCAGTAGGAAGACGAGTGCCGTCGCGACGAAAAAGACTAGGAGTTCCATCTGCAATAAGTTAATAATCGAATGAAAAAAACATAAATTCACGTAATTGCTTTTATGAGGTCAAACTTAATTCACGTAATTGGAAGTATTTTTAATATACAACAATATTTAACCTAATCATCGTCTTCGTTCTCATCCTCGGCCTCGTCTTCATCATCATCCTCCTCATCCTCATCCTCATCCTCATCCTTATCTTCATCGTCGATTTCATCTGTATCCTCATCCCCATCAAATTCTTCTTCTTCTTCTTCTTCTTCTTCTTCTTCTTCTTCTTCTTCTGCCTCAATATTTGGGACAAGTCGCCTCTTTCTCCCCTGGTTGACAGCTAAGTCTTGTGTATCAACCTCTTCCTCCCTTCTATTTTCCTCAATAATATCTTCAACATCCATTGTATCTAAGTGTTGTCCCAAGTATTGGGACTTTTCGATCTGGTCCTCTTGGTATGCTGGGTCTCCAACGTTGAATGTATTTCTAGATTTAATCTTGCATAATGTCCACCAGTCAAATCGATCTCTACGACGCCTTAGATAGCTTGTATAGTAGACTTGAACAGCCTGATTTGCTATCGCAAATGTATCGGACCCTCTATACCACCTGCGATGATTTATATCGACAAATCTAAATTGTTTATCGATTCTCCAACCGATATTTGGTATCGTATCGAACCACTCACATTTGAACATCACAATATGCATATCATATGGGCCAGTATATTGTAAATCTACAATATCCCGAAGCACTCCATAATAGTCAAACAGGCCCTAAGGCTTGCTTCTGCCCCGTCTGCAGCTAGCTAGGTTAATTATTATATTATATGAACATGTTACGTACTCTGTGCTATTTATATTTAGATTAATGTGATAATGTCGGTGTAGTGTAACTGAAGCATCCTCTTCTTCCTCCTGAGAGTTATATTTGTTTGTTGTTGCTGTCGTCGTCGTCGTTTTCCTACTTGCCATTGTTATTAATGCTTGTCTTAAATAAGATCCTCAAGCTGAGTTTCTGAGCATTCAACAAGCACAATATTTTTGTAAATGGACGATGTGCCATTTCTTTGAGCATAGAGTTGTCAGGACATGGTTTCCAAAAGGCTTTAAATGGATGTTATGGCTACATATCCTTACAAAATTAGATTTCATGCCTAATCAATGAGACCCTGAGCCCGGCCCCTCAAATACTATAATGACATGTTCTCTATTTTTTCCTCTAATTTAGTCTTACGTAAAGTTTATCATGTGCTATTATACTATTGGAGGAGAGCCACGTCTCACCACTGTCACATGGTGAGCCTATCGACCTCACTAAATAGTTTCTCCTAATCAATGTTGCTCCCCGTCTAAATACTTGTCAAATATATCTCCTTTGATGGGGAGAAATTATATTCAGTGAGCAGGGCTCACCGTGAGTCTTGATTCTGCTCCACTTGATAGTCTGGAGATTTGAGAATGGGAAGGAGAATCAATAATGTCACTATACTTACTCACTTATCAAGTTGAGGAGAATCAAAGCTCGTGGTAAGTTTGGCTCACTGAATAATTTCTCCTTGGTGGGAGGGATCCTCGGGAAAAAAAATCCATCTTATGTCTCTCTAGGAACTGCGAGGAGAAACATAAAAGTTGGTATCTGGTCACTACTAAAATATGCTCTATTAGCGACGTAATTTAGCGACGGAATAAATAACGTCGCTAAATATCGAATATAGCGACTCCTTTCTATAGACATCGCAAAACGTCGCTGAATAGCGACGTTCAGCGACAGGAGATAAATTACGTCGCTGAATAGCGACGTTCAGCGACATATTATTAAATATGTCGCCATATATTAAAATGTTGCGACGTTTAGCGACGTCTCCTCTTGACGTTGCTAACTTTTTTACTTAGGGCACACTGTTTCCTTTTTCTCCCTCACTCGAAAATTTTAGAATTTTCTTTTTCCCCCTCGACCCCCGGCTACTCCCTTCCCCCCGGCGACCCCTTCCCCCACCCCGGCGACTCCCTCCCGTCCGGCGACCCCTACCCCCCGTCGAGCTCCTCCTCCTCGAGCTCCCCCTTCCCCAATCCGAGCTCCTCCTCCTCTTCCTCAGGTAAACCCTAACCTAACTCCTCTTCCTCCTCCTCCTCCTCCTCTCCCACGGACACACACACACACACACGGACACACACATATATACACACAGACACATACGGACACACGGTTAGGGGTGCAACTTGGGCGGGCTAAACCCGAACCCAATCGGATAAACCCGTTAATGGGTTGGGTTAGGGTTGAAGATACTCGGGTTCGGGCTCGGATTTGGGTTAAAATATTTAAACCCGATCAACAATCGGGTTGGGCTCGGTTCATGTGTCGGGTTACCCGACGAATCCGAAATATTGTGTGTGTGTCTCTTTATATTTGAGAGTGTATATATATATATATATATATATATATATATATATATATATATATATAGGTGTCTTGATATATGTATATATATGTTTATTGGTTGTGTGTGAGTTTGAGTGAGAATGGAGGGAGTTGTTGGGGTAGGTTGTGGTTGTAGTTGTGGTATTGTAGTGGTGGTTTGTGGTGGTGTTCATGGTGGTTGAAGGGGGAATTGAGACCAGCATATGCAGCAGCAGCTAGGCCAGCATATGCAGCAGCAGCTAGGCAGCATAAGCAGCAGCAGCAGCATAAGCAGCAGAAGCAGCATTTGCAGCAGCAATATCATTCATTTGGCCACCCATTCACCATTCATCCATTCATCCATCCATCCATTCATCTATCATATATAGCAGTCCATTCATTTATTCATTCACCCATTTACCATTCATTTATTCATTCACCATTCATTCATTCATTCACCCATTCACCATTCATCCATATCCATTCAATCATCCATCCATTCATCCTTCACATATAGCAGTCCATTTATTTATTCATTCACCCATTCACCATTCATTTATTCATTCACCATTCATTCATCCATTCATCATTTTCATCAAAAATAATCACTTAACCCCCTTCATGTTGTGTGTGTGTGTTGTTAGTGAGTTAGTGAGTTAAGCGTTTAGTTAGAAGAGTATGTTAGTGGTTAGATAATATGTTAAGGAAAGATTTGGTAATAGGATGTGGTTTGTGTTAGAGAGTGAGGAAATTGTGGAAGATATGTTAGTAAGATTTTATATTAGAAGTTTTGTATTAGAGTTAGATGTGGGCTAGAGTGAGTGTGACAGGTTGAGGTATCTTGTGATACCAAGATGGTATCACAAGATAATTAGGATTTACCCTAGCTATGAAAGGGTAAGGTAATAGGGTAAGTTAAGGTAATTGCCTAGAAGCTAAGGTATGAGTCTAAGGTGTTAGGATATGGTTAGAAATTGATTATCTTGGTTGGTAATGGTTAGGATTAGTGCTCTTAGACTAGGTTTGACCTCGGTTGACGATTTTGACCAAAAGTCAACGAAAGTCAACCGAAAGTCAAACTTAGCCTAAAAGTGACTAGAATTGACCCGAAACCAAACCAGAGTTGACCAGTTGACTGAAAGTCAACAGTTGGTCAACATTACCCGATGGACCCGACCCAACCCGAGTTCAACCCGATCCTCCGGGCTTGGTCTTGGGCTTCATATGTTGAACCCGAGGTCGGGCCGAGCTTGGGCTCGGATTAGGCTTATGATTCATCTGGTTGGGCTCGGGTTGACCTCAAGCCCGACCCAACCCGCTCGAATTGTACCCCTACATACGGTTACAATGTCTCTCTACTATAATATACACTAGGAAGTTCGGACACTGCAAATATCGGTATTTGTTCCATGTCTATGTCTTGTGAAAGATAATTGCCTAGACTTAGTCAACTTCACCCAGTTTTACTAGTTTGTCCAAGATATTGACTTAGTCAACTCAACTTCACCCAGTTTGACTAGTTACTGCGCTGAACATGTGTGTCCATCTTTGCAGAATTATTTCCAAATGGATATAAATTACTACTTGCGAAATCGTTCATGGATGTACAATCGTCGTCCTGATGATATGTGTGGTGTGCGGGATGAATACATAGCGGGAGTAGAGCAGTCCTGCAGTTTGCTAAGGCGTTCCCTCAGTACATGGATGGCACCAAAATTAAGTGTCCGTGTGTGAAATGTCATAACGTGAAATATTATCTAGAAGTGGAAGTGACATATCATAACGTGAAATATTATCCAGAAGTGGAAGTGAAATATTATCCACAAATTCATCAGTATTGATTCAGTCAATGAACATAGGCTGAGCATTCAGGTAATTCGGTTCAAATCGAACCAAATAATCGAAATAAAATAGGACCGAAAATTGAATAAGCAAAATCGAAATCGAACCGAATTGGCCCATAACCGAATCAAACCGAACCGAATTAAATCAGTTTATTTTTCGGTTTATTTGTGCTTTTTTTAATACATATAGTAGCTACATATAGTAGCTCTATATATATATTTTTTTTTTTTTTTAGTAGCTCTATAGTAGCTCTATATATATATATATATATATATATATATATATATATATATATATATATATATATATATATATATATATATTTTTTTTTTATATATATATATATATATATATATATATATATATATATATATATATATATATATAAAAATATATATATATATATATATATTTGCTTTTATAAAATATATATATATATATATATTAAAAAAGCAAATATATATATATATATATATATATATATATATATTTGCTTTTATAATATATATATATATATATATATATATATATATATATATATATATATATATATATATATATATATATTCGAGAAATATTTATTTGAAAATTTTCAATAAACTATTTATTTCCGAAAATCTAGCAAGTCCCCACTATTCTCCATATGAATCCGCCCTACATAATGAAAGAAAAAATTCTATTCGTCCATTCTTTTAGAGCCGCTAGTCCCCTTTGGCCTGAAGAAAATATATTTTTAAGCAAGTTTCCAAACTGCCCTTAGCAAAATTAAGGAGATGTTTGGTATACGAAATATGTCTAAATTCTATATTTTTTATTTCAAATACCAGGTAACAAATTTTTATGAAAAATTATATTCCCATTTTTGGTCAATAATAAAACATTCCCAAAATAAAATGAAAACAATATTTTTAAAAAGGATAAAAAATTACGAAAAAACTGCAAAAAAACAAAAATAAAGCATTCTTAGAAAAATTAAATTAAAAATATGAAGAAAAAAACTAAACTAAAACAAAAAAATTATTCTCGAAAAAATAAAATAAAACTGAAAAAAAAAACCTTTAAAATGAACAAAGAAAGGATGAATCTTAAAAAACTGGAAAAAAAATCTAACAATAAAAATGAACACAAAAAAATCATTAAAAACTAGAAAAAACCAAAAAAATGTTTAAATGAAAAAAAAATTCTTAAGACTGAAATAAATAACCATAAAAAAACTTCCAAACACTGAAACCCCCCCCCCCCCCAATTTCTAGTCTCCTTTCTGGTACTAAGGATCCCTCAATTTATAGTCTCCTTTCTGGCTTGGTTTCTTGTCACAAAATGCTCTCTCCTTCCTCGACAAATTAAGCTTAGTATTTTTTTCTTCTAAGGGAAAATACTTCTCCGGAAATTACACAAAGTAGTTGTGTTAAATTAGATACTATTCTTAGAACTTTTATTTTGCTCGAATATCATCATATTGTTGGCCCATTGGTCATGGTCAAACCTGATTTTAATAATTGATCAAACTCTGTCTCGATATAATTGCAAGTCAACTCAGATTTTTACCTACGACGTTTTGGACACTGCTCAACAATGGATATTTACTATGTTCAAGAACGAAGCTGTTTCGAAGCTGTTTGCCATTCAGAATGTACTTCCTGTTATGCTATGTAATTTTTCATTTTATTGAGTCTAGGAATACATTGTACACTGAGTCGTATTGGCAAATAGGCTATCCTAAAACGTTTTTCAAAACCATCCTATTCTTTATAAATGACCTACGTTTTTGAAAAACATTCTTGTTACAAAAAGCTTCTGAAGGATTTTTCAAAAAGCCAAAATTTATTTTCTCCAAAAATGAACTGGCAGAACCCCAGGAGAACTCGGCCCGAGTTCGGCCAGAGTTCGGCCATTTGGAACGTTAGTGAACGTTAGATTTTTGAACTTGGTCATCCTTCAGTTGCGGTTTGTTACAAAGAGTTCTGTCCGAATTCTGTCAGAGTTCTGTCTTTGAAAAAACTATAAATAGAGAAGTATTTCGATCATTTCAGATCACCAATTCACTTTCAATCTCTTCTCTTCCTGAGCTTATATTCTTCCAAAGAGTTCTTAAAAGCTTTCTTTTTCAAATCCTAAGCCAGTTACAATCCTCTAGACGATTTGCCAGTGCGGTACGGTCTAGAAGTTTCAGAGCGATTGTAATCAGAGGCTTGATAGAAGATTCAACTCTTCACAATTGAAGTTGGTCGAGTTCTTCGTATCAAAGCTCGCGTCTAGAAGTTTCAGAGCGATTGTAATCAGAGGCTTGATAGAAGATTCAACTCTTCACAATTGAAGTTGGTCGAGTTCTTCGTATCAAAGCTCGCGTCTGTAGAAGTTGCAAGGACTTCGTATGAAAACTTGCGAGATTTTCCAATAGTGGACTCAACTGGAAGCTAGAGTTCTTCTGACTGGACTAGTCCTCACAAGAGGGAAACCAGTATAAATCTTGGTGTTTGCGTTTACCTTCTGATCACTTTTAATTTTTGTCATTTACTTTTGTGATTATTATTATATTTGTGATCTAACTGCTAACAAGTTTTTAATTAGCAATATTCCGCTGCCTACTCTATTCACCCCCCTCTAGAGTATTCTGCTTTACGATTTCGTTCATATAATTGGTATCAAAGTAGGTTCTCCATCTAGAGGTATATCAGAGCGGGTTATACAGGTAGCATTACACATGGCAACTGTGAAATTCACAAGTGAAGGCCAAGCCACAAACAGACCTCCACTGTTTGATGGCACAAACTACACTTATTGGAAAACACGTATGAGTTTCTTTCTGAAATCTCTTGATTTTGACTTATGGTCTGTAGTTATTGATGGCTATAAAAAGCCATCTCGTATTAATGTTGATGGTGTTTTAGTTGAAAAACCCCATGACAAATAAACAGAGGAAGAAAAGAAAAGGCCAGTCTTGACGCACGTGCTATTACCGCTTTATTTTGTGCTTTAGATGGAACTGAATTCAACAGGGTGTCTACTTGCACAACATCAAATAAAGTGTGAAAACTTCTCGAAGTAACCCACGAAGGAACAACACAAGTCAAGGAGTCAAAGATCAGCAAACTTACTCAGGAGTATGAGGCATTCAAAATGAAGCCAAGTGAATCAGTCACTCAGATGTTTACAAGATTCTTGGATATTGTAAATCCTTTGTCCTCACTAGGCAAGGATAACAGTAACCATGAGAAGATTCGCAAACTTCTACGAGCCCTTACAAAGAACTGGATTCCAAAGGCTACAGCAATCATTGAAGGGAACGACCTCTCAACAATGTCTCTAGAAACACTCATGGGTAAGCTACTCACTCACGAGTTAGAACTTCAAGACTTTGAAGATGCTACACCAAAGAAGAAGTCAGAGAAGACGATCGCTCTCAAGGCTCAACATAGAAGAACCATCGAAGATGATTCCGACGACAGCGACTCCGACTCTGAAGATCAAGCTCTTCTGGTAAGAAAGTTCAAGAAGTTCATAAGATTTAACAGAAGAACAAAGGACAGCAAAGACAACAACAACAATGAGGAAGATCCTATTTGCTACGGATGCAAGAAGAAAGGACACATGAAGAAAGATTGTCCCTCAGCATCATCATCAAAGAAAAATAGCAAATATGACAAAGGCTACCTGAAGAAATCTACATCAAGGAAGTACGCCAACACAAGCATATGGCATGAAAGTGAAGCCAGCGACTCAGAAGATGAACAATCAGATGACGCTGCAAATGTGTGCTTGATGGCTTGCGATCAGGTAATCACTAATCCTCTATTTGACCCTTATGATGATTTTACCTTTGAGCAATTAGGAGAGGCTTTCAGTGAACTGTTAGATGATTACAGGAAACTGCATAGCAAATATAAAACCTCTAAGAAGGAGTACAAAGGTAAAATAAGAAGACTTACCGACCTACTAGATCAGGTTAGAGATAATGACTCTTCAAATGAGTCTGGTGAGCTTTCTTCTATTAAATAATTGTTACATGAGACTGTTAAACTATCCGAAGAAAAATACCAAACTATTATCCAGTTAAAGGAAGACCTATCTAAGGAGAGAAAGAGTCTCCAGTGTGCACAGGTCAGATTAGAATCACTCACATCTGACTATACTAGATTATATGACACTTCCAAAAAGTTGGAAATTAGTTTAGGAAAATGGCCTGAAGTTGCTGCTTCCTATTCTAATACGTGTCAATTTCTGAATCATCGAAACACGTCCAACACTGTCAGACCAAACCATACCAAGACTATGCCCAAGAAGACTAATAGGCATGCATTCTTCTATACTAGAAAACCAAAACCTACCAATCATGCACCTCACACTACTTTCAACAATCAACATGCTAAATGTCATTATTGTGGCCTCATTGGTCATATATCTTTTGCATAAAGAATCAGAAAGTTAGTAAATTTAAATATTTATGCATGGATACCGAAAACTAACCAGTCAGGACCCTACAAGAAATGGGTACCAAAAATTTCATCTACAAATTGTTTTGTAGGTGGGACACCCTTCACATGCTAGGAGCAAATGGATCCTCGACAGCGGTTGCTCACGGCACATGACCGGTGACGCTGCTCAGCATAAGCCATTTAGCTGATCACGGTTATGGCATTAACTTCGTAAAAGATAAATGTACTATTATTGATAGTTTAACTGGCAGTACTATATATATTTGAAGGTATTAGGGAAGACAATATATATGTATTCTGTTTGTTGGAAGATGCTAACACAGCAGGTAAATGTTTGATGGCCAAAAGTATTGAGAGTCAACTATGGCATATGAGACTCGGTCATGCAAACATGGATACAATTTCAAGATTATCTACGAAGAAGTTGGTACGCGGCTTACCGGATATTTCTTTCAAGAAGGATACGGTATGTAGTAAATATAAAAAGAACAAAGCTACCAAATCCGCATTCAAATGCAAGAACGCTGTAAGTACCACTGGACCTTTACAATTGTTGCATATGGACTTATTTGGACCCAGCAGAATTTCTAGTCTAGGTGGTAAGTTATATGCATTTGTCATTATAGATGATTTTTCTAGATATACATGGGTTTATTTTCTTGCACGCACGAACGATACATTATCAGAATTCGTCACCTTTTGCAAGAAAGTACAGAATGAAAAAGGGTTCATGATTACTCGCATTCGTAGTGATCATGGCGACGAATTTGAGAATGCAGAATTCAAGCAATTTTGTGACACACACGATTATCTGCATGAATTCTCTTGCCCTAGAACTCCACAACAAAATGGAGTTGTGGAACGTAAGAACAGAACTCTATCTGAAATGGCTAGAATTATGTTGAACCAGTTTAGTCTACCTAGATATTTATGGGCTGAAGCTGTAAATACAGCATGCTATATTCTCAATAGGGTTCGAATTTGACCTATATCGAAGAAGACTCCCTATGAATTATGGTTTGATAGAACACCAAATGTTTCTTATTTCAAAATCTTTGGTTGTAAATGCTTTATTCTTAATACTAAAGATAATTTGAGTAAATTTGATGAAAAGGCCGATGAAGGTATATTTTTAGGTTATGCAGCAAAGAGCAAAGGATATAGAGTCTTCAACAAAAGAACCATGATCATTGAAGAATCTATCAACGTCAAGTTTGATGAGCTAAATCAACACTTAGACGATGATGACAATGAAGACATAATTGCACCAAGTACAGCTACTGTAAAACCTTCACACAAAAATACAGAACCATCAAACCAGGCATTAGATGAACCTCCAAGCAAAGAAGCCGGATCTAGCAATCTTGAGACAACACCAAAAGAGATGAGATTCTTGGCTAGTCATCCAAAGGACTTGGTAATTGGTGAGATTACCAAGGGTGTAAGTACTCGTTCCACTAATAAAGATATAGCTTCTTGTGTTGCTTTTGTCTC
The DNA here is from genome assembly GCA_029216955.1 of Iris pallida. Classification (NCBI taxonomy): domain Eukaryota; kingdom Viridiplantae; phylum Streptophyta; class Magnoliopsida; order Asparagales; family Iridaceae; genus Iris; species Iris pallida. The sequence goes on from JANAVB010028820.1 coordinate 9,062,867, forward strand.
GCAGATTGAACCCAAAAATATTGATGAAGCATGTAGTAATAATTTTTGGTTAGATGCTATGCAAGAGAAATTAAACCAATTCGAACGGAATCAAGTTTGGTAACTTGTTTCCAAGCCTATTGATCATCCGGTCATTGGCACCTGATGGGTATTCCGAAATAAACTGAACGAGAATGGTTTAGTGACTCGTAATAAGGCTCGACTCGTAGCTCAAGGATACAATCAGGAAGAAGGTATCGACTACGATGAGACTTATGCTCCAGTTGCGAGATTAGAATCCATTCGCATGTTATGTGCATTTGTATGTTTTCATAATTTTAACTTATTTCAAATGGATGTCAAAAGCGCATTTTTAAATGGTTTTATAAAAGAAGAGATTTATGTAGCTCAACCACCTGGTTTTACTGATTTCAAATTTCCTGAATATGTTTTCAAGTTGAAGAAAGCTTTATACGGTTTGAAACAAGCCCCTCGTGCTTGGTACGATCGTCTAAGCACATTTCTACTTGATAACAGTTTTTCAAAGGGAAAGGTTGACACTACTTTGTTTATAAAATCTTTGAATAATAATATTCTTTTGATTCAAGTCTATGTAGATGATATTATCTTTGGATCTACTGATGAATCTCTTTGTCAAGAATTTTCAAAGTGTATGCAGAATGAGTTTGAGATGAGCTTGATGGGAGAGCTGAAATTCTTTCTCGGACTGCAAATCAAACAAACCAACAATGGGACGTTCATAAATCAAGCAAAGTACACAAAGGATCTATTAAAGAAGTTCGACATGGAAGCAGCAAAACCCCTTAGGACTCCAATGGCGACTTCAACCAAGCTTGATATTGATGAATAAGGCAAACCTGTCGACATACGTAAGTATCGAGGTATGATCGGTAGCTTATTGTATTTAACTGCTAGTCGACCAGACATAATATTTAGTGTTTGCTTATGTGCATATTTTCAAGCTAATCCTAAGGAATCACATTTGTGCGCAGTTAAGCGTATCTTTTGATACCTTAAAGTCACTTTTTCTGTCGGCTTATGGTATCCCAAAACCACGTCGTTTGACCTAACCGGTTATTTCGATGCTGATTTTGCCGGATGCAAAGTAGATAGAAAAAGCACTAGCGACACATATTATTTCCTAGAAAAAGCTCTAGTCTCTTGGTTTAGTAAAAAGCAAAATTTTGTTGCATTATCAACAACCGAGGCTGAGTATATCGCTGCAGGACGTTGTTGTGCACAAATTTTGTGGATGAAACAAACCTTAGAAGACTATGGATTGTATTTTACAAACATAACCATTTTCTGTGACAACACTAGTTCTATTAATTTGACTAAAAATCTAGTATGTCATTCTCGTACTAAACATATCGAGATTCGATATCACTTTCTTAGAGATCATCAACAAAATAGAGATATAAACCTTGTATACATAGACACACAGAATCAATTAGCTGACATACTCATAAAACCTTTAGCGGAAGATCGTTTCAAATATTTACGTCGAGAATTAGGCATTTTAGATGTCAATAATATTAATTAATTTTGTTTTATTAATTAATTTATTCGATACTCAAAAACTGTTTTCGAGAAAAGCCCAAAAAGAGTCTGTCTGTCACCACAACTACGGTCGAAGTGAAGCGGTACTTAAGAGTTCCCCGGTGAACCTCCGTTAGCAGGGACAGTACTCCTACAGTTAATCTGAGACAGATGCTGAGTAAAAAATATTAATTTATAAAATAATATTAATTATATTATTTTGAGATTTAAAATTACTAAACCTTGAATTAAGCATTTGAAATGAATTAATGAAAAAGAATGTGGCCTCATTTGAATTTTTTATATATATATAGCCAGGCAACCCTTGGCGAATTCGGCCCGAGTTCGGTCCGAATTCGGCCAGAGTTCGGCTGGGTATATATATATACCAGCACGAACTCGAGGCTTCCTTCTTCTTCATTCTTCTCCACATCCTCATAACAGCAGCCTCCGCGTCTCCAAAGCCTAGCTTCTTCTCCATCCTTGTACTTCCAATCCTTGTGGAGTTTCTCGTCCAAACTTTTGAATTCGTACAGAAAACGTCATCCTCTACAACATATCCAAGTCTTGGAAGGTATAATCCCTTCTCTCCACTACTTTTTAGGGTTTCTAAAATATTTTGGGAAAGAATGCCTAAGTTCAATCCCTTCAAGAGGAAGAAGACCAATGCCAGTGAAGAGGCATCGTCTTCAGATCTGCATACGGATTGCCTCTTTTCTCTTGTCCAATCGGACGATGGTGCGTCGGATGAGTTTTACTTTAAAACTTTCGATCAAGCTTTATTGTGGTACGCCGATTTTATCATGCGTACTATTTGCATCGGATCGCCGATTAAGTGGACTGTCTTTCCGGATCACCGTCCTTACCTTGAGGCATTAGGGTTACAATATTTTGTCACCTTATAATTCCCTATTGCCACTAATGCTATTAGATTATTCTATTGTAATTTTGTGTTAGACACTTTTACTGCGAGAACGCGTGTCGGAGGAATTGATATCGAATTCACTGATGAAACGTTAGCGGAAATCCTTGATATCCCAAACGAAGGTGCCCCGCTCGATGACATCACTGATTTTGATTTTTCCGATGGCACGACACTCATTAGTTTCAAGAATGAGCTTTGTGCGCCCGCACGCGCTCGTCCTGGAAAGTTCAAGGCTAATAACTTGAACTTGTTTAACTACGAATTACATAACATCATCTATTCCACCTTACTTCCAAAATCCACTTCTAAAGATGATGTCACTGCACTTGAGCTTTCTGTTCTTTATCATCTTCTTAAGGGGATTCTATTTTCTGCTCCTAAGACTATCATCCAGATGATGGGTAGATATCACGGGAGAGACCGCAATCTATCTTATGTGATGCTTATTCCTCACATCTTTCATAGATTTGATATTGACCTATCTACTTGTGCTGTCGACCCCGAGCCCAAGTTTTTCAAACTCTCTCGTCGCAGCATTGCCACTGTTCCTCCACCTACTGCACCTGCTCCTCTTGCACCTACTTCCACAGCACCTGGACCACCTCATTCCTACCCTATGACATTTGAAGTTATTTATCAGCACCTTTCAGATCTGTAGTCATTCTATGTTGACACTTCCAGGGAACGTGAGTTACGTGACGTGACTTGGTTCCAGGCTATTGCTAACTCCTTCGCCGCTCTGAGATTTTTGCAAACGGGTCACTCTGCTAGCTCTCTACCTCGCGACCCTTCTGTTTCTGGATACCGCGTTGATGATGAGGCAATCCACTCCCTGTTCCAGCCAGGGAACGCCTACGATTGGTATCGTTTTACTGGTGCCACTCCTCATACCTCTGGCGCTCATACTTCTAGAGCTGGTCCTTCTGGACATGCTGGTGCTGCAGCAGCTGACGATGATGATGAAGATGATGATTTTGAGTTGTTATGACTTTTGAGACTGATACTTTTGTCTTATGTTTACTTGAAAATGCTCCGACATTCCAAGATTTTATCAGTACTTTTTAGCTATTATCAGTACTTTTCTTTGTTATGTGATATTCATAGACATGGTTTTTTTTATTATGCCTCAGTTTTGGCATCTTAGTCTATTTGTCAGCACTTTATTTGTTTCAGTATTATTCTCGCACTTTATTAAATACTGCCTGTGGCAAATACATGCATGTGTTGTTCTATAGTCTATCTGTTTCTCTTACTATATTTACCGTTTATACCGTGCCTGTCATGATTATTTATTTCTATTGTGTTTCTTCACTGTATGTTACTTATGCATAGATTGCGGGGGAGCTTTATCTTTTGCAATTATTTTGCTAAGTGACAACGGGGGAGAAATAAGGATCTAACATTTTTTCGTTCTAGTGAAATACAGGTTAAGAACAATTTCTTTTGATTACTATTTTGAATTGATTCCAGCTTAGATGTTATATCAGCAAGGTTTGTCAATTATCAAAATGGAGGAGATTTTTGGCCCATTGGTCATGGTCAAACCTGATTTTAATAATTGATCAAACTCTGTCTCGATATAATTGCAAGTCAACTCAGATGTTTACCTACGACGTTTTGGACACTGCTCAATAATGGATATTTACTATATTCAAGACCGAAGCTGTTTGCCATCCAGAATGTACTTCCTGTTATGCTATATAATTTTTCATTTTATTGAGTCTAGGAATACATTGTACACCGAGTCGTACTGGCAAATAGGCTATCATAAAACGTTTTTCAAAACCATCCTATTCTTTATAAATGACCTACGTTTTTTAAAAACATTCTTGTTACAAAAAGCTTCTGAAGGATTTTTCAAAAAGCCAAAATTTATTTTCTCCAAAAATGAACTGGCAGAACCCCAAGAGAACTCGGCCCTAGTTCGGCCAGAGTTCGGCCATTTGGAACGTTAGTGAACGTTGGATTTTTGAACTTGGTCGTCCTTCAGTTGCGGTTTGTTACAAAGAGTTCTGTCCGAATTCTGCCCGAATTCTGTCAGAGTTCTGTCTTTGGAAAAACTATAAATAGAGAAGTATTTCGATCATTTCAGATCACCAATTCACTTTCAATCTCTTCTCTTCCTGAGCTTACATTCTTCCAAAGAGTTCTTAAAAGCTTTCTTTTTCAAATCCCAAGCCAGTTACAATCCTCTAGTCGATTTGCCAGTATGGTACGGTCTAGAAGTTTCAGAGCGATTGTAATCAGAGGCTTGATAGAAGATTCAACTCTTCACAATTGAAGTTGGTCGAGTTCTTCGTATCAAAGCTCGCGTCTGTGGAAGTTGCAAAGACTTCGTATGAAAACTTGCGGGATTTTCCAATAGTGGATTCAACTGGAAGCTAGAGTTCTTCCGACTGGACTAGTCCTCACAAGAGGGAAACCAGTATAAATCTCGGTGTTTGCGTTTGTCTTCGGATCACTTTTAATTTTTGTCATTTACTTTTGTGATTATTATTATATCTGTGATCTAACTGCTAACAAGTTTTTAATTAGCAATATTCCGCTGCCTACTCTATTCACCCCCCTCTAGAGTATTCTGCTTTACGATTTCGTTCCTACACATATTACGTTCTGTCCATAATAATAATACATGTGCACCCATCATTATATCCCAACCATGCCTTATATTATCAATTCTCCAATCCAGCCACCGATCATTGGAATTAACTGGATAATTATTAAACATGCAAGTTCCTTTGTCTGCCAAAACTGTACTACAAAACTGCAATGAAGAAAAATACTTTATGCAGTTTCAACCTCACTGCCACATAAAACACAAGTAATATCAGTGTATATATTTTCAATGTAAGATAGGCCTGTCAATGGTAGACAGAAAATCCGTATCCGATCCGTATTCGAACCGAAAATATCCGAAATTTCGGATACGGATACGAATTCGGATATCATATCGGATATTTATTGGATATCGGATGCGGATACGGTAAGTGTCATATCCGAACCAATAATATTTAAATTATTTAATAAATTTAAAATGATATTTACTACAAATTTTGTTTTTCAACCAAAACTTATTGGAAAGTGTAGATACTTCAAACTATATTTTTCAGCCACTTTAAGTGGTTTAGATCGGTACCATAGGGTTGAACTTAAATTTCCAGCAACGTATATACTATAATATATTTGACATATCATATCTAAAGAGTTCAAATGTTTTGGTTGTCACCTTGCAAGCGGCTGAAAAACATAGTTTGAAGTATCTACTCGATCTAAACCAGCAAGGTGACAACCAAAACATTTTAACTCATTTTTTTCTTCCCTTTTTTTTAATATTTTTTTAGTAATCTTATTGGTTCGGATATTATCCGATATCCGTTAAAATTATTGGTAACGGGTATGGTAGCCAAAAATTATATCCGATCGGATATCGGATAGTTATCGGATATATCCGGTAGTTAATGGTTCGGATATGGTAATGCTAATATCCGACCAATAAGCTACCATTGACAGGCCTAATGTAAGATAACTATAATAGAACCATCTAAATTCTATATTTTTGATATTTCAAATACCAGGTAACAAATATTTATCAAAAAATATATTCTCATTTTGGTCAACATGTAAACATTCTGAAAATAAAATGAAAACAATTTTTTTAGAAAGGATAAAAAAATTGCAAAAAAATTGGGGAAAAAAAAAATCATTCTTAGAAAAATGTATATGAAAAAAAAACTAAACTAAAACAAAAAAAATCATTCTCAAAAAAATTAAAAAGATAAATAAAAGAAAAAAAAAATTAAAATGAAAAAGAACAAAGAAATGATGAATCTTAAAAAATTGAAATAAAAAATCTAACAAAAAATAAAAACAAAAAAAATCATTTAAAAAAATAGAAAAACCCGCAAAAAACGTTTAAACGGTCACGAAACAAAAGAAAAAAAAAATCTTAAAACTGAAAAAACAAAAATCAAAAAAACCTTTCAAAAACTGGAAAAAATTCTAAAAAAAACTGAAAAACCCCCCAAGAAAGGTTAAAAATGAAAAAGAAAAAACTAAAAAAATTCTTAGAAAATATAGGCATGAGAATAGATTTTCTATCCAAAAAAAATTTCAGGAATAAAAAAATTACCTAGTACCAAAACGTCCCTCTAATTTGGTGTCTTGACAGAAAAAAAAAATCATAGAGCTAACGGAGTACTTATCGAATGACTACTTAAATCAATACACTATAAATGAAAACAATTTTTTTAGAAAGGATAAAAAACTACAAAAAAAAATTGTGAAAAAACAAAAATAAATAATTCTTGGAAAAACGAAAATAAAAAAATGAAAAAAAACTAAACTAAAACAAAAAAATCATTCTAAAAAAAATTAAAAAGTAAAAAAATGAAAGAAAAACCTTAAAAAAGAACAAAGAAATGATGAATCTTATAAAACTGAAAATCAAAAATCTAACAAAAAATGAAAACAAAAAAACATTAAAAAAGAAAAAACCACAAAAAAACATTTAAATTGAAACAAAACAAAAAAAAAATTCTTAAAACTGAAAAAAAAACCAAAAAAACCTTTCAAAAACTAGAAAAAAAACTAAAAAAAACTGAAAACCCGTAAAAATAAAAGGTTAAAAATGAAAAAAAATAAAAAAAATTCTTAGAAAATAAAGAAATGAGAATAGATTCTTAATCCTAATTTTTTGTCCAGAAATAAAAAAAATTACCCAGTACCAAAACGTCCCTTTGGTTTGGTGCCTTGACAGAAACACAAAAAGAAAACACAAAAAGAAAACACACAAAATTTTACCGAACTAACGGAGTACTTATCGGAGGACTACTTACCACTGATACGCTATAAAGACTTGTGCATCTTTTATTCATTTATTGTTGGACGTGGTTCAATGGAACAAAATAAGAACTAAAAAAATAAACAAACATAAACTTAAAAAAAACTCAAACAACAAAAAAATCAACAAAGTGACAACACACAAAACATTAGATCTTTAAAATTTCACCCAAAAAATATTCACATATAATTACAGCCTATCCAACAAACAAAGCCATCAAATCTAAAGCTATGATCATTAAAATTGAAATAAATATAAAAAATATTAAAATGACAGCACTCATCACAAAATCAAAACCCTAAAAAACTCAACAACGTTAATCAAACAGTCAGACATATTCAAAAAATTTATGAAAAATGTGTGCAGCATAAAGCCGTCAATAAAATAATCATCCATCAACAAAATAATCATATATCAAAGAAATTGCACTTCATTATCAGATTAATGTTTCTGAAAGAAAACCATAACCATAAGAATCGAAATAGCAAGAGAAGAAAGAATATCGATACCCCGACCGAAGAAACATTGGCGATGGCGATGAAGTCCTCCTCCTCCTCGCTACTGCTTCACTCTCTCTCTCTCTCTCTAGGTTTTTGGCCTGGGTAGTAACAATTGAAATAGAATAGAGAAAGTGAAAAAGAAAAATAGGGAGAAGACCTTATGAAAATCGCTATGAAGCAGTTATGAAAAGGTTGGAATGCCACTCCTATTTTTTCGCTCAGTTACGGACGATTACGGGAGAAGATTTTTTGGGGCGGTTATGGGCGAATCCATTCTTGTTGGCAGCAATATTTCACATAATCTCTTTAAAGATTTTTTGGACGGTTGTGTGCGGATCCATTCTTGTTGGCAGTAATATCCCACATAACCTCTTTAAATATAAATTTAAATCATGAAGATGAATATTTGGAAGCATGAAAGAAAACCATAACCATAAGAATCGAAATAGCAAGAGAAGGAAGAATATCGATACCCCGATCGAAGAAACATTGGCGATGGCGATGAAGTCCTCCTCCTCCTCGCTACTGCTTCTTCACTCTCTCTCTCTCTCTCTCTTTCTAGATTTTTGGCCTAGGTAGTAACAATTGAAATAGAATAGATAAAGTGAAAAAGAAAAATAAGGAGAAGACCTTATGAAAATTGCTACGAAGCAGTTATGGAAAGGTTGAAATGCCACTCATATTTTCCCGCCAGTTACGGACGGTTACTGTTGAGAACTAGTAAGGGACTTCAGTCCCACATCGGAAGTTGTATTGTGAAGAGGAGGTGTACTCTCTATAAGTAGTGGCAGGAGCCCATCAATAAAATCATCTGAGAAATTTCACTCATTTCAACTTGGTATCAGAGCCAGGTTCCAAAAAAAAAAAAAATTCCTCCCTCCCTGACACCAGCCCCCACAAACCCCCCCATCTACTATTCCAGCTCCTTCCCCCCCCTCGGACGTGCGGTACAGCGCCCCGGACCTGACCTTCCATCCTGATGCCAGCCCCCACACCCCGATCCACTATTCCAGCTCCTTTCCCTCCCAGACCTGCGGTGCAGTGCCCCGGACCACCCCTCCCTCCCTGACGCCAGCCCCCCACCCTCCGATCTACTATTCCAGCGCCCCTCCAACCCGGACCTGCCCCCCCGGACCTGCTGTGTAGCACCCCGGACCTGTCCCTCCTCGGAATTGCTGTGCAGTGCCCCAGTTTTTTGTTTTTTGCACCTTCTTTGGAAGTGCTTGCAAAATTCCATTATTTTTGCACAGCTCCTACTCGGAGTTCTGGAAATATCGATCATGCACGAAGTCACGATTTAATTGGTTATGCTTGCACTATCTACCCTCGTCATCATGACGCGATTCTAATTGCTCGTATGCCTGAAGAATTTCTGTGAGGAGCCCCTTGTTGTTCCCCCTGGTCTCTATAGTTGATGACATAAACACCCGAGATCAGGACACCCAGCAGTTAGCAGACGACGATGAAGACGACGGCTAGGGCAACAAGACCTCCCTACTCACACTTGAAGATGCCATAGATTTTATCAGTGGTAAACTGACAGTCGAAGAGATAAAGGCCCTGGTTGATGAGATCTTATCAAAGAGATTAACCGAGACAACCCCACGGGTGACCTATACTGATGTGGATCTGTCACCCTACAAAATAGGGAAGTTGAAAAAGTTGGAGACAAAGTTGGAAGGAACGTCCAACTACTTGAAATGGTCGAGGCAGGCGATGCGGACGCTGAAGGGACGTGGCTTGGTTGGCTATGTCAATAGCCAAACGAAGGCGCCATCCGATCCTTCCTCAAAGGAGTTTGCTATCTGGGAGATTGTCAACAACGTCGTAGCTGGGTGGTTGACAGCCTCCTTGACCGACCAGGTGTCGGGCAATGTCGAGGCAATGGAGGCTGTCGCTGATATATGGTAGACTTTGAAGGATATGTACTCAGGCTTGGGCAACCCTATGCCAGTCTTCCAACTTCAGGATGAACTCGATAGGGTGGCCCAAGACGACCGTACCATCTCTGAGTACGCGGCCCTATTAAAGAAGTACTGGTCTGATCTGGATTACTATGATCCTCTTGGAATGGAAGATGCACAAGTCGAACCGGCATTTACGAAGTATTTTCAGACGTTCCTGGCTTATATTTTACGACAGCGAATAATGAAGTTCCTGAAGTGGCTCAACTCTGTGTTTGAGCAGAGAAGGAATATTCTTCTGTCCCAACCCACGCTTCCAGCCTTGGAGGAAGCTATAGCTGTCATGACACATGAAGAAGCCCGATTGAAGTTGATGCCCAATAAGGACTCCTTCCAGGGGGACCAAGCCGCGGTTGAAAAGTTTGCCCTTGCTGCCTTCACTCAGCCTCCATCTGTGAGTGGTGTGTGCCACAACTGTGGTGACTCCGGATATTATATCAAATTTTGTCCAAAATCCCTACGAAGTCAGTCTAGTGATCGCGGACGGGGACGTGAAGGACTTCGTGGTGGTAGAGGAGGATATGCTTGTAGAAGGGAAGATTATTTTGGAGGACACAAAGCACATCTGGCGGAGGAAGGGGGAGAAAATCAACTGGCAGAAATAATCCCACTTGAGTGATTGGCCACTTAAATCTCCTACAATTGTTCATTTACTGGAGTGATTTGCCAGTTAAAAAAATATTATTTATGTTTAAAAAACATTATTAACTGGCCAATCACTCTCGTAAATATCAATATTTAGGAGATTTTTTACTCTTTCGTGACTCTCTTACAATGGTATTCTAGTTCGAGAAGCGAGAAATCCAAGTACAGTTGTAACTAAACCTTCTAATTCGCTAAGGCCGATACCAACTCGCTAAGGACGATACAAATTCGCTAAGGCCGATACTAATCCGATACGGCCTATACCAAACCAATAGACCGATACTAATCCATCGGTCGATACTAAGTACATCTGGCCTATACCAGCGGATCCACCAGTACTGTACGGTGGACCCCGGAGTACCCCGGACTCAGTTACATTCGGTTACTGGTGAGTACATGATTATATACTAATTCTGTTTAGTTCGTCTTAAGATTGGAAGTAGGTTTGTACGTGATAGGTATAAATTTCGTATTTATGGACTGGAATAAGATTCTTCTTGTGTTCCCGAATCTGAACTGTTTCTAAAGTGTATTTTTATGGATAATTCAATACTCAAGACTGTGTAAAATTAAATCATCAAACGAAGCTAAGTTGAATTTTGTATATAAGTGCTCTCATTGATATTTAATGGTCTTACCAGATGGCACCTAAGACCCGAGGATCTCGCTTGAGGGAGGCACAGGTTCCACCGAGAGCGCTGCTCCAGAAGTGATTCCTAAAGCCGAGAGAGCTATGAAAGATGAGGTGGCACCAGAGGGCAGTTCCACCGGGAGTTTCAGGCATCCATCCCCTCTGGATATTGATCTGGCTGCCGTGGATCCTACTTATGCGCGCTGGCTGAGGGAGTTCTATCTGCCCCAGCATAGACGACAATAGATACATATATTGACTGGATTTGTTTCCAGAAGACTTCTTTCTGACAACCGATATTTAATGGATATTTGTTTTGATGGATATATCTTCTCTGGATATTGTGATGGATATTTATTTTGATAGATATATCTCCTTTGGATATTATGATGGATATTTGTTTTTTGGTGTGTGATGTATATTGGTTTGTGTGATGTGTGATACATATTGTGATGTATATTGGTTTGTGTGATGTGTGATGCGTGATGCATATTGTGATGTTCCGAGAGGCTTGAGGAGATGACCAATTATTTTTGGTCTATTCTGGATTGTATTATGCGTGCCGGTGTTGAGTGTTCCACCGAAGGGGTCGGCGAACCCAGGGATTAGATTCTGTATTTTGGATTGGATTGGGTTCTGTATTTTGGATTGTACATTTGCATTCTGGATTCTTTTTTTTTTCAAATTAGCGACATTTTTAGCGACGTTTATATTCGTCGCTAACAGTTAGCGACGTTTCTATACGTCGCTGAAAACGTCGCTAAATTGTTGACGTGGCAAACAATCTGATGCCACCACATTGTCGCAAAAACGTCGCTAATCTGTCGCTAATCGGCGACCACAAGAAAATGTCATAAATAATGTCGCTATTTAGCGACGTTATGACCGTCGCTAACTAACGTCGCCATAACGACGTTTTGTAACGTTTTCTCGATTAGCGACACGTTTTTTTCCGTCGTTTCCAAAACATTGATAATTTAAGCTAGCGATGTTTTGGGCGAGATTAGCGACATTTATAAACGTCGCTAATCTGACAAATTTTTGTAGCGTTTTCTCGTTATGGAAAGGCTTCTTCGGAATCAAGTCCCATATTCAGCGGGTTGTACCTCGAGGAAAGACTCTGCAGTTGAGACGGAAGAAACCTTTCGTTGCTCTGCTTTTCATGCCGCACTTGTTCTTTGGCTTTGGTTTTCGTGAATACATTTTCGTGAATATTTTTGATGGTTTTTATGGCTTGTGTTTTCGAACTTCGCATTCGTATCAAACTCCTTGAATGACACAGTGTTCTAATCGGTTGCTTGTGTGATTTCAGGTGATCGCGTAGGCGACGTCTAAGCGCGGCCAACCAATCCTTCGCCTCAAGTAATACAAAGGTGAGTGGCTGACCTCCTTCCCCACGATCCTCTGGTTTCAAATCAAACATGAAACAAAAAATGCATGCTTGTTTTCATAGTATAAAATTAATAAATTGTGGCACGATTCTTCACGAACACTTACTATAGATCTGTGCAAAATGAAGATTGAATTGATTAACGAATGTTAAAACGATAAGGCGGCACACATTGCAAATTGGCTAACTCTCAAAGATTTTGTAGACCATGCTTGAATAATTAATTTTAGTCTAGCACGGTCATGAATAACTTGTGCACAAGGATTCGCTTCCTCGAACGGCAACGCAAGGCCACGGGACCGTTTTGGCCTAGGAGGAATGCAAGGTAGCTGTGCTAGATGCTAGCACGAGTCATTAGAAACTTTCAGTAGGGCTAGCTACCCGCATTGAAAGGGTCGCCGACTCGACCAAGCTATACGTCCAGGATGGCTTGAATTGCCAGTGACCCCCACTTGCATACTATTTACAAGCTTTTGCTATAAATCTGACAAGAAAGGAATATGGTTAGTTACGCTGCAATGGCACGTTCGGCCGTGGGTAAGATTTATCATAGTTATGTTATGTTGCCTATCGAATGCTTGTCTCTTAACATATTAACATGTAAATCGATCAGGATGGTTAGAAAGATCACAAAATAGCTAACAAGTTTTATGAAACTGCTTGAATAAATGAGAGCATAGATTTTAAATTAGCCACTCTCTAGTACATGTGATCGTACCAACCCTCGCTCTCTGCAGGTGCTACGAATCAGAAGGAATGTTCCAAGTAGCCAAGATGACGTTCACGTTTTGAAGCTTCGACCACGCGTCGAAGACTCTTATCGCACAACTTTTGAAGACTCCCTGCAAAGAGTCCAAGAATATGTCTCGACTTTTCTCCATCCCAGGTGGCTGGAATACTTTTTTTGTAAATAGATTGTTATAATGTATGGAACGACTATCTCAACGGCGTTCATTTTGTAATCGAGTCATGTTATAAGCCCACGCGGCATAATTGTAATAGTCTTGTAAATGATGTCTATTATCAATAAAATGCAAAGTTTCTCTGTCTCAATGCGTTGTTCAATTTCTCGGCGTACTCTCTTAGATGTTGTGTTTTAGATAACCTTATGACTACTCCTTGTGCGATCGCAACACAGGTTCGCACGACATCACGCCCAGGGGACAACTATCGATTCTTCGGAATAGGGGCGTGACACTAGTGCTGGCTCATAAACCTGCTCGTCTGCACCTAGATCAATCTCGACTAAACCTGGAGAGATCTCCAGGTCCTTAGTGGGATGTAACAAGACACATATAAACATATCAAGTATCTCAAAATATAGCATCTAAGTAAACATGTGATAAAACATGAAATATAGACTACGACATAAACTATACGGCAGTCAACAAGAATGAAAACAACTAACTACACAAGAACTATATAGACGACGGAGCACAATATCGCAGCTCACAGGTAAATTACAGCTGAGAAAACTCACTCGACCTTAAAGGCCACAGGGCTACAATAGATAACCCGGCCTTAAAGGCCACATGGTCACAAACAACGACATAGGAAAAGAAAATAGTCCATGTGTTTATAGTCATTATCGCGCATCTAACACTCACTTGGGTACAACAATCCAGTATATCCAAATCAAATACATGGTATATGACAAATGTCTCTAATAAAAATGAACAGAAATAACTTCTAAACTATAATCATGTGACTCTATGATAACAACAATGAATCATAAAATAAACAACAATTTAAACATGCTATATATGAATTGAAAAGAATTTGGTAAGGTGTACTTGCCTGATTCTTCGGTGTGAAGATAAAGAGTAGCTTCGGTGTCCATGCCTCCGGAATCCAATTATCCTAAACAATTAATTAAACTACTTAAGTTTTTAATCATAAAATTTATTATATAACTACATTATCCATATTAATATTTTGAACCATAAATAACTATATCCAATACCTCATGGAACAATTTAAATTCTCAAACTATGACACACAAGTTCCACGAGACACGGAACCTAGTTTTACGGTTTTCGACTTCCAAAATTGTCGGTTAAAACCCTACTTCGAGGGTATGCCTAAAAATCATCTAAAATTATAAAAAAATAATAATTTTAATTTATTTTACACTGAAGTAAGTTCTAATTTTTTTATTTGGAATTCTAAGAAAAATTTATGACTATTCGACTTCAATGTCGACTAATCTACTCGAAACTTGTCCGAAACATCGCCAACTACCCAATATGGCTTAAATATGTTAAACAATATATTAAAACAGAATTATTATAGATTATTTCTCATAAAATAATCATGTACACAAGGGCTAATTTATTCTACAATTGTTTGGATATTCTATGTCAGCAGATTACCCAAAAAAGCTAGTTTTAATCCCTATTTTTTCTGATTATATCTGAGTTGATAAAATCATGAAAAAAATACTTAAAAATCATATTTCACACATATGAACCTACATAAAATTTAGTTTTTAAATTTTTTATCAATTTTACTAGATCATTCATAACGGGCTAAAATTAATCCTACCGTAACATAAATTCCACCACCATTATACATGCAACTTCTAGAAATTAAAATACAAAAAAAAAGACATAAAAATCTATTTTTTACTGATTTAATCTGAGATTTTCTGTAGAACTTATAACATGGGTTTGAGATGAAAAAAGTTGGGTTCTTTACCTAAATTCCTTGCTAGATGGGTTTTTGACTCCTCCTTGTCAAAGCTCCCAACTTTCTTGCTTTTCTTGCTTGCTAACCCCTTCTTAATGGATTTGAAGGTATTGGCAATGACTCTAGATGGTTGGATGAGGAAGATGGAGTTTATAGAGTTTGTTTGGTGGAGTTTGGATGAAAGGAGAATGAAATGATGAGTTTTTATGATGGAGGAGAGGGTGTTTAATGGAGGGGATGAAGATGATGGTTTTGGGGAGAGGGGGTACGGCCGAAATTTGGGGAAGAAAGAGAGGGAAATGGTTGGCCAAGAGGAGAGGAAGAGAGTAATTAAAGTTAAGGTTTTGGGTTTTGGGTAGAAGTAGGTACATATATGGGCTTTATGGGTTGCATGTATATAGGATTGGAATTCCTATTCCTAGTGGGATATTCGGCCGGGAGGGATTGTTTGGCCGACTACTACATGGTGGAGGGCCAGTTGGTTGGTTTGATTTATTGGTGAGTTGGCTAATTGATTGGTTAAGGATTTAAATAGGTATCCTATTATAGAACCAATTAGATCTATATATAAATATAAATCCAAAAATCTGAATATATATATATATATATATATATATATATATATATATATAATTATATAATAATTAATGTATTTTAATGCCCAACATGTCTACATAGGTTTGGGTTTGGGTTGGAAGAAGTTCGAGAAGGTTTGGTACAACCGGGTCTCCTAAAAATTCATAAATGCTTATATAACTAAGTAATTAATTAAAATATGTCTTGGGCACAATTTGAATTTTTAACATGCAAAAGACTAAAATATGACCATAACATCCCTAACATGGCTAGTATACTAGTCAAAGAACCCGACTACACTAGGCGTGTCATACTTCCTACTCGATATGCATCTCTAAACTTAACCATGACTAAGGCCATATTTACTATTAATAAATATTTGATCAAAATAATTTAAAAATCCAAAAATCACTATTTAAGTCAAATAAATAATAAAAAATAACTTCAAAAATTTAGGAGGTTTACAAAGATGCCTCTCTTTCATGTTGTTGGTTTCACCTCTACGTAGAAAATATTTTCAGTTTCTTTTTGCTTCATAAAGAGTGAGAAACTTGAAGACTACACATGGACATTGGAGAAACTTAAAACACTTCACACCGATCATGAAGAGCCGTTTTTTTTTGTTACCGACAGAGAATATGCCCTAATTAATGCTATATGCATCGTGTTTCCTCAAGCGTAATGCACTTGGTATGTCAATCGTAATATCCAATGCCATTGTAAGTTAAAGTTCGGGAAGGTGGATGTAAACTTGACATGGACCATTTTGAACAATTCTTCAATGATTGAAATTGTGTGTAGCAAGCCTGTACAAAAGACAGTTACGATACCGCATGGTACTTGTTCAAGAAAAAGTGAAAGACGAGCGAGCCGACATGTATTTCTTACATCAAAGATACATGGCTAGAACCGCACAAAGAACATTTTGTCTTAGCATGGCTGAATATAGTAAAACATTATGGCCCGACAACTACCAACCGTGTCGAAGGAGCACACTCAATATTAAAGCAGCATCTAAGGTCTTCTCTCGACAACTTTGTCTCGGTTTGGCAAGCTATACATTTAATGGTAGACCGGATGGTGAACAAAATTAAGTCATCATTTCAGATAAGCTTAAATATTGTCAAGCAGAAGCATAGAAAGGAAGCCCTCTTAGATGGTTTAATGTGTGTGATATCTCACAAAGCGTTGGCATTACTATTTGAGGAGATTGATAGGACAAAGATTATCGAATTTGATCCCAAGGTTTACGTGTGTGTACATCGACATACTCTGGGCCTCCCTTGTGCACATGAGATTAATAAATATCATCGTCAATCCATTCCTATTCCAGTAGGTGCTGTTGATGAACATTGGAGGCAGTTGTCTGTAATGCCCGTGGTAAAGAGTGGCAATGTTTTTTCTCTTTACCACAAGTGAAACTTCTCCACTCAAGGTGGTGTGCCTCAATAGGTGTGGAGCTTGAGTGCATTGAGCTTAAAATCTAAGAAATTGTATGTCCGATGACTACTAGAATGCATGAGCCGTCCGTTGTTTCCAATCCCAAGGGCAGACCTCAAACAAGAATAAGTAGTTCACAGAAGAGAATGATGGAGTCAACAAGAGAGATCTATCTTCCTTTAAGCATGTTGAACGAACTTTGATCAAGCTAAGCCTGCAACATTTGTCAGTATTGTAGCGAGTGCAGCACGGAAGAGCAAGCTTGCCATTTGAAGGGAAAAGCAGAAACTGACCTGCCAAGCGAAGAAACTATAGATAGACATACACTGGGTTTGTATATTGACAGTTTTCAACCTAAAATTTGCAGTTACGTCTATTGTTGATGTCCCGATAGATGGCTATTACAGATTTTATGTGTTTATAAGACATATTGGTTATTCGGATAAAGAAGGATGGAGATGGGTGAGACAAGAGCTGTACAAGGAGTTAGAGACTCATCTTCCATTCAACTTCTGCATGCTAAGTGAAGAAACAGTTAGAAGCTTGTTGACAAGTATTCCTTGCACTGACAGTGTTACCGGTGAAGACCACTACATGTCCATCATGTCTGTCGCATGTTTATTTGCTAATAGGTATAGGATACCTATTGTAGTTATTTTTCCGGTTATTAACAATATATTCTTTCCTATGTGCGCTCCTCCGGCTGAGCACAGACAATCTAACCTATGTACTATAGGTCATATCGGAAACCACTTTGTCATACCAAGGTTGATCGGTCATTCTCCGATTCCTCCACCTTCAATAATTTGGTACAAATATGCACCGGACGAAGCAATCGCTAGAACGACACCTTTTATTATCAAATCAATCATTGTAAGAAGTTGTTGAAGATTGAGGAGCCTAGAGACTTACCCATTGGCTACTACGACGTCAAAATCGACTGATATGTAATCGACTGAATATGAAGGAACATTTATATTTTATATTTTGCATTATCTATATGGAGGACCCACTTTTGTATACATAAATTATATTATTTTGTAATATGAAGTGCAATATATGTTTTGTGTTTGACACTTTTACCCGTGTGCTATATGTGTCTACTTGTGTACAATATGTGCAATATGTGTTTAGCTGTGTGCAAGCGTATAAGTATCAGTATGCAAAAAGGAGGTCAGTCACCTAGTTATCAGTCCTTACTTCATGCAGGACTGTCCAAAAGTTGGCAGTCCTACTTTACAATAGGACTGCCAACTAGCTGACAATCCTGCATAATTATGTATTAAAACTCTCCAAACAGAGAGTTTTGATTTGGACTGCCAACTAGTTGGCAGTCCTTGCTTCATGTAGGACTCCCAACTAGCTGGCAGTCCAAATCAAAACACTCTGTTTGGCGAGTTTTGATACATTAATGTACATGACTGTCAGATAGGTGCCAATCCTTATTTCACGAAGAACTGCCAAAAAGTTGGCAGTCCTACTTTATACTATGACTGCCAACTACAGACAGTCCTGTACAATTATGTATCAAAACTCTCAAAACAGAGAGTTTTAATTTGGACTTCCAACTAGTTGGCAGTCCTTTCTTCATGCAGGACTGCCAACTAGCTAACATTCCAAATCAAAACTCTCTGTTTGGAGAGTTTAGATGCATTAATGTACAGGACTGTCAGATAGTTGCAATCCTTGTTTCATGAAAGATTGCCAAAAAATTGGCAGTCCTACTTTACACTAGGACTGCCAACTAGCTGACAGTCATGTACAATTATGTATCAAAACTCTCCAAACAGAGAGTTTTGATTTGGACTACCAACTAGTTGGCAGTCCTTGCTTCATGCAGGACTGCCAACTAGTTGACAGTCAAAATCAAAAATCACTATTTGGAGATTTTTGATATATAATTGTACAGGACTCTTAGCTAGGTGGCAGTCCTTGCTTTATGCAGGACTGCCAACATGTTGGCAGTCCTACCTAAGAAAATGATTGCCTATTTCTTTGACATTCATGTACAATTATGTATCAAAACTCCCAAAACAGAGGGTTTTGATTTGGACTGTGAGCTATTTGGCAGTCCCTGCTTCAAGCAGTATTGCCAACATGTTGCCAGTCATACTTAAGTCTCCAAACAGAGAGTTTTAATTAGGACTATCAGCTAGTTGGCAATCCTTACTTCATGCAGGACTACCAACTTTGCTGGCAGTCCTACTTTATGCAGAAATTACAACAACTCTGAACATATCCAAACGTATCCAAAACATATCATAACATAACCACACAAAAACATATCCAAACATACCAAAATATATCCAAAATTAGATCACATGTCCACATAACCAAAATATATCCAAACGTATCCAACATATATCCACACATATCCAAATATCCACATATCTAATATCCAAACATTTCTAAATATAAAAAAAAACTAATTATCATGTTGGGCCTTCGTACGCTGCTCCCTATTATACAGGAAGGGAAAATCTACAGAGTTTTTAAAATGCTCCATCTCGTTGCAGATTGCATCATAGTTTTTACCCTTGTATTGACGGAAACTTTTTGCCAATCCCTTCACCCTTTCACCCTTTTAGTGTGCAAATGACACGACATAAATTAAGTCTACAAACTTAAAAATCTTTCAAGCCTACAAATTTTAAACTCACCATCCTCAGTATTACAGCATAGAGGACAATTTTGGGTGAAGAGGTTCCAGAGATCCTACAGTATCGGGCCATGGCACTACAAGAAAAATGACGATTCTTGACGGTTTATAAGTTGATGGTCGTGAAAAACCGTCAAGAAAATGGGTTATCTTGACGGATTTAGCCTTACGTCAAGAAATGCCTTATTTTATGTTAATTTAGCAATCTTACAGCATAATAGTTGACGGTTTTAGAGGATCCGTCAAGAAATATCCTTTTATTTAGTGACGGTTCGGTAACAACCGTCAACTAATATATACCTAAAAAAATTGGCACGATTTTTTCAGCTGCCATTTTGGTAATTTTTTTGAAATATAAATCTATATTGACGTTAGTCATTCTATCATGTTTTATTTATTTCTCGATTCTTTCCTCTCCTTTATATTTCTCCATCTCTCTCATCCACCAGCCGATGGAGAAGGAGAGCTCAAATCTATATCTCCCTTCTCCTCTTCCTCTTCTATATCTCTATTCTCCTATTCTTTCTCTTCCTCCTCATTTCTTCTCCTATAGACCCAAAATCCTAATCCCCAAATCCACATAATCTCGTCCCCAAATCCTAACCCTACATCCATCGGAGAGGTGCATCGGGATGGTCATCACGGCCCATTCGAGAAGCCAAACCAAAGAAGAACCAACAGCAGCAACAGAAGAAGAAGAAGCGGGCGTCGGCGACCGAGGCCAACTACTTCGAAGACGTCGACAACGTCTGTTGGCCCATTGGTCATGGTCAAACCTGATTTTAATAATTGATCAAACTCTATCTCGATATAAATGCAAGTCTACTCAGATGTTTACCTACGACGTTTTGGACACTGCTCAACAATGGTTATCAATAATGTTCAATACTGAAGCCGTTTGCCATTCAGAATGTACTTTCTGCTATACAATGTAATTTTTTATTTTATTGATTCTAGGAATACATTGTACACCGAGTCGTACTGGCAAATAGGCTATCCGAAAATGTTTTTCAAAACCATCATATTCTTTACAAATGATCTACGTTTTTGAAAAATATTCTTTTTACAAAAAGCCTTTAAAGGATTGCTCAAAAAGCCAAAATTTATTTTCTCCAAAAATAAACTGGCAGAACCTCAGGAGAACTCGGCCCGAGTTCGGCCAGAGTTTGGCCATTTGGAACGTTAGTGAACGTTGGGTTTTTGAACTTGGTCATCCTTCAGTTACGGGTTGTTACAAAGAGTTCTGTCCGAATTCTGTCCGAATTCTGTCAGAGTTCTATCTTTGGAAAAGCTATAAATAGAGAAGCATTTCGATCATTTCAATACACCAATTCACTTTCAATCTTCTCTTCTTAAAGCTTACAGTCTTCCAAAGAGTTTTTAAAAAGCTTTCATTTTCAAATCCCAAGCCAGTTACAATCCTCTAGTCGATTTGCCAGTGCAGTACGGTCTAAAAGTTTCAGAGTGATTGTAATCAGAGGCTTGATAAAAGATTCAACTCTTCACAATTGAAGTTGGACGAGTTCTGTCAACCCCTTGACCAATTTTCTTCATGGATATTTTTTATTATTTATTATTTATTTATTCATTTGTCCCATATATATATATTATTATGCTTCACATATTTTGGTTGTATTAAATATTCAAATAAAGAGGCTAGGTGTGTAATATAGGAGATTGGTAGGGGCCTTTATGCAATTAGGCTCTAATTCAAATCTCTTTCGATTTGAAATCAGAGCAGATCTCAGCAAGAATAATTCAAATTCTTTCCTTTAAAACCAAGCCTTTACTCGGTTTCAGTTTGAAACCAAGATAAACCTCCACCTAAAGGTTTAGATAAGAACAAATCAACACTCCCTATCTCCTCCAAACCGATCACAGAGGAGTATATATAGTATGCAGGGGCTTGGCCGAACCCTAAGAAGGCTACCCCTCCATTTTCGAGCTCTGTGGATTCTTCATCCAAAGGCTGCCTACGCATCTGCAGAGCACAGGAACTCTTCAATAAGGTCAGAACCTAATACCTCTTTTCTATTAGCATATCACACCACCTGTTTGATATTTTTTCTAAGACAAACATAGGAAGTTGTTGGGCTAATACCAACCACTGATATCATGTAGAACTTTACGGGGACCAGGCTGCAGCATGGGCTTTGACCTGTGTAGGGGATCATCCTAGGTAATTACAAAACTAAGCTACTAATAGAAGTCATCATTCGTAATCACCAAAGTCAAGGCTGCCCCAAATCTCGGAGCAACTTCATTGTGAGAGTTAAATCTGACTGGCCCTACCTGGACTGTGTTACACCTGTATACCAACTAGAAGTTGATATTTGAAATGTTCATATCATCAAATCAGTATTTCACCATTTGACCCCCAAAGAGAAGGTGATTCTTATACAAGAACAACTTTTAAAGAATCGTATTATTATTGATACAAACAATAAAGGACGGGTGAATGCATCCGTTACCAGTAGCACACATGAAACAAAAAGCAAGACTGTTTTCTTCATGGAGAAAGAAAAGATTTATTTACAACTTAATCAGTTCAATAAGCCGATTCCTATTTTGATAATCATGAGGGCAATGGGGTGGAGAGTGATCAGGAGATTGTACAAATGCTTGGTAAAGATCCACGATATGGCACTCTCCTACTTCCATCCATTCAGGAATGTACATCTGAAGGAATATATACTCAACAGCAGGCCTTGGACTACCTTGATTTGAAGGTGGGAAGCTTTAATAATGTAGCACAACTAGTTATGAAGGTTTCATGAGCTGTCTGCACTTTTCTTTACTGCAAACTGGCATGGGCATGGTTCACTTTGAGGCATAGATTGTTGTGTGTAGAAAACTTAGGATGTAGCATTGAGAGAATTTAGACAGGGCATTGCAGCATGCAGGAAACACATTTGCACCTTGTTCAGGTGACATTTTCTGTTATTCCAGTAAGCCACGTTCCTGATATTACCAATATCACTACATCCACTTTGGCCTAAGTTCAAAGTATAAGGAAATGTTTAAGGGAGAGTGTAGAAAACTCTACAGGTTGGTATCAGAGTATAGAAGACTCTATATACGGGTATCAAGAACAGAATCTTGTGCCACAGGAAATTGCAAACACAAGAGAGGAGTATCAAGTAGAAATCTGGGAATATGACAGTAGTAGTCCTAGGACACCAAAGAGGATTAGCTACACGTGTACAACTATAGGTTTGGGAAGGAATTATGGTGTGAGAGTAATTAATACACAGGAACTGAAATGTAGCCATTGTCAACCTGGTAGCAGGTGTAGGGTGCAGGTGCAGAGATTTGAATGAGTAGGTTTTGTTGTGTATCACTAGCCATACACAGAGCAGGTATCAGTCCATAGGCCAAACGGCAGAGGTGCTTGCAGTAGCAAGTATGTAGCAGCATGCATAAGCAATGTAAGACTTGCCTTACAGAGCAGTAGGTGTAGCATAGGTGCAGGCATTAGCAGCCCTGTAGGTGTAGAGGGAATGCAGAGCAGCAGTTGGTGGTTGTTTTGCACATAGGTTGCTGGTAATGCGTAATGATACTAGCTTCTGTAATCTTTTAGAACACTGCAGATATTGTGCCTGTACTTTATATTTTTAGAGATTTCTTATTGTGGGAACTACTCTATAATGACACGAAACAAGATGATTTTATATTTCTGCAATGACACAAGGTATTAATTGCCTTGACTAAGAAAGTTAAGTAATCACGACTGATTTCATTAATTTTTCTACTTCTGTTGGTATTGAATATTCAAGTTTCCATAGCATTATGGGCAAGTGTTTAAAATGTCCCAAGGCAGGGGATTCTCAAGAAGTAGCTGCTACAGTTATATAAGGTATTTCAGATATCCTATAATCTATTTAGTAGCAGATATAGAACTAGTTGGCTGTGGAATGTTAAGAAAAACATGATCAGTCACTAGCTAGAGAAGGTGGGTTTATGGCTCTTGGCTTGTGAAAGAGCCTTCTAATTGATTAAGAAATAGCTGTTATAAATAACAAGTCGACCTTTTATAGTTTGAGCTATGTACCCACATAGCAGAAGAGGGTTACACATGACTGCTGGCCGATAGGATGATTAATACTAGGGTTAATAAGTTACCAGCCCATATTAAGGAGGCACTAAGTATAGAGGTCGACATGTTAGAAATCTTATAAATAATTAGATAGGAGTGGTATTAAATTATATTTTTCTATTGACATTGTAATTCATAAACAACAGGCTACTTGGATCTCGATTCGGATTTGTTCCGTGCAAACAGCTCAGGACCTAAGACAAGTATACCTTGCCTTTCTACACAGCTTTATTTACATGCACTGTCTTTATTTACTATCCATTTTATTCTCATATTATCAATATGTATCGTCCATATCCTGTTCATATATTGGTATCATTGATTTGTAGACCGTGTTCACAGTTAGCCTTATGTATTATTGGTCGTACCTTGATTGAGTCGTGCCTCCGTGTCTTGAACCTTGATGCTAGCCTGCGAGTCCACATAGGGACGAGGGTTAGTGGTATAGGGTTACGCCTGCGAGTCCACACTAGGGACGAGGGTTAGTAGTAGATGCTAGCCTGCGAGTCCACACTAGGGACGAGGGTTAGTGGTATAGGGTTACGCCTGCGAGTCCACAATAGGGACGAGGGTGATGCTAGCCTGCGAGTCCACACTAGGGACGAGGGTTAGTAGTAGAGGCTAGCCTGCGAGTCCACACTAGGGACGAGGGCTAGTAGTTCAAACCTGCGAGTCCACGCTAGGGACGAGGGTTTGAGTATTCGTTTCGGCTATCCGTTGACATCTTGACATGAGTTCTCTAGTTCTGGTTCAGCAGTTCATCTATGTGTAGACAGTGTATAGTTCGTGCTTTATTCATTGCTCAGTTTTACTTGTTTATCCTGTATCTATCTCCATGCATAATAAACTGTTAGAAAGGCTCGTTTTTATGTATCTTGCTAGTCCTCTGAGGACCTGATGATCTCTTCAGGTTAGTCGAGTTTGAGCCAGGAGCAGTCGCATGGATTTGAGCCAGCATCAGATCGCATCGCTTGCACTTGAGGTGGTCTAGATTAGCAGTTTTTATTCAGTTAGTTACTCCATGTATTCTTTATTTTCTTTCGTCTATTGGTAGTGGATTTGTGTCCACCGGACGTGACAGTGATTCTTGATATTCAGTTTATTCATTATTATTCAGTTCATGTCTTTTCATTGATCTTGACTGTGACATGATTATTTTTGTGGATGAGATATAGTTTTCCCGTGATACTAGATTGCCGTGACTTAAATATAGACAGCGTACTACCACCGACACTGCGGCGTAGGCTGGGCTTGGACACGTTTCGTATCCGAAAAGCGGATGCGGGTCGTGACAAGTTTTTTTGGTGGCCCATGCAGGTCTACGTTTATCACTTCTGTTACATCACTGTACCGTCGTGAGCCTACGAATAGGATTAGACATTTAGGATCTCATCCATATGCCTTGACTCATTATTGGCCTCTAGTCCTTGATTTCATTGAATCCTTGATTTGCATCCTGCTTGAAATTCTCTTCAACGGCTAGGGTGTTTTCCTTATTACAGTTAAGATGGTGGAAATTTCAGTAAATTATAGCAAAAGCATTTTTAATAGGTACCATGTTCGACTTTGACTTGCGAGTACTCGCAATATTTTGATAGCGGTGGAGTTAGACTTTTCATTCCAGTAGATCGCAGTTCATTAAATTTCGAGGACGAAATTTGTTTTAGGGGGGTAGAGTTGTCAACCCCTTGACCAATTTTCCTCATGGATATTTTTTATTATTTATTATTTATTTATTCATTTGACCAAAATATATATATTGTTATGCTTCACATATTTTGGTTGTACTAAATATTCAAATAAAGAGGCTAGGTGTGTAATATAGGAGATTGGTAGGGGCCTTTATGCAATTAGGCTCTAATTCAAATCTCTTTCGATTTGAAATCAGAGCAGATCTCAGCAAGAACAATTCAAATTCTTTCCTTTAAAACCAAGCCTTGTACTCGGTTTCAGTTTGAAACCAAGATTAACCACCACCTAAAGGTTTAGATAAGAACAAATCAACACTCCCTATCTCCTCCAAACCGATCACAGAGGAGTATATATAGTATGCAGGGGCTTGGCCGAACCCTAAGAAGGCTACCCCTCCATTTTCGAGCTCTGTGGATTCTTCATCCAAAGGCTGCCTACGCATCTGCAGAGCACAGGAACTCTTCAATAAGGTCAGAACCTAATACCCACTACAACAAAAAACCCTTTTAATGACGCTCGACAAGGAGTTTTAATGACGGTTGATACATAAGCGTTATTAAGTTGAAAAATACCTTTTTTCTATGACGGTTTGGACTAATTCTGGGCTTTTTATAACGTTTATAAAACAAAACGTCATTAATATTTTAGAGCGGTGGCAAACTTGTAATATTTTGCAAACTTATTAATATGTTCATACCATTCGTCGCCTCTCTCCTCAACAGACTTCAACTCTATTTCTTCCTTTCTCCATCCAAAAAAAAAATTAGGGTTAGGGTTTTGAGAAGAGAAAGATAAGAAATCGTGTCCGAGAAATCACTGCGAGCTCTGCGGAGAAGAAGCCTTCCTCTACTGTGAGCTCTGCGGAGAAGAAGCCTCCCTCTATTGCGACGCCGACTCCGTCTTCCTCTGCTTCCGGTGCGACCGCCGCGTCCACGCCGCCAAGATGGACCCTCCCGTCGCGAGGCACGGAGCTCGACTTCTCCTTCGCGAGGCTCACGCCGCCGAGATGGATCCTCCCGTCGTCTCTCTACTGGCCCCCCCTCGACCTCAGCTTCTCCTCCGCGGTGGACACCGTGCTGTGGGCCGCGGTCACCGCTCTCGAGTCCATAGCCTTAGTTTCCATGCTCTGCTGCTTCTTCCTCTTCTGCGGCTGCAACCTGTGAGTGATCCTCCGCCCCATGGTCAGTCCACTTCATTTTGGTTGTTTGGGTTTTGTTGGCGTGCTGCTGCGGCGATGGTGCGTTTCAAGTGTTTGATTAATTGATTGTATGGTTGTGAACTTGTATGTTGTTGTCGAGTAGGCAGCAGTAGGCACCGCTGCTTTTGGGGACTTAAATCTCTATTTAAGGTATTCTTTGTCTTGATGAGATCAGAGTTTTCCTTAGATCATATCTTCTTGAAACTTGACACTGAAGATACTGTATTTCTTGACCAATGGATAAACATTTAGTGTTGTTATAACAGACATATATAGACTGTCTTCACTTGAAGAAGACAGATAAGTTAAGGATGCATATTGAGGATCCCATGGAATGTGATAATAATTCCGCTAGCAGGGCTAATGATGAAGATGAATCTCCAGAATACCAAGCTAAGGTTTTGCTCTTTTCTCTTTCTGAGTTCTTCTCAAGTCTGTATTTCAAGTCTTCTGTTGATACTATTACTGTTTTTCAAATCAATGATTCTCACTCATCCGGGCTTGTGCAGGTGGAGAAATTGAAAAGTCTCTCGAAGCTCCCAGATATTTATGAAAGGCTGACCAGGTCCCTAGCTCCAAATATATGGGAGTTGGATGATGTCAAAAAGGGTCTTCTCTGTCAGGTCCTTACATTACTCAATTTTGCTTTGGCAGTATGACACATCTCTGTTAGATTACCAAATTTTGACAAATTTTATACCAGTATCACTAATCTGTTAGATTACCTTCTTAGTTCCTTATCCTTGTATGTGAGTGTTGTTATGCTTGAGCTTGTTTGTATGATTTAAAGAATACTCCTAATAGCTTTAGGACTTCTCGAATGTTTTACATAAGCTGAATTATCGTCAAATATCTCCAAATTTCACTCTCTTTCCAGATAAATAATCCGTGTTTTTTCAAACCAAGAACACATTCAACTTTTTGCCTTTTTTCCAGATAAATTTTGGAGTCACGTTTCTGTAAATTGGAGACTTGGAGTTTTTTCTTCAAGGAGATCAGAGAAACCATTTTACTTCAATCAATAATGCTGACTGAACAGTTTGTATACATAAGTATGCTAACATCTGTTCATACTGTAAGTTACTTCACTTCTAAACTTTTGAAGCATCACTTTCAATTTTTATAATGACATTACAATAAACTTGCAACTGTTTTTTGTTGTTCAACAGTTGATACATCGAGTGAAATAGAGGGTCTAATTAAAAAAAAAAATCGGTAAGAATAAAGTAAGCTGTAGCAATTTCTTTTTTATTGTGGTTCACAATTGTTAATGTTCTATCCTGTAGGAAAATGACACAAAATTGCATCGAGTAATTGTTGGTATTTTACAATGATAAATCTGGCAACAAATGGCTCATACATGCGAGGAGGTAATTAAGCTCAGTAGTTATAGACGAATACTGATCTATCTGTATTCATGTCTTACTCTTAGTTATTTCATTTCGAAGTCGGATGGTTCTAGAAATTCTTTAATACTTATTATTTAAAATCATATAAGATATACATCTATCCATTATCTTTTTCGTCGACTTTTGGTTATTGTCAATCTTCTCTGTGACCTACTCTTAGATGCCTCTAATTCTGAAAAAAGTAGTGGCGACCACGTTATAACAGGTTAAGTCCCATCTTTTTATGTTTTATATGACTCACTGCACTAATTTGGGAAGAGATATGTTGCTTTAGAAGAATGTGTTTTTTCAAACCAAGAACACATTCAACTTTTCTTGCCACAATCTCTACAGAAGGGAGGTTTAGATGTTAGGTATGACTGCATGACAGTAAGAATGAGTAACTTGAATTCAGACACTATGCAAAGCAGGGTAACCACCAAGGCTGACTCATATTATCCATCGTTCTCTCAATGAACTGGGTTATTAAGTTTGTTATGGTCCTTACAGATTTTATTTCTATCTGGTGTTGTCCTTTGCATTGCAATGCTCAAAATGACTATAATCAAATTCGGCACGGAGAGAATCATGGTACACTTGCCTAAACGGAACCAAATCATTTCTGGAGTTATTTTTTAATTATAATATGAAAATTGACTTGTGCTAGTTGCGACATGCCTTTTTCAAGTTCCATATCATCTTTATTCGCTATAGCTTGCAATTTTTATGTTATAGCAGTAGGTCAAGAATTTTCTTGTGCACTTCTGAAAGTAATTCTCTCCTTTTCTTTTTATATGGTTTAGAAATGTATTTTGTTTTACTAAACTGAAAATGAGTAAGCTGGAATGCAAAGATGTCGTGGTTGGCAAGGTTCTTAAGATTCTGACTCAGTTATAGTGTGGAAAGTTGATAAATTGTTCATGTTTTGTTTATGGTGTTTTCAGGAATTACACTTTTTTGTTTCACTACTTTTCATAGTTTAATAATATTTAAAATTTCTTGATTTCATCCTATGTGTTCAACATTATGGCAGGAAGAATGGCGTAGAGGCCTCAAAGCACTACGGGCCGATATTATCAGCAAACTCAAGAAGGCACTACCAGAATTGGAGAAAGAGGCTGGATGGAGACTTTTGATTATGTATTCAATTTAGGCTTATTTCTACACCTTAGCATTTTGTTGCACTTTGTTCTCAATTGTGAGGGAACCACTACTGTGTGTTTTACTGTTGTAAATATATATATGCATTTGGATATTCAATGTAATGAAGATGTTGATATGTACTCTATTTTGAGAAATGTAATAAAGATGGTGATATATAATGTTAAGTTTTTGGAATGTAATATATACTGTGCAGTATAGAGCATTATAAATATGTTAATTTGAATAGTATAAAGTGTTATAAATGTGCTGCATTGAGCCTATACATATTATCTATTCATGACGTTTTAAAATTGCTCTGAATTGTGCACTATATATTAACTATTCATAACGCTTTTATAGAAACTATTCATGACGGTTATTTTATGACGCTTTTAAAAAACATTTATAACACCCGTTTTCATAACGGTTGCTGTGGAAAAAAAAAAAGCGTCATGGTTCGTCATTAATGACGCTTTTTAGCCGTCATTAAAAGGGTTTTTTGTTGTAGTGACCTCTTTTCTATTAGCATATCACACCACCTGTTTGATATTTTCTCTAAGACAAACATAGGAAGTTGTTGGGCTAATACCAACCACTGATATCATGTAGAACTTTACAGGGACCAGGTTGCAGCATGGGCTTTGACCTGTGTAGGGGAACATCCTAGGTAATTACAAAACTAAGCTACTAATAGAAGTCATCATTCGTAATCACCAAAGTCAAGGCTGCCCCAAATCTCGGAGCAACTTCATTGTGAGAGTTAAATCTGACTGGCCCAAACTGGACTGTGTTATACCTGTATACCAACTGGAAGTTGATATTTGAAATGTTCATATCATCAAATCAGTATTTCACCATTTGACCCCCAAAGAGAAGGTGATTCTTATACAAGAACAACTTTCAAAGAATCGTATTATTATTGATACAGACAATAAAGGACGGGTGAATGCATCCGTTACCAGTAGCACACATGAAACAAAAAGCAAGACTGTTTTCTTCATGGAGAAAGAAAAGATTTATTTACAACTTAATCAGTTCAATAAGCCGATTCCTATTTTGATAATCATGAGGGCAATGGGGTGGAGAGTGATCAGGAGATTGTACAAATGCTTGGTAGAGATCCACGATATGGCACTCTCCTACTTCCATCCATTCAGGAATGTACATCTGAAGGAATATATACTCAACAGCAGGCCTTGGACTACCTTGATTCGAAGGTGGGAAGCTTTAATAATGTAGCACAACCAGTTATGAAGGTTTCATGAGCTGTCTGCACTTTTCTTTACTGCAAACTGGCATGGGCATGGTTCACTTTGAGGCATAGATTGTTGTGTGTAGAAAACTTAGGATGTAGCATTGAGAGAATTTAGACAGGGCATTGCAGCATGCAGGAAACACATTTGCACCTTGTTCAGGTGACATTTTCTGTTATTCCAGTAAGCCACGTTCTTGATATTACCAATATCACTACATCCACTTTGGCCTAAGTTCAAAGTATAAGGAAATGTTTAAGGGAGAGTGTAGAAAACTCTGTAGGTTGGTATCAGAGTATAGAAGACTCTATATACGGGTATCAAGAACAGAATCTTGTGCCACAGGAAATTGCAAACACAAGAGAGGAGTATCAAGTAGAAATCTGGGAATATGACAGTAGTAGTCCTAGGACACCAAAGAGAATTAGCTACACATGTACAACTATAGGTTTGGGAAGGAATTATGGTGTGAGAGTAATTAATACACAGGAACTGAAATGTAGCCATTGTCAACCTGGTAGCAGGTGTAGGGTGCAGGTGCAGAGATTTGAATGAGTAGGTTTTGTTGTGTATCACTAGCCATACACAGAGCAGGTATCAGTCCATAGGCCAAACGGCAGAGGTGCTTGCAGTAGCAAGTATGTAGCAGCATGCATAAGCAATGTAAGACTTGCCTTACAGAGCAGTAGGTGTAGCATAGGTGCAGGCATTAGCAGCCCTGTAGGTGTAGGGGGAATGCAGAGCAGCAGTTGGTGGTTGTTTTGCACATAAGTTGCTGGTAATGCGTAATGATACTAGCTTCTGTAATCTTTTAGAACACTGCAGATATTGTGCCTGTACTTTATATTTTTGGAGATTTCTTATTGTGGGAACTACTCTATAATGATACGAAACAAGATGATTTTATATTTCTGCAATGATACAAGGTATTAATTGCCTTGACTAAGAAAGTTAAGTAATCACGACTGATTTCATTAATTTATCTACTTCTGTTGGTATTGAATATTCAAGTTTCCATAGCAATATGGGCAAGTGTTTAAAATGTCCCAAGGCAGGGGATTCTCAAGAAGTAGCTGCTACAGTTATATAAGGTATTTCAGATATCCTATAATCTATTTAGTAGCAGATATAGAACTAGTTGGCTGTGGAATGTTAAGAAAAACATGATCAGTCTCTAGCTAGAGAAGGTGGGTTTATGGCTCTTGGCTTGTGAAAGAGCCTTCTAATTGATTAAGAAATAGCTGTTATAAATAACAAGTCGACCTTTTATAGTTTGAGCTATGTACCCACATAGCAGAAGAGGGTTACACATGACTGCTGGCCGATAGGATGATTAAACAAGGGTTAATAAGTTACCAGCCCATATTAAGGAGGCACTAAGTATAGAGGTCGACATGTTAGAAATCTAATAAATAATTAGATAGGAGTGGTATTAAATTATATTTTTCTATTGACATTGTAATTCATAAACAACAGGCTACTTGGATCTCGATTCGGATTTGTTCCGTGCAAACAGCTCAGGACCTAAGGCAAGTATACCTTGCCTTTCTACACAGCTTTATTTACATGCACTGTCTTTATTTACTCTCCATTTTTTTCTCATATTATCAATATGTATCGTTCATATCCTGTTCATATATTGGTATCATTGATTTTTTAGACCGTGTTCACAGTTAGCCTTGTGTATTATTGGTCGTACCTTGATTGAGTCGTGCCTCCGTATCTTGAACCTTGATTCTAGCCTGCGAGTCCACACTAGGGACGAGGGTTAGTTGTATAGGGTTACGCCTGCGAGTCCACACTAGGGACGAGGGTTAGTGGTATAGGGTTAAGCCTGCGAGTCCACACTAAGGACGAGGGTTAGTAGTAGATGCTTGCCTGCGAGTCCACACTAGGGACGAGGGTTAGTGGTATAGGGTTACGCCTGCGAGTCCACACTTGGGACGAGGGTGATGCTAGCCTGCGAGTCCACACTAGGGACGAGGGTTAGTAGTAGAGGCTAGCCTGCGAGTCCACACTAGGGACGAGGGCTAGTAGTTCAAACCTGTGAGTCCACGCTAGGGACGAGGGTTTGAGTATTCGTTTCGGCTATCCGTTGACATCTTGACATGAGTTCTCTAGTTCTGGTTCAGCAGTTCATCTATGTGTAGACAGTGTATAGTTCGTGCTTTATTCATTGCTCAGTTTTACTTGTTTATCCTGTATCTTTCTCCATGCATAATAAACTGTTAGAAAGGCTCGTTTTTATGTATCTTGCTAGTCCTCTGAGGACCTGATGATCTCTTCAGGTCAGTCGAGTTTGAGCCAGGAGCAGTCGCGTAGATTTGAGCCAGCATCAGATCGCATCGCTTGCACTTGAGGTGGTCTAGATTAGCAGTTTTTATTCAGTTAGTTACTCCATGTATTCTTTATTTTCTTCCGTCTATTGGTAGTGGATTTGTGTCCACCGGACGTGACAGTGATTCTTGATATTCAGTTTATTCATTATTATTCAGTTTATGTCTTTTCATTGATCTTTACTGTGACATGATTATTTATGTGGATGAGATATAGTTTTCCCGTGATACTAGATTGCCGTGACTTAAATATAGACAGCGTACTACCGCCGACACTGCGGCGTAGGCTGGGCTTGGACACGTTTCGTATCCGAAAAGCGGATGCGGGTCGTGACAAGTTCTTCTTATCAAAGCTCGCGTCTGTAGAAGTTGTAAGGACTTCGTATGAAAACTTGCCGGATTTTCCAATAGTGGATTCAACTGGAAGCTAGAGTTCTTCCGACTGGACTAGTCCTCACCAGAGGAAAACCAGTATAAATCTCGGTGTTTGCATTTGTCTTCTGATCACTTTTAAATTATGTCATTTACTTCTTGTGATTATTATTATATCTGTGATCTAACTGCTAACAAGTTTTTAATTAGTAATATTCCGCTGCCTACTATATTCACCCCCCCTCTAGAGTATTCTGCTTTACGATTTCGTTCCTACAATTGGTATCAGAGCAGGCTCTCCATCTAGAGGTATTATATTCTGATCCCAATTGTTCCTACAATTGGTATCAGAGCGGGTTATACAGGTAAAGTAAGGTAAAACAGCAGTTATATTCAATTTTATATAGATCACAACTTTACAAAGGGCAACTATGAAATTCACAAGTGAAGGCCAAGCCATAAACAGACCTCCACTGTTTGACGACACAAACTACACCTATTGGAAAACACGTATGAGTTTTTTTTTGAAATCTCTTGATTTTGATTTATGGTCTGTAGTTATTGATGGCTATAAAAAGCCACCTCGTATAAATATTGATAGAATTTTAACTGAAAAACCCCATGACAAATATGCAGAGGAAGAAAAGAAAAAGGCCAGTCTTGACGCACGTGCTATTAACGCTTTATTTTGTGCTTTAGACAGAACTGAATTTAACAGGGTATCTATCTGCATAACTGCAAATGAAGTATGAAAACTTCTTGAAGTCACACATGAGGGCACAACTCAAGTCAAAGAATCAAAGGTCAGCAGACTTACTCAAGAGTATGAGGCATTCAAGATGAAGCCCAACGAAACAGTTACTCAGATGTTCAAAAGATTCTTGGATATTGTAAATCCTCTGTCCTCCCTAGGCAAAGATTACAGTGACCAGGAAAAGATTCGCAAACTCCTGCGAGCACTTACAAAGAACTGGATTCCGAAGGCTACTGCAATCATTGAAGGAAATGACCTCACTACTATGACACTTGAAGTACTCATGGGTAAGCTACTCACTCATGAACTAGAGTTACAAGACTTTGAAGAGCCTGCACCAAAGGAGAAGACGATCGCTTTCAAGGCTCAGTACAGAAAATCTGCTGAAGATGATTCAGACAACAGTGAATCTGATACTGAAGATCAAGCACTCCTTGCAAGAAAATTTAAAAGATTCTTGAGATATGAGAAGAAGACAAAAAAAAAACAATGGCGGCAACAGCTGGTATCAAGATGACGCTGTCTGCTACGGCTTCAAGAAGAAAGGACACATGAAGAAGGACTGTCCTACAAACACATCAACAAGCAAGAAGAGCAACAGATACGAGAAAGAGAACCTAAAAAGATCAACATCTCGGAAGTATGTCAACACCAGCATATGGCATGAAAGTGAAGCCAGCGACTCAGAAGATGAACAATCAGACGACGCTGTAAATGTATGCTTTATGGCATCTGATCAGGTACTCTCTGAACCTATAGTTGATACATATGATGACTTCACCTTTGAGCAATTAGGAGAAGCCTTCAGTGAACTGTTAAGTGATTACAGGAAACTGCGTAGCAAATATCAGACCAGCTCTAAGAAGGTACTCAAAGAGTACAAAGGTAAAATAGGAAGACTTACTGACTTACTAGCTAAGGTTAAAGATAATGTTAGTGAGTCTGGTGAGCTTTCTTCCATTAAGCTCTTATTACACGAGACTACCAAGTCATCCGAAGAAAAAGACAAGGTTATTGACCAACTAAAAGAAGAACTTTCTAAAGAGAAGAAAAGTCTTCAAAGTGCACAAGTCAGAATGGAAGCACTCACTTCTGACTATACTAAGTTATATGACACTTCCAAAAGATTGGAAATTAGGTTAGAAAAACAGCCTGAGACTGCTGCTACCTACCCTAACACATGTCACTTACCGAAAAATCGGAACATTCCCAAACCTAATACTATCAGACCTAACCCTATCAAACCTTTGCCTAAAAAGGTTATGCCCAACCAGGATAATAGGTATGCTTTCTTCTATACTAGAAAACCTAAACCTACCAACCATGCATACCACTCAGCTTTCAACACTCAACATGCTAAATGTCATTATTGCGGCCTCATTGGTCATATATCTTCTGCATGTAGAATCAGAAAGCTAGTAGATCTAAATATTTATGCATGGATACCGAAAACTAACCAGTCAGGACCCTACAAGAAATGGGTACCAATAGTTTCATCTACAAATTTTTTTGTAGGTGGGACACCCTTCACATGCTAGGAGCAAATGGATCCTCGACAGTGGTTTCTCATGGCACATGACCGACACTACAAAAAAATGACTTTTTACGACGTTAAATTTAAGGCGTACATAAAAAGTATGCTGTAAATACTTAACTTAAGACATACATTTTAATGAATGCCGTAAAAAAATACAGAATTTGAAAATTGGATCTATTTATGGCGTGCATTCAAATGTCATATTTGACTATACAAAAGATAGGACGCACAGCAAACGCTGCGAGTTCCCAAAAAAAAAAAAGGCGCTCCCTTTTTTGATTTCCCGCGGATGTATCCCAAAATGCCATAAAGAACACGCGACTTCTCTCTCTCTCTCTCTCGCAGGTTCTCTCTCTCCCGCGGATGTTTCCCTATATGTCGATCTCATAGGTATTCTCCCTCTCTCTCTCTACTTCTCTCTCTCTCCCGTAGGATCTCTCTCTCTCTCTCTCTTGTCTCTTTCTCTCCCACAGGTTCTTCTTCATTTTAGGTTCTCTTCCTCCTCCTCCTCTCTCTCTCTCTCTCTCTCTATATATATATATATATATATATATATATATATATATATATATAGAGGAAAATGTACCTAAGGTCGACCTCATTTTCCTCACTTTACAACATTTTTTTCTTGAATTTTTTTTTATGGGATTCATCTACACCTTATTGATTGGCAACATACCAAATTTCAAGAAAAAATAATATTGTTTAGCCCCCTATCTATCCCTTGCAAAATCGACGGTGTATCAGCAAAGTTTTAGACCGTCGATTTTGCAAGGGATAGATAGGGGGCTAAACAATATTATTTTTTCTTGAAATTTGGTATGTTGCCAATCAATAAGGTGTAGATGAATCCCATAAAAAAAATTCAAGAAAAAAATGTTGTAAAGTGAGGAAAATGAGGTCGACCTTAGGTAACTTACCTAAGGTCGACCTTAGGTACATTTTCCTCATATATATATATATATATATATATATATATATATATATATATATATATATATAGTCTTTTTCTTCCTTTTATTTTTTCCTCCTTTTTATTTTCTCCAATTTCCCCCTTTTTGTTTAGGGTCTCCCCCTTTTTGTTCATGGCGATCTGATTTTTATGGTTTTGTATATACCAATTTCAGGACCACCAACAAGGCCGACGACTGCCACTCGATTCCGATTCCAGTGGGTATGATTTTATTTTCCCCCCAAATTTTTCATAAGAAATTTGATTTTAATTTGAGATATTTTTAGGGTTTTGTATGTAGGTATGTATTAGAAGTTAAATGGTGGTCCCAACAATTTTTTTACATTTGTTTCGATTCCTTAGGCCAATATGAAGGAGTTATCAGGTTTACTATTGTTCAGGATCCTCTGGTTCTTAAACCTAGACCAATAGGGAATTTGTTCTGTTTCTTGGATTAGCATACCTGACTTGGATTATGGGGTCTAATATTTGAGGATCCAAACAATAAATGTTACATTTGGATCAGATTGTCTGGCCTTAGATCCATTGGTACCCCAACTAGTTAGCATGAAAAAAAGGGATATGGAATATATATATATATATATATATATATATATATATATATATATATATATATATATATATATATATATATATATATATATAATTGTATACAAATTATTTATATTAAATTGATAATATCCATATCTGTTTATGTCTTTATGCATGTCCTGGATAGGAACTACTAAAAACCTACTTCAAAATAAATGTTACTTTATAATATCTAAACTATGCTCTGGAATTTGAAAACTACACATGTGAGGACCCATTCAACATGAATGTGAGGAAATGTCATGTCCAATATGAGCTAGGTAAGCATGTGGATCCATGCAAACTTAGATTATCCTCATTGTCTTCCTCCACCGAGGAGCATGATTTCAAGTTCTTTGTTCTTCAAAGTTGTAAAAGAACTTAAGACCTAAGGAGAATGGAACATATGATTTGTTTTGGAAATGGTTCCTGTGTATAGACAAATTATGCAGATCAAGCCTTTGACATTGGCTCTTAACCTTAAACTTTTGATACTTGTGATATTAATTGAATTGTCTCTTCTTTTCATTAATCACCCAACTTATTCTCTATGGCTCTATGCACAGAAGATACCTCTATATCTCTAAATAATCTATTCCACTCACAACTTTCTCTCTCTACTGACTTTACACAAGACCTCAACTTCTCCTTGTAAGGAGTAAGCCAACTGACAACACATATCCTGTTCTTTTTTAATGTTACAAGCAACTACTTTCTCTATGGCAAATAAAACTAAAATTATACCCTATATTAAGTATTTAGGATTGGATTTAAAATAAATGGAATCTAAATCCAAATTTGAATTTTAGTTGATCCTCAAAAAGAAAAAGCCAAATATGCCTTCTCATCTTGCATCATACCAGGTGTAATAGTTGATGGAAGTCGAAAAATATTGGGGTATATATATGGGCAAGTTAAAAGAGTAAGGGTCACTTTTCTAGTTTGCAGGATGAAACATAACATAGAGGGAAGCTAAGGAAGTCTTCTTCTTCTTTTTTTTCTAATCATCACTTTCTAAGTGAATTGTGTAGTGAAAGTTTAATTGTCTAAATAGAGTACTATTCTTCTTCTTTTTTTTCAAATCATCACTTTCTAAGTGAATTGTGTAGTGAAAGTTTAATTGTCTAAATAGAGTACTATGATCTGCCACATTTAAATTCGGCTTCTGATTTTATTTACTTATAAAAGATATTTATCAGTTTTAACATTCCTGTTCTGATAAGCAGTGGCTTCGTAGCTGTTTAGAACCTCATACTTGAATCTTCTCGGGGAGACACTTTGATGTACACTTCTACTCTTCTACAATTCCTTTTCAGGTATTTGACCTTTATTTCGTCCCTTTTTAATATTGCTTAGCCAGCTAGAGTAGCTTGAAATCAGAATGTGAAGGGATTGCTGCTATTAACACAATCATGAGTGTGATAGGGATTGATCTCAATAAAAGAGTAAGGGTCACTTTTCTAGTTTGCAGGATGAAACATAACATAGAGGGAGGCTAAGGAAGTCGCTTTTTTTCTAATCATCACTTTCTAAGTGAATTGTGTAGTGAAAGTTTAATTGTCTAAATAGAGCTTGCGATCAATGTTTTTAACCTTCCATTTTAGTTTTCATTTTTGTACCTTCTAGTGTGCGCTTATTTTTGTGTTTTGGCTCTTTTAGACAGCCATTTATTCAAAAACTTGCGTTGTTCTTCACTTTATTTTACAAGATAAGTTTTTCTATTTCCTAGTTCCATATACAAACACATGTACATGATATGCTATATCATACTATACAATTTAGGTAATTAGTAACTTTTTACATGTTACTGAAATTGGTCGGGATAAAATAGTCACAGGGGAACTATTTTACTGTTATGCTCTGGATCAACAACCCCTAATTCAATATGCAAAGATACATGTTTGCTTATGCACTTTTGAGTTAGATATATGTTTGACATAGCATTCCAGTATCAAATTGATACTTTGATACTTTGAGATCCACTATCAAATTGTACTTTGATACTGAGATTTTTCATGTTACTGAAGTTGTAGCAAGATAGAATTAATTCCTCTTGCTGAGCACTTGCTGTCATCGGTTCGAGGCCAAATGGATCTTTTTAGGGATCATTGACAAATTGTTCAATATCTTATAGTCCAAACAAAGAAATAAAGTCGGCTCACCTATTGGAGCGATTCCCAATCGCCCAATGGGTCCTCTCCCTACTGGAGCGATTTTTCACTTACATTCTCAGAGGCAAAGCTGACTGCTAGATGTCTTCTTTGATATATATACTCTGTTCTTTTAACAAGGTCGAAAACACAGTATCGAACACGAGACAGATACTGCATGCTACACTAGACCAAAATCATATTTTTGACGTATGCTTCCTATCAATGACAGCCATACATACAATGTCTGTGAACTGTATTGATTGATTTTCACTTGCTCCTATAATTATAAGTTAAGTTCATGTATGGTATGCGGTATCTGTCCAAAATGCAAGAACACCATGTTTGTCTTATTAAGTCACAAATTTTAGATCTGTAAAAAAATTGGTGCTTTGATGGACTTGCAGTAGTAGATTAGAAGAGTAGCTTTTGAATAATCAACAGTGTAATGGATGTAACTGACAACGACAATAAAATAGATGCACCATAGAACTGGAGGAGGAAGTCAAGAGAGTTCTTGATGATATTGGCATATTATATTTTAGTCCTGTGCAATACTTAAGCACATATGAATACAACATATCAGCACATCCACAGGCTCATTATTCATAATATACATATCTGCATATATGAATACAACAAGGGTTCCATCCCTCAGTGTTCCTTGCATATGCAACAACAAAGATAGCTAACAAGTCAAAGATTGATGAATGGAATCACAGTAGAATTGGGACAAAATAAAACTGAACTGTTACCAAAAAATGGAGCGTTTATTTGGCTTTATGACATCTTTTTAACTGATCCAAATACTGCATTTGATTGCAGAGTGTTAGCAGGGGATGGTATGGGGGGTTTTCTGTAGAACAATAGTTGGAAATTAATACTGCAGCATCAACATACGATTGCAGCAAGAAGTAAATACATTAGTATTTGGCATTAGCCTTAGGCAATAGCAGGCAACTGCATCATTAACGCAGCATCAAAAAGGAGATAAACTGCAGTCTTCAAGAGTATGTATCAGTGTGTGGATTTCTCGACCTTGCAAGTCTCAAAAGATTTTTATGGTTTCCTCGTATTTTCTGGCTTAAATATGACATTCAAGTTTTCAATGTGCATAGAAGTTTTAGATTTTCTGGTGGCTGCATCATTATTATTTTAGATTCTATGTAAGGTCATAATTTTAGATTCTAGGCATACTGCTAATGAAGATATTGAGCCTGAGCCAGATTTTATTGTTCTCCGCATCATGTATACTTTTGTTATTCCATTCATTTTGATATCATATTGACATGATTTGTAATTGTACATGATAGGTTATATAAGGGATGCTACTTTTTGCTGGAGGTTGTGGACTTGGACACTTTTGATGCAGTGGTGATTGAAGATGACTCAAGTATATGCTGCATCTCGACTGTGAATGGAATGAAGGAATTAATATAGTTTGTATAGGCCTAGGATATTATTAAGTATATGGCTACATTTTTGTGACATTTTAGTTGGTGATTTAGAATTCACATGATTTGACATTATTATGATTTTCATGAAAGTTAATACCTATAACAATTGTTGTATACACTATAAAGTGACTTTGGATTTGGATGATTGACACTATTATTTCAATGAAAGTTGTTACTCTTCATAATTGTTGTGTATATTATATGATTTGTGATTGAATACCAAAAGGTGAAATTGATTATACAAAAAGCATAATTTTTTTTAAAAATTGAAGAGAAATTAAGGCATGCAAAATATGTCCTAATTGATGTGTATATGATACTTTTTAAGACATACAGTGGATGTCATAATTGACTAATAAAGACATGCAAAGGAATGTCGTAAAAGCTTATTAACGACGTGCATTTGGATGTCGTGATTGTGCATTAACGGCGTGTATATGCATGTCGTGAATGTGTACTAACGACACACTAATACACGCCATAATTACCTTTTCACGGCACGCAATGAATGTCGTGAATGCATATAGACGACACACAAATTGACTTTAGACGACATCCATATTAAGTCGTCTAAACTACCATCTTTTTACGGCATGGGCTAATATGGCGTTAGCATGTGCGCCGTCTAAAGTGTTTTACGGCGCACATTGCGCGCCGTGAAAACACATTTTTCCTGTAGTGTGACGACGCTTCATTATTCGTAACACTGTCGAAGAGGAATAACGAAGGATACTTCTCCTTCGGCAATAATTTAAAAGGGTATATAATCGGTATTTGTGATATTGGTAAAGCTCCCTATCAAGTGATTAAAGATGTTTGTCTTGTTACTGAGTTAAAACATAATCTGCTCAGCATAAGCCATTTAGTTGATCACGGTTATGGTATTAACTTCGTAAAAGACAAATGTACTATTATTGATAGTTCAACTGGTAATACTATATTTGAAGGTATTAGAGAAGACAATATATATATTTTCTATTTGTTGGAAGATACTAACATTTCAGGTAGATGTTTAATGGCTAAAAGCGATGAGAGTCATCTATGGCATATGAGACTCGGTCATGCAAATATGGATACTATTTCCAGATTATCCACAAAGAAGCTAGTACGCGGTTTATCGGATATTACATTCAAGAAGGATTCGGTATGCAGTCAATGTGAAAAGAAAAAAGCTACTCGATCCGCTTTCAAGCCAGTAAACGCTGTATGTACTACTAGACCTCTACAATTACTACATATGGACTTATTTGGTCCTAGTAGAGTTGCTAGCCTCGGAGGTAAGCTATATGCTTTTGTAATTGTAGATGATTATTCTAGATACACGTGGGTATATTTTCTGACACGCAAAAACGATGCATTATCAAAATTTGTCACCTTTTGTAAGAAAGTACAGAATGAAAAAGGTTACATGATCACTCGTATTAGAAGCGATCATGGAGGCGAATTCGAGAATGCAGAGTTTGAGCAATTTTGTGACACACGGTTTGTAGGAACCCTAGAGGGGGGGGTGAATAGGGTCAAGCTAACTAATCAAGCACTTAGCACAAGCTAATTGGCAATTTAAAAATATAAGTGCAAGAGAAGAAGCAAACACAATACCGACACCCGATGTATCCTGGTATCCTCCTAAGAGGCAGTCCAGTCCCGGAACTCTCTCCGGCTTTAATCCACTATTTGAGTAAATAGTTACACACGAGTTTGGATCCGAAGAACTCGCCAACTTCAACACGAGTTTGGATCCGAAGAACTCGCCAACTTCAACCGAGAGTTTGGATACGAAGACTCTCCAACTTCAACCGAGAGTTTGGATACGAAGACTCCCCAACTTCAACCTTTCACAATAGGTTTAGATCTCCTTACAATAGGATGAAGATCTTACTTTTCAACTCAATAACTCTAACACAATTTATGGATGGCAAATGAAAGCTTTGTAGAGTTGTATGTGGATAAGCTTTGGTGGTTTAGGAATTTTTAGGCTCAAAGCATCAACCTTGAATGAAGGGGTTCAAGGCTATTTATAACCAAAGCAAAGGAAAGTGCAATAATACAACTTTCACAGACTGACGGATCATCCGCCGGATTTCTGCGGAAATTCGCCGGATCATCCGCCTGAATAGTCCAACGGCTATAAAAAGAGCCGTTGGGATCAATCATTCGTAAAATCCAACCGTTGAAATGCAAACGGTCATATGACAGAAAATCCGCCGGAATTTCGCGGTTTTCTGCCGGATAATCCGAACACTCACAGAAGGTATTCTGTGAGACCATTCGGATCTTCCGCCGGATTTTCGCGGAGATCCGCCGGATTATCCGCCAGGATTCCGAAGATTGTCCTGGGATATTATCTATCCTAGCTTTCGATTTTGCCATCCATTTCTTGTGTTTACAATGGTTCCTAAGACTCATTACAGACTCCAGATATACTGTAGCAGGTGCAGGCTTCTTCAGAGTCTTGAAATGATGATGGCATGGCTTGGCTTCTTCCTTTGATAGGTGCTGGCTTTTTCCCTTGGCGGCAGCTGTCCAAAGATATCCAGTTTGCGAAAACTGAATACCTTTCGGGGGCTTCGCCCCCGAACCCCCGACGAGGGGCACTGCCCCCTCGACCCCCGTCCGCTGACCGGGCAGCGGAACCCCCGGTGCGTGG
Organism: Iris pallida; assembly: GCA_029216955.1. Classification (NCBI taxonomy): domain Eukaryota; kingdom Viridiplantae; phylum Streptophyta; class Magnoliopsida; order Asparagales; family Iridaceae; genus Iris; species Iris pallida. The sequence continues at coordinate 9,106,230 of JANAVB010028820.1, forward strand.
CTCCAGAGATGTCGTCGGGTGGTTCAGAGAAATCTTGTGGGATCCGTCGTCTTTGGCCCACCATGATTTCTTCATTGCATATGTCCACGTTGATCTTGCTTATTACTTTTCTGCATGTACATGTTAGACGAACAAAGCAATAACCATAGTAGCAAGTATGATAAATTAAAGCACATTAGAACTATGCAAAGTTTAAGTATAAGTGCTAAGGTGATGGCATAAATGTTAGTGATATCAGAATGATTAAACTTAATTGAATGACCACAATCAAAAACATAGTTTTGATTTTGGCAACCCAATTAAATTTAAGATAGATAAGCTCATATCACTAAGATGTAAACCAATGGGCACATATCACCAAAGATATAAGTATAAGTAGAAATGCTATAGTGATAGTATGAAGATTAGTGATAATGAAATGCTAAACTTAACCTATTAACCATATTCAAAAACATGATACAATCATTGGGCCAACACGGTTTTGTACACGAATTCTCCTGCCCTAGGACTCCACAAAAAAATAGAGTTGTGGAACGTAAGAACAGAACTCTATCCGTAATGGCCAGAGTAATGTTAAACCAGTTTAGTCTACCCAAGTATTTCTGGGCTGAAGCTGTCAATACAGCTTATTTTGTTCTCAATCGAGTTCTAATTCGACCCAAATCGAAGAAGACTCCATTTGAGCTATGGTTTGATAGAATTCCATCAGTTTCATATTTTAGAATATTTGGTTGTAAATGCTTTATTCTTAATACAAAAGATAATTTAGGAAAGTTTGACGAAAAGGCCGATGAAGGTATATTTTTAGGTTATGCGGGCAAAAGTAAAGGATACAGAGTCTTCAACAAAAGAACCATGATCATCGAAGAGACGATCAATGTCACCTTTGATGAACTAAATCAAACGACAATCGATGAAAATGACGAAGATCTCAATGTACCCAGCAAAGCACCAGCAGATCCTCCTAGAGAAGATCCAGGAACCAGCTACCTTCGGAGTCTGCCAAAAAGATTAAAGTTTACGGCTGATCATCCAAAGGACTTGGTAATTTGTGAGATTACCAAGGGTGTAAGTACTCGCTCCTCTAATAAAGATATAGCTTCTTGTGTTGCTTTTGTCTCACAGTTTGAACCCAAAAGTATTGATGAAGCATGCAGTGATAATTTTTGGATAGATGCTATGCAAGAGGAATTAAACCAATTTGAACGGAATCAAGTTTGGGAACTTGTTCCCAAGCCTATTGATCATCCGGTCTTTGGCACCCGATGGGTATTCTGAAATAAACTGAACAAGAATGGTTTAGTGACTCGTAATAAGGCTCGACTCGTAGCTCAAGGATATAATCAAGAAGAAGGTATCGACTACGATGTTACTTATGCCCCAGTTACGAGATTAGAATCCATTCGCATGTTATGTGCATTTGCATATTTTTATAATTTTAAATTATTTCAAATGGATGTCAAAAGTGCATTTTTAAATGGTTTTATAAAAGAAGAGGTTTATGTAGCTCAACCACCCGGTTTTACTGATTTCAAATTTCCTGAATATGTTTTCAAGTTGAAGAAAGCTTTATACGGTTTGAAACAAGCCCCTCGTGCTTGGTACGATCGTCTAAGCTCTTTTCTACTTGATAACAATTTTTTAAAGGGAAAGGTTGACACTACTTTGTTTATAAAGTCTTTGAATAATAATATTCTTTTGATTCAAGCCTATGTAGATGATATTATCTTTGGATCTACTGATGAATTGCTTTGTCAAAAATTCTCAAAGTGTATGCAGAATGAGTTTGAGATGAGCATGATGGGAGAGCTAAAGTTCTTTCTCGGACTGTAAATCAAACAAACCAATAATAGGACGTTCATAAATCAAGCTAAGTACACAAAAGATCTACTAAAGAAGTTCGACATGGAAGCAGCAAAGCCACTTAGCACTCCAATGGCGACTTCAACCAAGCTTGATATTGATGAACAAGGTAAATCTGTCGACATACATAAGTATCGAGGTATGATCGGTAGCTTACTCTATTTAACTGCCAGTCGACCAGACATTATGTTTAGTATTTGCTTATGTGCTCTTTTTTAAGCCAATCCTAAGGAATCACATCTGTGCGCAGTTAAGCGTATCTTTGATACCTTAAAAGCACTTCTTCTGTCGGCTTATGGTATTCCAAAACCACGTCGTTTGACCTAACCGGTTATTCCGATATTGATTTTGCCGGATGCAAAGTCGATAGAAAAAGCACCAACGGTACATGTCATTTCCTAGGAAAAGCTCTAGTCTCTTGATTTAGTAAAAAGCAAAATTCTGTTGCATTATCAACAACAGAGGCTGAGTATATCGCCGCAGGACGTTGTTGTGCACAAATTTTGTGGACGAAACAAACCTTAGAAGACTATGGATTACATTTTACACATATACCCATTTTCTGTAATAATACTAGTTCTATTAATTTGACTAAGAATCCAGTATGTCATTCTCGTACTAAACATATCGAGATTCGACATTATTTTCTTAGAGATCATCAACAAAATGGAGATATAGACCTTGTATACATAGACACACAGAATCAATTAGCTGACATATTCACAAAACCTTTAGAGGAAGATCGTTTCAACTATTTACGTCAAGAATTAGGAATTTTAGATAACAATAATATCAATTAATTTTTGTTTTATTAATTATTTATTCGATACTCATAAACTGTTTTCTAGACAAGCCTAAAAAGAGTCTGTCTGTCACCACGACTACGGTCGAAGCGAAGCGGTATTTAAGAGTTTCTCGATGAACCTCCGTTAGCTGGGACAGTACTCCTACAGCTAATCTGAGACAGATGCTGAGTAAAGAATATTAATTTGTAAAATAATATTAATTATATTATTTTGAGATTTAAAATTACTAAACTTTGAATTAAGCATTTGAAACGAATTAATAAAAAAGAATGTGGTCTCATTTGATTTATATATATATATATATATATATATATATATATATATATATATATATATATATATAGCCAGGCAACCCTAGGCGAATTCGGCCCGAGTTCGGTCCGAATTCGGCCAGAGTTCGGCTGGGTGTTTATATATAACAGCAGCAACCCGAGGCCTCCTTCTTCTTCATACTCCCCCACATCCTCATAACAGCAGCTCCGCCCCTCCGAAATCCTAGTTCTTTTCCCTCATTGTTCTTTCAATCCTTGTGGAGTTTTTCATCAAAACTTTGGATTTGCGAAGATCGTCATCCTCTACAACATATCCAACTCTTGGAAGGTATAATCCCTTCTTTCCACCACTTTTCAATACTTAGGATTTGTAGAAATTTTGGAAAAAAATGCCTAAGTTTAATCCCTTCAAGATAAAGAAGACCAATGCCAGTGAAGAGGCATCGTCTTTAGATCCGCATACGGATTGCCTCTTTTCTCCGGTCCAATCGGACGATGGTGCGTCGGATGAGTTTTATTTTAAAACTTCCGATCAAGCGTTATTGTGGTACGCTGATTTTAACATGCGTACTATTTGTACTGGATCACCGATTAAGTAGACTGTCTTTCCGGATCACCGTCCTTATTTTGAGGTATTAGGATTACAATATTTTGTCACCTTACAATTCTCCATTGCCACTAATGCCATTAGATTATTCTACTGTAATTTCGTGTTAGACACTTTTACAGCGAGGACACGTGTCGGAGGAATTGATATCGAATTCACTGATGACACGTTAGCGAAAATCCTTGGTATTCCAAACGAAGGTGTCCCGCTAGATAACATCACTGATTTTGATTTCCCCGATGGCACGACACTCGTTAGTTTCAAGAATGAACTTTGTGCGCCCGCACGCCTTCTTCCTGGAAAGTTCAAGGCTAATAACTTAAACTTGTTTAACTACGAAATACATCGCATCATCTATTCCACTTTACTTCCAAAATCTACTTCTAAATATGATGTCACTGCACTTGAGCTCTCTGCTCTTTATCATATTCTTAAGGGGATTCCTTTTTCTGTCCCTAAGACTATTATTCAGATGATGGATAGATGTCGCGGGAGAGACCGCAACCTATCTTATGCGATGCTCATTCTTTGTATTTTTTAGATATTTGACATTGATTTATCTACTTGTTCTGTCGACCCCGAACCCAAGTTTCTCAAACTCTCTCGTCGCAGCATTGCATCTGTTTCTCCACCCACTGCACCTACTCCTCCTGCACCTACTCCCACTGATCCCGCAGCACCTGTTCCTTCTCATTCTTACCCTATGACATTTGAGGATATCCATCAGCACTTATCAGATCTGCAGTCTTTTTATGTTGAGACCTCTAGGGAACACAAATTCCGTGATATGACTCGGTTCCAGGCGATTGCCAACTCCTTCGCCGATCTGAGGTTTGCACAGACGGGATATTCTGTTAGCTTTCTGCCTCGAGACCCTTCTGTTTCTGGCTACCGCATTGACGACGAAGCGGTACACTCTCTGTTCCAGCCAGGGAACGCATAAGATTAGTATCGTACCACTGGCGCCACTCCTCACACTTCTGGTGCTGGTACTTCTAGAGCTGGTCCATCTGGACATGCTGGAGCTGTAGCTGATGACATTGATGATGATGATGAGTTTTGAGATGTTAGATTATTGAGACTGTTACTTTTTGTCTTATGTTTACTTGGAAATGCTCCGACATTCCAAGATTTTATCAGTATTTTTTTGTTATTATCAGTACTTTTTTTCTTATTCATGGACATGGTTGTTTTTGTTTATGCCTCAGTTTTGGCATCTTAGTCTATTATTCAGCACTCTATTTGTTTCAGTTTATCGTAGCACTATCTATATTTTATTGCTTCATTCTTTACAAATTGCCTGAGATAAATACATGCCTGTGTTGTTATTCTATTTCTCTTACTGTTTCTACCATCTGTCATGATTATTTATTTTTTATGTGTTTCTTCAATGTTTGTTACTTATGCATTGATTGCGGGGAAGCTTTTTCTTTTGTAATTATTTTGCTAAGTGACAACGGAGGAGAAATAAGGATCTAACATGTTTATAAAATACAGGATATGAACAATTTTTCTTTACTATTTTGATTTGATTCCAAGCTTAGATGTTATATCGGCAAGGTTTGTCAATTATCAAAATGGGGGAGATTATTGGCCCATTGGTCATGGTCAAACCTGATTTTAATAATTGATCAAACTCTGTCTCGATATAAATGCAAGTCTACTCAGATGTTTATCTACGACGTTTTGGACACTGCTCAACAATGGTTATCAACAATGTTCAAGACTGAAGCCGTTTGCCATTCAGAATGTACTTCCTGCTATGCAATATAATTTTTTATTTTATTGAGTCTAGGAATACATTGTACACCGAGTCGTACTGGCAAATAGGCTATCCGAAAACGTTTTTCAAAACCATCATATTCTTTACAAATGACCTACGTTTTTGAAAAATATTTTTTTTACAAAAAGCCTTTGAAGGATTGTTCAAAAAGCCAAAATTTATTTTCTCCAAAAAAGAACTGGCAGAACCTCAGGAGAACTCGGACCGAGTTCGGCCATTTGGAACGTTAGTGAACGTTGGGTTTTTGAACTTGGTCATCCTTCAGTTACGGATTGTAACAAAGAGTTCTGTCCGAATTCTGCCCGAATTCTATCAAGTTCTGTCTTTGGAAAAGCTATAAACAGAGAAGCATTTTGATCATTTCAATACACCAATTCACTTTCAATCTTCTCTTCTTAAAGCTTACAGTCTTCCAAAGAGTTCTTAAAAAGCTTTTATTTTTAAATCCCAAGCCAGTTACAATCCTCTAGTCGATTTGCCAGTACGGCACGGTCTAGAAGTTTCAGAGTAATTGTAATAAGAGGCTTGAAAGAAGATTCAACTCTTCACAATTGAAGTTGGACGAGTTCTTCGTATCAAAGCTCGCGTCTGTAAAAGTTGCAAGGACTTCGTATAAAAACTTGCCTGATTTTTCAATAGTAGATTCAACTGGAAGCTAGAGTTCTTCCGACTGGACTAGTCCTCACCAGAGGGAAACCAGTATAAATCTCGGTATTTGCGTTTGCCTTCTGATCACTTTTAAATTCTGTCATTTACTTCTTGTGATTTTTATTATATCTGTGATCTAACTGCTAACAAGTTTTTAATTAGAAATATTTCGCTGCCTACTCTATTTACCCCCTCTAGAGTATTCTGCTTTACGATTTCGTTCCTACAACGTCGAGGAGAAATTCGAGTTCCCGTGGCAGGGGCGTCCGATTTCTGCTGAGATCGACGGCGACAGCAACCTCCGCGACGTCTTCTTTGTGTCGCTCGTGGATGGGTGTCGCGCTGCCATCGACTTTCCCGGGGATCGCCTCTCCCCCACCCCCGCCCCGATCGATATCCCCGACTGCGGCGGCTCCTGGCCGTCCGATCTGGAGCCCGACGGCATCTGGACCTGCGCGCTCCGCGAGCCACTCTCCGTGCACAGTAAGACCTCTCGGAGTGTAGGTTGTTCCTAGCTTGAAATAATTAAACCAAATTTGAATTTTTTTAGTTTGTAATTGATTTTAGTTTCTATGTCATGCTTCGTATCAAAGTCAGCTATAAACTTTCCCATACTTCTACTTTGGTTCTTCAGTAACAATATTAATATAAATCTTTTTTTTGTCGACACATGCACAATCTCGGCCACGTTAGAGAAGTTGTTGATACACATTGATCCTGACTCAGCCAAGGTAAGGATTTACGTTTTTTTTCATTGCATGATTTTAATTCTGGAAAAGGGCAAGGATTATGTCATGGTTATAGGTAACATATATGCTTGTAAGGTGTTCGAATTTTTTCTTGCAAGGTTCTAGCTTGCTAGAATACTATAGTTTTCTAGATTTTTATGCTTGTAAGATGTTCGAGTTTATGCTTTTTAGGTGTTCGAGTTTATGCTTGTAAGGTTCTTATGAAACTAACATTACCGTCATCCCTTAAGATAATGCCCAAAGAGCACTATGTAAGCACTTCATATATACAAGCTTCAGGAGCTAACCCTGGATGTGATCTCCCATTCTGTTTTCGGAAGTAGTTACAAGGAAGGAAAACAAGTTATTGCATATTTTTGCTTAATTTGGAAAAAATGAATGAATGTCTCGGCCATTTCTGGCTTTTTCGTAAGCTTCAGCCAACAAAAAAAAGGTCAACATTTTGGCGTACTTGAAGAGTGGGGGATTTGAAGTCAACCATTGGTGAAGAAGTTCTTTTCTTATTACAGTTGCAAATTTTCAACTCTCCCCTGTACTTGAAGATTTGGGAAAGAAGTTACCACTTTTAAGTATGTATATTATCGACATTGATCAGGTATTACAACATTGCCTTCGCCTGAACTTTATGTTATTCTTCATTTCTTAACTAGTATTAATTTATTTACAAGTTATTTTGTTAAGTATTCCTTTATGTTAAATATTATGATAACTGGCCTACACAAAATACACAATATCGGGCTTATTGAATGCTTTTTGTAAAATGCATAAAGAATTCTATATGTTAGTTCCATCCATCAAATCTATTGGTTGTATTTTTTTTGGGATTTTCATATATTATTGACTTGGACATTTGACTACAAGTTCGGAAATATTGACACCTCTGTAAAAGAAGAATATCTCTTCATTGGTTGCCCTATTATATTTTAACTCATTTGAGATTTTATTTTAAAAGCTTCTCAAGGTTTTTAAAAATTGGTATGGTGTAGTATGGTCTAATATTATATGCAGTTAAAATATTCAGATTGAATATACATAAAATGAGCACATTGGTTGACTTTTTCAAGGAATTTGTAAGAAAGCAATCACTTGGGAATAATGTAAAATCTGGAGAAAATGATTTGCAAGGAAAAGGTATATATACTAGTTTCTTTGGTTCTTAAGCACCATGTAGAATCTGAAGAACAACATGGAAAGTGAAAGATACACTACTCGAGTATTAAAAAAAATCAAAGGAAACTTGTTTCATCCTGCAACTAGAACTTCACAAATATGTTGAGACAGTTTCTCCTTATGTAGGATGCAACCAAGCAAAAGCCCTCTTGTAGACCCAATTCTTGTTCCCCCTTGTTTTTATCAGAACATGATGAAATATGTTGAGACAGTTTCTCCTTCTTTACTACAATCTGTGCAATAGATTTTTAATATGGGAAGCATAGTTTTTTGCCTTTCCAATTGGAGCATGTTTGTTTGATAGTTCTTTGACATCATGTAATTGGAAGGAATTCCATGTATTTCCTCTAATGGGACTTCGTTTACTTTTTCTACAAATTTGATTTCATGTATTATGGTCGAGACTTGTATGAACAAAATTTGCAGGTTGTCGGTCTTCTTGTTTCCCTTTTCTTTCCAGAACTGAGCTACCATTTGCCCCATGGGTAGAGCCTTAAGTCTTTGAAAGTTGCTGCAAATGAAAGGTTCACTGTCACGCCAAGGCTAACTGTACTGCTCCCTGTAACTTCAATGTGAGGATTCTACTGTGGAGTTCTGGTTCTTCAGCGAAAAAAATGTTTGGTATTCTTATCCTTGCATTTATTCCTCGAACGATGATTCAGGACTATTTTTCTTCACACTTTTTGATAGTTTTGGTTAACCATGTCCTTTATTCCTTAATAAGTCTAATTAGCTATCCAACTTCCAGCAACAATTTGTAAGTGTTAGATTGAGTTTTATAACTTATCCTTTACCCTCATTCATACATATGGATATCATGTCTCTTTGGGCATACCTTTTTCTGCTGACTTAAACAATAATAATCTAACAAAATAAATAAATAAATTTAGTACACGAAAAGTGAAATTAAATTGCAGCAGGACAACCAATCTCTGGAAGTGTATTCAATATATGTCATTGTCAAAAACTTAAGACTTTCAATGATTCAAGTAACTATACAATATGACACATAGACGATAAACAGGTTGCTTGGCTGATAGCTGAACTAAATCTCTTTCGTGATGTCATCATTGTTTCAGGATACACATGGATAAAAAAAACTGAGTCTTACCAGAGATAGTGTTCTTATCCAGGACACTTGGGTATGTGTTTGATTGTGGTATCCAAACTTGGGTATGTGTTCGATTGCTGTTCACAGCATTTTTTGTGCTTTCATTGCTCTCTTTAGCAAGTTGATTGGATTGGACTTCAAGATGAGATCTCAGAGTACAAAAGTTTAGTTCAGGTATGCTCTGTTTTGTTAAGTAGTTAATTCCTCTCATCTTTAAACAACTTTCCTTAGCAATAATTATTTCCCTCATAATTTCTTTTACTTAGTCTGAAATAGTGAGGCTTGAATTTCGAATAAAAGCATTCTTGCTGTTGTTTTAGTTTGGAATAGGTGCCTTATCCATGTCGCGTTGTCTAATATACATATTAGATACAATACTAGGTGCCATGTCCATGTTTCATGAAGTTTCAATGAAATCCTTCATCCAGAGTTTTTATCCAGAGTATTTCCAGATTCTAAGATCTCGGAACTGGAGATTAATATACTTTTTTGAGACAATTAGGTTTAGCGTGTGTAGTATTGGGTCTACAAATCTTATGCAACATCTGAATGTTCAATTAATTTTGTCTTTCGTCTACCATCAGATCTTTACATGTATAGAAGATTTAAAACTTTGTCTATATAATAACATACTCTTCCCATTTCTCTTGGTCTCTCAGGAACTACATAGAAAATGAACATGTATGGAAAATGAAGATTATGGAAATTGCATACTTTGCTCCAGCAGGGTTTGCTACATATCTTGGTTTTATTTGTATAATTTTCAGTTTTGGATGTTTAAGATGCATGAAAACTACATACTTTGGTTGGATATGTTTGTGGTTGGACAAGTGTTAGATGTTTGTGGTTGGACGTGTTGGATGTATTTGAAGTTTATGATGTATGGACAATATACAGTTTATTAATATAAAAATTGGATTTTGTACTTATTTGATGTATGTATATCTTCTGGATTATTGATATTATCTGTGTGTTCGATTCATTTATATAATTATAAATAGAATTTTTGTTGTACAAAATTTAGCTTCTCTTGATGGTTATAAAACGTCAACAATTAACTCAGTTCTGCTGCAAGATGGCTTTTCTTGACGGCTAATAGCCGTCATCTAGGCCGGAGTCAAGAAAAGTTTTTGCCTATGTTGACAGTTTCTAAAAAGTGCTATCTTGACTGCTAAAAGCAGTCAAGAAAATAACTTATATGACGGCAAAAAACCGTCAAGAAAAGTCATGCCAGAGACCGTCAAGAAAATGGGAGGTATTTTCTTGACTCTGGCCTAGTTGACGGATCTGCAACCGTCAAGATACCATTTTCCTGACGAGAAAAAACCGTCAAGAAAAACCTTTATTCTTGTAGTGTGGCTTGTGAGGGTTCAACAATGTAGGATGTCTGACACTAGCATAGTACATTATGTAGTCATCGCTGCAGCCCGATATCTCAACTACCGGTTTTCTTTTAGATTTCCCGAGCACATGATGTTGCCACTCGACGTAGAAGTTCGTAAACTAGTCGAATTCGACCGGGATATAATTCAAGGATTTCATCCCTCCCGGAGGAGTAACTAACTTCAATGTGCGCTTCGACACCATTTGTACAAAGCTAAATTGTCGAAGGACTCTATCAGGCATGTAAGGCTCCATGACATCATAGCAAGTAATCATACCATAAAATAAAGTTACTGGTTGTATTGGGCGACTACTCCCTCGTAAATTTCGGTATGGGTGCCAAAGTATCTGTAAGACAAGTAAATTGTGCGTACATAGCTTAATTTAGTAAATCATTATCACCAAAACAATCTAACAAGAAAAGTGCTAACTACTCACCTCTTCTGGCACCAAATTATCAAGTACATTGCGAATGGTTGCCAGTGTTTGCGAATTTTTAGCTTCAGCCGTAGTTGGCTTCCAATGCCACATTCTAGGAAGGTGCTCGCCATAGTTTTCGTTCTCTTCACCCTGCTTTAGCATCGGAGAGTGCTTGTATATCCATGCATATATAATTATTAAAAGAATAGTCAACAATTTAACAACAAAATTTTGTGTATGAGATTAACCTCGAAGAAATTTCCTTACATGGAGTAGAGTCTGGCATCATGCGATTGTCTTAGTACCGACACGGGATGCTGCACCAAGCTCATGGTAAAGATTTGCTAGTATACCACTTCCCTAAAATATCTCTTCCACGTCCTCTATGTCGGATAAATTCAGAAGATATCTCGTATGAATAGAGGTTCTGGACTTGTCCGGAATGCCGACGGATCTTAGGATGAAAAGGATGTATGCACGAGCTAGAATGTCAACGTTATCATCATCGGCCTCCGTCTCTCTAAAAGTCTCTACCAAATATTTTAATGGAAGTCTGGAAGGGTTGTAAAACTCCTAGTAGCAACCCCAAGATTCTCTAACACATAATCAACGATATGGTCGTACGAGTCAGGGGATTTCTTATGAAACAGTTCAGAGTTGTAGAAATCACAGCAACTCTGAACATATCCAAACGTATCCAAAACATATCAGAACATAACCACACAAAAACATATCCAAACATACTAAAATATATCCAAAATTATATCACATGTCCATATAACCAAAATATATCCAAACGTATCCAAAATATATCCACACATATCCAAATATCCACATATCTAATATCCAAACATTTCTAAACATCCAAAAAAAACTAATTATCATGTTGGGCCTTCGTACCCTGCTCCCTATTATGCAGGAAGGGAAAATCTATAGAGTTGTCAAAATGCTCCATCTCGTTGTAGATTACATCATAGTTTTTACCCTTGTATTGACAGAGACTTTTTGCCAATCCCTTCACCCTTTTAGTCTGCAAATGACACGACATAAATTAAGTCTACAAACTTAAAAATCTTTCAAGCCTATAAATTTTAAACTCACCATCCTCAGTAGTGCAGCATAGAGGACATTTTTTGGGTAAAGAGGTTCCAGAGATCTCACAGTATCGGGCCATGGCTTGTGAGGGTTCAACAACGTAGGATGTATGACACCAGCATAGTATGTTAAGTAGTCATCGCTGCAGCCCAATATCTCAACCACCGGTTGTCTTTTAGATTTCTCGAGCAATACTGTTGCCACTCGAAGTAGAAGTTCGTAAACCAGTCGAATTCGGCCGGGATATAATTCAAGGATTTCATCCCTCCCGGAGGAGTAACTAACTTCAATGTGCGCTTCGGCACCATTTGTACGAAGCCAAATTGTCGAAGGACTCTGTCAGGCATGTAAGGCTTCGTAATATCATAGCAAGTAATCATACCATAAAATAAAGTTGCTGGTTGTATTGGGTGACTACTCCCTCGTAAATCCCGGTATGGGTGCCAAAGTATCTGTAAGACAAGTAAATTGTGCGTGCATAGCTTAATTTAGTAAATCATTATCACCAAAAGAATCTAACAAGAATAGTGCTACCTACTCACCTCTTCTGGCACCAAATTATCAAGTACATTACGAATGGTTTCCAGTGTTTGTGAATTTTTAGCTTCAGCCGTAGTTGGCTTCCAATGGCACATTCTAGGAAGGTGCTCGCCATAGTTTTCGTTCTCCTCACCCAGCTTTAGCATCGGAGAGTGCTCGTATATCTGTGCATATACAATTATTAAAAGAATAGTCAATAATTTAACAACAAAATTTTGTGTATGAGATTAACCTCGAAGAAATTTCCTTACATGGAGTAGAGTCTGGCATCATGCGATTGTCTTAGTACCGATACGGGATGCTGCACCAAGCTCGTGGTAAAGATTTGCTAGAATACCACTTCCCTAAAATATCTCTTCCACGTCCTCTATGTAGGATAAATTCAGAAGATATCTCGCATGAATAGAGGTTCTGGACTTATCCGGAATGCCGACGGATCTTAGGATGAAAAGGATGTATGCACGGGTTAGCATGTCAACGTTATCATCATCGGCCTCCGTCTCTCTAAAAGTCTCCACCAAATATTTTAAAGGAAGTCTGGAAGGGTTGTAAAACTCCTAGTATCAACCCCAAGATTCTCTGACACATATATGGTCGTACCAGTCAGAGGATTTCTTATGGAACAGTTCATACGTCATGACCCGACCGATAAAATTAAGGTCCAATATCTGATGGACGTCGTCAAGTGTAATCGTCATCTCCCCTGTTGGGAGATAAAAAATTATTGATTTCTGGATGCCATCTCTCCATGAAGGCTGATATAAGAGCACTGTCCATAGTCTTGTAGAAGTATCGGGCCAAATGTTACAAGCCGGTAGGAATGATCTTGTTCCTGACGTCTTTCCCTAATATGTCAAACTTCCAGCTACCAGACTTCTTCCCATGGCTGATGACCCTAAGCATACGAGTGCTCATCTGTATGTCGGACAACAGGATAAATTTAGAACTAGAAAATATATACAGTAGACTAAATGAAAAGCTTAAATTTTCACAACTTAATGTACATACCAGTCCTTCTATATTTGAAATGCAATGTGATTGTCAAACGACAACAACATCGAGCAACCTTCCGGACGAACGTATTCTTGAAAAGGTCCAAAACCATCATCTGTGCTGGTTCGGCCAGTAGGCTCCCCGTCATCGAAAAAAGATGAAGAGGGAGGACTAGAAGGAGCTGCTTCCTTCGACCGAGGATGGCGAGCCATTTTTTTCGTCAGAGGTTGGCGAGCCAGTGCAGTCACTTCTCTTTCTGGATCGGATTCAACGATTCTGATTGGTCTCTCAAGCGAATGGGCCACATTATGTTCTTTACGTGCAGATGAGATGGGTCTTTTTTTTTTTTGCTGGAGACCGCAAGATTGCAAAAAGAAATAAACAAGTAGGAGCGTAAGGATTGTCAGAAAATAATATCACACAAAATAGGCAGGCATGCATGCAGTCTTAATATTATCTAGGACTGCAGGCATGCATGCAGTCCAACTTTATAGTAGGACTGCATGCAGTCCTACTATATATCAGGACTGTAGGGCTTCTTGCAGCCCTATGTATAGAAAAGGAATGTATTTATTCGTTGCAGTCTTGTTGTTTTCGTGGCCGACTGTAGGCCAAAACGGTCGAACCGACGACTCTAGGGTTAGGGTTTGATGCAAAAAAATTGATCTGTCGTGTTTGAAAAAAATACATACATGAACCCTAAATTTGTTCTAAGCTATTTTATCAAACTTTTTGCGCATTACCAAAAATTCAATAAATTTAATACAAAAATATAGCAAAATATAGCAAAACATGCCTAGATTGTGTTGAAGGGTTGGGCTTGGGTGCCATTGCTTGAAATTGGAGGAATTGAGAAGGAATTTAGGGTTTAGGAATTTAGCATGGAGAAGAGAAATAGGGTTTAGGGTTTAAAAATATAGAAGAGAGAGAAAGAAAATGAGAAAATGAAGTATTAGAAAGGGTTTGGGGGGTGGGCTAGCCCCAAGTAAAATTCGGACTATCCCCAGTAAAAGTTCTACTCCACTGGGTTGTCCCCTAGTAAGGGCTAGCCCCACGCAATTGTGGGAGTGACCTTAGAATTAGCCAAAAAGAAAAGGAAAAAAAAAAGATCAGTAGGCCCCGAACTCGAAACTCATGCCTTTTATATAGACTACTCATGCATCATCTACGATGCATATACCAAAAAGAAAAAAATTCTCTGATATTATTAAAATTAGATAAAAATTTAAATTATATTAAAATAGTTTAAATTTAATTTTAAAATATTTTTATTAAGATTTGTTATAGATATATTTTTAGAACTTTGGATATATATTTAGATAATAAATTATAGTTTAAATATGATTTGAATATTAAATATATTTTAATTTAGATTTTTTATAGATGTATTTATAGATTTTAGATATATGTTCATGTAGTTTAAGGATTTTAATTTTTTTATGAGAATGATTGTGAGGATATAATACGGCTTAGACGGCTTATTTTGAGTCATTTTCAAACCTCTTTATAATAGTAAAAATGTGAGAGAAAATAAACATAGCCATTCTGTTATATTATGTGAGCATAAATATTGAAAAAACTATCATAATTTATATAAATAAAAAAGAAACCTTTTTTTTTTGTTCGGAACGATACTACTTTCTGTCTTGTGCCAGGGCCGACCCTTAAGTTGTTATGTGTGATTTTTCATTTGGGTCTCTCTATTTCTTTTGCCCACATATAGGATCAAAAAAGAAAAAGAAAAGAAAGAAACAAGGTCATTTGATTTTTAGTTATTTCATACACCTCTTGAAAGCTCCTCATGTATCACGTGTTCAAGGATGGAGGAGAGTCATCTTGTATTAGAAGTGGAAATGAGTAAAGCAATGAGCTCTTATACCAAATTACGTGCTTATATTATTATTATTCTTATTATTATTATTATTATTATTATTATTATTTGATGCGAGAAAAAAATCATAATTTATTTTGGAACATTTTATTGCCATCAGTTTTGTTAATTAAACCCCTTCTCTACTGAAAATGATGCATGTTTGAATTTTTTTTTTTTTTGATATGTCATTTTCTCCGACTTGACAAATGTATGGTTAGATTTTAGAGCATCTACTCTTTAGAATATGAGCCAATTTTTTTTTGCTATGAGCCAACGAGCTTGGATCTAGTTCTATCTAGGGCATATGAATAAACAATATTTTTATAACACCTTCAGATGAGAAACAACTAATTTGAGAGTGATTTTATTGATTTTTTTGTTATCCCCGTAGGTTACAATGAACGTACATATTAGAAAAATCAAAAATTACAACCTTTACAACAAATTCTCGACGGAATGGGTATTACAAACTGACTTCAAAAACAAAAAATAGAACTGCAACCAAGTTCCTAAAATGGAAAGAAGACAGAATAGGAAAGATTGAAGAATTTGCTCATTGGGGTGATTAAAATCACCGTTGCTCAAAGCAAGATTCGATACATATTCCATCGATAGTAAGTTCAAAATTATGAACTTCTGGAACGCTCCTTTGTCACCTTTGCATGAACTCCTTGGACGGCACTTGGATAAATTGCACGAGCAACACTTCATTGCACCAAAATGCTGCAGCATCTCTCTCTCTCACCGTCTATATTCTGTTGTTTTGTGTTTCTCCAAAGGAAGCATACTAGAATATATATAGGGAGAGGCAACTCCTTGAGCAGCCCACTACCCCCTTAATAACAGTAAATACGGAGTTAATTGCCCGTTAACTGGGCGGTTACTCGCGTAGGCACTCATGCCATGCTTACAGACATGCACACAGGCATGCGTGTAGGCAGTCGCGTAGACATCCGTGCAGGCACTCATATAGGAATGCGTGCTTGCATATATAGAAACTAGCACAAGAATTGTGCACATAAACCACATCTCAGAGCCACATGCAGAATTTCCAAGCACAAATCTGCGTAAAAGTGTCATCTCGCACCCGATGCTTATGTTCAAAGTACAAGTGTGCCATCAAAGTGCCACTTTGCAGCCTTCGCCTGAGTCCGAGTTCGGAGCTTAGCGACTAAGGGAAATCCTAATGATTACGACAAAAAAATAAAAATATTTCTTTGAGAATTTAAACTTAGCCCTTCTAGAAAAATATCCCACCATGGCAACCACATGGGCAACAAAATCCCATGTGCATACCTCAATACAATGCATAGCTATATATTGAGATATTAATTTAGAGTTTTTTTTCCAATGTGGGACTAAAATTTCTAGTAGCCAAGTAAAAACTCCAACGCTCCTCCACATATCTCAATATATGTGTTGAACGTTCCCTATAGTGATTATACATCATGCATTAGGATAGATGTCATATAAGACTTGAATATTTCCGCATGGGTCAAATAACATGTTATAATACATAATGGACTAAGCCTTGAATTCAGTACCATAGTTGCAATTCTTCCTACTCTCATAATGACATCAGTTGTGCTTCTGGTCGCACATTAGAGGCTTTGTGTTGACTTAGTATCGGTGCATGTATCTTGGGTGTCTACAACCTTACCCTCAAAAGATGGCCTACATCTCTGTTCATACACTTAGGTGGGTTCTTTTCAGATAGTTTATCATTACTCAGAATGAAGCATTTCGCTTCCTTACGGTGCTACGCTACTATGACATAGCTCGAACCCGAGGTCTAACCTCTTGGTGGTGTTATACCACTGTAGCAGAAGATTCCTGCCTCTTTGTAGTATTGTTCTATTACTCTCCACTTTTTAGCATTACGCTACCAGTCTATATGCAGTGCTACGCCGGTATGACATGACCCGAAGTCGAGGTCTCACCTTATGTGGTGTCATGCCACTGTATCATGGGGTACGACTCCTTTTATAGTGCTATGCTACCTGCACTTCCTACAAAGCATGTCATACATTATAAATGCCCAAGAACTCATTAAGGGTTAATGACAACCTCCCATAGGACGTGCTCTATTCCAAGAGGAACAAGTAGACCACAGTTGTTCCTGGATAATATTCCAATAATGTCTTCGACGACTAACTACTGTACCTAATATTTTTAGACAATTATCCTTAATCTTTAACCAAAAGTAAGATGCCTAGTAGATTTCTCTTTGAACTAATATCATAATACATTATAGTAGAATTACAAAGACTGAACATCATAATTCCTTCAAGTCTATTTTTCTTGTTGTGTCCTCGACCAGCTATCGATTGAGGCCTTTTGTGAACGAATCCGTCATAT
Organism: Iris pallida; assembly: GCA_029216955.1. Lineage (NCBI taxonomy): Eukaryota > Viridiplantae > Streptophyta > Magnoliopsida > Asparagales > Iridaceae > Iris > Iris pallida. The sequence goes on from JANAVB010028820.1 coordinate 9,123,901, forward strand.
TTTTTTGACTTCAAACTTCAACCAGTGTAATGATGCCATCTTTGATATGATCATTCAGTGTTGCATGACAAGATCACACAGTCCTTTTTTCCATTGAAGAGTTCATTTGATGCCACCGTTTTAGTCGTCTAGTTGTCGTAATATTTCGGCATAGCCAGAATATGCAATCAACTAGCGAAAGATCATACATGAGCTTCCGAAGCCATTTTCAATCATATAGCTTCGACACACACACACACACACACACACACACACACACACACACACACACACACACATACATACATACATACATACATACATACATACATACATACATATATATATATATTTTTTTTACATACATATATATATATATATATATATATATATATATATATATATATATATATATATATATATGCCACATCTTTGCGATGCTCGTATTTGTTTTCCTATAACGATGGTTGCATCAAAAGTAACTTTGCTGATGTCGACTCGATACAAAATTTGATGACATTCATTGTCCCTTCATAATTACTGAGTTATTTTTAACTATTTTTAAAATTGAATCATGGGAAAGGATCACCTTGTTGCGTTCAACGCGTAGAAAGAAATAGGTTCTTCTTTAATTCTGGAATGTACCTTACATTCACAAGGGTCCACACCACACCATTAAATGTACAAAAAATTTGTTCCCTACGCCATCGGTTTTGCACGACATATTGTTTCCCATTAGAACAACACAAACACACTACAAAATTGAGAGCTGAGCTTATTGTTAATGTTAGTTTTCTTTGTTCTGTGTTAAATGATTTAATCAGGATTCATAGATAGATAGATAGATACTTACAGTATGGTTTAGTCTTGGGTGGCTACATTGATGATCATCATCACTAGTCTACATTTGCACTTGCACATATGTGGATGTAGCGAAAGAAGAGATGTCTCTAATCCTTAATCATTTTGTATCTCTAAATAGGTTAGGTATGGTTTCGAGTAAAATATTGTAGCATAGACATTTGTATTCATACAGAATACTATATCATACGAGCTCTTTCTTACAAGATCTCCAACGAGCTCTCTTCCTTTTTCTTCTCTCAATTTCTTTAGTTTCTTCACGATCCCTCTAGCGTGCAAGCCACACCTTAGTTTTGTTGGACTTGGTATCAAAAAACTAAGTTAGTTGTCCTATTCCCTTGGTTTTTCAAACGTTGGAGAATGGGCTTTTCTCTATGATCGTCTCTTATGGCCTATTATTAGCATATGGGGTGGGCTACATAAAGAAACCATGTTTCTCTTCAAGTACATCTCTCCATTCTCTCAGATCCACAATATATTATTTTGGTCCTTGATTCCAAAGCAACCCATATCCGTTTATTTTCCTTCGTATTCTTCTGGATAAAGCTAAGTTCGAATCACATCTCTCAAAGTTGTGTGCGACGACGAGAAGCCGGTCGCACGGGGTTTTTAACACTAGGAGAGTTCGAGAAAAGTCTGCACATAGACCTCAGATCAACTCTTAGGGCAGCGCATTTTGTGCAACTTTTCAGAGGCCGATAATACTAAAGTTGTTTTATTTTATTTTGTTTACAGGATTTCAAAAGAAAAAAAGTATTTTTTGCTAAAATTCTAAGAGTTGAGCGCGTTCAGCTATTTTTTATTTTCTTAATTCTCTGTTCATAAAACAGTCGCTATTTTATATTCAGCTAAGACACGTTATATATTTAGTTAATATCCTCTATATTATTAGCTATTTATAAAATATTCTACTACCAAGAAAGTCTTCTTTGTTAGCAAGAAAGTCTTCTTTCTTATTCTACTAGCAAACTTGTTTACTGTTAGCAAGAAAGCCTTTGAACCATTTTAAGAGATTTGTACTTTAACTTTCTTATATTCTGTTAGTATTTATAGTACACTGGTTAGTGTCTGCACAAATTCCTAGTCTTTTCACTTGTAAGCAAACTCGTTTACACAAGTTAGCAAACGTTTGGAATATTTTGTTACTATATATTTGTTAGCAATGTTGCTAGTAGAATTTTGGTAGAACATTTTATTAGCACACACATTGTGTCTGTAACACCCAGTTTTCTAAATGAGAGTAATTTTAAAATTTTATGTTTTTAATTATTTAATTATGATATTTAAATAATAATATGATTTTTGGTAATTTTTAATCATTTAAAACTATTTAAAAATTGTGACTTGTGATTTTGATGTACAGCTAGTGAAACCGTAGAGACTGTCTGACCTAGAGCCTAATCCTGTGATTTGGAATAACTATTTATCATTTTTAGCCTAGGGGTAATTTGGTCATTTTGACTTATTAGAATAATTTGATTAATTATTGGATTGATGGTTGTTGAATTTGACTTTGAATAGTTAAGACCTTGTAGACTAGCCTAGAAGCTAACCCTAGCTATGGTGACCCTAGTTTAACTTAAGTTAACCTACTTTTAGTTATTAGAAATTAGTTTTAAAGTAGGAAGGTTAAGTTTAAGTGAAATGGTCTCATGACTTATGACTTAACTCAATGACTTGTGATTTACCAATTTCATGACTTGCAATTAAGCCATAGGCCCATGACTTAAGCCCAAAATCCAACCAAACCAACCCATGGCAGCCACACTTAGGGTTTCCCTTTCCTATAAGTATTCTCTTAATGTTGTTCTTGCCTCTTTTGTGCTTGACCTAGATTTTGAAGGAAAGGTAAATTCTCATTCTCCTAAAATCCTATTTAATTCATTTCAACTCCTTTTTAACCCTAGTCTTTTGCATTATGATCTAATTATTGTGTGTTTACTGATTCTGGAGGTTCATCTCAGTTTTGTGCCATTTGGAGCTTGGGAGTTGCTATTTGGAATCCTTCCATTTGGGGCTTTCTTTGAGTATTGACACTCAATAGGTAAACCACTCAAACCCATTGTTTTTCCTGTTTTCTTTGCATATAGGGCTAGGTCTAAGAGTCCCCTAGTTGTCCCCAAAATTTGGGCACAATTCGTGTCCATTTGGTGTCCGTATCGGACACGTATCATAGTGGATACATAGGTGTTTGTTAAAATGCCCCTTAGAGATTTATTTTTGTATTTTAAAAATCTAATTTCATAGATCCCTAGATCTATATGTGTGTATGAATTTTTGTGAAGGATGTTTGGTATTTCGTGTCGGTTTGTGTCGTGTTTTTGGCTTTGGACATGCTGCACGAGCCCTAGGCATGTGTCCTACCTATCGGGCTCCATAACTTACAATATTGGACAAGAGAGGACACGAATTTTTGTGGAAGTAGGGGGCATTGACTGTCATCATGCTCCCAAAATTTGGGAGCAGATGGTGCACTATACGCGGAGCAATCCCGCCCGTACTGGACACGTGCGATCGTGCGCTGACAGCAGGCACGCGCACAGACACGCACAAACACGCGCTCGTGTCCACTGTTGACACGTCGTGGACACATGTCAGGCATACCAATGTGTAGACCTATCCTAGGCGACCACGTGGGTGTGTGCACGTGACACGAAGTGTCGTGTGTCGTGTCCTACATGCGTGTGCACTCGTACACGATGCTGTGCTACACTAGGTGCACCCCACGTGTTTGCAATGTTGTGGACACGTCTGTGTCGTGTTTTTGGGACACGAAATGACTCACAGGACACATACACACATGTGACACTAATTAACAACTCTCTAATTTTAATTTTGGTTGTTAATTTGAATTCAATTCATGAAACTTCCCAATGTCTGATACCCGACTGATACACCCCAGTACTGAATTAATTTTCTGGTTTTAAATTGCATTTTCAACTGATTTTAATGATGTTAATGATTAGTTAAGTTCACCTACATGTGTAAGGGTTGATGTTCATGTTAATTGTGATTTGTGTAGAACAGTGGGGTTTCGAATTTGATTTTTGGATATGCCAACTGCTAGGCTGAATTCATTTGAACTGTCATTGGGTTGGGACTATTAAATCCAAACTGTCATTGAATATTTTTCTGAGATTACACACAACCTATCTAACTATTTTCCTACTCACTGTTACACTTGTCATGCTGAGAATTGATTCCCTAAGTTATTACACTGTCGAATACAACTGTCAATGTGTACATGCTTTCCTGGGATTAGCAACACCCACTGGTTTTCCTATGCATCCTCCTATCTAAACACACACTCTATCCTAAACTTCATGTCACACAGGTTTCCCTCAAACACTCACACACACATGCCTACACTGTTCAGTCATATGACATACTCTATGACACTTAAACACTCAACACAACCTATATAACACATACACACACATGACACTGGTTTTTTTACACTGTTTTGATATCATTCCTCACACACAAATCTGAGACACATAGCCTATATTACACTCACACTCTCATTCACCACACAATTCCTGTCACACTATAACCTAAACACTATATCCTACACTGTCACACAGGTACACTATTTACACACCTACATAAACCTGAACACTATAGCCTACACTCATGTACACACACACACAGGCACTCATGTACACACACACACAGGCACATATGTACACACACTCTATTCTAATTCCCTGTCACACATTCCTACACACCCACCCACAAACATTTATATGTACACCTATCTACACTCACACACACATGTATGTCTCTACATATGTATATATGGAAATGTAATCTAGTTCCTATATAGCTACCCTACATGTACATTATATATATAAATATCAATGTATGTAATATATGTAATGTGGGTGTAATAAACTAATATGAATGTGTATGTGATAAGGTAATGTGAAATAGATAATGCAATTGCTATGTAGATAATATGTATATAGATAAATGGTAGAAATAGGTGTATGGCCTTGTGTATATGGCTCATGGCCTAGGTAGAACAGCCTATGGCATGTGGAGAGGGTACACTTGAGTTAGTGTATTGTAAACTTGTGTGACTTGAATGGTGTGTGCTTGCTAGGCTAAGTGGTTAGTGACCTAGATGGACTTGTTAAGCCTAGGTTAGACCAACTTAGACTAGTTTAACCTAGTTTAACCTTGTTTGACCCTGTTTGACCTAACTAGACTAGAGTTAACCTAGTTTGACTGTCAGAGTTGACTAGAGTTGACCAAGGTTGACTTTAGCCTAAATTGACCCCAAAAATCATGTAGATGTATTGTAGCAGTCTATTTTATTATTTTAGACATGTAGTGACTTGTACTGTTCTATAGGAGACAGACACCACTCCTCGGACAGTATATTCTCTTCAGATATTTAGGATACCAGGCGAGTACATTCTCTGATCATTTCATATCTTGTTTAGGATTATATTTTCTGCTTTAGATTACCTTACTTGATGCTGACACGTTGGTAACACGGATTGGTACTATATGGATCCCTTCATGAGATGTTATCCCCCTCGGGAGCATCAGATACTCTGGTCTCGTGTGTTTCACTTACATCATGTATCTCATGCTTCTATTCATGAATCTTCATGTATCCGCTTGTGATTCCTGTACTCTCATGAATCACAGAGCCTTCACAAATCTTCATGAATCACTCTTGAATCACCCTTTATGGGAAATGTAGTATAGTCATGAATCTTAACGTAACTTGACTGGATCCTTGTGTATTGATTGGGGATGGGGGAGTAGAAATGAATATGTGAATAATTCTAAAGTAGTATAGTTATGAATCACCTCTTTAGTATAGTCATGAATCACCCTCCAGCTGTTCACATGTTTATCTTGTACTCTAAATCACTAGTCACTGATTAGTTCTCTATTATATTGTAGATATTTACTTACAGTCTCTCTCTCTTTTATATTATGTTATTCTTCAGTTTCATGTATCTTACTCTCTAGCATGATTATATTTCCTATCATGTTATGATTTGTTGAGATGTATTGTGCTCGTTCCTGTCCTGACTGGACCTGTTAAAAATTTTACAGAGAATGATGAGGCACTGGTGTCTACCCATTATGGAGCAACTTTAGACAACACTTGTGACTTGGACCCACTTGCAGTAGAGGATCTACCACCTGTGGTTTAGACTGCTAGCTTAGACTCTTACCTTGTCTTCTCGTTGATACATTATTGTATATACTGGGAGTTTATTTTATCTGATGTTTATGGAGATGTTATCTTAGACACTTAGACTTCTATCTGGTTGTATCTCTGTGGATTCATTTTGTTTCATATCTATCTATCTTTTATCGTATTCTACCTTAGATGTGATTGAGACTGTATTGCTATGTCACCTCCATTCGGAGTGTATATACTGTACAAGTACCCTTATACTGTTAGATGATATACCTAGGACAGCGTTCTACCGCCGACACTGCGACGTAGGCTGGACGTACCCACTTCTCGTACCCTCACTCTAGGGTGCGGGTCGTGACAGTGTCAGCACATTTGTTAGAATATTTGTTAAAAATATACAAAGTATGTATTGCAGCTATTATTTTATATTGTTAACAGTTTTTAAACACAGTTATCTATGTTGTATATGTCTTATTTTGTTATCTTTTTAAGCATCTCTTAATACATATATATATATATATATATATATATATATATATATATAACTTTTGTTAGCATAATAACACCTTTGAGACATTAGAGATTATTTTTGGCACCCTTAAAACGTAAATAAGGTGAATAGTTTTAGCGACATTGCAAATTCTTTAAAAATCTTAAGTCTTATAAGTAGAAATTAGTTTGCGTACAAGTCGAAAGAGTCCTTCTGTCAACCAAGTGTAAAATGTCCTAAGCGACACGGTACTTAAGTGTCTTCAGACAACTGCTAGCTGGGAATCGGGCCCTACAGCTAACCCAAGCTGATCAAAACTTAATAGATTAAAGATTTTTTATGATTGATTAGTAATATCACTTAAACTATTATTCTAAAACCTTAGTCACTTTTATTGAATAAAGTCAATTCTTACAGACTTTTAATTATCTCAAGTAGACATCATGACTGGCAAAGAAGAGACTTCTACTGCTAAGCCAGCTAAATTTGATGGCTACTTCAAAAGGTGAGAGAGTCAGATGAAATTTTGGCTCACCATTTTTGGACTGATCTTAGCCAATGATGGATCCACATCCATCACAAATGACTCTGATGACACTGAGTATGACGTAGTAGTGTCTAAATCCTCTAGCTCCTCAAAATCCAAAACTCCTAAGAAAATAGACTATCATTAATTGTTTTTGTAGAATTCTTAGCGCCCGATCTGAATCTCTTTATGATATATTCTTTGAATATAAGAGCACTAAAGAACTTTGGAATGCTTTGGAAGAAATTATGGTTGTGATGATGCTGGAATTGAAAGATTCAATTCCTCCGCCTTCAACAGGTATTTAATGGTAGATGACAAACCTATGAATGATCAAATCCATGAATTCTAAGGATACCTTAGGCATATTCAAGCCAAAGGTACAACCTTCTCCAATGAGCATAAGATAGCTAGGCCGATAGGCAAGTACTCTCCTTCTTGGTCTGATGTTGGTAAAGACCTTATCCATACATAAAGAGACTTACCTTTATACAAGTTTTAAAGAAAATTAGAACAGAAGAACAATTTAGGTTAAGGTCTAAACCTAAGGCTGAGTTTAAGGCTAAGGTAAACCTTGTAGAATTCCAAGGCAAGTCCAAGTCTAATCCTCATCTCAACCCCAAGAAGAACTTCTTTAAGAAGAAAAGCTTTCATCCTCACCACCAGAATCATCAACACCAGCAAAACCAAAGACCTAGGAACTTCAGTCAGACTCGAAATCAGAAAAAAAAAATTGGTGTATGGAAAAACAAACCATCTTTCCTATGACTGCTTCTATAGAAAAAAAAGAAGTTGTCAAGACTCCTTATAATGGAAAACGCCCAGCCAAATCATAGGCTAACATAATTCTGAATGTGTCTTCAAGTTCCTTCAGGTCTGTGACTTATCAACATTTAGTCAATATTTCTTACCATTCTGATGATTGGTAGTTGAATTCTTGAGCTAATGTTCATGTTTCATTTGATTACTTATATTTTTTAAACTATCAGAAATCGGATGGAGGAGGCATAACCTTAGGAGATGACTCAACGACACAGATTATAGGAAGACGAAGAATAGATTTGAAGATGGCATCAGAATTTTTTTGCCTCTTCATGATGTACTTCATGTGCCGTTAGTCATGATAAATTTAGTTAGTGGATTTCTTCTTGTAGCATCAGGGTACAAGATTGTAATGGAAGCCAACGTATTATTTTCTAAGAATGAATCTTTTATTGGAAAAGAATTTGGAAAATATGGCTCTTATATTCTTAGTACTATCAATAAAATGTCAAATTCTCCTTTTATTATTTTAAATGTAGAATCTTTCAATGTTTGGCATAGTCGATTAGGTCATGTAAATCTAGGTTCTCTTAGAAGGGTGATGAACTTACATCATATTCCTAAGTCTCCAGTAGATGATAAACACAAGTGTGAGATCTGTGTTCAAGCAAAACACTCTAGACTACCTTTCAAATCTGTAGAAATTTTTTTTTAACCTTCTAGAACTAGTTCATAGTGATTTATGTGACTCGAATAGGGTTTTGATCCGAGGCGATAGGAAATAATTTATCACTTTTATAGATTATTGTTTAAAGTATTGTTATACCTATCTTCTCAAAACCAAAGTATTGATATACCTATCTAGATAGATTCAAGGTTTACAAATTCGAAGCTGAGAACCAATTAGAGAAGGAAACAAAATTAAGATTCTTAGATCAGATCGTGGTGGAGAGTATATCTCAAACGAAATGACTAACTTCTATGATAACACAAAATAATTTATGGGGTGACTGCTCCTTATTCACCACAGTCCAACGGAGTTGCTGAAAGAAAGAATCGCACTCTGTTAGACATGGTAAATGCCATGTTTCTCAGCTCAAGTGCTCCTGATAATTTATGGAAGAAGCCTTATTGATAGCTTGCTACATCCTAAATAGGATCCCTATTAAATCAAAGGATGAGACTCATTATGAATTATGGAAAGATAGAACTCATAGGGTATATATCTCAATGTTTGGGGATGTCTAACAAATGTAGGAATTCATGAACCCAAAAAGAGAAAGATTGGACCTAAGACTGTATATGTTGTATTCATAGGTTATGCTTTAGATAGCAATGTCAACAGATTTCTAGTGACTCATTCTGAAGTGAATGAAATCTCTAACAACACCATTATAAAAGCTAGAGATGTTGTTTACTTTGAGAATATATTCTACTTTAAGAATATAATTTCTCCAACTCGCGCCAACTCTTCTCTTGCTTCTTCTACTAGTTCTCATATTCAATCATCTAGTTCACAAGATGAACAAGATATAGAACCTAGAAGAATTTAAAGAGGCATGATCGAAAGGAATTTAGAGGAAGGTTTTTTCACTTTTTTGATAGAGAGTGATCCCTCAACTTATAAAGAAGCAATATCTTCTCTTGATGCTCCTTTCTGAAAGAAGCCATATGCAGCACTTGTCTCCGTAGATTTTTTTAATTATTATTATCATTTAATATAGAATAGTTAGAATCATTATGACTAGGAGTTTTGACCTTGAAGTCGTGGAGGTTAGAATTATTGTTAAATAGAGATTTAATTTTGGGATCACACGGGGGCATACCAATGCCTATAGGTGAAGTATGATAACATTAGGTCACATATGGTTTCTAGGGTCCCTAGATAGTCCTAAATATTTTATTTTACTATTTTAGAATTTTTTGGAATTTTTGGGAATTTTTGGATAATTAAAACCTATAGAAATTATTTTTCCATAGGCATTTTGGATTTACTGTGGAGTCACACGAAATGATTTGAGACAAAACTTTTTATCTAGGATTTAGACACCTAGAAATAGTTTTTAGAATTTTCTAGGATTTTTTTGGATTTTTCTGGAATTTATTTGGAGTTAAAATAATTTTTTAATAATTTTCTGTAATTAAATAATTAATTATACTGCCATCAGTACAGTCAACCATCCCCTGGCCCACCTATCGGTGCCAGAATGACTCAGCCACCGCCTCCCTCTCTCCTATATATATGTATTAAATCGGAAACCCTAGTTTATTATTCTTGCCTCCTTTTTGGTTTGATCTTGGAGATCCTCCGACTTAACGGAGTGATTGCCGTCAATCCAGACAAGATTTCCGTGTGCCATTTTTTTTGTTAGAAGCATATCGAGGTCAGTTTTTTAAATATATATTTTATTTTCTAGAATTTTGTGTTTGAATTTTTGGATAATTAATTGAGTGTCGGTTGTCCAAAAATCGACGTACCGTACGATTTTCGAGATTCCAAGGGATCTCGAACTCCGATTCGTGATCCGTTTGAAGTTTTAGAAAGCTGACACCGAGCTCTACAACTATAAATTTTATAGAAATTCAGAGTTTCATTAGTATTTTATTTTATTCATAGAATTTAGATTTGGTCAACGATTCATCAATTTGGTCATGGTTAGCCATAATAGCGATAACTTTTGACCAAATTATGATTTTGTGGCATGGTCGATTCTAGTGCACTCATGGTGCTGAAATCTATCTTGTTCCACACTCAAACTTTTGAAATCATAATGTTTGATTAGTTATTCAATCATACGTCTTGTTTTGCGTGCAACGGGTCCCAAATTTGGAACCGTAACTTTCCTTGGCCAAATATTTGTGTTTAGACTGTTATTTCAGAATTAAATAGGTTAAAATAGGATTTTAGATGTTCTACTCAGAATTAGAATAGTATTAATTAAGTTAACCCATTAGCCACTTTTTAGGATTTTTAGAGTCGGAATCGTTGATCTAACTTGTGGTTTTTATGTGACAGGGTAGATCGGACTACAATGTCTTGACTTGTGACTTTATCATCTATCGGAGCAGGCAAGTATCACTATGACCTATGTTTTCTTTATTTTATACTGCATGTATCTTCGTTTCGTCTTTTCAATATTACTCCCTTATGGTTCATGATTGTCATTGTTCATGATTATTATTGTGCACGAGAGTTAGAATTGTTTGGATATACATACATGTTCATGTCTTACTCATTGTTTCCCATTGTTTATAGTTTTTTGTATTGCTAATGTTTATCGTAGTGCACATGTATTGTGAGTGAGTCGGGTGGGGGAATACAATAAGTAAGCATATGGTCAACGAATTGAATACAGATCCCCTATACATTGATTGCATAATATCAGTCATGCACCACACCTATGACTGACGGATATCCCAAGCCTCTACATGCTGAAAGTTGGTATTATAAAACACACAGTACACGTGACTTAATAATTATTGCTCTATTGTCTATTGTTCTTCTTTCGTCAAGTCTACCTTGTTATTGTCATCATGTCTTAGTGGTATATCAAAGTCTACCTTCATATTGTTATCATGTCTCAAATGTACTTCTTTATCATACAATGTCATGCCTATACTTATCTTCAATTGATTTTCTTTTATCGTTTCTTCATGCTTGTATAATATATTGTGTAATGTAGTGTTATGGTGATCTTGCTCCAATCCTGACCGGATAAATATTTTTTAGCTTAGACGACGAGATTTGTCCCAAGGTCTACGGTGAGTATGTTGGAGACACTGACGTCATTGGCGTACCTAGCTCCGGTACTGATGCGAATTAGCGTATTTCATTCCTTATGGATTCGCATTAGTTAGTAGTTATAGTTATAAAGTTTAGTAATTTTATTTTATGCTATCACGGTTTATTTTTGAGACTTTCTGTGTTGTAGAAGATTATTTGATATTTATAATATTGAGACTATTGGATATTTTGGTGATTATTGCTGGCTTAGTTGTTGATGATATATATGCGTGTTATGCTTGTTGTGGACCATTGTTATCATAGACAGCATACTACCGTCAATGCTGTGGCGTAGGCTGGACTTGGCCACGTACTCGTATCCCAAAAAGTTGGCGCAGGTCGTGACAAGTTTTTATGGTGGCCCATGCAGGTCCAATTTCACAAAAAGTTACGAACTCGTGGTAGTACTTAAGTTAGCCATACTACTGCGAGCCTGCGAATGGAGTTGAAGTTAGGAGATTATATCATTCACAAATAGGATTTTCAACCTTATGAGGCTGTTTTATCTTAGGATTCTCTTGTCTTTTATTTGCATCCTGCTTGATATAAGGCGTAGTGTGATCTGTAAGGTTAAAGGCGGTACCTGACCCATATATCACAGAGCGTAAGAGTTGCACACCATAGGAAGTTGAGTTTATTGAGCATTCCATAGTTATAATTGTTAGATAGGGTGCATGCTTAGTTAGTTCATATTAGGTTTTGTTGATTGAATATTATTGATTAGTCCCCTCTTTATTCCTAGTCATTCTCTCCGTGACTTGTTTAAGAAATTATTGCTTGAAAGAGTTATGTATTTATATATGATGCTATTAGAGACGTTTGATTTTTTAGGACAAAAATCTTTTAAGGAGGATAGTTTGTAGCACTTGTCTCCCTAGATTTTTTTAATTATTATTATTTAAGTATAGAATAGTAAGAATCATTATAACTAGGAGTTTTGACCTTGAAGTCATGGAGGTTAGAATTATTGTTAAATAGAGATTTGACTTTGGGATCACACAGGGGCGTACCAATGCCTATAGGTGAAGTATGATAACATTAGGTCATATATGGTTTCTAGGGTCCCTAGATAGTCCCAAATATTTTATTTTACTATTTTAGAATTTTCTGAAATTTTTGGGAACTTTTGGATAATTAAAACCTATAGAAATTATTTTTCCATAGGCATTTTGGATTTACTGTGGAGTCACATGAAGTGATTTTGAGACCAAACTTTTTATATAGGCTTTAGACACCTAGATATAGTTTCTAAAATATTCTAGGATTTTTCTGGGATTTATTTGGAGTTATTTGGAATTAAAATAAAAATTTAATGATTTTTTGTAGTTAAATAATTAATTATACTGTCATCAGCACAATCAACCACCCCCTGGCCTACCTGCTGGCGCCAGAATGACTCAGCCACCGCCTCTCTCTCTCTCATATATATATATATATATATATATATATATATATATATATATATATATATATATATATATATATATATATATATTAAATGGGAAACCCTAGTTTATTATTCTTGCCTCCTTTTTGGTTTGATCTTAGAGATCCTCCGACTTAACGGAGCGATTGCCGCCAATCCAGACAAGCTTTTCGTGCGCCATTTTTTTTAGAAGTGTATCGAGGTCAGTTTTTCGAATATATATTTTGTTTTCTAGAATTTTTTGTTCAAATTTCTGGATAATTAATTGAGTGTCGGTTGTCCAAAAATCGACGTGTCGTACGGTTTTCGAGATTCCAAGGGATCCCGAACTCCGATTCGCGATCCGTTTGAAGTTTTGGAAAGCTGACACCAAGCTCTACAACTATAAATTTTCTAGAAATTTAGAGTTTCATCTAATATTTTATTTTATTCATAGAATTCAGATTTGGTCAACGATTCATCGATTTGGTCACGGTTAGCCATAATGGCGAAACTTTTGACCAAATCGTGATTTTATGACACGGTCAATTCCAGTGCACTCGTGGCACTAAAATCTACCATATTACACACTCAAACTTTTAAAGTCATAAGATTTGACTAGTTAGTCCATCATATGTCTCGTTTTGCGTGCTACGGGTCCCAAACTTGGAACTGTAACTTTTTTGGCCAAATATTTGTGTTTAGATTGTTATTTTAGAATTAAATAGGTTAAAATAAGATTTTAGATGATTTAATCCAAAATTAGAACAGTATTAATTAAGTTAACCCATTAGCCACTTTCTAGAATTTTTAGAGTGGGAATCGTTGATCTAACTTGTGGTTTTTATATGACGGGGTAGATCGGACTACGACGTCTTAACTTGTGACTTTATTAGCTATCAGAGCAGACAAGTATCACTATGACCTATGTTTCCTTTATTTTATACTGTATGTATCTTCGTGTCGTCTTTTCACTATTACTTCATTATGGTTCATGATTGTCATTGTTCATGATTACTATTATGCACGAGAGTTAAAATCGTTTGGATATACATACATGTTCATGTCTTACTCATTGTTTCCCATTGTTTACAGTTTATAGTATTGCTAATGTTTATCATAGTGGACATGTGTGAGCCTACTCCCAGAATATTTTTTTTTTATATAAAATTTTCAAATAGTTCTCTACAAATTATTTTTCATAAAAATTCTTTTGTACCATTTTAAGAATGGTATTTTTTTCTTTTTCTTTTTCTAAGTAACTTATTTTGGGCCTCTCAGCCCAGCCTGCTATTCTCTCCCTTAAACTTGCTGTCTCGATTAAGAGAATGATGCAGTAGTTGAATTTCAAACCATTCAACTGATTTTTTTTTGAATTTTCTAACTAACTCCCATCTATTCCTAAACTTTTTCCCTCCAAAAATCACTCGTGAGAGAAGGATGATGACCCCCTCTTCATTCAGATCTGGATCTATTTAAATGATTCCTATCAAATTCTTTTCACTATTCTCTTCATTTTTCCTTTCATTTCTTCAGAGCTCATTTCCTCTTCTTTTTTCATCATTCTCGCAACCCTAGATTCTTAGATCGGCTTCAATGGCGATGGTGGCAATTCTTTTTCCAGACGACCGAGCTAGCATCGACAGCAGCATCACACCTTGACGAATCTTTCCTCACAACACTCGCCATCACTGTTCGCGTAGTCCATCGGTGAGCATTTTGAAATCCTTATCAGCATCTTATCATTCGAGAGCTTGCATTTGTCTAAATTCCTTTCTCTGTTCTTCGTTGTCTCACAAGAACAGATCCGAGTCGCCTCGATCGAATCGATCCGCTCGTTTGGGAAGGAGCATTGATCGAACTTTTGTCAAATCGATCGTATGTCACTGCATTCTAAACAATTAACATGGTGAGTACCGATCTCTTGATCTTGATCTGAGTATTCTTACTACGAGCATGTATGCTTGGATTTGAGTTTGATTGTTCCTCTATTTTGTTGAAGAATACTTAAGAGGAATTATGGAGTGAATCGTTTGGTTTGAGAGAAGAATCAAGTGTAGAATCGATTTGGATCTGTGAGTATTAATTGAACGTTGGCCTTCTATAAATTCTATGAAACAATTTCTAATTCCTTGATTAATTGACTCTGTTCTTGATCACAACACGTTTGTTTACTTGCCTAATTAGAGTTAAAATCCTGCTGGCACAGGAAGTTGCCGTGCCGTTCCTTGAGAAGTGTCTCAAATTCAGATCGAGTTCCAATTTCCAGGTATTACTCTTTATACTGATAACTAGGTGTATGATTTGTTATTATTAGAATTTATGGTATATGCGCAGGGTGGGGATCTGTAGAGTATTGTGTGTTAAATTCTTCCTAATCAAGTCAGGCAGGTCAGAGTCGTGTTGATACTGGTTAGTGTGGGTGTCAGATTGATGCTTGTATGAATATAGGTAGCAGTGACCCGATTTAATTAGAGTATAAGGACCAGAACTGGAGTTCCTTAAGTAAGGCATTCACCAGGTGGAGCTAACTGGAGTTAGAAGGCCCTGTACGTGTCCAGGTGATGCTATTCTCGTGTCTAGAAGCCTGCAACCAATTCATAGGCATTTGGGTGGTGTCATAAGAACAGCAAAGCTTACTGCTGTAGCTGACAGCAAGCACTATCTGAATTATGGAGTTTGATGTGTAACTTTGTGAGATTCTTTAAGTACCTGTGCTAAGATTGAACAGTTATTGTTGTACCTTGCCCTTGTTTATCTAAAATTGGGTGAAGTATAAGGTTACACTATTAGATTTTGGTTGGGATGCTATGGAGCATCAGTGATCAAGTAATAGGGCTAAACATATGTTGGTTAGAATAGTAGGGCTAGATAAGTTGTTGCATCTTGTTGCGGTTCAGAGGCTGAGATGTCGAGTGTTTGCCTGAGTTAGTGGACAGAGGACTATAGTTGGTAATCATCAGTACACCATTGTATCAAGACTGTTAGTTGATGATGCCAACCCCTTGGTGTTATAGTTGAATCCAGGTGAGCAAGCAAATTCAGTAGCCATAGTTGCAATTGAGTTTTTACATTGATATTAGATTGTTTTACATCTCACCTGAGAGTATGATTGAGACTGGTTATATCAGTCCTTTTTAAGGCTGATTTACGCCTGTTCAGGACTGACAGTTGAGGGTTTTACATTCAGTTGCGTATTTCAGGATTGGTTTTGTTTAGTAACCTGGGAATTTGGCCATCCGGGTTCATCTGAAATTATAACACACAGGTTCAGCCAAATCTCTAGTTAGGCTGAATGCATGGGCTCAAGAAAACAGGTTATAACTGTGAATGATATTAAAGGAGTTTTGGTTAGCTCTTGCTAAGTTTATGCTCTACTGAACCTGTATGTTGTAGTTCATGGCTGATTCCTCTGGTGGATTAATTTGATATTCAAATGATAACTTTGAACCATGATATAGAGACTGTCATATGCAGGCAGTTGCTATCCATGCTTGAGTTGGATGATGCGTATCAATCCTGTTAAGGATTGATATAGGTAAGCCCTCTTCTAGACTGATGGTGTAGTTTTGAGTTGAGTGATAACCCATTCTCAAGAGTAGGTTAAGGTAGTATGTTAGGAAGGATGGATGGTAAGTTAAGTCATAACTGATGGTTAGAATAGTAATACCAGGACTGTTGTAGTCAGGACAGGTTGTGTCAGGTATAGGGACTGATTGCATCAGTCTTAGCTAACACTGATTTGTATCAGTGCCTTAATTGGACTGATTTAAAGAAGTGTTTAGTTGAGATTGAATCATATCAGCACTTTGGAAACTGAATCATGTAAACCTGTTCAGGAGTTCAGGACTGACTTTTCTAGGGAACTGTCTGATTTCTAGATAAGTATTATTCCTGAAATAGAGAGTAGGTTGACTGATTTGTGATATCAGTTAACAATTAACTTTTTGATGATTCAGGCCATTTTCCCTAACTGAACAGAAACTGATTTCATCAATTCTGAACAGGGACTGATAATATCAGTCATGTTCAAGACTGTTTTGAGGTTGTTCTAAAATTTCAGCTGTTAATGCTTCTACAATGGGAATCTGGATTTGAGACTTGACCTGAGATCATGATACCTAGGACTATTTTTAATTTCTGAAATGGATATTGTAATGACCATTGTTCATATTACGTATTTTGTGTACGTGTACGTATTTAGACCCGTATTGCATGTCTCTCTGCTTGATTTATTTTGGCCTTTCCTTGATTGGTTTATCATGACTTGGTTCGGCTTGGTTTTGCATGGTTCGGTTTTGCTTGATCTTAATATGAACCAAACCACTCCCACCTACTATCTTCATTAAATATCCCACCTACCACTACCCTCTTCATTAAATATCCCACTAATATTTCTCTCTCTTCATTACTTCTCTTTCTCTACCATTACTTCTTCAACCACCAGGAAAGGAAGAGAGAGGGGGAGAGCTTAGGCAAGTGCATCTTGCTTCATGGAGGAAGTCCATTTTTATTGTTCCATTGTCTTCCTCATGTGTTTCTAAACCACTATAGTACTTGACATTTTTTATTTCCATGGTTAAATTTTGTAGATCTAGCTTTGTGGTATTTTTGGTTTCCAGGATTTTGATCCATCAAACTTGCATATTTTGCTAAGTTGATGATCCCATGATTACAGAGAAGTTCGTTAGGTCCAATTTGACCTATGGGATTTGTGGAGCCGCATGGACATTTTTAGCACTTGGCCGCATGGCCTATGAATGCTATAGCAAGCATTTAGTTTGCATACATTATTTAATGCAATACTAACAGTCAGCCACATAGGCATCATTATTTTAAATGCATTAAGAATGGAATGCATCAGCACCCAAGAGAGCCGCATGTGGTATTCAAAAGTAAGTCGCAGATGCATGCAATATTTTGCATGCAATATTCTAACGTGCATTTAACGCATACAATATTTTAATGCATTTTCCAAATACATACACTAAAGCATTCAGCCGCATGGAGGAGCAAAGTGAGCCGCATGCTTATTCAATGCATTATAATAATGCATTATATCATTTGGCCAACCGCATGCATTCAATACATCCATGCATATTCAATGCATTATAATAATGCTCCATGCATTAATGCATTGTAAATGTATTATAATCCAAAGCTAGCCGCATAGGTTCTGGAGGCTTATATTCTTAAATGCATTACTTTATGCTTTAATGCATTTTAAGGCCTTAATGTTTATATTTTATGCTTTAGTCCTTAGGAATGTATTATAATCCAAAGCCAGCTGCATGACTCTTTAGAATGCATTTAATGCATTCTTAATGGCATTATTTTAATGCATTTCTTTTGCTCTCCTTAGGAAAAGCCAGCCGCATGACCCCTTTAGGATACATTTAATGCATTCCTTGAATGCATTCTTTATTGCATTTCTATACATTTCCTTTTTCCTTTCCTGGGAGAGCCAGCCGCATAAGCAGTTGAGAATGTATTTAAGACATTCTTCAATTTCATTCTTAAATAAAATTTTTATATATACATTTTCTTAATGTAACTCCTTAAGCCAGCCGCATATGGCATGGTGAATGCAGTACTTTAATGCATTTTATTATTAGTATTTTCTCATTCTTTTAATTGCTTAGCCGTATGGGCTAGTGACTGCGGGCCGCATGGAAATTTTTTGAGCCGCATGAGTCCCCCACAGCCCTTGCCCCTTTTAAAATATTTAATTACTAAATGTGTACTTATGCGGAATTAATTGTTCCCTGACACGATGGTGATCCGTTGTGGTACACTTTTGACATGACATGATAGTGGCCCGACGCGGCGCACTCCTGGCAGTGAGCATGACATGACAAGATTGAACGGCCTGGACACCGTGGTTGAGTGTGTTTGTACAATGGAACCGGTAATGTTTGCATCATGTCTAGGACAGGGATCCCTGAGTACCACGGTCAGGGGTACCTACTGTAAATGGCTAAGGCTAATAACTAGAATAATTCAGTAGTCATGAGAGATTTCCCCAGCTACAGGCGATCCCGTTATCCCGGCCACCATTGTGGGACTTACAGCCTGCCGACGAGTAGGGCACAAGTCCAAATTCACTGATATATGGAAATAATGAGGCATTGCTTAAACGAACCCAAGTCGCCTGGATAACCTGGATTAGCTGCAGGGCTTGTGGCTGGAGGAACATCTCATTGCATGTTGTGATAACCCTAGTTAGCTAATGTAGAAAGCCGTAGTCACTGATTGGCCGAGAGCGATTGTATGGTGTGGTTTCAGTGCTCGATTATTGCAAGCTTGATCGCATGATTGTCACTCTTAACAATAAAGATCAGAGACTAAGTTTGGTTCAGGCGAAGGGTTACAACCCCGGTCCTTGTTTGGTTTAAGGGTTGTAACCTGGCTCCCGGAGCAGTTCTAAGTCCTCTCTTCGTTTATTGTATTATTGCACCCCACATCATGCTTGTAATGTTTTACCTTATTAACAAGATTTGGAGACGAAGTTCTATTCAAATGAAGGGTTACAACCCCGATCCTTGTTTGGTTTAAGGGTTGTGACCCGGCTACTTGAATGGTTCTCTCGTACTCCACTATGACTGTTGTTATTCTTTATTACCAAGCTCTTTTGTAACTGCTTTAACATATATCTTCTGATGTGTTGGTTTTAGTTCTTAAGTGAAGCCTCCTTTGTGGCACTTGCTCTTTCTGGGTTCCGACCTAGCTGGTTTTGTGTGGCCAGATTTTGGAGTAGCTTCAGAGGATCTACCGACCTTCCAACCCGATGGTGACCCTCAGGAGTGACCAGGGCAACGAGTGGGTTTATTTTTGCTCTCCCACTCTATTGTGAAAATTTTATTTTGAGGCGTTTAGCCGACGAGCACCTGTTAGCTCGTATTGCATACCTTATTATTGTATGCCTACGGGCTGTAGCATGATTGACAGATCCTAGGGTTGATCATGTATGACCGAACTCTTGCTAGTCCTCACATTTTGTAACGACTAGCTTCATGATCAGCTGGATATATAAAGTTTGGGATGCCTTACTATTGTATATTTGGTGATCTTACATCTTGTAACTTTACTTGCTTGCTTGAGATTGAGACAATTAGGCTTGTTACTGACCGTAGGAGACTGATGGATTGTAGCTAAACCCTCATATATCTAGACAGCCGTGACCGTATAGTAGGGTGGATTCCATTTTATTATACGTAGCTGGCTATGTATGCCCCCGCTCTCCAGTATTCTGGTTCTGGGGTGTTACAGATATGGCCTGGACTAAGGATATCAAATCCTACTCTTGGACTAGACTGAACTGTGTCAGCCTACATTAGATTTTAAACCCTAAACTATCAATGCCTGTTCCTTTAATTGAATATGGGTAGTTCATACCACCAAAGTTAGGAGACAATGGTACCAATGTAGAACCCTAGAGGGAGGGGTGAATAGGGAAATAAAATAATTTAAACACAACAAGCAATATTCTTTAATTAAAAAGAGAGAAAGAAAATCAAACGCGCGATGTATCCTGGTATCCTCACTAGAGGCAATCCGGACCCGGAACTCTCTCCGACTTAAATCCACTATTTAGTAAAATAGTACACACGAGTTTGGATCCGAAGAACTCGCCAACTTCAACGCGAGTTTGGATCCGAAGAACTTGCCAACTTCTTACACACGAGTTTTCTTACGAAGGCTCGCCAACTTCACAAGGAAAGGAAGAGAACTTGTTGATCTTCTAACACTTGAAGATCGAAAGGTACAACCCTTGAATACTCTAGCACTTTGGGAATAGATGACAATTAAAAGCTTGTGTAGAGATTAATGGTGGAGCTCTTGGTTGTTGGAAAATTTATGGCAAAGAGTGGATGAGCCTTCAAGAGAGAGAAGGCTTCCATTTATAAAGAAACCAAGAGTAGGTAGCATTCAATGCTCCTGGATACAGCTCGACCGGCATACCGTCGGTATGGACCGGCATGCCGTCGATATGCCGGTCTGAACAGTAACGGTCATAATTATATTGGTTGGGAGCATTTAATGCTAGTGTTCGTCATTCAAAAATCAAATTTTGTAAACCGGTATACCGTCGGTTTGCCGCGGTATGCCGTCGGTATACCGATGTTTGTCACAGAACATTTTGTGATAAACAAAACGGTATACCGTCGATATGCCGAAGCATACCGTCGGTATGCCGATGTTTGTCACAGAATGTTTTATGGCTCACAAAACGGTATACCGTCGGTATGCCGGAGTATACCGTCGGTATGCCAATAATTATCACAGAACGTTTTTGAGGCAAACAAAACGGTATCCCGCCGGTATGCCGACGTTTGACACAGAACGTTTTGTGGTCCACAAACTGGTATACCGCCGGTCTATCGGAGCATACCGTCGGTATGCCGACAATTCTCACAGAATGTTTTTGTGGTCAATAAAACGGTATACCGCCGGTATGCCGTTCTTTAAGATATTGATTTTTAACTGAAGAATTGGAAGGCTTTTAGTTTTGTCATCCAACCTTAAGTGTTTACAGAAAGACCTAGACCTTGTACAGACTCAAAATCTTGAAGTGTTGAGAGCCGTCTTTTCAAGGAACGCTGGTCTTTGCTTCAGTCTTCAAGGCTATGAATGATATTCTTGAATGGACAGACTTTATGTAGTAGAGCTTCTGAAATGATATCAATCTGAAAACAGAGAAAACTAAACTATGAAGATGCTGTTAATATTATCAAAATAAAATGTGCCAACAATCTCCCCCATTTTGATAATTGATAAAATAGAGAGATAGCATCTTTCGGGAGTGACTCCTCCATTGGTAGACAACTCCCCCTCAATACGTTTTCTCCCTCTTTGTCACTTAGTCAAAGATGGAAAATAAAACAAATATAGCATTTAATAGGTAACACAGTATCATAGACAAAAGCATGCATTTATAGATAAAAGTTGTGAATTGGGTACATGCTGGACAATTCATAAAACACTACATAAAAACTATCCTCTACGAGAGTTAGCAAGACAATAAGAGAAACAGATAACTAGTCCCCGCAGGACTGCACACAACTAAAACAACCAAACACTGGTCCCCAAAGGACCTCAAAAGACATAAAAAAAAAGACAACCACTTATACTTCACCACCAACACAAGGAAGCCACCCCTACTCATCGGCCGGATCATCCTCCCATCCTGAGCCCGGAGGAAAGCACCAAAAGGATCAATGTCGTCCGGGTACATAAATCCGTAGGCATTAGGATCAGAGAAGCGAGAGGCCTGGTACATAGGATCCTGAAGATTTAAATCCAGAAATGCATCCCGATCCTGAATGGTGCGCTGAATGAAGTACACCTGATCATGGAAGCGGCTTTGGATCAGGGTCCCAAGGCCACGAGTGTTGGCCCGTATCTGCTCCTCCGCCTGAGCCATGTGCATGTCAAAATATTGCTGGGTCAGTGCCATGTAACGACCGGAGGCAGGAGGAGTAGAGGTGGGTGCAGCAGGAGTAGTGGCCGGCGGCTCTTGGGATGAGGAGGCACGAGATGTGGAGGCACCACCGAGGGAACGAGAAAGAGCAAGGAAGGATGGGACGCCATCCGACTGGCAAAGGGAGAGATCGACGTTCTTCGCTTCCAAGATGAGGGTGATGAAGGATCCATAGTATAGAGACTGCTTTTCCACGGGCAGGACGCCGAAGAAGGTATTGAAAAGAGTCTTGAGGAAGGACCAAGACTTCTTGCAATAGAGAAAGTACATACAAACCAGGACGTCAGCAGTGATGGCATCATAGTTACCGCCCTTGGGATAGAGGGTGTGGCATATGATCCTATGGAGCTCGTAATAGAACGGCTCCTACTGCATGGAAAGGGCCGGGATTGTAGGAGGATTCGGGCCCTTTCATATGATAGCGCATAAATTGTCAAAGGAGCACTCGGCCGAAGGATAGAGAACAGCCAAGGTCGAAAGAGCCTCTCCTCGGTCCGGGACACCGAGAATGCCAGCAATGTCATGAGCCGTCAGGCGGAAGTCATGTCGCTCGTTCACCATCGTCTCAATGGCACCGTTTTTGATGTCGGAAACCATGTTGCAGTAGAACAAGCGCACCACGGTGGGGTAGACAGACACCTGACGCCGAAGGAGGGAAGAGAGACCGGCCTCCTCGAAGAGAGTGAGATGGCCGAAGAAGAGGTTCCAGTTGATGGCGCAGCCTTTGAAGACGTTGTGGTGCACAAAATACTGGAACCATGCTTCGGCAGCCAAAGAAGAGGTAAAGATCCTCGGGTCATAGCCATGGGGGGAGGTACAGGAGTGATTGGATTGGTAACGGTAGAGGAGGAGCGGGGGCGCTTGTGAGTGGCCATGGAGGAAAGGAAGGAGTGTGAAGGAGAAAAATGGAGTTTTAAAGAGGATGAAGTAGAGGATGAAGAAGAAGATGTGAGATTTAAAGAAGTTTGGGGAGAGGAAGGGTTTTGAACGGTAGAGAGGGAAGTTTGGGGAAGTGTAGTTTGTTTGAAAAGTAAAGAAGAGGGAGTTAATGGGGGAGAGGAAAGGGTGGGATATGACGTTAGGGTATTGGGAAGGGATGGGTAATTAATGAGGAGAGGATTGATGGGATAGGAATTAATGAGGGAAGAGAGAATAAATGGAGAAGTGGAAGAGTTGGTTGGGCCACACAGCAGATGTGATAAAGCAGTCCGTCGCGAACCGGTATACCGTCGGTATGCCGACGGTATACCGATTTTTGGCACAGAACATAATTCTGAACCAAAATCGGCTTGCCGTCGGTATACCGCAGTGTACCGCCGGTGTGTCGGTTGAGATGAACTATGAGTCAAAATTTAAGATGCCCAATTATTGGCAAAAAAAATGAAGCGATCCTCCGGGAGTGGTTTGGTGAAAATATCGGCTAACTGATAAGTAGTGTCAATAAATTCAAGGCGGATATCCCCTTTTGTTGATGGTCACGAAGAAAATGGTGTCTAATTTCAATGTATTTCGTACGTGAGTGACAAATCGGGTTTTTTGTGAGATTGATCGAGCTAGTGTTATCACATTTAATAGGGGTACAAGTATAAGAAATGCCATAATCTACAAGTGTTTGTGACATCCAAAGAATTTGTGCACAACAGCAACCGGCCGCAATATACTCGGCCTCAGTGGTTGAAAGAGCAACAGAATTTTGTTTCTTACTAAACTACGATACTAAGGATTTCCCAAGGAATTGACATGTGCCGCTAGTGCTTTTTCGGTCAATCTTGCATCCAACAAAATCTGCATCCGAGAAGCCGTGAAGCTCAAAGGATGAAGATTTCGGATACCAAAGGCCCATATTAACGGTGCCTTTGAGATATCAAAAAATACGCTTGACGGCACATAAGTGCGATTCCTTTGGATTTGCTTGATATCATACACAAAGATATACACTAAACATGATATCATGACAGCTAGCAGTTAGATAAAGTAAACTACCGATTATACCTCGATACTTACGAATGTCGACCGATATGCCATCTTCATCATTGTCAAGCTTTGTTGTTATTGCCATAGGAGTCCTCATTGATTTGGATGAGTCGAGTTCGAAATGCTTGAGGAGATCCTTTGTATATTTTGCTTGATTGATGAAGGTTCCTTTGGGTCCTTGTTTGATTTGTAAGCCCAAAAAGAATGATAGTTCATCTATCATGCTCATTTCAAATTCATCCTGCATTACTTTAGCAAATTCTACACAAAGTGTATTGTTAGTAGAACCAAAAATAATGTCATCAACGTAAATTTGAACTAATAAAAGAGTGCCATTATAGGATTTGATAAAAAGTGTCGTGTCGACTTTGCCCTTAGAAAAATTATGTGAAACAAGAAAGGAGCTAAGGCGCTCATACCAAGCACGGGGAGCTTGTTTGAGGCCATAAAGGGCTTTGTGGAGTTTGAACACGTGATTAGGAAATTAAAAATCTTGAAAGCCAGGAGGTTGTTTAACATAAACTTCCTCTTTAATAGTACCATTTAAAAATGCACTTTTTACATCCATTTGAAAAAGTTTGAAATCATTAAAGCAAGTAAAAGCACATAGCATACGAATGGATTCAAGACGAGCAACCGGAGCATAGGTTTCATCGTAGTCAATGCCTTCCTCTTGGTTATAGCCTTGAGCAACCAATCGAGCTTTGTTACGAGTCACTAACCCATCTTCATTAAGTTTATTTTGAAACACCCATTTAGTGCCAATAATGGGGTGGTTGCTAGGTTTAGGGACAAGTTCCCAAACCTTGTTTCGCTCAAATTGATTTAGCTCTTCATGCATCGCTATCATCCAAAATTCATCATGAAAAGCATCATTAATATTTTTAGATTCTATTTGAGAAATAAAAGCCACGTTTGCAAAAAGATCACGAGTGGAGGATCTAGTACTAACACGGGAAGAGGGATCCCCAATGATGAGCTCCTTAGGGTGATTAGGGACAAATCTTCATTCCTTTGGGAGATCCTCTTGAGGAGGCTCGAGTGGCGGAGAATCTTTCGTTGGAGGAGTCACAATTTCATTGTTAGATGAAGAAGGATAAGGATCTCCAACAGAAGAGTTCTCTAAACCAAACGAGATGTCATCAACATCATCGGATGAGGAGGATGTAGAGTTAAGTTCATCAAAAGAGACATTAATTGACTCTTCGACAACAAGACTTCTTTTGTTAAAAACACGAAAACCTTTGCTATGTATTGAGTAGCCAAGGAAAATTCCTTCATAGGCTTTTTTTCAAACTTGCCTAGATTGTCCTTGGTATTCAAAATAAAACATTTGCATTCAAAAACTTTAAAATATTCAATAGAGGAAATTTTATCAAACCAAAGCTCATAAGGAGTCTTTTTAGAAATAGGTCTAATCAGGACCCTATTTATAACATGACATGTCGTGTTAACGGCTTCCATCCAAAAATATTGGGAGTGCTTATATTGGTTTAACATAACCCGGGCCATATCGCCAAGGGTTCTATTCTTTCTCTCCACAACACCGTTTTGTTGAGGAGTTCGAGGGCAAGCAAAATCATGACCAAAACCATTCTTTTCACAAAATCTTTTAAAATCAGCATTGTCAAACTCTCCTCCATGATCACTTCTAATCTTATTAATAGAAATGCCTTTCTTATTTTGAACACGTTTACAAAAAGCAACAAAATTACGAAAAGTATCACTTTTACAAGCAAGAAAAATAACCTAAGTAAATCTTGAAAAATCATCAACCAAAACAAAAGCATAAAGCTTGCCTCTAAGACTAGCTACTCTACTAGGACCAAATAGATCCATATAAACAAGTTGAAGTGGTCTAGTGGTACTCACAGAGTTGATGGATTTGAAAGATGACTCGGTCAACTTACTTTTCTCGCATTCTTCACACACCATATCCTTTTTGAAAGGGATACTTGGAAGTCCTCTTACAAGCTTCTTGGTTGCAAGACGAGAGATGGTATCCATGTTGGCGTGTCCGAGCCTCATGTGCCAAAGCCAACTTTCATCGTTCTTTGCAATTAGGCACCTGTCATTGTTAGTACCTTCAACAAGATATAGAACATATATATTGTTCTCTCTAATGCCCTCATAAACAATAGATCCGCTAGAGCTATCGGTAATGAAGCATTTGAGTTTAACAAACTTAATATCATAACCATTATCGGTGAGATGACTGATACTAAGAAGATTGTGTTTGAGATTTGTAACAAGACATACATTCTTAATACAAAGATAATGAGGGGAACCGATATTATCGTTTCCTATAATGTGACCTTTAAGATTGTTACCAAAGGAGACGTGTCCTTCCTTCTTCATCGATAGCGTTGTAAATAGTGAAGCATCATCGGTCATGTGTCGTGAACAACCGCTATCGAGAATCCACTTGCTTCTAGCATGAGAAGGATTCTTCACCTACAACATAAGTTGAAGATGAACATTTTGGTACCCATGATCGTTTGGGTCCTTGATTGTTAGTCTTAGGAACCCATTTATAAACTTTTATATCAACTTGTTTCCTTGTATGACAGTAATTAGAAGTATGTCCAAGCAAGCCACAATAGTTGCAAATCATAGAAGATTTAGAAGAAAACAAGTGAGTGTTATGCACATGTGAAACTCTAGTACGAGGAGTTCTATCATGAGTGTTATGATGATGATAATAGAATGCATGATGTGAGGTGTTCTTCTTAACAAACGGTCCTTTTCTTGAGTTGGAAAAGGACTTTTGTGTAGTGTTCTTGTTCATGTAAGAAGTATGACTAATATTGTGATGGGTGTGAGGGTGTCTTGGAGCATGTGTGTGAGTAGTGTTCTTATTACCTAATCTCTTACTCTGTGCAAGAAGATCATCATACTTAATAGAAGTATCACATTCTCTTTTATTCGCATCTTGAACTTTATGCATAGCAAAAACATAAGCCTCTCTGAGGGATTGAATCTCATCATCCTTTTTCTTGATGGTGACAAGGGATTCTTGAAACTTGAGTCACAAAGACTCTATCTCATCCGTGTCAGAAGCAGGATATTTCCCTTTTACATCAATAATGATGCTGGAGAGTCTTTCTACTTCAAGTTGAAGTACATCAACCTCTTTTAGAGATTTCTTGTACTTGTTTCTAATACCTTTGTGTTCTTCGTGTAATTCAAGAATAGCATTTTCTAAGTCATCATAAGTAAGAACATTTAGAGAAAGATCGTCGAGTACCTCATCGGTTGCCATGAGACAAACGTTTGTATTGTGTTTGCAATCTTTGTCGTTATCGGAGTCGCTTGCGTCACTCTCACACCAAATGCTTATGTTGGCGAATTTCCAGGAGGATGAGCTTCATTTGCTAGGCTTCTCATACTCGCTTGAGTCTTTTCTTGTCATGGGACAATCTCTCTTAATGTGACCGGTTCTTCTACATTGGTAGCATGCCGGATCATCATCGTTGTCCCATCTAAAGTGGTTGGCTTTGTTGAATTTGAGGAACTTTCGGAAGTGCTTAGCTGTGAGAGCTATTTCTTCATCGTCATCCGACTCGTTGTCGTCGGAGCTATCCTTTGAGTAAGATTTTGTAGCCTTGAGAGCTAGAGACTTCTCCTTCTCTTTGGCCTTCTCTTTGGCCTTCTCCTTCTCCTTCTCTTGCATGGATGATTCTTCTTAATCTTTCATGTCAAGTTCATGAGTCATAAGCTTCCCCATGAGGGTCTCAAGGTTCATGACTGTCAAGTCATTCCCTTCAATGATGGCGGTAGCTTTAGGACTCTATCTTTTGGTCAATCCTCTGAGAATCTTTGTGATCTTTTCATGAGCAGGATATTTCTTACCAAGAGAAGAAAGAGGATTAATAATATCACCAAAACGAGTGAACATGCAAGTAATAGAATTATCTTATTTCATCTTAAAAGATTCATATTCTTGTGTGAGTCTACTAATCTTTGATTCTTTTACTTGTGATGTACCCTCGTGTGTGACTTCAAGCAAATTCTAAATATTATTTGAAGTCTTGCAAGTAGAGATTCTATTGAATTCACTGCTATCGAGAGCACAATAAAGAGCGTTCACAGCTTTGGCATCTCGACTAGCAAGCTTCTTGACATTCTCAGTGAGTTTGTCTCTAAGGGTGTCAAAAACTACATCCTCAATAACTCCGGAAGGAGTAGGAAGACCATTTATCACACAATCCCATAAATTGAAATCTATGGACTTCAGATAAATGCTCATCCTAATCTTCCAGTAGTTATAGTTGGTTCCATCAAATAGGGGAGGCCTATTTTTGGAGTGTCCCTCATTGTGGAAAGTATTGATACTAGGATTAGTGGCCATGGATCACTTTAAGGGTGTAAATCTAAAACAAGAGAACAAAGCTCTGATACCAATTATAGAAACCTAGAGGGGGGGTGAATAGGAAAATAAAATAATTTAAATACAACAAGCAATATTCTTTAATTAAAAAGAGAGAGAAAATCAAATGCACGATGTATCCTGGTATCCTCACTAGAGGCAATCCAGTCCCGGAACTCTCTCCGGCTTAAATCCACTATTTAGTAAAATAGTACACACGAGTTTGGATCCGAAGAACTCGCCAACTTCAACGCGAGTTTGGATCCAAAGAACTCGCCAACTTCTTACATAGGAGTTTTCTTACGAAGGCTCGCCAACTTCAAAAGGAAAGGAAAAAAACTTGTTGATCTTCTAACACTTGAAGATCGAAAGGTACAACTCTTGAATACTCTAGCACTTTGGAAATGGATGACAATTAAAAGCTTGTGTAGAGATTAATGGTGGAGCTCTTGGTTGTTGGAAAATTTATGGCAAAGAGTGGATGAGCCTTCAAGAGAGAGAAGGCTTCCATTTATAAAGAAACCAAGAGTAGGTAGCATTCAATGCTCCTGGATACAGCCCGACCAGCATACCGTCGGTATGGACCGGCATACCGTCGGTATGGACCGGCATGAACAGTAACGATCATAATTATATTTGTTGGGAGCATTTAATGCTAGCAATTAATGCTAGTGTTCGTCATTCAAAAAATCAAATTTTGTAAACCGGTAGACCGTCGGTATGCCGCGGTATGCCGTCGGTATACCGATGTTTGTCACAGAACATTTTGTGATAAACAAAACGGTATACCGTCGGTATACCGGAGCATACCGTCGGTATGTCGATGTTTGTCACAGAACGTTTTATGGCTCATAAAACGGTGTACCGTCGGTATGCCAGAGTATACCGTCGGTATGCCGATAATTATCACAGAACATTTTTGAGACAAACAAAACGGTATACCGCCGGTATGCCGGAGCATACTGTCGGTATGCCGACGTTTGACACAGAACGTTTTGTGGTTCACAAACCGGTATACCACCGGTATGCCGGAGCATACCGTCGGTATGCCGATAATTCTCACAGAATATTTTTGTGGTCAATAAAACGGTATACCGCCGGTATGCCAGAACATACCGCCGGTATGCCATTCTTTAAGATATTAATTTTTGACTGAAGAATTAGAAGGCTTTTAGTTTTGTCATCCAACCTTAAGTGTTTACAGAAAGACCTAGACCTTGTACAGACTCAAAATCTTGAAGTGTTGAGAGCCGTCTTTTCAAGGAACGCCGGTCTTTGCTTCAGTCTTCAAGGCTATGAATGATATTCTTGAATGGATAGACTTTATGTAGTAGAGCTTCTGAAATGATATCAATCTAAAAACAGAGAAAACTAAACTACGAAGATGCTGTTAATATTATCAAAATAAAATGTGCCAACAACCAATTGATGGTTAGCCATTCTAGGAGCCATGGCACATATGGATTAGTAATGTATGATAGAAAATTAAAGATAGATTGTCTCATACTTTAGGATATTATTTTAGTTGTATAAATTGTATAAGATAGAGTTTATGTATATAAGATAGGTTTAGTGTTTAAACCAAGTTATGTTGAATGACCTTTTAGACTAGAAATAACTATCTTTAAATTGTTGACTTATCAAATTGTAAATTATAAACATGAGGATATCCAGCTGTACATCCTACACTTGATCACCCTGAGCAAGGCAAGTATACTCCTCGGACTTGTTCATTTTCTCATGTCTTGTATATTCATTCTTGTATCTCCTTGTTGACACGATGTATCACGGGATTGCATGGTTTCATGTTTCATGAGTTACTTGTGTCTGGGAGGAGAAATACTACAGTTGTGTGATCAAACCCTGTTACTATTCATGTGAATAGCTTAGGCCCTACATCGTGCACGCGGGACCAAAGTCGTACTATTTCATGTTCATTGAATCTACCCAAGCCGATCACACAATCTGGATGTATTTCAATCTTGCACGTTTCAGGATTCATGTTGTATTTCATGTTCAGGTTGTATTTCATGTTCAGGTTGTATTTCATGTTCAGGATGTATTTCATGTTCAGGACTCATTTCATGTTCCCTGTATTTACTTTCAGTATTTCCTGTTCAGTTTTATGTCTTGTCTCATTTTCTGTACTTTATATATATTTCCTGTTCTTGTTCATACCATGATGTTCATGTTCATTTCCTTAGATATACTTAGCTCCGCTCCTGACTAGGATATGTTGCAGGTGAGCTGGAGGCTATCTGTGATACTTACTATGGGCAGGAGCCTAAAGGCACCTATGAGCCAGTGGAGGTGGCCCAGGACCTAGAGGCTGAGGAAGCCTAGACTTTACTACTTAGCTTTATCTGGACTTGTACTAGAGACATCTTTATAGTTTACATTGCTGGAATGTAATAACATTTAGTTTGTATTTGAGATTCTGGGTTTGATATATTAGATGATGTGATTACTTTCATTCTTATCTTGATTCATAGTTCTCCCTAGACATTGGTACAGCTTACTTCGTTGTGTCTAACAATGAAGGCTGAGCGTGTCCGACTCGTGTCCGATTATTCGGGAGCAGGTCGTGACATATTTTTAGTGGTGGCCCATGCAGGACTATCCTAATGGTACCTAGGACTTAGCATACTATTGGGGGACTTGATTTACACTAGGAAAACTTGATCACAGCATAGAAAAAATCGGGAAATAAAGATATATCAGGTATATTTATATCAATAAACACTTGTTGTTTCTAGGATTAGGACATTTTAACAGTTTTCTGTTTTACAGATAATTCAGAGCACGCAACACCGGAACGGTTGATCCACCTACACTTGAGGGATTTTGAGCCTCCACTACTTTCTATCGCCCTACTATCCCATGGGTAGTACGCAGTTGATGGAGATGATTCAAGAATTCCTTGACACCCAGAGGGAGAAGGCCGTTCTTTTCCAAGCCAGATTTGTGGATACACTCTCTGAACCATTAAGGACTTCCAGACTCTCGGACCCTTGGACTTCCCCGGCACCGAGCGCATATCTTACACTGAGGAGCAGATCGAGAATCTGGAACCGCTACTGAAAATCATCCATGTCCTTGAGGACCCGACTTCTCTGAAGATTGGAGCTACCAGCTAGGAGATCCAGAATGTAGCACAGACAATAGAACGAGACGAAAAGTTGAAGCCAGGAGAGACATGAAGACTTATGACGGAGATAGCAGCCACTTCGGATCCGCAAAGCGTCGCCACACTCAGAACACGCCTCTTCAGCCGCGTCATCAGATTCGGATGATGGCCATTCGTGCTTTCCATCGCCATCGAGACATCGCTTCGAGGAGTACCGTAAGAGACTTGAACTCTGTTTGTACTACGGATTTTCTGTTCACCGGATGAAGGATAATCAGCAAGTCGTGAATCATGATGGCCAAGGAGCATCAGGATCTCAGCAGCCATATATTTCTGTCAGAGGCCCTGTGCTTCAGCCAGCGGAAGATTCAGACTCAGATCCAGCCGACAATCGTTTGCAAATTCTGCCATAGTCAAGACATCACTACGACGAGTGCCTCAAAAGACGGATGTTATACATGTACTACGGATCGCCTGCCCATCAAGTCAAGGATTGCCAGAGACTGTTGATCACACTGCCCAAGGACGAGCACGAGGAGCACCAGGACTACAGCAAGGGGACCCACCTCTCCAGATTCAGCAATCACATGGAGCATTACCGCAGGGACCAGTCTATATCGGGACAGTTGAAGAAGATTGAAGAGATTCCAGCCCCGGAG
The DNA here is from genome assembly GCA_029216955.1 of Iris pallida. NCBI lineage: Eukaryota > Viridiplantae > Streptophyta > Magnoliopsida > Asparagales > Iridaceae > Iris > Iris pallida. Next base: position 9,156,485 of record JANAVB010028820.1, read on the forward strand.
GAATACTGAAGACAGAAGGCTTCTTTTGCATGGTTGAAGAAACCATGTATCTTGATTCGCAATCCAGTCTTTTCTTAAATTCCTCCTAGCACCTAGATTATTTCTTGAAACTTCTTGTTTTCTATTTTTGAAACCTTGGTTGATATTCGAAACTTATTTCAAGATATTGTTTCCTATTCAGTAAACATGTTTCATATCCACAATTCAATATTTGTTTGAAATCCACTACTCGATACTGTTTGCCTATTTCCCTTTTCATGACTTTGATTTTCTATTCGAGAGTTGTTTGTTCACTACTTGTTTCGATCTATCTCCTATCCAAGAATTTGCTTGTTTCATGGATACTTGTTCCTACTCGTTTATTGATATTTTGTTCGCTAATCGAATTTGTACGATTTAAGATTTATCTTACTCGAAATATCATTTTGAAACCTTGTTTGAACCTTCGCTTCTATTGATGCTTGTTTGAGATCCTATTTCCTATTCTTGACTATATTCGGGACTCGTTCTCTATTTACAACTTTGTTTACTATCGAAATTCGCTTGTTTCATATTTACGATCCAATACCTTGTTTCCTATTGGAACCTGTTTTCTAGTTACTATTCCTCGTTGAGATTTTCTATTCGAGATTTTGTTCCTTATTCACGACTTTGTTGATAAATGATTTTCTATTTTCACTATGTACCCTATTGGAGATTTTGTTTTCTATTCGAGTTTTTGCTCGAGATTTCATTGTTATTTGAGATTTTATTGAAACTTGTTTCCGGTACGAGATTTTATTTCTTATTTTGAAACTTTGTCTCCTATTTGATACTTTGCTTCAGTTCATCCTTCGAGACTCTGTTATCCCTTTGGGATAATGTCTCATATATGTAATCTTGTTACCATTCCAGGTTTCATTTGAGATTTCAGTTACCATTTGAAACTTTGTTCACTGTTGAGATTTAAAATCTCCTTGTTGCCTTTTAGTACTCACTACTTCTTGATTAGACCCGTTGCTGCTTCTCAGTACCTAATAAAACCCTTGTTTTCTAACAGGCAGATAATACCATTTTGTGACTTGGACTATAAGAACTCATTTCGAATTTCTTGAAACTCTTTTAAAATTCCTATGGATAAGGTCGAGAGACTACTCAATGACCTACTAGGGTGTGGCAGTTGTGCACTGCAGCCATTATTTGGATTATGGAGACTGAGGGTTCACTGCAGCCAGCAGCGCACTGGCGAGACAGAAACTTTAAGTTAAAATAATTTTAGGTATTTGTCGGTTTTCGAGTATTATCGAGACTTTGTCCAAAACCTTCATATTCGACCTCTTGAGTCGTTTCTTTAACACTTGTTGAATTGATAAAGTTGATAGAGTATTTGGTAACATATCGTTATTTGAGTCATAGAACCGAATTTTCACTGCAGCCAGATGTACACTGGCAAGGCAGGGATTCTAAGTACGGTGATTTTAAATGGCTATATATTTTCGGACACCCTGGAGACTATATTTCTTTTTATATGATTATTGATATTTCAAAAATCGTAAATCCTTGCACGTTTTCTTTGGTTTGATACTAATACCCCCTGAGTAGTTCCATCTGATTTTTCAAATCGACCGTTGCAAATTCTCTTCTTGCATTTTATTGACGGATCATTTGACTTCCTAGACTTGGATTCTATTCCATTAGATTTTATCATATCTATATTTTGATCATGTTTTGTCTAAACTTCGATCTGATCATACCTATCTAACGGTGATTCACCTATCGTGCTAAACTTTCAATCATGCCTAGAAGATCATGCCCTCACGACTTATCCCCTAAGTTGTAATTGAATTTCATTCTATCTCGTGACTGTTTGATCCTCGATCATTGTCAAAGCGTGTTATCTCAAACTCCTTGTGTGTACTTGGTTTCGAGGCTTAGAGCGTCATAAGAGCTGCAGAGGATCGGCAGAAGCACTGGACGGACAACAGTAGATGGCCATTGGAGTTCGCAGTTGGAAATAGAGTGTTCCTGAAGATCTCGCCGACCAGAGGCGTCATTTGTTTCGGCAGAGACGGGAAGCTCAGTCTGAGGTACATCGGGCCTTTCGATGTGACGGCACGGATTGGCGAGGTGGCGTATCGACTAGCGCTTCCAGCTAGCTTGGAGGGAGTGCATGATGTCTTCCACGTATCCCAGCTTTGACACTACATTCCAGACTTGAGCCATGTGGTGGACTACTCAGAGCTAGAGGTGGGTCCGAGCTTGACCTACGAGGAACAGCCAGTAGATATCCTTGATCGGAGGAAGAAGCAATTGAGGAATCAGACTATTCCACTTGTCCACGTCATGTGGAGACACCACTCTCCTGGAGAGTCTACATGGGAGCACGAGGACGAGATGCGGGAGCGACATCCCAATTTGTTTGCTTGATTATATTTTAGTATTTTGGAAATTTTATTTTAAATAAATAATGGTGGTACTTTGGGAAACGAATTATGGAATATTTTCTTGAATTTCGAGGACGAAATTCTTTTAGGGAGGGGATATTTGTGAGCCTACTCCCAGAATATTTTTTTTATATAAATTTTTCAAATAGTTCTCTGTAAATTACTTTTCATGAAAATTCTTTTGTACCATTTTAAGAATGGTAATTTTTTTCTTTTTCTAAGTAACTTATTTTGGGCCTCTCAGCCCAGCCTGCTATTCTCTCCCTTAAACTTGCTATCTTGATTAAGAGAATGATGCAGCAGTTGAATTTCAAACCATTCAACTGATTTTTTTTGAATTTTCTAACTAACTCCCATCTATTCCTAAACTTTTTCCCTTCAAAAATCACTCGCGAGAGAAGGATGCTGACCCCCTCTTCATCCAGATCTGGATCTATTTAAACGATTCCTGTCAAATTCTTTTCACTATTCTCTTTATTTTTCCTTTTATTTCTTCAGAGCTCATTTCCTCTTCTTTCTTCATCATCCTCGCAACCCTAGATTCTTAGATCGGCTTCAATGGCGATGGTGGCAATTCTTTTTCCAAACGGATGAGCTAGCATCGACAGCAGCATCACACCTTGACGAATCTTTCCTCGCAGCACTCGTCATCACTGTTCGCGTAGTCCATCGGTGAGCATTTTAAAATCCTTATCAGCATCTGATCATTCGAGAGCTTGCATTTGTCTAAATTCCTTTCTCTGTTCTTTGTTGTCTTACAAGAACAGATCCGAGTCGCCTCGATCGAATCGATCCGCTCGTCTGGGAAGGAGCATTGATCGAACTTTTGTCAAATCGATCGTATGTCACTGCATTCTAAACAATTAACATGGTAAGTACCGATCTCTTGATCTTGATCTGAGTATTCTTACTGCGAGCATGTATGCTTGGATTTGAGTTTGATTGTTCCTCTATTTTGTTGAAGAATACTTAAGAGGAATTATGGAGTGAATCGTTTGGTTTGAGAGAAGAATCAAGTGTAGAATCGATTTGGATCTGTGAGTATTAATTGAACGTTGGCCTTCTATAAATTCTCTAAAACAATATCTAATTCCTTGATTAATTGACTCTTTTCTTGATCACAACACGTTTATTTATTTGCCTAATCGGAGTTAAAATCCTGCTGGACACAGGAAGTTGTCGTGCCGTTCCTTGAGAAGTGTCTCAAATTCAGATCGAGTTCCAATTTCCAGGTATTACTCTTTATAGTGATAACTAGGTGTATGATTAGTTATTATTAGAATTTATGGTATATGCGCAGGGTGGGGATCTGTAGAGTATTGTGTGTTAAATTCTTCCTAATCAAGTCAGGCAGGTCAGAGTCGTGTTGATACTGGTTAGTGTGGGTGTCAGATTGATGCTTGTATGAATATAGGTAGTAGTGACCCGATTTAATTAGAGTATAAGGACCAAAACTGGAGTTCCTTAAGTAAGGCATTCACCAGGTGGAGCTAACTGGAGTTAGAAGGCCACGTACGTGTCCAGGTGATGCTATTCTCGTGTCTAGAAGCCTGCAACCAATTCACAGGCATTTGGGTGGTTTCATAAGAACAACAAAGCTTATTACTGTAGCTGACCGCAAGCACTATCTGAATTATGGAGTTTGATGTGTAACTTTGTGAGACTCTTTAAGTACCTGTGCTAAGATTGAACAGTTATTGTTGTACTTTGCCCTTGTTTATCTGAAATTGGGTGAAGTGTAAGGTTACACTATTAGATTTTGTTTGGGAGGCTATGAAGCATCAGTGATCAAGTAACAGGGCTAAACATATGTTAGTTAGAATAGTAGGGCTAGATAAGTTGTTGCATCTTGTTGCGGTTCGGAGGCAGAGATGTCGAGTGTTTGACTGAGTTAGTGGACAGAGGACTATAGTTGGTAATCATCAGTACACCATTGTATCAAGACTGTTAGTTGATGATGCCAACCCCTTGGTGTTATAGTTGAATCCAGGTGAGTAAGCAAATTCAGTAGCCATAGTTGCAATTGAGTTTTTATATTGATATTAGATTGTTTTACATCTCATCTGAGAGTATGATTGAGACTGGTTATATCAGTCCTTTTTAAGGCTGATTTATGCCTGTTCAGGACTGACAGTTGAGGGTTTTACATTCAGTTGGGTATTTCAAGATTGGTTTTGTTCAGTAACCTGGGAATTTGGCCATCCGGGTTCATCTGAAATTATAACACACAGGTTCAGCCAAATCTCTAGTTAGGCTGAATGCATGGGCTCAAGAAAACAGGTTATAACTGTGAATGATACTGAAGGAGTTTTGGTTAGCTCTTACTAAGTTTATGTTCTACTGAACCTGTATGTTGTAGTTCATGGTTGATTCCTCTAGTGGATTAATTTGATATTCAAATGATAACTTTGAACCATGATATAAAGACTGTCATATGCAGGCAGTTGCTATCCATGCTTGAGTTGGATGATGCGTATCAATCCTGTTAAGGATTGATATAGGTAAGCCCTGTTCTAGACTGATGGTGTAGTTTTGAGTTGAGTGATAACCCATTCTCAAGAGTAGGTTAAGGTAGTATGTTAGGAAGGATGGATGGTAAGTTAAGTCATAACTGATGGTTAGAATAGTAATACTAGGACTATTGTAGTCAGGACAGGTTGTGTCAGGTATAGGGACTGATTGCATCAGTCTTAGCTGACACTGATTTGTATCAGTGCCTTAATTGGACTGATTTAAAGTAGTGTTTAGTTGAGATTGAATCATATCAGCACTTTGGAAACTGAATCATGTAAACCTGTTCAGGAGTTCAGGACTGACTTTTCTAGGGAACTGTCTGATTTCTAGATAAGTATTATTCCTGAAATAGAGAGTAGGTTGACTGATTTGTGATATCAGTTAACAATTAACTTTTTGATGATTCAGGCCATTTTTCCTAATTGAACGGGAACTGATTTCATTAATTCTGAACAGGGACTGATAATATCAGTCATATTCAAGACTGTTTTGAGGTTGTTCTGAAATTTTAGCTGTTAATGCGTCTACAATAGGAATCTAGATTTGAGACTTGACCTGAGATCATGACACCTAGGACTGTTTTTAATTTCTGAAATGGATATGGCCTGGACTAAGGATATCAAATCCTACTCTTGGACTAGACTGAACTGTGTCAGCCTATATTGGATTTTAAACCCTAAACTATCAATGCATATTCCTTTAATTGAATACGGGTAGTTCATACCACCACAGTTAGGAGACCATGGTACCAATTGATGGTTGGCCATTCTAGGAGCTATGGCACATATGGATTAGTAATGTATGATAGGAAATTAATGATAGATTGTCTCATACTTTAGGATATTATTTTAGTTGTATAAATTGTATAAGATAGAGTTTATGTATATAAGATAGGTTTAGTGTTTAAACCAAGTTATGTTGAAGGACCTTTTAGACTAGAAATAACTATCTTTAAATTGTTGACTTATCAAATTGTAAATTATAAACAGGAGGATATCCAGCTGTACATCCCACACTTGATCACCCTGTGCAAGGTAAGTATACTCCTCGGACTTGTTCATTTTCTCATGTCTTGTACATTCATTCTTGTATCTCCTTGTTGACATGATGTATCACGGGATTGCCTAGTTTCATGTTTCATGAGTTACTTGTATCTAGGAGGGGAAATACTACAGTTGTGTGATCAAACCCTGTTACTATTCATGTGAATAGCTGAGGCCCTGTATCGTGCACGCGGGACCAAAGCCGTACCATTTCATATTCATTGAATCTACCCAAGCCGATCACACAATCTGGATGTATTTCAATCTTACACGTTTCAGAATTCAGGTTGTATTTCATGTTCAGGTTGTATTTCATGTTCAGGATGTATTTCATGTTCAGGACTCATTTCATGTTCCCTGTATTTACTTTCAGTATTTCATGTTCAGTTTCATATCTTGTCTCATTTTTTGTACTTTATATATATTTCATGTTCTTGTTCATACCATGATGTTCATGTTCATTTCCTTGGATATACTTAGCTCCGCTCCTGACTAGTATATGTTGCAGGTGAGCTGGAGGCTATCTGTGATACTTACTATGGGCAGGAGCCTGGAGGCACCTATGAGCCAGTGAAGGTGGCCCAGGACCTAGAGGCTGAAGAAGCCTAGACTTTACTACTTAGCTTTATCTGGACTTGTACTAGAGACATCTTTATAGTTTACATTGCTGGAATGTAATAATATTTAGTTTGTATTTGAGATTCTGGGTTTTATATATTAGATGCTGTGATTACTTTCATTCTTATCTTGATTCATAGTTCTCCCTAGACATTGGTACAGCTTACTTCGTTGTGTCTAACAATGAAGGTTGGATGTGTCCGACTCGTGTACGATTATTCGGGAGTGGGTCGTGACAACATGTATCGTGAGTGAGTCGGGCGGGGAATACAATAAGTAAGCATGTGATCAACGAATTGAATACAGACCCCCTTATACGTTGATTGCATAATATCAGTCATGTACCACACGTATGACTGACAGATATCCCAAGCTCTACATGCTGAAAGTTGGTATTCTAAAATACACAGTACACATGACTTAATAATTATTGCTCTATTGCTTATTGTTCTTCTTTCGTCAAGTCTACCTTCTTATTGTCATCATGTCTTAGTGGTATGTCAAAGTCTACCTTCATATTGTTATCATGTCTCAAAGGTACTTATTTATTATATAATGTCATGCCTATACTTATTTTCAATTAATTTCCTTTTATCGTTTCTTCATGCTTGTATAATATATTTTGTAATGTAGTGTTATGGTGATCTTGCTCCAATCCTGACTGGATAACTATTTTTCAGCTTTAGACGACGAAATTTGTCCCGAGGTCTACGGTGAGTATGTTGAAGACACTAAAGTCACTGGCGTACCCGATTCCGGTACTGATGGGAATTAGCATATTTCCTTCCTTATGGATTCGTATTAGTTAGTAGTTATAGTTATAGAGTTTAGTTGTTTTATTTTATGCTATCCCGGTTTATTTCCGAAACTTTTTGTGTTGTAGTAGATTATTTGATATTTATAATATTGAGATTGTTGGATATTTTGGTGATCATTGTTGGCTTAGTTGTGGATGATATATGTGCGTGTTGTGCTTGTTGTAGACCATTGTTATCATAGACAATGTACTACCGCCGATACTGCGGTATAGACTGGACTTAGCCACATACTTGTATTCCGAAAAGCGGACACGGGTCGTGACACCATCAACAATGCGTACATCTCCATCATGGAGAACAGTACTTTTTTTTCCAGCAAACCTATCTTTAGGTAGTAAACCTATATTTTGTAAGTGGATCTTCAAACAGAAGCTTAGAGCCAATGATACTATAGAAAAATACAAAGCCAGATTAGTAGCCAAAGGTTTCACTCAGAAAAAAAGGATTAGATTATTTTGATACATATTCTCCTACAGCTATGATTACCTATATAAGAACACTTCTAGTCTTTGCATCTATTCAGGACATGTTGATCCATCAAATAGATGTAAAGACGACCTTTCTAAATAGAGATTTAGAGGAAAAAATCTATATGGAGCAACCTGAAGGTTTTATTGCTAAGGGTCAAGAAAAAAATTTTACAGATTAGTAAAATCTCTTTATGGCCCAAAGCAATCTCCCAAGCAGTGGCACAACAAATTTGATAAAGTAATTTTAGAATTTGATATCTTGCCAAATGAGTATAACAAATATATATACTATAAAAATACAAGTGAAAGCTGTGTTATTTTATTCTTGTATGTGGATGACATTCTCATACTAGGATCCTCACTTAACTTGATAAATAGCAGTAAAGATTATTTATCTAGAAAGTTTGATATGAAAGATCTAGGAGAAGTCAACTTGATTCTGGAAATACAAGTGTCCAAATCCAAAGAGGGTTATACTCTATCATTAGTACACTCCATTGAAAAAAAATGCTAATTTTTTTGAGTATTTTGATAAGAAATCTGTCCATAGTCCTTTTGACAGTAGTATCATTCTCAAGAAGAATGAAGGTTCACCTGTAGGACAACATAGATATTCACAGATGATAGGTTCTCTTATGTATATAACCAATAGAACAAGAGTTGTTACTGCATTTGTTGTTGGAAGACTAAGCAAATATACTAGTAACTTAAACCATTCATATTGATCTGCATTGGAAAGGGTATTTAGATATCTTAAGGGTACTCTAAATTATAAACTTCACTATACTAGACACCCTGATATCATAGAAGCTTATTCAGATACAAACTGGGTAACTGACTCACATGATGTGAAATCCACTTCTGGATACATTTTTACTCTAGGAGGAGCTGCAATCTCATGGGGTTCATGTAAACAAACTATCATAGCTAGAAGTACATACAATGGACTCTGAAATGATAGCATTGGACATTATGTACTTGTACAGAAGCTGAATGGCTAAGAAATCTTATTATGCATATACTTGTTTCTCATATTCTTATTCCTATAATTTATATAAATTGTGATAATAAATCTGTCATTAAACTACTAAAGCATGATTCTGTGAATGTTAAGATGAACAGGCACTTGCAGCTGCACTTCAAGTCAATAAAAAGTCTTTTAGGTAAATATGTGATTCTTGACTATATAAAGTTAGAAAAGAACCGTGTAGACCACTTGACGAAGGGTATGTCTAGGACATTGATCCTAAAATCATCGAGGGAGATAGGGTTGAGCTCATAAGTAAGACACTAACAGTGGTAACCCAACCGAGTCTGACTGGCGATCCCAAGAAGCCAGTCCAATGGGTAGAAACAAGATGGACTTCGGTGACTGATATGGAACACTGACCCAGAATTCTTAAAGACTAATGCCCAAGCGGCTGTACGAGGTTGTATAATGATATCTCATCCCTATGGTAATAGTGTTCTGGTGTGATATGGTTATGATGAGTTTTAATTCTTAGTTCGTCCAAGCATGATATGCAGGGTTGATACATATCACCAGCCCTTGAGAACTTACTTATATGGGAGGTCGTGAATGTCGCGATTATGGGACATGACGATAACAGATAACTCTCATGAATATGAAATAAGTGCGCATGGCCAATCAAAAGCGCTATCCGATAGACCCAAGAATCTCTAGGGTACTATGTCTGCTATTTTTTTTAATCTGGTTCAAGAAGTCTGATTCAAGGCATAGTCCATCAAGCACTTCTTCAGATAAAGACAATAGTCACTAAGTGAGACTCAAGGCTGTAGTCCATCTCATTTATGCATATTATATAATTTTCCAGAAATCCTCTATTCATATTTCATTTGTTATCTGTGTTTCGGAACCTTTTTTTTCTTTTTTTCTTAATTTTTTTGTGTGCGTGTATGTTTGTGTGTGTGTGTGTGTGTGTGGGGGGGGGGGGGGGGGGGGGGGGGGGATTGTTGGGATTGTTGGACTTGGTATCAAAAAACCAAGTCAGTTTCCTATTCCCTAATTGGTTTTCCAAACGTTGGAGCGGACTTTTCTCTATGACCAGCTCTTATGGCCTATTATTAGCATATGGGGTGGGCTATATAAAGAAACCAATTTTCTCTTGAAGCACATCTCTCCATTATCTCAGATCCATAATATATTATTCTGGTCCTTGATTCCAAAGAAATCCATCTCCGTTCTGTTTCCTTCGTACTTCTGGACAATGCTATGTTCGGATTACATCTCTTGAAGTTGTGTGCGATGACGAGAAGCCGGTAGCACAAAAGTTTTAACACTAGGAGCGTTCGAGACCAGTCTGCACATAGACTTCGGATCAACTCTTAGGACAACGCATTTTGTACGACTCCAGAGGCCGATAATACTAAACTTGTGTTTCTTTTTGGTTGTTTACAGAATTTCAAAAGGAAAAAAAAACAAGAGTTTTTTGCTAACAAGTTTTTCTCAAGCACATCTAGAAAAAAAAATGAAAAAAGTGCATAAAACTTCATAAAGTTTGAAACAAATCTAGACCGTCGAAAATCACATAAAATTTCATAAAGTTTGGAACAAATCTGGACCGTCGAAAATCTTACCAAAACTCAACCCAAACTATCTGAACTGAAAACGTTTTTGGAGGATAATAGTTAAATTAATTAGGGATCCCAATTAGAAGCCTATACGGCTATACCACACCTAGTTTGCATCTTTTCTATTTTGGTTTCGTATGCCGGCAGTGCCCAAGATGTTAGACAGGTAGAGACAAATTTTTAGGCCATTTTGTAGTGTTAATTGGTGGAGCATTTCTTTGGGGTTTGGAGACATAATATAATAGGAGACGCAATCGATTTTGTTATAACGCTAATGGACGTTAGTACCTAATTTGCTTCCATATACTCACCTATTTAAGGCATTTACCTTCCCCTTCTACTTCTTGGAAGATAACTTAAGGTCATCATGAAATGCACTATGGGAATGATCAACATCCTCTTCTTTGTGCTCCTTCTTACATCCTATGGTTCTTCTCTTAAACGTTCTCTATTTACTTTTAAACTAATCTACATGTGTTATATAATTTAGAAAAATAATATTTTGCTCGCGGTCTATGACTGCAAGATGTGATCGCATACTGCACGTGGCCAAATCCTATTGCCTCCCACGTGGCCAAATCCTATTAACTCCCCTCCCATCTGCTTATGCTTAGCACCGAAATCTCTGTCAATAAGACGGTAACACGTGGTCTGCCGTCACCTGTCCGCGATCTGTGACCGTGGGCAAAATAGCAACATGGTAGACTTTTTATTTTTCTTCCTTTCTCTTTTGATTTAGAGGACATGAAAAAATAGATGAGGATCTGTTGGCATTTTTGTTGTTGTATGTTAATAAAAATGGTTCTAAACTAGTGGCGTGGTTTGCACTTGACCTTCAAATGTATTGGAAAGAACTTCTACTTCAGAAAGAGGCCATGTTGGGTAATGATTTTCTAGCAAAAATTATTAGGGGGAGAAATCTTCAAACACCTCACCTATCTTATTAGTCTAGTTTATTGCATGCATTACATTTTTTTTAGTTCTTATCTAATATTATTCATACACGATAAATTATGTTTGAGAAATTTTGAGTTCTCTCTCGCTTATTTTTATCATAATTCAAAGTAGACTACATCGAGTTACATAATGTATGAAATTTTTTTCACTTTTAACGAAAATTGTTAATGACTAACAGTCAACTCCTTTGACCTACATAAATAGATAAAATTTTTGAGTTGTACTCCACTTACTTTACCATAATTCAAGGTACATAAACTCCACTTATTTGAGATTATTTTGGTCATAATGTAATGTGTACTCCCCCTTAAAAGGGAGGTTAAAGAAGTTGAGTCATTGACGGTTTTAGTTAAAGTGTGGGTTTCAAGCATTATGGTCAGCGAGGAGAGGTATAACCTTCTTGGGTAAGTGGACGGTTTCGAGATCGAACCGTAGGGGAGGTGTGGGTGTGTTTGTAAAAATTGGAGATAATGGACCGAAATCAGGGGTGGATCTATATGGGGTCTAAGGGGGGCCACGGTCCCCCAATTTTTTTAAAAAATATTAATTATTATATAGATTTTTTTTTACAATTTTAAAGAGATGGAAAGTAATTTATTTTCTGTGTTTGTACAAAGAATAAGCTAGCTCAAGTAATAGTGCTTTGGACTTTCAATTTAGGCCACTTTTGGTTACAAGAATTTGGGCATTGAGAAAGGAAAGTAATTTCTTTTCTGTGTTTGTAAGCCAAAGACAAAAAAGATGGAAAGTAAAATGATTTCCACGGATTAGAAAAATAAGGGAAAAAGTGGTTCCCCCCACCCATCTCCCTCCCACTTTACTGCATTTATTACAAATGTTTTTACTAAAATATATCTGCTCAAAAATATTATTTACCATTTGTATCCATAATATCTTTTAGAATTCTGTGTCAACCTTTCTTAAGTTTTCTTATTAGCATGAGGGTGTTATTAAAAAATTGACTTGATTTTGTTTCCTTTCTTTACAAACGCCAAATACTGTAATGAAAAGTAAAAGATATATTCCGACTATAATCATCTTCTTTCCAAACATCGAAAAGAAAAATTGTGAAAAATTATAATTTTCCAAAAGAAATGGCATAACAAAGAATCGATTGCCTTTCCTTTCTTTTCCGCGAACCAAACCGGTCATATAATTTACAAGTTCAGATCTCTCCTCTCATAATTAAACATTTTACATTTTTAAAAATATTTTATGTATAATTTTTTGCTTTCTCTTTTGTAGCAATTTTAAAATATTGACTTTGTTTTTTTGCTCATTCTTGTTTGAGTTTTACTATATTTTTTGGCTACTGAAGTCCAATGAACATGATAACTTTAAGGATTTCTATATGTAGTAGAAACGTCCCTTCACAATTTTAATCCTGGCTCTGCCTTTGGCCCAAATGAACTGCAATACAGCGTCTACAAAATCTTGTGCGTTATATTAGACATCGCAAAAATAAAGGGAAAAAAAGCATTATGCTAATTTGGTGGGATTTTTTTAAGACTCCCTGGAAAGTTTTGTTTAAGACATAGTTATTGTTATTCCCGAGGCGTAATTTTCGATGAAAAACAGAGAAACGAAACTGTTGTCTCAATAGTAACAACGTTTCGTAGCAACACTTCAAAGAAGGTGCACACCTCAACACATGACACACACTCGTGCCCCACCACACCTCAACACAAACAGGGGTGGCCCTGGCCAGGGCCCTCCGACGAAAGGGGGCACCAACATGGATCTATCTACAAGAGGACTAGTACTTATCATGTGCTTTTTTTTAATATAAAAACATTGTAGTGTAGTGGTTTTAATATCAGACTTTTGCTTTAGAGGTCCTTGGTTCAAATCTTTGTGGAAGCAAGTTTTTGTTACACTTACATTTTTTTTTTTTTTTTTTACACTATGTATAGGGGCCCATTTTGAAAGTTTCGTCTTGGGCCCCCATCAACTCAGGGCCGGCCTGAACACAAACAATGCATTATATTGAGATACTCACCATTTGGTGTAGCCGATGTGGGACTATCTTTCCTAGTCCAAAGGCAAAACTACCAACAGTTATCACCCAACGTGGGACTAATTAAAAAAAATGTTAATATTGTTTTTTTTTTAAATTGTCGGTTGCTAACTACAATGAACTCGTGGCTCTTTCTGTTTCAGAATTAGTTGAGAAAGTAGACGCAGAATGCGTGAGGTATCCGATCGGCTCGTTCTGTCTCACTGATGTTTTCTGCGAAGAGCCGTGCAGTAGAGCTGGCTACTTCTTCTATGCGTGCGACGAAGACAATAAGTCTTGCTTCTGCCCCGTCTGCAGCTAGCTAGGGTTAATTATTATATTATATGAACAAGTTACGTACTGTCTGCTATTTATATTAAGATTAATGTGATAATGTTATATTTGTTTGTTGTTGTTATCGTCGTCGTCGTCGTCGTCGTCGTCGTCGTCGTCGTTTTCCTACTTGCCATTGTTATTAATTGTTATTAATGCTTGTCTTAAATGAGATCCTCAAGCTGAGTTTCTGAGCATTCAACAAGCACAATATTTTTGTAAATGGACGATGTGCCATTTCTTTGAGCATAGAGTTGTCAGGACATGGTTTCCAAAAGGCTTTAAATGGATGTTATGGCTACATATCCTTACAAAATTAGATTTCATGCCTAATCAATGAGACCCTGAGCCCGGCCCCTCAAATACTATAATGACATGTTTTCTGTTTTTTCCTCTAATTTAGTCTTACGTAAAGTTTGTTGGAATTAATTAATTTTATTTATTGTTCTTAAAGGATGAAAATGAAAGAGAAGGGACTTTAGTTCCACATCGAAAAAAGAGAAAGGTTTTGAGAGTGCTTAAATAGGAATGTGCACTCATGAGGAATGTGCAACAACCAAATGGTTGCTAGTGGGTGACCATGAATTGAATTAGCCGAGAGTTCTTTCACTGCAGAAGATCGAGAGTCAGAAGCTACCTTCCCCTCTACCCTTGGTACAGAGCTTCCATTGCGAGAACCTTTCATCCGAATCGCTGTCACTCCCGGCAAGGTACATAAAATACAAAATATCGCGTAAAGAGCAAGGCGGAAAGAGCAAAAAAGAAAAAAAAAATCCAATCCTCATGAATGAAAAAAAAATGTGGATAAAAAAAGGCCTTAGATCTATTTATACCGTTGGTATACTGTAGTCTGCCGTCGGTATGTCGAGTTTTGTCACAGAACTTATTTCCTGCTCGGAAAAGGTATACCGTCGGTACACTGCGGTATACCTGTCACGCCCCAGAACCAGAATACTGGAGAGCGGGGGCAGACATAGCCAGCTACGTATATTGAAATAGAATACATCTCAACTATACGGTCACGGCTGTCTAGATATGAGGGTTTACTACAAGCCAACAGTCTCTTAAGGTCAAGCCTATTGTCTCAATCTCAAGCAAGTAATATAATTACAAGATGTATGATCATTAAATATACAATAAAAGGCGTCCCAAATATTACATATCAGCTGATCATGAAGCTAGTCGTACAAAATGTTAGGACAAGCAAGAGTTTAAGTCATACATGATCAACCCTAGGATTTGTTAATCATGCTTACAGCCCGTAGGCAGACAGTAAGTAAAAGTGCATCGAGCAAACAGGTGCTCGTCGGCTAAACGCCTCAAAAGAATAAATTTACAATAGACTGAGCGAAACAAAATAGAAAACCCACTCGTAGCCCGGGTTTCTTCTAGTCGCCACCATTGGGCTGGAAGCTTGGTAGATCCTCGGGAGCTGCTCCAAAATCTGGCCACACAAAATCAGCTGGGTCAACCCCAGAAAGAGCAAGTGCCACAAGGGGGCCACGAAATAAGAACAAAAGCCAGCAATCAGCACAGAAAATCTAATATTAAAACTAGAATTACGAAAACATGTCAGGATGATATACGACGAGATAGCCATGGAACTATTCCGATAGCCAGGTTACAATCCGTAAACCAAATAAGGACCGGGGTTGTAACCCTTCATCTGAACAGAGCTTGGTTTTCCACCATTTATCGACAAGATAATAATGTAAGCAATCAAGACAGGAAACATTCTGGTACTGGATCAAGACATGCCCAGACTGGTTATACTTCATTCAATCAATCACGGCCAAGCAGATACTACGGCTTACTACTTTAACTAACTAGGGTTATCACAGGCCTAATTACTAACAAGATGCAGCGAGATTGTTCCACAGCGACAAGCCCTGCAGACCATCCAGGCTATCCAGGACGAAAGATTAGAGTTGAATTCAGGTGGGTACATCGCCCAGAAGACAAATGTACCCTTAGGTGACTTAGAGGGTGCAACACTCGACGGTGCGCTGGAAATGTGCCCTACTCGACGGCAGGCTACAGATCCCAAGAGCGCCCAGGTAACGGGATTGCCTGTAGCTGTGTCATCTCTTCATGACTACTGTGTTATTCTAGTTATTAACCTTAATCCATTTTAGTATTCCTACCTGATACATGTACCTGAATGTCCTAGTTCTTGTCCTGAGCATGATATGAGCACTAATGTGACCCCGGTGAACAAAGTATTCCTACCTGATACATGTACCTGAATGTCCTAGTTCTTGTTCATGCTCGACAAATGACTCGTAACTCCACGTGGCGTATTTGTAATGATGCATTACACTAAGGAGGGTAGAACATGTTGACATACTGATTGACATGGATCCTCTTTGGGGTACTCGTACTTGAGTACGACTTTAGGAGGATGATCATGCAGGCCACAGCATGTGAGTCCAAGATTTCACCTAGGATTAAATTAGGCAACTAAATATACTAGATGCATGGGGAGGGCAAAATCCCGAGATCGTGTTACACCAGTCGCCCTGAGATATTGTCTTGGCGTGCCGGCTGGTCTCCACGGATACTGTGTCATTCGCAACGAGTGGATGACTGTATCCGATTAATTCCTGCTATATATTACATGTCTTGGCAAGGTGGCCTCACGAGGGACCTGTGCTCCATGACACCTGTCTACGCGAACCCCTGGGTTAGCTAGCCTTGCTGGAAAGATACGATCTGAGGATTTTTCTAATAATATGACGCGAGGATAACCTCGTTCTACTAGAAACTCGTAGACTTGATTGGCCGTGAAAATGACTTGCATATTTCCTATTTACCTTCCGTGAATAACTGAGGGAAGCGGACTGTCATGGTGTGTGATCCAACCCATGTTCTTGTTTGATTGTTGGGTTGGTTATCGTACTATGACAGTCTGTGGACCGAAGTTATGAACGGAAGACTTATTCTGGTTGTGAAGTGCTACTTCTGTGAATGACTGAGGAACATGGTCTATCATGGTACATGATCTAACCCATGTTCTTGTTTGATTGTTGGGTTGGTTATTGTGCTGCGATAGGCTATCGACCGAAGTCACGATCAGGAGATTTTATGGTTTATACCTTTTTAACTTATGTGAAAGCTATAGAGTACGACCCGTCCCGACTCCATGCGGCACCTTTTGTCCTTGTTTGGTTGTAAGGGTGCCATATGGGTTCGAGGATGTTGCGCCACCCTATAATAGTAGCATAAGTATTACTATTATCAGTCATTCTATTAGTTGGGTTTTTAATCTTAACTCTTGTGCCCCTTTGGCGGTACTTGCTATTCGGGGCTGACCCCGCTGGTTTTGTTTGGCCAGATCTCGTAGCAGAGCCAGAGGACACGATCTTCCTCCCTGACATCCATGGTACATACTAGGAGCATGGCGGTTCGGGGACTCGAGTGGGTTTCTTCTCCACCACTCCTGCTTATACTTTTGCGGCGTTTAGCCACCGGCACCTGTTAGCCGGATTACTTGATATTTTGTGTCAGTACATAATTGTAATTAAACAGACTGCAGCTGTGTATAATTTTGTACTCCTGACTCTCTAAGATAGCTAAATTATAAAGCTAGTCTCTCATGATCATTTTGATGAAGCGTCAGGGACGCCTTACTGCTTTATCTTTAATGTTCATTTAATTGCTGATTTGACTTAATTGATTGAGACATAGAACTCTGTGGGACCATAGGAGACTTGATTGTAGCATGTACCCCCTAGTCTCTCGACAGCCACGATCGCCGTATGACGTTACGTACCTCATATGGAGTAGCTGGCCTAGTCCGTCCCCGTATTTTGGTACTGGGGCGTGACAAGGTTCTAGTGGTGGCCCATGCAGGTCTGATTTTCAGACTTGTGGGGTATTGCGAATTATTAGGAGTCTCAATCAAAACTTGTTCCCCTTGAAATTATGTTTCGAATTCTCTGTCCTTGCCTTGATCTCTAACCTGACTTGCATCCTCGAAATCTTCCTTGTCCGGACTTGATAATCTTATATCTTTCTCTATAGGGGTGCTTCATTCTCAGTAGCGGGTGAGGCCCATGAGGAAGAGCAGCAAGAGCATGGCTCGACTGGGCAGCAACAGGGGAGAGAACCTTCCCCAGGGCAGACACAAGCAGAAGTGGAACCAGAGGCAGTGCAGCCGCAGGTTATTGAAACTCCTGCAGCACCAGTAGCGACGGCAGTACCAGATGCCGTAGCACTCCTGGAGATCGTCCGAGGGATTCTTGTCACTCACCAACAGCAACAGACTCGGCAGCAGGAGCAGAACGTGTTGCTGAACCAGGGGATTCAGTTAGCTCTTGAGAGGAGTGCCGGGGTTGACTCGGAAGCATTAGGAAGGTTCCGTCGCTTGAACCCGAGGTATTTTGATGGCACGGAGGATACCATCACTGCGGATGCATGGATTCAAGACATTGAAGCCATTCTTGTGGCAGCCAAGGTTCCAGATGATGAGAAGGTTGATCAGGTCAAACTGGTACTTCAGGATCTTGCCCGCGACTGGTGGGCATCAGAAGAAGTTGGTATAAGACGTTCTGTTCGTTGGACCACCTTCAGTGACAGATTCAAGGCCAAGTATTTTGGCGTAGTAGCTCGATATGAGCTCCAGCAGAAGTTTATCAGTCTCAAGCAAGCAGGCAAGACCGTAGATGGGTATGCAGCAGAGTTCTGCAGACTGTGCCATTTCGTACCAGCAATGGTGGCAACGGAGCCAGAGAAAGCTATGAGGTTCCAGCAGGGACTTCATTTGGAACTATTACAGCTTGTGGAAGGACACGACTACCAGACGTTCGACGCTGTTTTGACGGCAGTCCGGAGGCACGAGCTTACCCAGCAGAGGTTGGCATCGAGGACAGG
The DNA here is from genome assembly GCA_029216955.1 of Iris pallida. Lineage (NCBI taxonomy): Eukaryota > Viridiplantae > Streptophyta > Magnoliopsida > Asparagales > Iridaceae > Iris > Iris pallida. Next base: position 9,175,121 of record JANAVB010028820.1, read on the forward strand.
AGGTCAGAAGAGATCTCATTCCCAGGTTGGAGGAGGAGCAGTGCAGCGAACGTCGGCACCAGCACCCGGTGTGCGTATTCATGATGCAGAAGCGCCGCAGAGGACGGCCATGTCAACTAATACAGCGCCAGTTCGGCATCAGCAGCCAAGGAACCAGCAGCAGCGTCAGGAAGCACCCCAGGGCTGTACCTTCTGTGGGAAGGCAGGGCATACGAGGGAGGTGTGTCGGTCAACGAATGGCTTATGCTTGAGGTATGGTCGTGCAGACCACCGTATTTCCACTTGTCCTATGATGCAGAGGCCAGGAGGGCCAGCTCAACAGTTTCTAGTATTGCCAGCTCCAGTGGCAACCCCGAGTGGAGGGCCAGTGTTAGCAGTAAGGCCCCTAGCCCAGCGCTTACCAACGCAGGCTCAGATGTTCCGCCAGGCAAAGGAAGCCGAAGGCCCTCAGAGGCAGCAACAGCATGGTCGAGGAAGGCCGCAACAAGGGGCTCCGCGGGGCCAGGCTCTCATATTATCCTTGGGAGAGGCTCTAGCGTCTAGTGACGTGGTGGCAGGTAAAATTCTCATCACCTCATTTCCCGCTGTAGCATTATTTGATTCAGGCGCTACTCATTCATTCATCTCTGCACAATATGCTATACGGATTGGATTAGAGTTTGAGGCATTGCCGGAGAGGATGGATATACTCACCGGCAATGGGCTCGTAGAAGTTAGCAGAGTACACTTTTCATGTCCGGTGGAGGTGTGTGGGCATTTATTGCCCGCATCATTGATTGAATTCCCTATGGAGAATTTTGATGTTGTTCTTGGCATGGACTGGTTGAGAGACAGTCATGCGACAATTGATTGTAGAGGAGGTAGGGTCATATTCAGTATTCCTGGGATGGAGCAGTTCATCTTTACTCGAACCTTGAAGAATCAGGCCGGAGGCGTCATCTCAGCAGCAGTGTCAGAGCCAGGACAGATTCCGAGAGTGGTCGAAGATTTTCTCGACGTCTTCCCTGATGAGCTCCCAGGGATACCCCCAGTCAGAGAGGTAGAATTTAGCATTGAGTTGAACCCTAGAACGAGGCCTATTGCAGACAGAGTTTACAGAATATCGCCGTCAGAACATGATAAGTTGTATCAACATGAAGAAGAGTTGAAGTCTAAGGGATTCATCCGAGACAGTAAATCGCCCTGGGCCGTGCCAGTGATTCTAGTTCCCAAGAAGGATGGGTCGACGAAGATGTGCATCGACTACCGTAAGCTGAATGCAGTAACAGTGAAGAATAAGTACCCGCTACCAAGGATTGATGACCTGTTTGACCAGTTGAGCAAGGCCAGTGTCTTTTCCAAGATCGATCTTCGGTCGGGATACTATCAAGTGAGAGTCCGGGAGCAAGACATACCGAAGACAGCATTCAGATCTAGATATGGGCATTATGAGTTTTTAGTAATGCCCTTTGGACTAACCAACGCCCCCGCAGTATTCATGGATTTAATGAACCGCATATTTTTGCCGTACTTGGATAAATTTGTGGTGGTGTTCATAGATGACATTCTTGTCTATTCCAGCAGTGAAGAGGAGCATGAGAAGCATCTTAGGACTGTCTTACAGACATTGAGGGAGCATCAACTTTATGCGAAGCTTGACAAGTGTAAATTTTGGTTAGATCACATTTCGTTCCTGGGGCATATAATTTCTGGGACAGGAGTGTCAGTGGATCCGAAGAAGATTGAGGCCGTAGAGCATTGGCCAGTTCCGAGAATGGTTGCAGAAGTGCGAAGTTTCTTAGGATTAGCTGGTTACTACAGAAGGTTCGTGGCGGACTTTGCCAAGATCTCTGCACCCTTAATGCATTTGACACACAAGGACGTAGAGTTTGTTTGGTCAGCTCGCTGTCAGGCATCATTTGAAGAATTGAAGAAGAGATTGATCTCAGCCCCGATCTTGACACTTCCAGTAGGAGCAGGAGGCTTTACCGTATATTGTGACGCATCAGGGAAGGGTCTTGGATGTGTATTGATGCAGCATGGAAAAGTGATAGCATATGCATCTCGGCAGCTTCGAGACCATGAGAAAAATTACCCGACTCACGATTTGGAGTTAGCAGCTGTGGTGTTTTCACTCAAGTTGTGGAGGCATTATTTATACGGGGATCAGGTAGAGGTCTATACTGATCATAAGAGTTTGAAATACGTATTCATGCAGCGAGATTTGAACATGAGGCAAAGAAGATGGTTAGAACTGCTGAAGGATTTTGATTTAGATCTTCAGTATCACCCAGGCAAGGCGAATATAGTTGCAGATGCACTGAGTAGGAGAGACAGTGCCTTTATCTTGACCTCGCAGAAGCATATTTTAGATGACCTTCAGAGTATGGGAATCGAAGTAGTTTTGCCAAAGGATATAGGAAGAATGACCAGTATGCAGATTCAGTCAACCTTAGTAGAGAGGACAAGGACAGCACAAGCAGGAGATCCACAGATTCAGAAGTTGCGGTCGGAGTGTAAATCAGGCCGTAGGAAGGAGTTAGTGATTCATAAAGATGGTACGCTCAGGTTTGGAAACAGACTCTGTGTACCGAGTGGAGACCTTCGGCAAGAAGTTATGTCCGAAGCTCATAGTTCTATTTACTCCATTCATCCAGGAGGAACGAAGTTGTATCGAGATATCAGGCAGTTCTTTTGGTGGAATGGCATGAAAAGAGAGATGGCGAGATTTGTATCCAAGTATCTGGTATGTCAGCAGGTGAAAGCCGAGCAGCAGAGACCAGCAAGGTTGCTACAGCCGCTTCCTATCCCAGAATGGAAATGGGAGCACATCACGATGGATTTTGTGACCGGTTTACCTAGATCCCCGACTGGTAAGAATGCAGTCTGGGTAATAGTAGATCGACTCACGAAGGTCGCTCATTTTCTTCCCTTCCGAGTTGGACAAACTACTGAGCAGTTAGCAGAAATGTACATGAAGCAGATAGTAAGGCAGCACGGTGTTCCAGTTAGTATAGTATCAGATCGGGATACGCGGTTTACTTCCCATTTTTGGCGGAGCTTGCACCAAAGTTTGGGAACCAAGTTAAGATTCAGTACTGCTTATCATCCATAAACTGACGGGCAATCAGAAAGAACCATTCAGACATTAGAAGATATGCTACGGGCGTGTACCTTGGATTTTGGCAGATCTTGGGAGGATCACCTTCATCTAGTGGAGTTCTCCTATAACAACAGCTATCAGGCTAGCATTCAGATGGCCCCGTTCGAAGCATTGTACGGAAGGAAGTGCAGGTCCCCTTTGGCATGGGACGACGTCGGAGAACGGAAGTTGTTGGGGCCAGAGATGATCACGCAGACTGTAGAGATAGTTAAGTTAGTCAGAGAGCGCCTTCGAGTTGCACAGGACCGACATCGTCATTGGGCAGATCAGCATCGTAGGCCTCTAGAGTTCAGGGTTGGCGACCAAGTGTTTCTGCGGATTTCGCCTACTCGGGGAATCATCAGATTTGGAACCCGGGGAAAGCTTAGTCCAAGATACGTTGGTCCTTTCAAGATTCTCGCTCGGGTAGGCGATGTGGCTTATCGACTTGCCCTTCCGCCTTCGTTAACTGGCATACATGATGTGTTTCATGTGTCCCAATTACGTGGGTATGTCCCGGATCCGAGTCACGTCCTCGATCATTCTGAGTTAGTCGTTGGTACCGACCTAACTTACGAGGAACAACCCGTATCTATTTTGGACCGGCGAGAGAAGGTACTCAAGAATCGGACGATAAGCCTTGTCCGTGTTTCTTGGAACCATCACTCTTCGGGAGAGTCAACCTGGGAGCACGAGGACGAGATCAGATCTCGTTATCCGTATTTGTTTGACTAATAAGGTATATTTATGCACCTTATTGACACGATTCCATGCTTTTCTGCACCTGCTTATTTTGTACCTTGTGATGTATGATAATAACTGCTATGATAGTTAACTTATATATATGATTGTGCCTTGCTTGTCCTGATTTCACTATCCTGTCTTGGCTAGAATTCCGAGGACGGAATTTTTCTAAGAAGGGTAGAGATGTCACTCCCCAATCCTGGAATACGTATTTTAATACGTAAACCAATAATTGTATTTACCTTGAATTTATACGATATTTATTATGCAGTATTTCTTCATGCATTTCCCAAAAATATTCGATAAAATATTATTTCCTAATTTATTTTCTGTATTTGGGGCCTACAGTTTTGGCTCATTTGGGTAACCTATTCTTGGTTCACCCATGGTCCATCATGAATCCTTTGGTCCATCATGAACCCATGGGTCCAAGAATTCTATATATATAACTCATCTCCTTCTCTCTCCTCTCATTTTTACTTCTTCTCATTTACTTCCTCCACCAACCAAGGCAAGTACCAACTTGCTCAAGAGAAGGATCCATTATTTTGTTAATGATTCTTACAAAACTATTTGCCAAAACATGTTCTTCTCCTCAATCTATACTAGTTTAGAACTTGGAAATTTCTATTTTGAAGCTTTGATTTTTGTAGATCTAAGTTTTAATCATTTTTGGATTTGCATGGTCTGATCTACTTTAGTTGAATTTTATGGGTTTTTGATGCTTCTATGTGGAAGAACATTCAGTTTCACCTAAGTTGGAGCTTTGGAAATCTGGATTTGGAGTTCGGATGGCCAAGTTATGATACTTTGAAGCTTGGGTTCAGCCATGGTGTTCTTGCTGTTTTGGAGAAGACAGTGAACAGTGTGCTCCTGTTTGAGCACGCTTCCTGTTGGAAGCGTGTTTCCCCTTGAGTCTGCGTGACTTTTCACGCAGCTCTTTTCCTTGAGCTTGCGTGACTTTTCACACAGCTCTTTTCCTTGAGTTTGCGTGACTTTTCACGCAGCTCTTCCCTTGAGTTTGCGTGACTTTTCACGCAGCTCTTCCCTTGAGTTTGCGTGACTTTTCACGCTGCTCTTTCCCTTGAACTTGCGTGACTTTTCACGCTGCTCTTTCCCTTGTGCTTGCGTTACTTTTCACGCTGCTCTTTCCCTTGAGCTTGCGTGACTTTTCACGCTGCTCTTTCCCTTGAGCTTGCGTGACTTTTCACGCTGCTCTTTCCCTTGAGCTTGCGTGACTTTTCATGCTGCTCTTTCCCTTGAGCCTACGTGACTTTTCATGCACGCTGCCTTGTTGTGCGTATGCTTTTGATATTTTATTAGATATTATATGCCCATTTTATATCCTTACGCCTTTTGTCCTGAGCATGATATGAGCACTAATGTGACCCCGGTGAACAAAGTGTTCCTACCTGATACATGTACCTGAATGTCCTAGTTCTTGTTCATGCTCGACAAATGACTCGTAACTCCACGTGGCGTATTTGTAATGATGCATTACACTAAGGAGGGTAGAACATGTTGACATACTGATTGACATGGATCCTCTTTGGGGTACTCGTACTTGAGTACGACTTTAGGAGGATGATCATGCAGGCCACAACATGTGAGTCCAAGATTTCACCTAGGGTTAAATTAGGCAACTAAATATACTAGATGCATGGGGAGGGCAAAATCCCGAGATCGTGTTACACCAGTCGCCCTGAGATATTGTCTTGGCGCGCCGGCTGGTCTCCACGGATACTGTGTCATCCGCAACGAGTGGATGACTATATCCGATTAATTCCTGCTATATATTACATGTCTTGGCAAGGTGGCCTCACGAGGGACCTGTGCTCCATGACACCTGTCTACGCGAACCTCTGGGTTGGCTAGCCTTGCTGGAAAGATACGATCTGAGGATTTTTCTAATAACATGACGCGAGGATAACCTCGTTCCACTAGAAACTCGTAGGCTTGATTGGCCGTGAAAATGACTTGCATGTTTCCTATTTATCTTCCGTGAATAACTGAGGGAAGCGGACTGTCATGGTGCGTGATCCAACCCATGTTCTTGTTTGATTGTTGGGTTGGTTATCGTACTATGACAGTCTGTGGACCGAAGTTATGAACGGAAGACTTATTCTGGTTGTGAAGTGCTACTTCTGTGAATGACTGAGGAACATGGTCTATCATGGTACGTGATCCAACCCATGTTCTTGTTTGATTGTTGGGTTGGTTATTGTGCTGCGATAGGCTATCGACCGAAGTCACGATCAGGAGATTTTATGGTTTATACCTTTTTAACTTATGTAAAAGCTATAGAGTACGACCCGTCCCGACTCCATGCGGCACCTTTTGTCCTTGTTTGGTTGTAAGGGTGCCATATGGGTTCGAGGATGTTGCGCCACCCTATAATAGTAGCATAAGTATTACTATTATCAGTCATTCTATTAGTTGGGTTTTTAATCTTAACTCTTGTGCCCCTTTGGCGGTACTTGCTATTCGGGGCTGACCCCGCTGGTTTTGTTTGGCCAGATCTCGTAGCAGAGCCAGAGGACACGATCTTCCTCCCTGACATCCATGGTGCATACTAGGAGCATGGCGGTTCGGGGACTCGAGTGGGTTTCTTCTCCACCACTCCTGCTTATACTTTTGCGGCGTTTAGCCACCGGCACCTGTTAGCCGGATTACTTGATATTTTGTGTCAGTACATAATTGTAATTAAACAGACTGCAGCTGTGTATAATTTTGTACTCCTGACTCTCTAAGATAGCTAAATTATAAAGCTAGTCTCTCATGATCATTTTGATGAAGCGTCAGGGACGCCTTACTGCTTTATCTTTAATGTTCATTTAATTGCTGATTTGACTTAATTGATTGAGACATAGAACTCTGTGGGACCATAGGAGACTTGATTGTAGCATGTACCCCCTAGTCTCTCGACAGCCACGATCGCCGTATGACGTTACGTACCTCATATGGAGTAGCTGGCCTAGTCCATCCCCGTATTTCGGTACTGGGGCGTGACACACGCTGAGAAAGCTGCATACGTGAGAAGTCACGCACGCTACAGAGAGCAGCGTAGGTGAAAAGTCACGCACGCTCGAGGGAACAGCATAGGTGAAAAGTCACGCACGCTCAAGGGCAGCGTACATGAAAAGTCACGCACGCTCAGGGGGGGCAGCGTATGTGAAGTCACGCACGCTACAGGGAGCAGTGTGTGAAAGTCACGCACGCTACAGGGAGCGGTGTGTGAAAGTCACGCACGCTCAAGGGAGCAGTGTGTGAAAGTCACGCACGCTCAAGGGAGCAGTGTGTGAAAGTCACGCACGCTCAAGGAGACACGCTTCCAACAGGAAGCGTACTCAAGCCTGCGTATGCAGCGCTAAAGAGCGCGCGTAGCTCAGTGTGCGTAGCTAAACAGCTCTGCACACTGCTCACTGTCTTCTCCAAACAGCAAGAACACATGGCTGAAACCAAAACTTCAAAAGTTTATAACTTGGCCATCCGAACTCCAAATTCGGATTTCCAAGGCTCCAACTGGAGTGAAACTGAAAGCTCTTCCATATAGAAACATCAAAACTTATAGAAAACCAACATAAATAGCTCAAACCATGCAAAATCCGAAAATAGAAATAACTTAGATCTAGATCAACAGAGACTCCAAATCATAAAAATCCAAGAACTAATGTTGATCTCCATGTCCTAAGCTAGCAAATGGACAAAGAAAAGAGGGTCCTCATGTAGTGGCAAGATGCACTTGCCTAGGGGTTGGGGAGTTGTGTGGAGGAAGAAGAAGAAGAATAAATTAATGGTGGTTATGAAGAGAGAGAAGAGGTTGGTGGAGTTATAAAGAGGGGAAGTTGTGGTGGGTTGAGGGTGTAGCAAAGGGCTAGGGTGTTCCAACACATAAACCAAACCAAACCGATTCCAAACCAATTAAAACCGGGCCAAGCCCAAAACCCAAAATACGAGAAATACCGAAATTCCACAAGCTAAAAAAAAAAATTACATGCCAAAATCCAGATACGAGTATAAATACGAAATACAGGAAAATATGGAAAAATGAGGGTGACAACTCTACCCACCTTAAAAGAATTCTGTCCTCGGAATTTAATCAGGGAGCTAGAGATTGCCACGACAAGCTACACTAAGCACAGGCAAGTTACACTAAGCAGTCCAATCATACAATCATACAATACAAGCAAGGAAGGGAAAAACGTAAGGCATAAGAAAGACATTATACCTCACGAGTCAAACAGGTAGGGATATCGCGATCGGATGTCGTCCTCACACTCTCACGTTGACTCACCTAGAGAGTGATGACCCCAAGCAACACGGACTAATTTAATAGTCTTGTTCTTGAGTATCTTTTCCCTCCGGTCCAATATAGACACAGGCCTCTCCTCATACGAAAGGTTGGTACCAACAACCAATTCCGAATGGTCTAGGATGTGGCTCGGGTCCGGAATATACCGTCGTAATTGGGACACATGGAATACATCATGCACCTCACTTAGCGACGGCGGAAGAGCGAGACGATAGGATACATCTCCTACTCGTTCTAGAATGTCGAACGGCCCTATATACCTAGGACTAAGCTTTCCCCGTACGCCAAAGAGAATGACGCCGCGGTTAGGCGAGATCCTAAGGAATACATGGTCGCCGACAGCAAATTCTAAGGGACGCCGATGAGCATCGGCCCAATGGCGCTGGCGGTCCTGGGCAACTCGGAGGTGATCTCTGACCTTCCTGACCACTTCAATCGTCTGGAAAATCAACTCGGGCCCGAGCATCTGCCTCTCCCCGACATCGTCCCATGCTAGCGGGGATCTGCACTTTCTGCCATAAAGAGCCTCAAAGGGTGCCATCTGGATACTGGCCTGATAACTGTTGTTGTACGAGAATTCTACCAGGTGCAAATGATTCTCCCATGAACCACCGAAGTCAAGGGTGCAAGATCTCAACATATCTTCAAGAGTCTGGATTGTGCGCTCTGATTGACCATCCGTCTGCAGATGATATGCTGAACTGAACTGGAGACGAGTTCGCAAACTCTCTTGCAAGCTACGCCAAAAGTGTGATATAAATCTTGAATCCCTGTCTGAGGTGATGCTGACTGGCACACCGTGAAGCCTGACGATCTGCCTGAGATACATCTCTGCTAGCTGCGCCGTCGACTGTCCAACTCTGAATGGGAGAAAGTGTGCCACCTTGGTAAGTCTGTCTACGATTACCCAAATAGCATCTCTGCCGGCCGGAGATCTGGGCAATCCGGTCACAAAATCCATGGTTATATGCTTCTATTTCCATTCTGGGATCGGTAAGGGTTGAAGAAGTCCAGCGGGCCTCTGATGTTCAGCTTTAACCTGTTGGCAAACCAAACACCGAGAGACGAACCGGGCTATCTCCCTCTTCATGCCATTCCACCAGAAGTGCTGACGAATATCACGGTACATCTTCGTACCACCCAGATGAATAGAATACTGTGAACTGTGGGCTTCTGCCATGACTTCCTGTCTAATATCTCCACTAGGTACACAAAGACGAGTGCCGTGCCGAAGTGTACCGTCTTCATGAATGTACAACTCTGACCTTCTTCCTGCTTCACACTCTGCTCTGAGTCGCTGGATCTTGGAATCTGTTGACTGCGCCACCCGGATTCTCTCAACTATGCTAGACTGAACCTGTAGGCTGGCCATTAGTGCCACGCTGGTTGGAAGAACCACTTCAATTCCCATCTTATGAAGATCTGCCAATAATTCTAGTTGCGCCGTCAGAAAATAAACTCCGGCTCTCCTGCTCAATGCATCTGCTACAACGTTGGCCTTCCTGGGATGATACTGCAAATCCACATCATAATCTACCAGTAGCTCGAGCCATCTTCTCTGCCGCATATTAAGGTCCTTCTGGGTGAAAACATACTTCAGGCTCTTATGATCAGTAAAGATCTCCACTCTATCTCCATACAAGTAGTGTCTCCACAACTTCAAAGCAAACACTACCGTCGCCAGTTCCAAGTCGTGGGTCGGGTAATTCTTCTCATGATCACGTAGTTGACGTGACGCATAAGATATTACCTTCCCATGCTGCATCAAGACACACCCCAATCCTCTGCCTGAAGCGTCGCAATAAACTGTGAATCCTCCGGTCCCATCTGGAAGGGTGAGAATGGGAGTCGTTATCAAACCTCGCTTCAACTTCTCAAATGATTCCTGACACTCTGCTGTCCAAACAAACGGCACATCCTTGCGGGTCAACTGGGTCATTGGCGCTGAAATCCTTGTGAAATCTGAAACGAACCGCCGGTAGTAGCCGGCCAATCCAAGGAAGCTGCGAACCTCTGCCACTGAGCTGGGTACCGGCCATGACTCGATAGCCACAATCTTCTGGGGATCCACTTCCACTCCTCCTCGGGTAATGATGTGACCCAAGTATGAAAAGCGATCGAGCCAGAACTCGCATTTACTGAACTTGGCGTACAACTGATGCTCCCTAAGCGTCTGAAGGACGACTCTGAGATGCTGCTCATGCTCTGCTTCACTCTTGCTGTAGACCAGGATGTCATCTAGAAACACGATCACGAATTGGTCCAAGTAAGGCATGAAAATGCGATTCATGAGGTCCATGAATACGGTCGGCGCATTGGTCGCTCCAAAGGGCATAACAAGGAACTCCCAATGTCCATACTTCGATCTGAATGCTGTCTTCGGGATGTCCTGCTCTCTGACTCTGATCTGGTGGTATCCCGACCGCAAGTCGATCTTCGAGAACACTGAAGCCCCTCTGAGCTGATCAAACAAGTCATCTATCCTCGGAAGTGGGTATCTGTTCTTGATTGTCACCGAATTCAAGGTACGATAATTAACACATAGCCTGGACGTACCATCCTTCTTTTTCACAAGAAGCATCGGGGCTCCCCAAGACGATCCACTTGTACGGATGAATCCCTTGGTCCTCAGTTCTTCAATCATCTTGTATAAAATCTCTAACTCTGAAGGCGCCATTCTGTAGACTCGCTCTGATACTGGTGCTGTCCCGGGAATCAAGTCTATAGTGAACTCAATCTCCCGCTCTGGCGGCATCCCTGGAAGCTCCTCTGGAAAGACATCTGGAAACTCATCGACTATCCTGGGCAACTGCACTGCTGCTACTGCCATCCGCAATACTGGAGAAGATGGCTCTACTGCGCCTCTGGAAAATGAAAACTCTGGCTCGCCGGGGATACTAAAGACAACTCTGCCAATATGGCAGTCTATCCTAGCATACTGGTTCCTCAACCAATCCATGCCTAGGACTACATCATAGTCTGCCATAGAAAACTCTATGAATCTAGCGGGGAACTCTCTACCGCTAACTACGATCCGACACGAGGAAAACACTCGATCTACTCCCACAAGACCATTACCAATAAGTATATTGAGCCTCACTGATAATGACTCGGGCTCCAATCCTATCCGTGTCGCGAATCGTGCAGACATGAATGAATGCGATGCACCAGAATCAAACAATACCGAAGCTGGAAAGGAGTTGACGAGAATAGTACCTGCCACTACCTCACCTGGTGTAACTTCTTCTTCCATAGCCATCATCATGGCCTGACCTTGTCCTCTGGCTGCTGGTCCCCTCTGCTGGAAACCTCTCTGCCTATTCTGGGTCTGAGCTTGGGCTTGTGCATACTGCTGGGGGTGTTGTTGCTGGAATACCTGAGACTGAGGCGGCAAGGGCCTCGAAGACTGATACTGCTGCCGCTGAACTGGTGCTGGGGCCGGTCCTCTCACCGAAGAGCTAGAAGGGTTGGATGCTGATGAACCACCCCTATTCGGGCAAGCCCCTATCCTATGATCTGCTGCTCCACAAGCCAGGCACAATCTCTGCGCCCTACGACAATCTGCCACTACATGTCCTGGCTTCCCGCAATGAGAACATCCCATCACAGAAGTCTGCTTCTGCTGCTGCGGGTACGTCGGGGTCGAATGCTGAACCGACGTTACTGAGGCCACCCGCCTCGGAGTTCCAATGGTCAATCCCCTAGCTGTTGGGGCTGGAGCTGATGACTGGTGCATCTGACTGTGGGACCGCTTCCTACTTCCGGTCCTATCCACGATCCTCTGGGAGGTGTACTCATGCCTCCTAGCTGCTCTCAAGACTGCATCGAACGTCTGGTGCTCGAACTGCTCAACCGCCAACAAGATCTCCAAATGCAGTCCCTTCTGGAACCGCTGGGCCCTATCAAACTCGGTCGCCACCAAGGTGGGGGCAAACCTACTGAGTCTAGAAAACTCCGATGCATAACTGTCGACTGATCTGCCTCCTTGCTTCAAGTTGGTAAATCTGGTCTGCAGATCGTACCGAGCCACAGCATCGAAATACTTCGTCTGGAATCTCTCTCTAAATACTGCCCAAGCAATGGGTGCCACTAATCCCATGGCTTGCGCTGCCCACCAACTGCGAGCTAAATCCAACAACTGCAGGCGTACCACCACCACCTTCTCATTCTCGGGTGTCCTGGCTGCTTCCAGAATCACCTCGGTATCCTGAAGCCATGCATCCGCGGCAATCGCATCCTCGCTGCCGTCGAAGAAAGGAGGGTTCAATCGCTTGAAACTGTTGGCCGCCTGGTTCCCTGGATGTCCGCCTCGGATCAAAGCATCTTAAACTGTCTGGTGCAGGGCGTTGCTACGACGATCCTGGGAAGCTATCAAGGTTCTGATGAGGCCTACTAAGGTACCATCATCTGGCTCTGCGGGCTGGACGGGCCGAACGGGTGATTCTCCTCCAGTAGGTATCACTCTGGAGGCTACCCCAGAATGCTGGGCTTGATCTCCAGGCTGCTGGTCTCTGGGAAGTGCTCCACCTTGCTGATCGGCGGGGTCAGGTGCAGTGCCGCTGAAGAAGACGACACAGGGAAAACAATAAGGAAGGACCAGGACAGATCAACGATACAAGCATATAATCAGGGCAAGAATTTCAGGGATTTGAAAATACGGACGGAGATCAAGGGCGAATACTGATTGAGACATCTATTCGGTAAACCCTCACATTTCTTGATTGACAAGACCTGCATGGGCCACCACTTAAACAATGTCATGCCCCAGAACCAGAATACTGGAGAGCGGAGGCAGACATAGCCAGCTACGTATATTGAAATAGAATACATCTCAACTATACGGTCACGGCTGTCTAGATATGAGGGTTTACTACAAGCCAACAGTCTCTTAAAGTCAAGCCTATTGTCTCAATCTCAAGCAAGTAATATAATTACAAGATGTATGATCATTAAATATACAATAAAAGGCGTCCCAAATATTACATATCAGCTGATCATGAAGCTAGTCGTACAAAATGTTAGGACTAGCAAGAGTTTAAGTCATACATGATCAACCCTAGGATTTGTTAATCATGCTTACAGTCCGTAGGCAGACAGTAAGTAAAAGTGCATCGAGCTAACAGGTGCTCGTCGGCTAAACGCCTCAAAAGAATAAATTTACAATAGAGTGAGCGAAACAAAATAGAAAACCTACTCGTAGCCCGGGTTCCTTCTAGTCGCCACCATTGGGCTGGAAGTTTGGTAGATCCTCGGGAGCTGCTCAAAAATCTGGCCACACAAAACCAGCTGGGTCAACCCCAGAAAGAGCAAGTGCCACAAGGGGGCCACGAAATAAGAACAAAAGCCAGCAATCAGCACAGAAAATCTAATATTAAAACTAGAATTACGAAAACATGTCAGGATGATATACGACGAGATAGCCATGGAACTATTCCGATAGCCAGGTTACAACCCGTAAACCAAACAAGGACCGGGGTTGTAACCCTTCATCTGAACAGAGCTTGGTTTTCCACCATTTATCGGCAAGATAATAATGTAAGCAATCAAGACAGGAAACATTCTGGTACTGGATCAAGACATGCCCAGACTGGTTATACTTCATTCAATCAATCACGGCCAAGCAGATACTACGGCTTACTACTTTAACTAACTAGGGTTATCACAGGCCTAATTACTAACAAGATGCAGTGAGATTGTTCCACATCCACAAGCCCTGCAGACCATCCAGGCTACCCAGGACGAAAGATTAGAGTTGAATTCAGGTGGGTACATCGCCCAGAAGACAAATGTACCCTTAGGTGACTTAGAGGGTGCAACACTCGACGGTGTACTAGAAATGTGCCCTACTCGACGGCAGGCTACAGATCCTAAGAGCGCCCAGGTAACGGGATTGCCTGTAGCTGTGTCATCTCTTCATGACTACTGTGTTATTCTAGTTATTAACCTTAATCCATTTTAGTAGGTACTCCTGACCGTGGTACTCAGGAGTCCCATCCTAGACATGATGCAAGACTGGACAAGTGGATTTAACAAGCAAGCAAGAAAGAACTACCCACGGTGTCAAGGCAAGTCAAGTTAAGTTATCAAGTCATGTCAAGTCAGGAGTGTGCCGCCACGGGCCACTATCAAGTCATGTTGGTCATGTCAGGAGTGTACCACTACGGGTTACTGTCGTCTCCAAACAGCAAGAACATATGGCTGAAACCAAAACTTTAAAAGTTCATAACTTGGCCATCCGAACTCCAAATTCGGATTTCCAAGGCTCCAACTGGAGCGAAACTGAAAGCTCTTCCATATAGAAACATCAATTTATAGAAAACTAACATAAATAGCTCAAACCATGCAAAATCCGAAAATAAAAATAACTTAGATCTACATCAACAGAGACTCCAAATCATAAAAACCCAAGAACTAATGTTGATCTCCATGTCCTAAGCTAGCAAATGGACAAAGAAAAGAGGGTCCTCATGTAGTGGCAAGATGCACTTGCCTAGGGGTTGGGGAGTTGTGTGGAGGAAGAAGAAGAAGAAGAAATTAATGGTGGTTATAAAGAGAGAGAAGAGGTTGGTGGAGTTATAAAGAGAGGGAGTTGTGGTGGGTTGAGGGTGTAGCATAGGACTAGGGTGAAGTCACACACATAAAACAAACCAAACCGATTCCAAACCAATTAAAACCGGGCCAAGCCCAAAACCCAAAATACGAGAAATACCGAAATTCCACAAGCTAAAAAAATAAAATAAAAAAAAAATACATGCCAAAATCCAGATACGAGTCTAAATACGAAATACAAGAAAATATGGAAAAATGTGGGTGACAATACCGTCAGCATGCCGAATTTTGTCACAGAACATATTTTTTGCTCAGAAACGGTATACCGTCGGTACACTGAGGTATACCGTCGGTGTGCTGAATTTCGTTACAGAACATATTTCTTGCTCAGAAACGATATACCGTCGATACACTGCGGTATACCGTCAGTATGCTGTTTCTGTAGATATTGATTTTTGAGTGAAAACACAGAAGGAAGGCTTACGTTTTGTCATCCACCTTAGGTGTTACATGGAAGATCCTAGACCTTGTACAGACTCAAAATCTTAGAATATTTGAGAGCAGTCTTTGAGTGTACGTTGGTCTTTTCTTGTCACTCCCCGTTCTCGAAATGCATATTTTTATATATGTACAACTCATGTGTATTTAGTTAGTATTTATCATATATTATTCTGTATTTAAATTCCTTTAGTTTCATGTTAATTAATTATCTGCTCTTTAAATTTTCATGTTAATTTTATTTCTGCAATTATATTTCTGCAATTTTATTACCTGCATTTTATTTGCTGCTTTAGTGTTATTGGGTTTCGGTTTGCCGGATCCCCTTAAACCCGGCCCAACACCCCACCTACCACCACCCTTCCTATTTAAAACTTCCATCTCTTTCTCTCTCCTCATTACTTCATTCTCACCATTACTTCTTCTTCTTCCTCTCATTACTCCCCACCACCTACCAGCAGCAGGAGAAGGCAAGTGCAAACTTGCTTCTCAATCACCCATTTTTATGGTTTATTTGCCTTCTTCTCGTGATTCCAAGAGAGATTAGTTCTTAGCATTTTTGATTTCTACGGCTAGTTTTCTCTAGATCTAAGTTATAGTATTTCGGCTGTTCATGGGTTCTTGATCCACCAACTTAGCGTGTATTTTTGGCACTGGAACAAGGCTCTATGGGACTTGGAGTTTGGGAGATGTTTCACGCACACGTTCTTACGTGCTCGCGTAAACATCAGCCCAGTCACGCACACGTCTATACGTGTTTGCGTGTATTTTAGTCACGCTAACGTTCTCATGTGCGTGCGTGTATTTCAGTCACGCTCATGTCTGTGCGTGTCTGCGTGACTTTTGAGTTACGTTTACACTGTGCGTGTCTGCGTGACTTTTGAGTTACGTCCACTCTGTGCGTGCGTTTATTTTTAGTCACGCTCGCATTTGAGTGCGTGTATTTTCAGTCACGCTCGCATTGTCTTCGTGTATTTGAGTCACGCTCCTGTCTTTGTACTGCGTACGTGACTTTTCACGCTCATGTCCCTGAGCTTGCGTGCGTGACTTTTCACGATCACATTGTGCGTGACTTTTGGCATGCGTGACTTTTCACCCTCACGCTGCGCGGGCGTGCGTGAATTATTTGTCACGCTCATACGCTCACGTTGCCAGCACGTATCACTTGTCACGCATCACTTGTCCTACCTCATTGTTCACGCTCACGCTTACCAGAGTGTACTACTTTTTACGCTCGCTCCTTCATGCCAGACTTGGCGTACTTTTTACGCATACGATTCTTGCGTGACTTTTGGACTTAGCTTAGACTTGTTAGCATGACTTCCTGACTTGGGAGTTTTATTTGTTCTATATTTTATTCATTTAATATTGGCATGATAATTCCCGATTATATCCTTACGGATATCTAGTGAGACTGGAACTTGACCTTGAGAGTTATAGACTCAACCCTATTTAATGCTAATGACTTTCATGCCTTGTCACCATTAATGACGATGGTTATCTTGACTAATTTGATCATACGTTCCTAGTTGGAACTAAGAGACTGGCTAGTCGTCTTATTGAAATAAATGAATGAGACACGTTCATGTTATGAACTATTGCAATCGACTGGCTGATCCCGAAATATTGACATACATGCACATACAGGCTTCAATCTATTTATTTATTTATTTATCTATTTATTTATTTTCTACAAAAGAAGCATGTGTATCTTATGGTCAAGGCATGATTACCGTGGTTAGATTTGATTGTTGTATTACGCTATGTAAGACCTGCAACCTAACCGCACTGGTATCGTTGTAGAGTTGTGCATATCGTACCCCGTACGAAAGTACTCATTTGAATGACCATGATCCACGGCATAGGATTTCACTCAACGTAGGGACTATTAAGTTAAATAAAATAATGATTGCATGGAGAGAATGGATTCCCGAGTTCTTACATGGCAGCCCCCTTGGGACGAGTAGTACCCGACGGGCCGGCTAGTTCCCACAGATACTGTAAATCTGCCATACGGGCAGAAAACAGTATCTGCTTTTATTATTATGGTATATTGTATATTGACGGGCGTCCTGCTAGGACTCGTCTAATTCATGTATGGTGCACATGATTGACTGGATAGACTAGCCTTGCTCGCACATAGTAAGAACTGAGGAACCTTTATTGCATAATTCCAGGATAACTTGGGACTCATAATAGCAAGCCGAAGGATTTGATTGGCCGTTCAAGATGATTTATTTGTGTGCTGTACTACTCTGTTACCTAACTGGGATGATCAGAATGTCAGGACATGACGGGTCAACTTCTGTCCTTGTTTGGTTGGGAGGTTGGTTCGAAGTGTCCTCATGTGATGTGAATCCTAGTAGCAAGCAGAGATCTACTATTATATTCTTTTACTTACTGGTTTATGTCCTTCATATCGTCCTTCCTTGTGGTACTTGCTATTAGAGGTCTAACCTCTCTGGTTTTGCATGGCCAGATTTAGAGCCGGTTTCCGAGGATCCAGTGTACTTCTACCTCCAAGATGGTCAATACTAGGGGAATGATTGCAGGAGGACTCGAGTGGGTTCCTTACTTCACCGCTCGTTTTGTTATTTACCTTTATACTTAGCCGTTTGGCACCGACATGTTAGTCGGATTGTCTTGTACTTACTTTTACATAATTGTAATTAAGTCAGACCGCAGCTGATAACAATTGTGTATACTCGCTATACCATCTGGCTATGTTTTGTAAAGCCGGATCTCAAGAACATTTTGACTGAGCATTTGGGACGCCTTACTGCTTTATCTTATATGTTCTCTATTACTGTTTCTTGCTTGAATGATTGAGACAATAGATATGAAATGACCGTAGTAAGACCTTTATGTAGTATGCACCCCCTCGTCTGGTTAGACAGCATTGATCGTATTATACGGTATTTATCTACCCGTAATACGTAGCTGGCTGAGTCATTCTCCCGCTCTCCAGTATTCTGGTTCTGGGGCGTGACAAGGTTTTAGTGGTGGCCCATGCAGGTCTGATTTCAGACTTGTGGGGTGTTTTGATTTATAGGATGTCTCAATCACACATGTTTTCCCTTGATCTCATGATTCGTTATTCTCAAACCTTGCTTGACATTCCGGTATCCTTTGACTTCATCGATCCTTCATGTCCGGTTGTTTGATTGTTCTCTTGTCCCTTTTCTTAGGGGCACTTCGTCCGCATCGGTCAGAGCTGGGCAGCAACAACAAGAGCAACATGGACAACCTGACCAGGTTGGTCAGCAACGAGGGCCAGTCTCACCTCAGGAGGCTACTCAGGAAGAAGTGATAATGGAAGCAGCAGCTGGATTGCAGTATCCGGATGTTCCACCACTACCAATAGTTCCACCTACCCAAGTTGACATACCAGCCCTTCTGGAGATCATGAGAGGAATGATGGCCACTCAACAACATCAGATGCTGGTCCAGCAGCGCATGCATACTCAGCTACAAGAGCAGAATGTGCTACTCAACCAAGGATTGCAGACAGCATTGGAAAGAGGGGTAAGGCCAGATTCAGGAGCATCAGCCAGGTTTTGTAAGTACAACCCCTGCCGTTTCGAGGGCACGGAGGATGCCATCTCAGCAGATGCATGGCTTAAGGATATTGAGGCAATTCTGACAGCAGCTAAGGTACCGGCAGCAGAACGTGTGGATCTAGTGAAGTTGTTACTTCAGTATCTCGTACGTGATTGGTGGGAATCAGAGGAAGTAGGCATCAGACGTCCTGTGGCTTGGGACGATTTCACTGCAAGATTCAAGACCAAGTACTATGGAGTTGTGGTGTAGTTTGAGCTACAACAGAAGTTTATCAACCTCAGGCAGGCCGGCAAGACTGTAGATGCTTATGCAGCGGAGTTCTGCAGATTGAGTAGGTTCGCCCCAGAGATGGTAGCAACAGAGAGCCAGAGGGCCATGAGGTTTCAGCAAGGGTTTCATCTTGAACTCTTACAATTGATCGAGGGACATAATTACCAGACTTTTGATGAGATATTGACGGCGATTCGAAGGCATGAACTCACCATTCAGAGGCTTGCAGCAAGGACTGGGGGTCAGAAGAGATCCCACAGTCAGATTAAAGGAGGAGGGGGAGCAGCGCCCCGAACAACAGTACCATCCACTTGCGTTCGTATCCACGATGTGGCGATACGAGGACCAGTACCACCCAGGTAGCAGCAACAGCAACAGCAACAGAGGAAGAACCAGCAACCCCCGGTGGGCTGCACTTATTGTGGGAAGATGGGACATACTAGAGATGTGTGTCGGACATTGAATGGACTATGTCTGATATGTGGAAATCCAGACCATCGGGTTACCACATGTCCCATGAATTCGAGGTCAGGAGGACCAGGGCAGCAGTTTCCTGCTCTGCCAGCACCAGGGGCAGGCCAGTATTGAGGACCAGCAGTGGCAGTAAGGCCGTTGGCACAGCGTCCGTTAGTACCGCAGGCTCAGATGTTTCGGCAGCAGGGACCGCCGATGCAGCAACACCAGCATAGACCACCCCAGTATTATCAAGGAAGGGGCCAGCAGCAGCACCAGGCTAGGCCGCAGCATGGGAATCAGCAAGGAGGTCGAGGGCAAGCATTCACTCTTTCCTTGGAAGAGGCATTGGCATCGGAAGATGTTGTGGCAGGTAACATTCTCGTCGCCTCATATCCCGCAGTAGCATTGTTTGATTCGGGAGCATCCCATTCATTTATATCTGCACGATTTGCGACACGACTAGGAATGGAGTTCGAGGCATTGCCAGGGAGGTTGAATATACTCACTGGTAATGGGCTCGTAGGAGTTAGTAGAGTTATTTTAGCATGTAGCGTTGTAGTTTGCAGGAATTTTTTACCCGCCCGGTTGATAGAATTTTCTGTTAGAAATTTCGACGTTATCTTAGGCATGGACTGGCTGAAAGACAGTCATACGACAATAGATTGTCGTAGAGGGAGTGTATCTTTTGATATTCCAGGCATGAAGAGATTTACCTTAGTCAGATCAGAGGCAACTCAGCAAGAGCAGGGAGTAGTAACGGCAATGGAAGAAGTTCAGATTCCGAAGGTAGTTGAAGAATTTCTAGACGTATTTCCCGAAGAACTTCCAGGTCTACCACCAGTTAGGGATATTGAGTTCAGTATAGAATTGGCACCGGGAACTAAACCGATATCAGATCGAGTTTACAGAATGGCGAATTCAGAGCAGGCCAAGGTATAACAGCATATAGAGGAACTGAAGGAGAAGAAGTTCATCCAAGCTAGCGTATCACCATGGGCAGCACTAGTGGTACTTATGGGAAAGAAGGATGGGTCATCCAGATTGTGCATTGACTACAGGAAGCTTAACGCGGCAACAGTGAAAAACAAGTACCCATTACCCAGGATCGACGACTTATTTGATCAGTTGAGCAAGGCTAGAGTTTTCTCCAACATAGATCTTCGTTCAGGGTACCATCAGGTAAGGGTTCGGAAGGAAGACATTCCCAAGACAGCATTCAGGTCGAAGTATGGGCATTATGAGTTCTTAGTAATGCCGTTTGGTTTGACCAATGCTCCAGCTATATTCATGGATTTGATGAATCGTATCTTTATGCCATACTTAGACCAGTTTATCGTTGTATTTCTTGACGACATTCTCGTATACTCTGCTAGTGAAGAGGAGCATGAAGACCACCTCAGGAAAGTGTTGCAGGTTCTGAGAGAGAACCAGTTGTATGCCAAGCTCAGTAAGTGTGAGTTTTGGTCGGATTATATTTCATTTTTGGGTCATATCATATCAGGAGCTGGAGTAGCAGTAGATCCGAAGAAGGTAGAAGCAGTAGAAAGTTGGCCAGTACCCAAGACCGTAGCAGATGTGCAGAGTTTCTTGGGATTGGCAGGATATTATAGAAGGTTTGTGTCAGACTTTGCAAGGCTTTCAGCACCCATGACCCGCTTGACCCGGAAGGATGTACCATTCGTTTGGTCGGCAGAATGTCAGGCATCATTTGAGACTCTGAAGCAGAAGTTGATATCAGCACCTATTCTTACATTGCCAGTTGGACCCGGAGGTTTTACAGTTTATTGTGATGCGTCAGGTAAAGGACTTGGATGTGTCCTTATGCAGCATGGGAAGGTGATAGCATATGCATCTAGGCAGCTTCGGGACCACGAGAAGAATTACCCAACTCATAATTTGGAGTTAGCGGCAGTAGTATTTGCTTTGAAGCTATAGAGGCATTATTTATATGGTGATCGAGTGGATATGTACACAGACCATAAAAGTCTGAAGTACATCTTTACTCAGAAGGAATTAAACATGAGGCAGAGGAGATGGTTGGAGTTGATCAAGGATTATGACGTGGAGCTTCAGTATCATCCAGGCAAGGCTAATGTGGTAGCAGACGCTCTCAGCAGGAGAGGCGGCGCATTTATGTTGACAACGCAGAGGCATATCTTAGAAGACCTTCAGGAGATGGGCATCAAAGTTATACTTCCTAGTGATGTAGGAGTTCTAACAAATCTGCAAGTTCAATCTGACTTAGTAGACAGGATCAAGGTAGCTCAGGCACAAGACCCAAGGATTCAGAAGCTTAGGGCAGAATATGACTCAGGGCTCAGGAAGGAGATGAGAATTCATGAAGATGGTACACTTAGGTTTGGATCATGTCCATGGGTACCTAGTAGAGATATCAGATAGGAGGTTATGGCAGAAGCCCACAGTTCTCAGTATTCTATTCACCCTGGAGGGACCAAGATGTACCAAGATATCAAGCAACATTTCTGGTGGAACGGGATGAAGAGGGAGATAGCTAGATTTGTTTTTCGTTGCTTGGTATGTCAGCAAGTGAAGGCAGAACAGCAGAGGCCAGCTGGGTTATTGCAACCGCTTTCTATTCCGGAATAGAAATGGGAGCATATTACAATGGACTTTGTGACCGGTTTACCAAGATCACCAAGTGGTAAGGACGCTATTTGGGTAATAGTAGACCGACTTACGAAGGTAGCACATTTTCTTCCTTTCAGAGTAGGACAATCTACAGAAAAGTTGGCGGAGTTATATATGCAACAGATAGTCAGGCAGCATGGAGTTCCTATCAGTATTGTGTCGGATCGAGATACCCGCTTTACATCACATTTCTGGAAGAGCTTACATCATAGTCTGGGTACCAAGTTAAGATTCAGCACGGCTTACCATCCGCAGACGGATGGGCAATCAGAAAGAACGATTCAGACTTTAGAAGACATGTTGCGAGCTTGCACTCTAGATTTTGGAGGGTCTTGGAAGAGTCACCTGCACTTGGTCGAGTTCTCATACAACAATAGTTATCAGGCCCGTATCCAGATGGCTCCATTCGAAGCATTGTATGGTAAGAAGTGCAGGTCACCGCTTGTATGGGATGATATCGGGGAGAGGAAGATGCTAGGCCCAGAAATGATTATTCAGACGGTTGAAGTAGTTAAAGGAATTAGAGAGCGACTTACAGTTGTGCAGGACCGGCATCGTCATTGGGCGGACCAGCATCGTAGGCCGTTAGAATTCTCTGTTGGGGACCACGTATTCTTGCGGATCTCACCTACTCGTGGGGTCATTAGATTTGGCGTTCGCGGGAAATTGAGTCCGCGGTACGTAGGCCCATTTGTTATCCTTGATCGGATAGGCGATGTTGCTTATCGTTTATCACTCCCACCTTCGTTACGAGAGGTGCATGACGTGTTTCATGTATCTCAATTACGTAGGTATGTATCGGACCCAAGCCATGTCCTCGATCACTCTGAGCTGGTTGTTGGTACCAACCTGTCTTACGAGGAACAGCCTGTGACCATTTTGGACCGAAGAGAGAAGATACTCAAGAACCGAACAATTAGTCTTGTCCGTGTTGCTTGGGGTCATCACTCCTTGGGAGAGTCAACGTGGGAACGTGAGGATGATATCCGATCACGGTATCCACACCTGTTTGACTCACAAGGTATATTTCTTTCTGTATACCTTGATTGTCTTGATTTCTCATGCTTATAACTTTATGGGTAGAGCTACTTGATATCGTAGATTGATGGATTTACGTATATAGTACTTACTTTTGATATGGTAAAAATGATTGCTTGCTCACTAGAATTGCTTGTATTAGTTTAGCTCTGATATTTCTATCCGGCTTGGATTTGAAATTCCGAGGACGGAATTTTTCTAAGGTGGGTAGAGATGTCACTCCCCGTTCCCGGAATGCGTATTTTTATATATGTACAACTCATGTGTATTTAGTTAGTATTTATCATGTATTATTATGTATTTAAATTCCTTTAGTTTCATGTTAATTAATTATCTGCTCTTTAAATTTTCATGTTAATTTTATTTCTGCAATTATATTTCTGTAATTTTATTACCTGCATTTTATTTGCTGCTTTAGTGTTATTGGGTTTTGGTTTGCCGGATCCCCTTAAACCCGGCCCAACACCCCACCTACCAACACCCTTCCTATTTAAAGCTTTCATCTCTTTCTCTCTCCTCATTACTTCATTCTCACCATTACTTCTTCTTCTTTCTCTCATTACTCCCCACCACCTACCAGCAGCAGGAGAAGGCAAGTGCAAACTTGCTTCTCAATCACCCATTTTATGGTTCATTTGCCTTCTTCTCGTGATTCCAAGAGAGATTAGTTCTTAGCATTTTTGATTTCTACGGCTGGTTTTCTCTAGATCTAAGTTATAGTATTTCGGCTGTTCATGGGTTCTTGATCCACCAACTTAGCGTGTATTTCTGGCACTGGAACAAGGCTCCATGGGACTTGGAGTTTGGGAGATATTTCACGCACACGTTCTTACGTGCTCGCGTAAACATCAGCCCAGTCACGCACACGTCTATATGTGTTTGCGTGTATTTTAGACACGCTAACATTCTTATGAGCGTGCGTGTATTTCAGTCACGCTCATGTCTGTGCGTGTCTGCGTGACTTTTGAGTTACGTCCACTCTGTGCGTGCGTGTATTTTTAGCCACGCTCGCATTTGAGTGCGTGTATTTTTAGTCACGCTCGCGTTGTCTGCGTGTATTTGAGTCACGCTCCTGTCTTTGTACTGCGTATGTGACTTTTCACGCTCATGTCCCTGAGCTTGCGTGCGTGACTATTCACGATCACATTGTGCGTGACTTTTGGCGTGCGTGACTTTTCACCCTAACGCTGCGCGGGCGTGCGTGAATTATTTGTCACGCTCATACGCTCACGTTGCCAGCACGTATCACTTGTCACGCATCACTTGTCTCACCTCATTGTTCACGCTCACGCTTACCAGAGTGTACTACTTTTTACGCTCGCTCCTTCATGCCAGACTTGGCGTACTTTTTACGCATACGATTCTTGCGTGACTTTTGGACTTAGCTTAGACTTGTTAGCATGACTTCCTGACTTGGGAGTTTTATTTGTTCTATATTTTATTCACTTAATGTTGGCATGATAATTCCCGATTATATCCTTACGCCTTTTTGCATGAACCCAAAAATCTTAGCGTGTTAATATTTTAATACCTATGGTTGTGTATTAGTGCCAAGTGTCTGGATTGGTATATGGATATCTAGTGAGACTGGAACTTGACCTTGAGAGTTATAGACTCAACCCTATTTAATGCTAATGACTTTCATGCCTTGTCACCATTAATGACGATGGTTATCTTGACTAATTTGATCATGCGTTCCTAGTTGGAACTAAGAGACTGGCTAGTCGTCTTATTGAAATAAATGAATGAGACACGTTCATGTTATGAACTATTACAATCGACTGGCTGATCCCAAAATATTGACATACATGCACATGCAGGCTTCAATCTATTTATTTATTTATTTATCTATTTATTTATTTTCTATAAAAGAAGCATGTGTATCTTATGGTCAAGGCATGATTACCGTGGTTAGATTTGATTGTTGCATTACGCTATGTAAGACCTGCAACCTAACCGTACTGGTATCGTTGTAGAGTTGTGCATATCGTACCCCGTACGAAAGTACTCATTTGAATGACCATGATCCACGGCATGGGATTTCACTCAACGTAGGGACTATTAAGTTAAATAAAATAATAATTGCATGGAGAGAATGGATTCTCGAGTTCTTATATGGCAGCCCCCTTGGGACGAGTAGTACCCGACGGGCCGGCTAGTTTCCACAGATACTGTAAATCTGCCACACGGGCAGGAAACAGTATCTGCTTTTATTATTATGGTATATTGTATATTGACGGGCGTCCTGCTAGGACTCGTCTAATTCATGCATGGCGCACATGATTGACTGGATAGACTAGCCTTGCTCGTACATAGTAAGAACTGAGGAACCTTTATTGCATAATTCCAAGATAACTTGGGACTCATAATAGCAAGTCGTAGGATTTGATTGGCCGTTCAAGATGATTTGTTTGTGTGCTGTACTAATCTGTTACCTAACTGGGATGATCAGAATGTCAGGACATGACGGGTCAACTTCTATCCTTGTTTGTTGGGAGGTTGGTTCGAAGTGTCGTGATGTGATGTGAATCCTAGTAGCAAGCAGAGATCTACTATTATATTCTTTTACTTACTGGTTTATGTCCTTCATATTGTCCTTCCTTGTGGTACTTGCTATTAGAGGTCTAACCTCTCTGGTTTTGCATGGCCAGATTTAGAGCCGGTTCCCGAGGATCCAGTGTACTTCTACCTCCAAGATGGTCAATACTAGGGGAATGATTGCAGGAGGACTCGAGTGGGTTCCTTACTTCACCGCTCGTTTTGTTATTTATCTTTATACTTAGCCGTTTGGCACCGACATGTTAGTCGGATTGTCTTGTACTTACTTTTACATAATTGTAATTAAGTCAGACTGCAGCTGATAACAATTGTGTATACTCGCTATACCATCTGGCTATATTTTGTAAAGCCAGATCTCAAGAACATTTTGACTGAGCATTTGGGACGCCTTACTGCTTTATCTTACATGTTCTCTATTACTGTTTCTTGCTTGAATGATTGAGACAATAGATGTGAAATGACCATAGTAAGACCTTTATGTAGTATGCACCCCCTCGTCTGGTTAGACAGCATTGATCGTATTATACGGTATTCATCTACCCGTAATACGTAGCTGGCTGAGTCATTCCCCCGCTCTCCGGTATTCTGGTTCTGGGGCATGACATTTCTCCAGTCTTGATTTTTAGGAGACTTCATCAGACTTCCATTTGAAGAGAAGCTTGAATAAAAGGATCTCTTAGCAGGCTTTGGAAGAATTTAGTGAATATATGTTTGCTGAAATATAGAGAAAACTAAACCACGAAGATGCTGTTAAAGTTATCAAAATAAATGTGCCAACATGTCGACCCCACCTCCTTCATCCTCTCCTCTGTCAGCTTGATCATCGACCCCTTCTAAGTTGACATGGGGGACAAGATCTGTGTTTGGATTTTCTACCCCCTCCTTATTCTTTCTTTTTCTCAACCATTTAATATTTATATTATATTTACACACTTTCGTAAGTCGATTTGGAGATTCAATTTTCACGCATCATTTTTTAAAATCCTGATTCACGTAGTTGTAAAATTCTTTAATATCTGATTTTCTATTCTCTCCTTTCCTCCTCCTCTCTATCAACCATTCAATATTTATATTATTTTAACACACCCCATAGATCGAAGCTTGATTTCATGGGTTGAGATCTTGATATACACAAATCCAATGTTCTATCCTCTCATTTTTCCTTCATCTCCCTCAACCATTCTATATTTATATTATTTTAATACACACCCTAAGTCAAAAATCGATTTTGTGGGCTAAGATTTTGATTCACGCATTGCACAATCTAAATTCAAGCAACTGTATAATCATTTAAATCGTTTAAAATCAGCGTCATATAAGATTCAAACTTAGGTTGATCTGATAACATGTTAAATTTTTTGTCATTTGCACCAAAAATAAGAGTGTTGGTATGTGTTGATGGTTAATATTTATATTTATCTAATAAACTAAAAAAGAAGAAGAGATTTTCAATATGACTCACCTGAAATTTCTTATTTTCATTGTCTTCTTTGGGTAAAGTGCAAAAAATCCCTCGTTAGATTTTCGCATTTTGCTTAAAAAGATTCCATGCTCTTAAAATTTATTAAAGTATAAAATCTGCTCATTTTGTCCCCTTTCCGTTAACTGCTGTTAAGTGGGATATGTAATGACCATTTTACCCCTCCCCCACTTCCCTCCCCCCCCCCCTTCCCCCTCTCTCTGGTGGTGCAGGGAGGAGGAGGGGGCGGGGAGGAGACTCGGGGAGGAGGAGGGGGGCGGGGAGGAGGAGAAGGGGGCAGGAGGAGACGTGGGGAGGAGAAGGAGGAGGAGGGGGGGGTGGGGGGGGGGGCTGGCCGGAGGGAGGAGGGGGGGTGCTGGTGGGAAAGGGAGGAGAGTAGTTTAGGTTTTTTATTTATTTTTTAAATGTCATTAACGGCCATTTCTAACGGTCAACAGATGGTAGAGGACTTTTCGAGCAAGTCGTATATTGCGTGGGTCTTTATTTGCTAAATTTGACTAAAAGGTCTTTCTAGACAAAAGGTGCAAATTTAACGAGAGATTTTTTGCAATTTACCTTTTTTATTTTGCATACAAGTATCTTATGTCTACCATAATTTCACATCAATCCTCTAAATCTTGTTGTTTTGCATAGAATCTCTTAAATCATCCACAATTAAGTTAACTTATACCCCTCTAATTAACCGAACTAATGAAAACCCTCCAATTATTATTTTTGGATTAATTATACAATTATTTAAATAATTATAATATTTTTTTGACTTAATAAGAATTAGAGGACTTATATCAAATATGGTAGATTGAAGGAGCTTATATTCTAAAAACCCTATATTCTAATTTGATTTAAATACAATGTACGTCATAGGACTTTTCCATAGGCCTTTGGAGTTTGCCTCTCAAGCAATAAAGAGCCCGATCTATGTTATTTCTCTTGTTACATGTAATTGAGTAATATTATTTATAAGAAATTGTAATTGTCAATGATACTTTTATAATATCAAATAATTTTTAAAGTAGTTTATCAAAATTATTCTTAATTTATAAAAAAAGCTATGAATTTTATTTTTGAAATTGTAATAAATTAAGGACAACTTTGATAATGAGTTCGACTACATGAACTCAAATAAGAACCCAAATAGCAACTTGTAAAATGATCACGGTCCTTGACTTTTCTTTTCCGTCCAGATCCTTGAAAAAATAAAAATAAAAATGAGACCAACCCTTTTTAGCAATTCGGCAACCGGAAAAAATTCGGAACGACAAAAGTACGAGTATAAATCGGCACAATATAAGTAAAATACGGTCAAAAATTCGTCAAAAGAAAAACATTCGGATTAGATTTAATTCGTGTTTAGTACGTTTCATATGAACAAAATCGACACTAAAAATTTGGCATATATAGGGCCCACCCACCTCTACTCCTTCATAAATAAGGGTTTAGTGTGAGAATAAGAAGAGGTTGGATGATGGAAAACCCAAAGATTTTTCTTTGATTGTTGCAAACAACATGTACAAAGACTCTTGGGTTTCTTTTTTTAGTTACTTTGAGACTTTTTCTTCTTTTCTTTTGATAATCTTTGAGAATTGTGCCAGTCTTAATATCTAATAGCAGCAAGAGTCAAGAGAGTCAAGACTGTTGGGTTTCTCGGTCACGTTTTTTTTGCCGAATTTTTTAAAAATTCGTACGGTACGCGTTTAAAACGTCACAGGCTTAAAATTCGCGTACAAATCCGAATTTTTCAAAGTACGTAAATATTATACATTTATGTAATATACAGAAAAATTTGCGTATAATACGCGTCTTATTCGGATGATTGCTAACAAGGCTCCAAAGGTCTATGGAAAAGTCCTACGACGTACATTGTATTTAAATCAAATTAGAATATAGGGTTTTTAGAATATAAGCTCCTTCAATCTACCATATTTGATATAATTCCTCTAATTCTTATTAAGTCAAAAAAATATTATAATTATTTAAATAATTGTATAATTAATCCAAAAATAATAATTGGAGGGTTTTCATTAGTTCGGTTAATTAGAGGGGTATAAGTTAACTTAATTGTGGATGATTTAAGAGATTCTATGCAAAACAACAAGATTTAGAGGATTGATGTGAAATTATGGTAGACATAAGAGACTTGTATGCAAAATAAAAAAGGTAAATTGCAAAAAATTTCTCGTTAAATTTGCACCTTTTGTCTAGAAAGACCTTTTAGTCAAATTTAGCAAATAAAGACCCACGCAATATACGACTTGCTCGAAAAGTCCTCTACCATCTGTTGACCGTTAGAAATGGCCGTTAATGACATTTAAAAAAAAAAAAAAAAAACCTAAACTACTCTCCCCCCTTTCCCACCAGTATCCCCCCTCCTCCCTCCGGCCAGCCCCCCCCCCCCCCCCCCTCCTCCTCCTCCTCCTCCCCACGTCTCCTCCCGCCCCCTTCTCCTCCTCCCCGCCCCCCTCCTCCTCCCCTAGTCTCCTCCCCGCCCCCTCCTCCTCCCTGCACCACCAGAGAGAGGGGGGAGGGGGAGGGGGTGAGTGGGGGAGGGATAAAATGGTCATTACATATTCCACTTAACAGCAGTTAACGGAAAGGGGACAAAATGAGCAGATTTTATACTTTAATGAATTTTAAGAGCATGGAATCTTTTTAAGCAAAATGCGAAAATCTAACGAGGAATTTTTTGCACTTTACCCAAATAAAAATAAAACTAGAATATAAGAGAGAAATTTTGAAAACTCCATCCAAGAATAATTTCCACTATGGAACAATTGGTTCACAAAGAAGACAATGAAAATAAGAAATTTCAGGTGAGTCATATTGAAAATCTCTTCTTCTTTTTTAGTTTATTAGATAAATATAAATATTAACCATCAACACAGACCAACACTCTTATTTTTGGTGCAAATGAAAAAAACTTTAACATGTTATCAGATCAACCTAAGTTTGAATCTTATATGACGCTAATTTTAAACTATTTAAAAGATTATACAGTTGCTTGAATTAAGATTGTGCAATGCGTGAATCAAAATCTTAGCCCACAAAATCGATTTTTGACTTAGGGTGTGTATTAAAATAATATAAATATAGAATGGTTGAGGGAGATGAAGGAAAAATGAGAGGATAGAACATTGGATTTGTGTATATCAAGATCTCAACCCATGAAATCAAGCTTCGAACTATAGGGTGTGTTAAAATAATATAAATATTGAATGGTTGATAGAGAGGAGGAAAGGAGAGAATAGAAAATCAGATATTAAAGAATTTTACAACTACGTGAATCAGGATTTTAAAAAATGATGCGTAAAAATTGAATCTCCAAATCGACTTACAAAAGTGTGTAAATATAATATAAATATTAAATAGTTGAGAAAAAGAAAGAATAAGGAGGGGGTAGAAAATCCAAACACAGATCTTGTCCCCTATGTCAACTTAGAAGGGGTCGATGATCAAGCTGACAGAGGAGAGGATGAAGGAGGTGGGGTCGACATGTTGGCACATTTATTTTGATAACTTTAACAGCATCTTTATGGTTTAGTTTTCTCTATATTTCAGCAAACAGATATTCACTAAATCCTTCCAAAGCCTGCTAAGAGATCCTTTTATTCAAGCTTCTCTTCAAATGGAAGTCTGATGAAGTCTCCTAAAAATCAAGACTGAAGAAAAGACCAACGTACACTCAAAGACTGCTCTCAAATATTCTAAGATTTTGAGTCTATACAAGGTCTAGGATCTTCCATGTAACACCTAAGGTGGATGACAAAACGTAAGCCTCCCTTCTGTGTTTTCACTCAAAAATCAATATCTACAGAAACAGCATACTGACAGTATACCGCAGTGTACCGACGGTATATCGTTTCTGAGCAAGAAATATGTTCTGTAACGAAATTCAGCACACCGACGGTATACCTCAGTGTACCGACGGTATACCGTTTCTGAGCAAGAAATATGTTCTGTGACGAAATTCGGCATGCCGACGGTATACCGCAGTGTACCGACGGTATACCTTTTCCGAGCAGGAAATAAGTTCTGTGACAAAACTCGACATACCGACGGCAGACTACAGTATACCGACGGTATACCTTTTTGTGAGCCAAAAATATGTTCTGTGACAAAAGTTGACGTACCGACGGACCGCAGTATACCGCCGGTATTCCGATCCCGATATTTTGAGTTTTGAATGGATAAGATGCTAGCATTAAATGCTCCCAACGACTAGATTTATTACCGTTAATGTTCAGAAGGAATGTCGGTCCATACTGACGGTATTCCGTCAGCACTAAGTTTTGGAGCATTAAATACTTTGTTCTCTTGGTTCTCTATAAAAAGTGATTGTGTCTTCTCCTTAAAGACTAACCACTTGAGCCATAAATTTTCTCAACAACCAAGAGCCCTCACCATTACTACTCTATCCAAAGCTTTCATTTGTCATCCAACCTAAAAGTGCTAGAGTATTAAAGAGTTGTAATTTTCGATCTTCAAGTGTTGTAGAAGATCAAAAGCCTCCTTTCTCTTTGTATTGAAGTTGACGAGCCTTCGTAAGAAAACTCGTGTGTAGAAGTTGGTGAGTTCTTCGGATTAAAGCTCGTGTTGAAGTTGGCGAGTTCTTCGGTTCCAAACTCGTGTAGAAGTTGACGAGTCTTCGGATCCAAACTCGTGTGTAACTATTTACTCAAATAGTGGATTTAAGCCGGAGAGAGTTCCGGGACTGGATTGCCTCTAGGGAGGAAACCAGGATACATCGAGTGTTTGATTTTCTCTCTCTTTTTTACTCTCAGTAAAATAGCTTTAAATTGTCAGTAATTATTTTATTATCCTATTCACCCCCCTCTAGGGTTCTACAATTGGTATCAGAGCCAAGTTCTCTTGATTTTGACTCACATCCTGAGAGTGATCCATGGCCACTAACCCTAGATTCAACTCATTTTACAATGAGGGACACTTCACAAATAGGCCTCCTCTATTTGATGGAACCAACTATAACTATTGAAAAATTAGGATGAGCATTTATCTGAAGTCCATAGATTTCGATTTATGAGATTGTGTGATAAATGGTCTCCTTACTTCTTCCGGAGCTATTGAGGAAATTGCTTCTGACACCCTTAGGGATAAATTCACCGAGAATGTTAAGAAGCTTGCTAGTCGAGATGCTAAGGCTATGAACGCTCTCTGCTGTGCTCTCGATAGCAATGAATTCAATATAATCTCCACTTGTAAGACTTCAAATGATATTTAGAAATTGCTAGAAGTCACTCACGAGGGAACATCTCAAGTAAAGGAATCAAAGATTAGCAGACTCACGCAAGAATATGAATCATTTAAAATGAAACAAGATGAGTCTATTACTTATATGTTCACTCGTTTTGGTGATATCATTAACCCTCTTTCTTCTCTTGGTAAGGAATACCCTACTCATGAAAAGATCAGAAAGATCCTCAGAGGACTAACCAAAGGATGGAATCCTAAAGCTATCGCTATCATTGAGGGGAACGATTTAACTACTATGAACCTTGAAACCCTCATGGGGAAGCTTATGACCCATGAACTTGACATGAAGGATCAAGAGAAATCTTCCATGAAAGAAAAAGAGAGGGAGAAGGCGAAAGAAAAGGAGAAGTCCCTGTCCCTAAAGGTTACGAAGTCCGACTCAAAGGATAGCTCCGACGATGATGAATCAAATGATGATGAAGAAATAGCTCTCACTGCCAAGCACTTCCAAAAGTTCCTCAAGTTCAACAAAATCAACCAATTTAGACGGGACAATAATGAAGAGCCTGCCTGCTACTAATGCAGAAGAACCGGACACATCAAGAGAGATTGTCCCATGACAAAAAAGGACTCCAGCAAATACGAAAAGTCCAACAAAGGAGGCTCATCCACGAGAAAATATGCCAACACCAGTATTTGATGTGAAAGTAACGCTAGCGATTCAGACAATGACAAAGAATGTAAACACAATGCAAATATTTGCCTCATGGCAACCGATGAGGTACTCAATGACCTCTCTTTGAACACTCTCTCTTATGATGATTTGGAAAATGCCATTCTTGAATTACACGAGGAACACAAAGGTGTTAGAAATAAGTACAAGAAATCTCTAAAAGAGGTTGAGGCATACAAACAAGAAATAGAAAGACTCTCTAACATCATTATGGATGTAAAGGGAAAAACTCCAGCCTTTGGCACTGATGATGTAGAGTCCTTGAGACTTAAGCTAGTAGAATCTGAAGACGTCATTAAGAAAAAGGACGCTGAGATTCAATCCCTCAGAAATGCTTATGAATTTGCTATGCTAATCAAAAAGAGTATGCCACTTCTATTAAGTATAATGATCTTCTTGAGCATGGTAAGAAACAAGTAAATAAGAACACGGTTCGCACAAGACACACCTCATAACACAAATCACAATGATCATGCGTATGAGAACACTGCACATAGGTTCTTTTCTAACACCGTACACACAAAAAAGGGAACCTTTGTAAAAAAGAACACATCGCATCATGCTTTTCATTATCATCACCATAACACTCATGTTAGAGCTCCTCACACTAGAGCGCCTCATGTTCATAATACTCACTCTCTTGTTAGAACTCCTCACACTAGAACACCATATGTTCATGATTCTTTCTCCTCTAAATCTATAAAACCTATGATGTGCAACTATTGTGGTCTTCTTGGACACACCTCTCATTATTGTCAAATGAGAAAACATGTTGATATAAAAAATTTTAAATGGGTTCCTAAGACTAACAATCAAGGACCCAAATGCTCTTGGGTACCAAAGTCTTCATCTTCAACTTTTGTTGTAGGTGAACCCTCCCTCACATGCTAGAAGCAAGTGGATCCTCGATAGCGGTTGCTCACGGCATATGACCGGTTGTCACGCCCCAGAACCAGAATACTGGAGAGCGGGGGCAGACATAGCCAGCTACGTATAACGGAATGGAATCCACCCCGCTATACGGTCACGGCTGTCTAAATATGTGAGGGTTTTACTACAATCCATCAGTCTCTTAAGGTCATAAAATAGCTTATTGTCTCAATCTCAACCAACTAATAGTTATTACAAGATGTCAGACCACCAAATACACAATAGTAAGGCGTCCCATACATTATATATTCGGAATGATCATGAAGCTAGTCGTTACAAAATACAAGGACTAGCAAGAGTTCAGTCATACATGATCAACCCCCGGGGCTTGTCAATCATGCTACAGCCCGTAGGCAGACAGTAAGTAAGTACAATCGAGCTAACACTTGTTCGTCGGCTAAACGTCTCAAAAGAATAATTTACAATATTACAGTTGGAGAACAAAAAGAAACCCACTCGATGCCCTGGTTACGCCTGGTGACCACCATCGGGCTGGAAAGTGGGGAGATCCTTTGGTGCTGCTCCGGTATCTGGCCATACAAAACCAGCTGGGTCAGACCCCAGAAAGAGCAAGTGCCACAAAGGATGCTTCACTTAAGAACTAAAGCCAGCAATTAGCACAATAATATAATTACATAATAAGAGACAGTAATTTAAGAAAAAGCATGATAGGTAATTATAAAAGACAATCTTGCATAGAAGCACAAAAAGACAGGACATAGGAAAAAGCAGGTCAGGATAATATACGATGAGATAACCATGGGACTATTCAGATAGCTAGGTTACAACCCATAAACCAAACAAGGACCAGGGTTGTAACCCTTCGTCTGAACGGAACTTGGTTTCTCTCACCATTTATCGGCAAGATAAATATAAGAAATCAGGTCAAGTAACAATCTGGAGTGACAATCATTATAGTGACAATCTGGAGTGACAATAATTCAATCATTCTGGTACAATCTTGCAATCAATCAATTCTAGACAATACCATACTGGACTAGACTCCATCCAATCAATCACGGCCAATCATTGCCTACGACTTTCTATATTAACTAACTAGGGTTATCACAATCCTAGTTACTAGTAAGATGCAATGAGATGCTCCAAGTAGCCACAGGCCCTGCAGCTATCCAGGTTATCCAGGCAATCATTATAGTGGCAATCTAGAGAGTACAATACATTAGAGTGACAATAGAGTTCAATCATTTAAAGTGACAATCAAGAGTGCCCCACATAACAGTGGGCTGGAAATGTGCCCTACTCGTCGGCAGGCTACAAGTCCAAGCATTTGCGGCCGGGATAACGGGATCGCCTGTAACTGGGGAACATCTCTTCATGACTAGTGAATTATACTAATTATTAACCTTAGTCCATTTCAGTAGGTGCTCCTGACCGTGGTATTCAGGAGTCCCCTCCTAGATATGATGCAAGACAGGACTGGATTATTTGTACAAGCACAATCGCCCACGGTGTCATGATTAATTAAACAGGTCATGTCATGTCAGGTGGCCGTCACAACAGCTATTCGAGATAATCATGTCAGGTTATCATGCCAAGTGTACTTTGTCAGGAGTGCACCACGATGGGCCACTATCAGGTCATGTCAGACTATTATGTCAGGAGTGCACCACTACGGGTCACTATCAGGTCATGCTCAATTATCAATTCCAAACATATCAAGTAAATCCGTGATTATCAAGTTCAGGACAAAAGGCGTAAGGATATAAAATGGACGTAAAATATCTAATATAATATTAATATACAGGGCTATAGATGAGCTAAGTTCAAGGAAAATAAAATCAAATCTGACACGCAGACATGAGACCCAGTCAGCCAAAGGGCATACGCTCAGTGCAAAAGTCACGCTCAGGTCATACGCTTCCAAAAGGCAGCGTATGGGGTCCATACGACTCCTTGTCAAGCAAGCGAGTGTATGCGAGTCATACGCTCCCAAAAGGCAGCGTATGGGGTCCATACGACTCCTTGTCAAGCAAGCGAGCGTATGCGAGTCATACGCTCCTAAAAGGCAGCGTATGGGGTCCATACGACTCCTTGTCAAGCAAGCGAGCGTATGCGAGTCATATGCTCCCAAAAGGCAGCGTATGGGGTCCATACGACTCCTTGTCAAGCAAGCGAGCGTATGCGAGTCATACGCTCCCAAAAGGCAGCGTATGGGGACTGCGCTGCGCTAAAAAGTGCGCGCAACTCAGTGGCACAAGCTAAAAAGCTCGTGCACTGCTCACTGTCTTCTCCAAATCAGCAGGAACTCTATGGTTGAACCCAAAGCTTCAAAAGTCCATAACTTGGTCAAAACAAGTCCAAATCTAACTTTCAAATGATCAAAATTGGGTAGAATAAAATTCTTTACAACATGGAACCATCAAAACTAGAAAACAAAGAAGTTTGATAGATCAAAACCACCAAAATCCGAAAATACTTCAATTCTAGATCTACAAAATTCTAAGCTCCAAATGGAGAAAACCCAAGTTCTAATATTGCTACAAATGAGCTAATAAAACTATTAGACAAATAAAATGTAGCTCTCAAGTGATAGCAAGATGCAACTTGCCTAGACCTCTCTCTCCCTCTCTTTGGTAGGTAAGGAAGTAAATGAGGAAGAAGAAGATGATTATGAAGAGAGAGAAAGAAGAAGGGCTAATAAATACAAATGGTGGTGGTAGGTAGGGGGTTCACCCCTTGGTTCATGATGAACCAAGAGCAATTCCAAACCGAACCAAGCCGAACCAACCCAGGAATAAACCAAGCCCAAATAAACCAATGAATCATTAAAAGCAATTAAACTATCAATGACAATAAAACCAAGCCAATGCAAAATAAACCAAGATAACTAACCATGAATAAATAAAATATGGGTCCAAAACACGTATACGTACACTAAATACGTATCACGAATTTGGGACATTACACCGGTGATGCTTCATTTTTTGCAACGCTATCGATGAAGAAAGAAGGTCACTTTTCCTTCGGTAACAATCTCAAAGGCCACATCATAGGAAATGGTAATATCGGCTCACCTCCTTATCCTTGTATTTAAAATATTTATCTTGTTACTAATCTTCAAGCACAACCTTCTTAGTATTATTCATCTTACGGATAATGGCTATGATATTAAGTTTGTTAAACACAAATGCTTCATCACTGATAACACTAGTGGATCTACGGTGTATGAAGGCATTAGAAAAAATAATATTTATGTCCTTTATCTTGTTGAAGGTACTATAGAAGCATGGAATTTCAGAACCAGAAATCCTATGCGCCTAACACTAAATGCGCCAGGAAGCTCAGATGAAGTACTTGGCACAGCAAACGACAAAAGCTTAGACAATAAAAGAAGATTTTTATTTCATATAAAAGTCTATTACATGTCTAAAAAAGGCTGTACACAAAGGAGAACTTCTACGAAAAGAAAAGACCCTAACTCTATAGCCAGGCGCAGCAACCACCACGCGCTCTCAAACGGGTGTATCTCGCCATGCGCTCTCGAACAGGCGCTCTCTTCGGCGTCTCAGTTTGGCGCATCACTTCAGCGTCTCAGCCAGGTGTATTCCTTCAGCAGCTCAGTTATGTGCCGCCCTTCAGCGTCTCGATCAGGCGCATCTCTTCGGCATCTCAGTCAGGCGTATCTCTTCAAGAGCCTCAGTTATGTGCATCATGAAGTCTCAGCATATGCGCCTTACCTCGACCCGATCAAATGCTTCGATTAATGAAGCATTTATTGAGAAAAATGAGGGTGGACAATCAACCCTCTAGCAGGAGGAGGAGCTCTCCCAAAGCCCAAAGAAGATGATAGGAGCACCGCAATTCTGATCTGTGGCTCTTCCAGCATAACGGAGATGAGGCTCGAGCATCCCGATCTTTGGATGCAACAGGCACCTTCTGCCTGCCTCAGAAGTCCTCGACTCCGATTTTTGGATATAACAGTCACCTTCAAGTGCATAAATGAAGACAATGCGTCGCATCTTTACCCTCGAAAATATCTCGTCAACAGAATGTGCTCGAGCAAACAAGTTCATTTCGGAGGACATGAGAGAACGAGAGGCAAACTCTCTCCTTGCCACTATGTATAGGCCGGGCAAATCAAACCCACGCGCCAAGTGGCAGGCTTCCCGAATCCCGTACAATAAATTTGTATTAATGGTGATAAACCTGACGCTTCGAATTCAGCCAAGTCAAAACGACTATTTAAAGCACTTGAAGATCGTAACAGTCGGGCCAATAAAGACGTGTTATGCAAACGGATGTGCCGATCAGACCGCGCATCATACTGACGCACCCACCAGCACCAAGCGCCTTGTAAGGATGCGCCCATGCGTCTCCATGCGCCTAGTGGAACGCAGATCGATGCCCACTCAATATCCCATCACCCATCAAAGAACATTAAATGCTGAAGTCTGACACGACAGTAGCCAGTCCCCTAGGACTGAACAGTTAGAAGACGAAGCGTCAATGACGTCGGCATCATCATTACTTCCCTTCGGCGGTTACAAGCCACGTGTCCGCCCAACCATTTCGCATGCGCCTCCGCAGCCATGCGCCCAAATCTCTGTATGCGCCTCAAAAGCCATGCGCCTCAGACTTTTCTCTGATCCCTAAAGACAAAAGTCAAAGTCACTACTGAAGCCTCGCATGCGCCTCAAAAGCCGTGCGCCCAGACTGGTTCGTGACTCCTAAAGGTTACAAGCCAAAGTCTCCTCATGCGCCCAATCCTAGGCGCATCATATCAGATTACTCTCCACCAAATCCGAGATCTTTGAGCTATGGATACGCGACACGTGTCTTTTTGACTCAGTTTAGCCGATGAAGGGGTGCTAATCATCCAAGATCTCAACAACCGAAAGATCTTCTCCACTGCTACGTGTCAGCTCTGCCGTAGCCCACAAAGTTCATCTCCTCAATCCGAGCGCGTCGCCCATGCACCTCCATTAGCAATCATCACGTGGCATCCCCACAAACTGGCACATCCTACATATACGTGCATGAGCAGCCAGCCTGCAGACTATAAATAGAGGGATCATTTTCTTCTGACAAAGGCCACGGACCTACGAACACACACACAGAGAGGCAGATACAGACACTCAACGTCTTCTTCTTCTCCGTAAGCTCCAGCACCCAGAGCAACTCAGACCTTCAGAGAATCGATAACCGTCGTCAGATCGTCAACGGAGTCAACGCATTACCACTCGCTCCATCGGTACAAGGGACCCAGATAAACAAAAGTGTTCTCCTAGGACTACATCTAAGTCTTACAATGTAACACTGTTCTATTTGTATTAAAATTGCATCAAAAGATTTTAATGGCAAACAAGCTGACGACTCTGCTGGGGACTTCTTTCTCCTCCACCGAGAAAGCTGTGTCGCAATCCGACGACGTGAAAGTGGGCTCCTCCCACAAGACGCTGGTCGTACGCCTCAATCAACAGGCGTATGAGGAGTTCATCTCTGAAGGCAACGTAAGTCCTTCGAAGCGGCTGCCAAAGCCGAAGAAGACTCGCCAAGTCTGGGTGTGCAAGGTCGAGGCCCCTGGCACAGCCACTGAAGGGGATGTGCCGATGCAGTCCACCCTTCTCGCTGACGACCTCAGCAGCCAGGATGCGCCTACCTGTGCAGCACATCTCTCGGAAAAGCATGATGCTGACCACATTCCCCAGCCATCTCCTTCTCAGACAAGAAAGATGCGCCGACCGAGTAAGGGCACAGCTAATGTCCTGCGCATCACCTCTGATGTGCCACAGAAGGCCTCTGTCTTTGACAGACTCACTCGCTGTTGTGGCGAGGAGAATTTGGACTCTGAGTACTATGCACCCTAGCGGGCTGGTACGAATAAGTCCAAGGTGGCATGGGCCATGGGCTTCAAACGTGCTATGCCAACGGCAAACCAGAAGCATGCGCTCACAATCATGTGCGCTGCTGATGGTAAGCTGTACAAGGTTGACTCGGGTGCTTCTGCGCCAGAAACGAGCCAACCTTCAAAGTCCTTGTCTCACTTGGGCGCATCTGCTGCGTTCGCAACCAAGTCGAGCAAGGCAACCCTGTGGTCTTGAACTCTCGTGCCTCCATTGGTTGTGCGTCTGAGGTTCGTTCAAGTCACTGTAAATGTTGTTCCCCCACTACTGATCTGAGCGCATGTTTTACGTTGGATCAGGGGGTGCAGCATTCACTTGACCACCCCGGCGCTTGGCCTTGCCATACGCCTGATGGGGATACGAAGGTGGCACTCTTCCCCAATGATTTGCGTAAGGTGATCAGTCACAAGCGTCGATCAGGAGAGTCGAATGACAGGCACAATGCACCCTTCACAGGGCACACCTGTGCTGTAGTCACCATCAACTGTTGTTGCAAAACAGTAGTCCCACCACCAAGGCAGTCGGTGTTCCAAAGGCTACAATTATCAACACCTCTCCAACATCGCCTCGGAAAGAAGGTGTCAGCAGAAATAGAGCTAAAACTACAAGTTGCTTCCTGCAATGTAGTCTCCAACTCCCCATCAATTCAGAAGGCGACTGGTAGCTCCCCGACTGTGTCCTCATGCAAGAGCCAGCCAAGGAAAGCCAAGACGACTGTCCCGTCCTCTGGAGTGTTTGAAGGCACTCGGAGGAGAAAGAAAATCTTGGAAGAAGCGGGGGGTAGTCAGGCCCTTGTCGATCCGCCTTCTGAAGGTGAAGACGTCCTCCAGAACATAGCTGGGGGTAGCCAAGTCCTTGATGATCCTCCCGAAGACGAAGACGTTTTCCAGAGCACAGATGAGGCTAGCCACGTCCTTCCTGAAGGCGAAGATATCCCCCAAGACATAGCTGGGGGTAGCTAGGACGAAGCTCCAGGTGAGGTAACTCCCCTACAGGAGAGTGAGGCCGAGAGTGAAGCCTCAACCGATCCATCCACTTCCAATCGTGTCATGACAGTATATATGACTGGGGGCGATGCCGAGCCAGATGCGCCGCCAGCAGACCTTGTCCAGCGCATGGATACCTTGGAGGGAGGACTCAAAACCCTCTCTGCCTCCATGCAAATACTGACTCAAGCGGTGTTCGAGATACGGTCAGCTTTGGCCAGGGCACCATCTACTGGTCCTGACCTAGGGGCCAATGGAGAATCAAGTATACCCCTTCAACGGGTATCCTTGGATACAGATCGCCGCGAGGCACCTCGGACGTCGGAGCCATCAAATGCTCAACTCCAGGCTGTACCACCATCTCTGACTCCCAGCTCCACAGAAGACGTAATGGAGATGATCAGGGACTTACGAGAGCGCTTCGAGTCGAAGAATAGACAGGAGGAGCGCCAGAAGATGGGGATCCCCCAACCATATCCCCTCGAATAGAAAAAAGTGGTTTATCCTCCCAAGTATAAACCACAGACATTGACGCCGTACGACGGGAAGGACTCTCTGTGCCGCTATCTGACGTAATTCTACTCTCAAATAGGACATCTCCCGAAGGAAGACGCGCTACTCACCAGCATATTTGTCAGGGCGTTGAAAGGAGTAGCTTACGACTAGTACTGCAGTCTCCCCGACAAATCTATATCTTCCTTCGACGACTTGACGCGTCTCTTCCTCGATCGTTTCTACGACGGAGGGAAGGACTTGACCATGGCGTCCCTCATAGAGATACGTCAGAAGGAGAATGAAACAGTTCGAGCATTCATCGAACGGTTCCGACAAGCCTGCTTCAGACTGCCCCCGGGTATACCAGAACATGTACTCCTCTCCTCCTGCAGCATGAACATGCTGCCTGCGATCAAACTCTGGCTCAACTCCACTCCACCTCCCGACTGGAGTTCCTTGATCATCGAGGCCGAAGCAGCAGAAAAGAAGGCGTCCAATGCTCGTCTTCTGGGAGTCAGTTTCCCTGCCTTTGAGGACAAGGGAAAATGGCCTGCAGCCAACAACCCTGGACGAGAGATGAAGGAGAAGCAGGTGTTGACTGTTAATGTCTCCAAAGGTGCATCAACACCCACTCAGAAGCCTCCACTTGCACCAAGGCCAAAGGAGGTTTATTCTTTCATTGATGAAGATACCCTACAACTCTTCGAGATATTGAAGCAGGGTGACAAGATCAAGTTACCGGACCCGAAGCATCCCGATGAAGTTGGAAAAGTGGACCATCCAAGGTACTGTCACTACCATCGGTTTGTCGGACTTCCAACTAAGGACTGCTATGTCCTCAAGAACTACATCCAGCACATGATTAATGCGGATGTTATCTCCGTCGACTACGAGGAAAAAATGGTCTCGGCCAACCTGGTGTCACTCCAATTTGGCACCTTGCCGCCAACCACAACACAAGACGGCGTCGTCCCCATCCCAAAGGCGATAATGGAGGTGGTCAATCTACCACCTACTCGTGACAACGTGAGTGGACTCATCCCACTCACCATATCTCGGGGAGAGATCTTATGGGTTCACC
The DNA here is from genome assembly GCA_029216955.1 of Iris pallida. Lineage (NCBI taxonomy): Eukaryota > Viridiplantae > Streptophyta > Magnoliopsida > Asparagales > Iridaceae > Iris > Iris pallida. Next base: position 9,217,655 of record JANAVB010028820.1, read on the forward strand.
CCGATCTCGTCTCCGAGGTTACTCAACCGGAGGTACGCTCTGCCTCCAAAACCAAGGGCAGGAAGATCAAGTCTTGCCGCATGGTCTCTTCCTCCGCGGAGGAGGCTCTTCCTGTACAAACCCGTTCGCAGCTGAACGTCCAACCCGACAAAGCTGCCGTCGAGGTGGTGCCTCCCTGCACTGCCCCTGCTGCCGAAGAAGGAGGTCCATCCAAACCTCCAGCAGCCAATAAACAGAAGCATGTAGAGGCCCGTTTCGACAAGCCTTTACGAAGCAAAAATGCTTCGGGGCTAGCCAAGACTCACAACTTCGACATACTGGTACAACTTGCCAGTACTCCTGCCCACCTATCTCTGTTTGAACTTCTTCGTCTTTCCAAGGACACTCGTGAAGCTCTCTGTGAAGCTCTGAAGGATGCTGAGTCCTTCATCAGTCAGGTCAAGCAGCCTGAAGATCTCCCGACTATATGTGCGTACTGCCATTGTGCGGATGAGGTTATCCCCAACATAACCTTCACCCAATAAGACATGCTACTCAAGCACAACCGACACAACAGACCACTGTATTATACAGGGTATGTCGGTTCCGTTAAGGTGAAACGGATTCAGATCGATCCAGGGTCTTCCCTCAGCATTATCCCGAAGACGCTACTCTCTGTACTGGGGATCCCAATGTATCGTCTGGCGCCTTCCAACACTACAATCAGCGGCTTCAATGCTAGCGAAGGCGAGCCGCTGGGAAAAATACGGCTGAAATGTCATATCGGTAACCTTCGAACCGAGGTGACTTGCTATGTCGTGGACGCTGACGTCAACTACAACCTCCTATTGGGTCGTCCGTGGCTGCATGAGTACATGATGGTGCCATCTACACTCCACCAATGTATGAAGTACATGTCCACCAACGACATCATCCGGACAGAGTTCGCGGACATTGACCCTTTCAAGGGGGTCGAAGCCTACTTCACTGGTTCGACCCTGTACAAATCGCCAGACGAAAGGGAAGCCAATGATGTTGACGATGAAGCAGTAACGACAGTAGAACAGGACATGGAGCCAGAGGTGATTTCCGATGCTCCTTTGAAAATTTGACTCAAAGGGAAGCCGCCTCAGACGCTGCCTCCCATGACCATCAAGCTACCTGGAAAAGCACCAACTTCTCTAGGTAGAACACCTACTGAAGCTCCCTTGAAGATACGGCTCAAGGGAAAGCCGCCTCAAATATCGGCTCCCCTTGTGGCAAAACTACAGGGGAAGGCACCAATCACTGAAGGCGCAGTTGAGGCACCTCTGAAGGTGCGTCTTAAAGGCAAGCCTCCGCAATCATCCGTCTCATCCAAGCTGCCGGAGAAGGCCCACAGCCCTCTCGGACCCCAAGATCAAAGCTGCAGGGGATTCTCCCGAACCAACCCCAGTACTCATAGATGAAGAGCTAGGGGAGTACATATCTGCTGATGTAGATGCACCCTCTCTGGACAATGTAATCCTGCGGGACAAAATCTCATGTTTCATCAATAATAGAGTATCTTTTAATTATTCTAGTCTTCCACATTGGAATGCCATGTATACATTAGATAACGCTCTACGGTCGTTGCAAACACAAATAACGACCGTCAATCATGTAAATCGAGTAGTCCCGTCCCAAGGGGTCTGTTTTATAGTCCTACTGCAGAATTGAGACGAAGAATCCATCATCTTCGACAAAGTCGAGCGTCATCAAGACCTTCCGCCACTCGAGCAAGAACCAGATACCGACAGAATACAAGTCTATCGGTACACGAACAAGGCAAAGTACCTCATCCAAAAGATGGGTTACGACCTAAAAAGCAACAAAGGCCTGAACTACGGTAAAGGTCGGCGTCTTCCTCTTCGACTTCCAACACCCAAAAGAAAGCCGCAAGATTACTATCATCGAACTCGACGGGGGGTAGGCTATGTCACGTCGCCGACAACTCCAGAGAGTTCGGAGGCCGAAGAAGTAGAACATTCTCATTCGTCCAAAGCATCAACTTGGGATTCTGATACCAGTATCGGCTCAGTCTTCAAGAAGGTGCTATCAGCCAACATGGCATCTGCACAATCTCAAGAAGATGAAGGTGAAGACCAAATGCCCAAATTCTTCGAGGAAGAACCTTGGGCTCAACGCCTAGGAGCTCAATGGGAGTCTTGTTTTGAATTATGCGAACCCCCTACCGAAGACGAAGTCGAGCAGATCGACCTTGGGGATGGATCTTCTTCCACACCCATCTTCATCAGTAAAAGCCTAAAAGGAGAAGACCGAGAATCTTTGGTCCAATTGGCTAAAAAATATATCGACATCTTCGCCTGGAGCTATGAAGATATGCCGGGACTTGATCCTCAGATCGCAATGCATAGGCTTAACATCTTACCTGATGCCAAGCCTATAAAGCAACAATAACGACGTTTTTGCCCTGATAACGCTATCGATCAAAAAGTGGACAAACTCCTGACCAGCGGGTTTATCCGTGAAGAACAACACCCGGATTGGGTGGCCAATGTCGTCCCTGTCACCAAAAAGAATAAAAAGATATGGGTCTGCATCGACTTCAGAGATCTCAATGCTGCTTGCCCGAAGGACGAATTCCCGCTTCCAATCACTGACGTGATGATCAACAATACATGTGGCTTCGAATGTATGTCTTTCATGGACGGATATTCGGGCTACAATCAGATCAAGATGTTCCCCGATGACGCAAAACACACGTCATTCAGGACACCAAAGGGGGTTTTCTGCTACACAGTGATGCCCTTCGGCTTGAAGAACGCTGGTGCTATATACCAACGAGCTATGAGTACCATCTTCTGTCAACATCTTCGCAAAATAGTTGAATGCTATGTTGATGATATCGCAGTCAAGAGCCGTCTGAAAGGTGATCACCTACAAAACCTGAAGACAGTCTTCGATCTCATGCGAGCGCATCAACTCAAGATGAACCCCGCTAAATCCTTCCTCGGGGTTTCTAGCGGGAAGTTCCTGGGCATTATTATTACGGCGAAAGGCATTCATGTCGACCCCGAGAAGACCAAGGCTATCCTTGATATGGACCCTCCGAAGAACCTCCGAGAACTTCGAGGCCTGCAGGGGCGTCTGGCATACATCCGAAGGTTTATAGCAAACCTTTCCAGAAAGTGCCAACCTTTCACCCAGCTCATGAAGAAGGGAGTCTCCTACGTCTGGACAGAAGAATACCAGCAAGCTTTCGACGATATCAAAGCTTACTTGACGAGCCCGCCAGTCCTGGTGGCACCCGCCGCAGGCAAACTATTTCTCCTCTACGTCCGTGCCATGGATCATTCTCTCGGCGCTCTGCTAGCTCAGAACAGCGATGCAGGCAATGAGCAAGCTATCTACTACCTCAGTAGGACACTGATCGAGGCCGAACACCGGTACAACCCCGTTGAAAAGGAGTGTCTGGCTTTAGTGTTCGCTATCCAGAAGACTCGCCATTATGTCTCGGGCCAGACAATTCATGTCATCTCCCGAGTCAATCCACTCAGGGTTCTCATGACAAAGCCAGGATCATTGAACTCCCGGCTAGCTACATGGGCGATCCTGTTGATGCCGTACAACATGGTGTTCGTTCCACAAAAAGCCGTCAAGGGTCAAGCTCTAGCCGACTTTTTAGCTGCGCACCCCATCCCAGAGTCCTCCAGACTCTATGAAGACATCCCGGATGAGGTCCAAGAATCAAATGTCACCGAAGAAAGCTCCATCTGGCGGATGTTTTTCGATGGTGCTTCAAGAACAGGCTCCAAAGGCCAAATCATCGCCGGAGTAGGGGTAGTCTTAGTCTCTCCCGATCAGCTGGTCGTCCAGCGTGCTTACTCCCTTTCGACGCCGTGCTCCAACAATGTTGTCGAGTATAACGCTCTCATCATGGGACTCCAGTAAGCGCAACAGCTGGGGGTGGATCATCTGGAAGCCTACGGCGACTCAAAACTCGTTGTTAACCAGATCAGAGGGCAATACGAAGTTTGCCATGAAGATCTGGTTCCTTACCATGAAGTTGCATTGAACATTATTTCAACCTTTACCAAGTTCTTCATAGAATACGTACCCCGTTTACAAAACCTGGAGGCCGACGCTCTGGTTGGCCTCGCAGCCTCGTTGGCGTCACCCCTCGGGACTTAGCACTATATCACGGTAGTTGGTCGAGACTTAGTCTGTCCTAAAAATAACCTATGCTCACAAATGGCCCATGCCATGTCAACAAGTGCTGGTGTTAATGTCCGAGACTGGAGATTTCTGTTCATCGACTTCGCTGTCTACGAAATTCTCCCAAAAGACCCGAAGGAAGCCGTCTCAGTCAGGAGGCATTCTCTTCGGTTCTACTATGATACAGCTACTAAAATGCTGTACCGACACTCCTACGATGGACTTCTCCTTCGATGCCTGTCCAACGAAGAAGCAGCCGAAGCCCTTCGAGAAGCTCATGATGGAACTTGCGGGGCTCATCAACCTGGACCTAAGTTGCAGGATCGACTGTGATGCGTGGGTTACTACTGGCCAACCATGGCAGCTGACGCTTTCGACTATGCTAAGAAGTGCTATGATTATCAGCTTCATGCCGACTTCATCCATACACCATCGGAACCACTACATCCTACTGTCGCCTCTTGGCCCTTCAAAGCTTGGGGTATGGACATTATAGGACCTATCACCCCTCCTTCACCGAGGGGACACCACTTCATCCTAGCCATCACCGACTATTTCTCCAAATGGGCAGAAGCAGTTCCGCTGACGGAAGTGAAGAGCTCTAGGGTGATCAGCTTCATTAAGCACCATGTCATCTACCGTTTTGGGGTACCTTGGAGGATTATCCACGATAACGGTCCACAATTTATCAGCCATGTTTTCAGCAGATTCTGTGACAAGAATCGCATCCAGAACGTGGCATCGACCGCCTACAATTCGACAGCAAACGGATTGGCCGAGGCATTTAACAAGACTATCGTCAGGCTACTCAAAAAAGTCGTGTCATCCAACAAACGCGACTGGGACGAAAAGCTCGGCGAATGACTTTGGGCCTACCGCACAATGGTACGGACCCCGACGGGCAACACACCATTCTCCTTAGTCTACGGGAGCAAAGCGGTACTGTCTCTCGAGATCCAGATACCCTCACTCCGTGTAGCGATCACAAATCAACTCACAGAGGAAGACAATCAACGTCGCCGTCTGCGAGAAGTGGAGGCACTTGAGGAAAAACGTCTCCAAGCTCAACAGCGCATCGAACTCTATCAAGCCCGTATATCACAGGCTTTCAACAAGAAGGTCAAGCAGAGGACTTTCCAAGTAGGCGACCTAGTTCTGGCAGTCAGGAGGCCGATGGTGTTGACACACAAAATACCAGGAAAGTTCGAGCCCAAATGGGAGGGACCTTTCATCATAGAGACGGTATACTCAAACGGTGCTTACCGCCTCGCCAAACCCAACGGAGACTTGTTCATGATGCCCATCAACGGCAAGTTCCTAAAGAAGTACTACTTTTGACATCCTTCAGACATGTACTTCTATCTTCACCCAACAAGGGAGTCTGTGGACCCAATCATCAGGGCTCGCGTACACCTCCCTTCCACAAAATCTTACGCTTCCGGAACCCAGCTGTTCCGTGGCGTTCTATCCACCAGTAGAAGGACAACCACGTCCACATTACCTCTGAGTTGCTCCTCTACGCCCTACAAAAAAAAATCCTACGCTCCGTAAGACTACGCTACCCATCATGTTTACCACGTCCATATTACCTCTGAGTAAACATCCCGTATAGACAACCCCTGCGTTGTCGTACATTGATCGTAGAACTTCCATATCCACATCACCTCTGAGTAGTTTCGCGTACCCCCCAGAAGTTATTCCTACTACGTCCATAACACCTCTGAGTAGGAAGATTCCATCATTTGAACCCTATATTTGCCACATCTACATTACCTCTGAGCAAACATGTCGGTTCTCCCAAACTTATTATCTGTACCTAAAAACCAAGGTACGCAAAAGATAACAGGTCCACACAAATCATCCAGTTCATGACAGCAAGAATAAATACATCACAAAACTCTTCATTCTTTATTTAAAAGTAAAGAATTACATCCCCAGCAGGAGTTACAAATTACACAAAATAACAAAAAAAAGGAGAGACTACAATCCCTAAGTATCACCATGATTGGCTGAAAGCTCTTCGATCCGACGCTTCAAGGCTGCCGCCCGAGTCTCTACGGTCGCCAGGACTCGACGTTCGGCTTCTTGACGCATCATTTATATGGCCTCAGGAGAAGTGTCATCCTCATGCTTCTCGTCCAACTGTTGCCGCTGCTGGGCCAGGAAAAGAGCCTGGCGAGTGAAAGCCGCTTCCTCATCCTCAGAGTTGGGCTCGCTGGTCTTCAAGAGATGGGCCCGCTGGTCGCTCAGCATCTAACAAGAGTTGGGCCCGCTGGTCTTCAAGGAGGCGAATCTTGGCATTAACCTCCGCTATACTAGTGTCCAACGCAGCTCGTAACTCCACCTTCTCCTGCGTGGACTGAGATAGCCTCTCCACCGCAGCCTCAGTTTCGGCCACCTAGCGTTCCCAGACAGCCACGGTGGCATGATAAGATGACTCAGTTTTAGCGACGAACTTCTCCTTTTCTGCGCCTATCAGGGCAGAGAGATTATTTTGCTGGATACACTAAAACTCGGAAAGCAGCTGGTCGAGCTCGGCCACCGATGCCTCCAGAATCTCGGCCATATGATCATGGCCCTGGTGGAAACGTATCAGACCAATGTGAGGGAGCGTCATGGTTTTTGCCGTTGTGAAACTCCCATTGGCATTCATCACCGCCGATACGCCCCTCTGCAACATCTTGTACACCGCCTCAACGATAAACTTCACATACTCATCCGCATCCGCCAGCACTTGCGGTGTCATAGCAGGAGTTGGAGGAGCTGCTCTAAACGGCGGACCAGAGAAGACCCGCCGGCTCCGATCTGCGAGGCTGAAACCTCGACATCAATGGACTCCCCCTCAACAGGGGCTTGAACTTCGCCACTGGCCCGAGGAGCCAAAAGAACAGAAAGAGCCGAAAGGGGCATCGATATCGTACCCCAAGTGGAAAGAGCAACGGAAGGTTCCAGCAAACCCTTACCCCTCCTAAGCTTGGAGGGACCACCAACGTCAGGAGCTATCTCCCCCATCTCCAACACTGTCAGCAGGCCGCACGGGACCTTCCCCCTCTGGCAAGGCAGCAAGATCAGTACTTGTTTCCTGACTCGGCTCCCCTGGAGTCAGGCTCGGCGGACGAGTCTCACCTTCCTCATCAAATCCCTCCGCAGGGATAGAATCTGTCGTTGCCTTCTGGTCGGCAGTCACCTCAGCCTCCGCTGCTGAGTCTGGGGTAGGGCTCGGCAACGATACAGCCGACCTCCCCTCATTATGACAAGGAGGGGAATCAGCCCTCTTCGCTGTTTCGATCATGTCTATTGCTCCCGCAACAGGCTCACTCATCTCTGGAGGAACATTATCTGAAGACGACGAACTCCACTCCACTTCCTCATCTGAAAGCCCCTTATCTGCTGGGTCCTCAATGTCAAAGGCCCCCACGGCAGCTTGCACCCTCCCGGAAAGTGCTTCAACCTCAGCTTCCCTTCCAACATAGTCTGGAGATACTAAAATCTCTGCAAGAACGACATCGTCCGGATTCTCCTCCACGGGAGGCATCACAATCGGCAGAATGCGCTCTTCAGTTGAGCCTGCCACCTCATTTGGTCTGCTGGCACCCGTTTTAGAGTTCGGGGTCTCCTTTTCAGCGGCTCCTACAAAAAAGAAAGTATATGTCACAAAAATGGTGGAACTAACTAGACTATTTGGGACTCCTTACCTCCATAGGAGCTGAGTCTGTTGACACTGCCGGTGACAATGCCTTCTTCTGTCGTTTCGGCGCAGAAGAGCCAGCCTCTGTATCAGCACGTCTCTGCGGCTGATCGGCCGAGGGCTCTGCCTGACCCCCCGTAGATACGGCAGGGGTAGCTCGGTAACCCGTCTCTGGCGGGTGGTACGACTGAGCCTTCGCCAACAATTCCCAGTTGCCTCTAACTGGGTGCCGACAATAAAACTGGTCTCCCGATCATATCCAGGAGGCACGGCATTCATGGCACAGTAAAATTTGGCGGCCAGAAAAAGAATCGACGATCGCGGATTCTGAACAGGCAGCATAAAACGAGCTCCGATGCATCCGGCATTGTAGTAATGCCAAGCTCGTGCACCGTCCAGCAAACTTCCAGTATACCCCAGGTTAATACTGGGGTTCTCCAACATCAGCTGAGCATAGCCGAATTGTCGTACAAAACGGCTAGGCAAGTATGGTTCCAGGTAACACTGGTTTCTATTCCGATATACCAGATGGGACGGCCGGATGCTTTACAACTAGCGGAATCCCCATGGAGGCAGAGTGGTTACATCTTCACCCGAATTTGTTAAGTCTTCGTTGGCCTCAAAACCCAAAAAGATGGGACCAACTTTGGTGATCTCCCACCCCTGAAGGTGGGATAAAACTTTCCTGCAAACAGGAACACCGGTATGCAACCAGCTCCTTTGATGGAAACGGCGGAGGAATGCGTCTCCAGCCCTGTGGTCTTCTTTCGGGCCCGGGCTCATCACGTTGGGATGGTACAAAATTAACCACCCCATCAAATAATGAAACGGCAGTTCAGCACGAGGAAAGTTGTCATTCCTACCTCGTTCATGAACGACATTTCCCGCAAACTCTCGTAAGCCTCGCAGCAGGTTACACACCATCGCAGGGAGTAGAGCCAAGCGATGGCCGAAGACCAACTTTACAGCTGGCAGGATCAGGTTCCGGGTCACTCTCTCCACAGAGCCTAACCCGCCCGAAAAGACGTAATTCCGGAGCTAAATCATCAGATAAGCAGCCAACAATGCTTTGGACGACATCCGATGAGTAAGGTGCCAGAAGCAGCTATAGGAACGCTTATCCGACACCCGGTCCTCATTTTCCGAGGGATTTTTGCATATAATAATGATGACTCACCACTTCCTTAAAGACTGCCATCATCTCCTCTGCTTTGTCCCCCAGGACTTGGAACTCCTCGTTGGTCGGGAAGTATTCCTCATAAGGTTCTGATCCCCAATGGAGCCTTGACACCTCGTACATTTCATGAAGTGCGAGTCCCAGCTCCCCCACCGGAGTGAAGAAAGTCCCGGTCTGGGTGTTAAACATCTCCAGAAGCGTGAGAAACATATGCATGTTGATCTCGACGCCTGTCTGGGTAGCACGGATTGCGGCAGTCAGCCCAATCTCTCGAAGTTCGATTCAAAATTACGTCAGAACCCAGAGTGTCAGCTTGTCCCACTGGAAACATAGTGACACCAACCCTCTACCCGAAATTTACCTTTTGGGTACAACTGCTTCAACATCAGCATACGATTTGCAAAAGTCGAAGCGCCAAAAGCAAATGTGTTGTTAGGGACGTCACTGTAAATGCTCCCAGGACGCAGAGTCCGCCAGGTGAAAGAAGGCCCAGCCCGGACGGCGGCCAAAGTATCCCTCTGATTGGTGGTAGCGTCGATCGTGATGGTGCCTGCCACCGCTCCCCCCTGAGACGGGGTTAGCTCCCAAGACATCCTCCTCTTGGAAGCAAGGCGACAGAAAGCCGTCAAAGGCCATTGACGCTCAAGTTGCTTAACAGTCATGTGCACCCCTCTTGCTGTAAAAAACTAATCTTCTTTGATCTTTAACACCTTTGCTTCAGTAGAAGTAGGGCGGTCCCCAAACAGGAACTCAGGCTTCAAGAAAGTCACATTATCAGAAATGGCAGATTTCAAAATGCCACGCTCCATCATCCGTTAGAGGAACCCATGTTGTTGTTCTCGGATTTAGATTATTCTCTCAGGAGGCTGGTCCAGCATAATGGCAGCGTGGGCAGGGTTTATCACCTCCTCGTTATAATCTACTCCCATCTGACAGAGGGCACCATCCAGAAGTACTTTATTCAAGAGCGGGACGATCATCGACACTGGAGGTTAGCAAAAGAAGTCAAAAACTCAGATATATTAGAACAACAAAAACTCTGATTTATGCTCTCATCAGAAGTGCATACACTGAACCAAGGCTCAGGCGCATCTGGAAAGAAGCTTCGGCGCATCATCAGGGTCTAAACCCATGCGCGTCAGCAGTGAAGCTTCGGCGCATCATCAGGGTCTAAACCATGCACGTCAGCGGGGAAGCTTCGACGCATCAGGGACTAAACCCATGCACGTCAGCAGGGAAGCTTCGGCGCATCATCAGGGTCTAAACCCATGCGCTTCGACGGAAAAGCTTCAGCACATCATCAGGACTCACGATCCATGTGCGTCGGCATATGCAAAAGAAAAATATGGTAAAGAATAATGAAACCTACCAGTCACCGCCAGCCGAACGTCGACGGGCGTTCGGGAGACATCATCCGCAACAGCCTCTACAGGTTTTTTTCCTTTGCCTCGTCCTCAGCCAGCACCACCGCGAGGAGTCTTGGGGGCCATCTCGTGAAAGAAGAAGATTAGGGTTTTTTGAAAGAAGAACTCTAGAGAAGAAGAAAGCAAAGTGGAGAAGAACCCTCTCTCTCCATCAGACGCCTATTTATAGGCTTAGACATACGCAAAAACCGATGAGGAGTGACATCAGCTGCTGTCTCGGGTTCCATGAAGTGATAACTGCAAATAAATCCAAAAAGATCATCATTAATCCTTTTGGTTACTTCGAAGCATTATCATTTGCATTAACTGAGAGGAGCATACGCCACATCACTGATGCGCGGAGCACTCATGCGCCCGAACAATCATACGCCCCGTTGAAGACACCACCATGCTTCTTATTCAATGTATTCCAAAACTTGACAAAAAGTTTTGGAAACTTTGGAGGGGGTCTTGTAGAAGCATAAAATTTTAGAACCAGAAATCCTATACGCCTAACACTACATGCGCCAGGAAGCTCAGATGAAGTACTTGGCATAGTAAACGGCAAAAGCTTAGACATTAAAAGAAGATTTTTATTTTATATAAAAGTCTATTATATGTCTAAAAAAGGTTGTACAAAGGAGAACTTCTACGAAAAGAAAAGACCCTAAGTCTACAGCCAGGCACAGCAACCACCACGCGCTCTCAAACAGGCGTATCTCGCCATGCGCTCTCGATCAGGCGCATCTCTTCGGCGTCTCAGTTTGGCGCATCACTTCAGCGTCTCAGCCAGGTGCATTCCTTCAGCAGCTCAGTTATGTGCCGCCCTTCAGCGTCTCGGTCAGACGCATCTCTTCGGTGTCTCAGTCAGGCGCATCTCTTTAAGATCTTCAGTTATGTACATCATAAAGTCTCAGCATATGCGCCTTACCTCGACCCGATCAAATGCTTCGACTAATGAAGCATTTATTGAGCAGAACGAGGGTGGGCAATCAACCCTCTAGCAGGAGGAGGAGCTCTCCCAAAGCCCAAGAAAGATGATCGGAGCACCGCAATTCTGATCTGCGGCTCTTCCAGCATAACGAAGATGAGGCTCGAGCATCCCAATCTTTGGATGCAACAGGCACCTTTCGCCTGCCTCAGAAGCCCTCGACTCCGACTTTTGGATGTAAGAGTCACCTTCAAGTGCATAAATGAAGACAATGCATCGCATCTTCACCCTCGGGAATATCTCGTCAACAGAATGTGCTCGAGCAAACAAGTTCATTTTGGAGGACATGAGAGAACGAGAGGCAAACTCTCTCCTTGCCACTATTTATAGGCCGGGCAAATCAAACCCATGCGCCAAGTGGCGGCCTCCCCGAATCTCGTGTAATGAATTTGCATTAATGGTGATAAACCTGACGCTTCAAATTCAGCCAAGTCAAAACGGCTATTTAAAGCACTTGAAGATCGTAACAGTCGGGCTAATAAAGACGTGTCATGCAAACGGATGTGCCGGTCAGACCGTACATCATACTGACGTGCCCACCAGCACCAAGCGCCTTGTAAGGATGCGTCCATGTGTCCCCATACACCTAGTGAAACGCAGATCGATGTGCCCACTCAACAGCCCATCACCCGTCAAAGAACATTAAATGCTGAAGTCTGACACGACAGCAGCCAGTCCCCTAGGACTGAACAGTTGATAGCTTTTTCAGAAGACAAAGCGTCACTGACGTCGACATCATCATTACTTCCTTCCGGCGGTTACAAGCCACGTGGCCACCCAACTATTTCGCATGCGCCTCCGCAGCCATGCGCCCAAATCTCTGCATGTGCCTCAAAAGCCATGTACCTCAGACTTTTCTCTGATCCCTAAAGACAGAACTCAAAGTTACTACTGAAGCCTCGCATGCGCCTCAAAAGCCGTACGTCCAGACTGGTTCGTGACTCCTAAAGGTTACAAGCTAAAGTCTCCTCATGCGCCCAATCCTAGGCGCATCCTATCAGATTACTCTCTACCAAATCCGAGATCTTTGAGCTACGGATACGCGACACGTGTCTTTTTGACTCAGTTCAGCTGATGAAGGGGTGCTAATCATCCAAGATCTCAGCAACCGAAAGATCTTCTCCTCTGCTATGTGTCAGCTCCGTCGTAGCCTACAAATGCAACGAGAAGAGTTCAACTCCTCAATTCGAGCGTGCCGTCCATGCGCCTCCATCAGCAATCACCACATGGCATCCCCACAAACCGGCGCATCCTACATATGCGCGCATGAGCAGCCAGCCTACAGACTATAAATAGAGGGATCATTTCCTTCTGACAAAGGCCACGGACCTACGAACACACACACAGAGAGGCAGATACAGACACTCAACGTCTTCTTCTTCTCCGTAAGCTCCAGCACCCAGAGCAACTCAGACCTTCAGAGAACCGATAACCGTCGTCAGATCGTCAACGGAGTCAACGTATTACCACTCGCTCCATCGGCACAAGGGACCCAGATAAACAAAAGTGTTCTCCTTGGACTACGTCTAAGTCCTACATTGTAACACTGTTCTGTTTGTATTGAAATTGCATCAAAAGATGTTAATGGCAAACAAGTACTAACAATGACAGGTGCCTAGTTGCAAAGAACGATGAAAGTTGGCTATGGCACATGAGACTTCGACATGCCAACATGGATACCATCTTCCGACTTGCCACTAGAAAGCTTGTAAGAGGGCTTCCAAGTATTTTCTTCAAAAAGGACATGGTATGTGAAGAATGTGAGAAGAGTAAGTTGACCAAATCTTCCTTCAATCTATCAACTCAGTAAGCACTACTAGACCTCTTCAACTCATTCATATGGATTTATTTGGTTCTAGTAGAGTAGCTAGTCTTGGAGATAAACTTTATGCTTTCATTTTGGTTGATAATTTTTTAAGATTTACTTGGGTTATTTTTCTTGCAAATAAAAGTGATAATTTTCGTGAATTTGTTGCTTTTTGTAAACGTGTTCAAAATGAGAAAGACATTAATATAAACAAAATTAGAAGTGATCATGGAGGAGAATTTGACAATGCCAATTTTAAAAGATTTTGCAAAAAGAGTAGTTTTGGTCATAATTTTGCTTGCCCTCGAACTCCACAACAAAATGGTGTTGTGGAAAGAAAGAATAGAAACCTTGGTGATATGGCCCGGGTTATGTTAAACCAATATAAGCTCCTCCAATATTTTTGGGCGGAAGCCGTTAACACGGCATGTCATGTTATAAATAGGGTCTTAATTAGACCTATTTCTAAAAAGACTCCATATGAGCTTTGTTTGACAAACTTTCCTCTATTGAGTATTTTAAAGTTTTTGGATGTAAATATTTTATTTTGAATACCAAAGATAACCTAGGCAAATTTGAAGAAAAAGCCAATGAAGGTATTTTTCTTGGTTACGCAATACATAGTAAAGGATTTCGTATTTTTAACAAAAGAAGTCTTGTTGTCGAAGAGTCAATTAATGTCTCTTTTGATGAACTTAACTCTTCTATATCCTCCTCATCCGATGATGTTGATGACATCTCTTATGGTTTAGAAAACTCTTCTATTGGAGACTCTCGTCCCTCTTCCTCAAACAATGGAGTAGTGATCCCTCCAATCGAAGATTCTCCACCATTAGAGATTCCTCAAGAGGACCTCCCAAAAGAATGGAAATTTGTCCCACATCATCCCAAGGAGCTTATCATTGGTGATCCTTCTTCACGTGTTAGCACTAGATCCTCCACTCGTGATCTATGTGCAAATGTGGCTTTTATTTCTCAAATAGAGCCTAAAAATATTAATTATGCTTTTAATGATGAATTTGGATGATAGCAATGCAAGAAGAGCTAAATCAATTTGAGCGAAACAAGGTTTGGGAATGTCACGACCCGCACCCGCTTTTCGGATACAAAACATGTCCAAGCTCGGCCTACGTCGTAGTGTCGGCGGTAGAACGCTGTCTAATATACACAAGTCACATAATCTATACAACTAACATGGCAGTCTAGATCTCATCGATATAATAGTAAAGGATACAACTAAGATCAATGAATGTCAATGAACTGGATAATAATATAAAATGATCTGAAATGTTTGCAAGTTATCAAGAATCCAAGTCACGTCCGGTGGATACAAATCCACTACCAATAGACGAAAACAAAGTAAAGACATGAATAAAATAAACTGAGTCAAACTAGGCTAAACATCAAATTCATCTCCACTGCAGTTGTACCATGGTCTGATGCTGGCTCAAACCCGCTCGTGTGCACCTGGCTCAAACTCAGCTAAACCTGAAGAGATCATCAGGTCCTTAGAGGACTAGCAAGATACATAATATACAAGCCTTTCTAACAATTTATCATGCATGAAGGAAATCCCGGAATATAAACAGGAAAAGGCTAAGCAATCACGATACACGAATATAAGAACAACTACGCATAAATGAACTGCTAGAAGAAAACAAGTGTAACACATGTCAAGAGATCAACGGATACCAAACCCTCACCCCTAGTGTGGACTCGCAGGTTTGAAACTAATCACTAACCCTCGCCCCTAGTATAGACTCGCAGGTTAGTTCAAGACAATCACCCTCGTCTCTTGTGTGGACTCGCAGGTGCAAACAGTCAACCCTCACCCCTAGTATGGACTCGCAGGTGCAAACAGTCAACCCTCGCCCCTAGTGTGGACTTGCAGGTTGAGTAAACGACAAATAGGAAGTAGCAGTTCAACTATAGCGCATTCGTTCTATGATACGACTCAATCAAGCACAAGTGTGAAACATGTTCAATATGGCTACAAGACTAACTGTGAACAAGGACTATATAATAATGAAGAAACACATATCAACAACTAGATAATGAAAGAAAATGAGCATGTAAATAAAGCTGTAAAGAAAGACAATGTATACTTGCCTGTGGTCCTGAGCTGCAGATATGGGTCCGGTGTCAAGTCCAATAACCTGATTTTAGGAATTCAATCAAATTAATATTTGAAACTCATCTCAAAAGTTACCTAATTTCTATGCGATTTGTTTTCTAAATTTTTTGCCATTTTATCTATTCTTAAGTAGGCCTCTAGGTCCCTTGTGCCTTTATACACCAGATTTGGTAATCCTACCTAGATTACCAATACTCCATATATATAATTATACCCTATGGTCCCCCCCACTGTTATCCCACCATACTCATGGGCTGGTATCCACAGTTTAAGCGTACCCTTACCAGTACCATGTGCAAAGAGACTATAGTATGGTTCCCAGTCTACTCTGGATACACAGGTTTTTTCTTTTACTTAACTTGCAGCAAACCGACTCTGTTCTTTCATATTGATACTCATTGTCTACAACAGAGGTTACTGCCCCTGTCTATCTAAGTTGATGTTCTGACCCGTACATATTTCTCCCTAGAATGTTTGCTTCTTATATTATTTTGGTATGGAAATTGCTCACCAAGACAATCCCCAACTGATACTCTAAGTTCCAATTGAGTGTGCTATTCACTAGGAAACAAGAGGTACTTAATTTGAAGAATATTTTAAAAGGGATCAATTAATACTTGACAAAGTAAGACCTCATATTAGCAAATAGTATCATTGATTTACTTAGATCATGGGAACTTCTATTCCAGAACTTGGTAAATTCCAGCAGCTATAAATGAAAACCTGCAACTATCTTAGGGACCATACTTTCAATTCAGGCCTCCAATCATATATACTATCCTACCCTCAAAACTGATACTTCCTTATCCCTACTGTCATTTGCTTACAGTTACCATGTCCTCCCTGTGTCCACTTGGTATCTCTCAACTGTAGGGTGCACCTACAATTGACTTGGTGTACAAGGGGTCCTATTCCCATGTTCTTTTATAAGAACTATAGGAATTCTCTATACACTGGTACAGTGATCTAACCTGTAGGATACACCCTGATACCTAGTTCACATCTATGCTTGGATGTTCATACCTTGGTGATTATGTTACAGAAGGGCTGATATAGATGACAAGTGTTGCAACATCCAAGGATAAATTTCTAATTAATATTGTTGATGTCCATGTTGCGTCTAAGGCGCATCCTACACAACCCTGAATAGACAGGGCACTGATTTTTGAAGTGTCCACACTTCCTGGCTAATGATACAGCTAAATTTGCGAACAAGGACAAGGTCAAAGACTTTCGTAAAAATAGTTTGATAAGAAGAAAAGTACAGTTCAGAGTCATAAACTATCGTGAGTTAGTTTTATATTAGTCAAGGAGTGTTTTATGGCTGAGAGCTGGATTCCTAACGTAACTTACTATTACCTGTTGATACCCCTTATACCAGAGGGTTTGATACTATTTAGTACTCTCCAACTCCTGCCCAGTTCGTACAACCCCACTGAATGCCCAAACTAGGACACTCTCAAATCGACCCCCACCCTATTACCTATCATCAATGTTAAAACGACAGCCCTATATGCTACCCGATGACATCCTCTGTTCTGCACCTATACAGACTCCCCATGCCTGTGTATCTCATATTGATAAACCTGATACTCTTTATTGCATTACCAGATTATATACTAACTCCTATACAAATCAGTTATTCGTTTGGCCCATATATGTTAATTTGAACCTCCAATTACCAATTTCTGCTCCTACTCGTTCTTCGATAGTTATACGACCATCTGTACATCTTTGTATAGGGTTCTCTTAGGAATTTACACAAATACTTATATCCCATCTCAACAGGATAAGCTAACTAGGGTTTATGATCATGAAATATTTCAGACAAAAGAAAGAAGATTACCTGATTTGGGAACCGAAACTCTGTTCTGGAATCTCTCGACGACAGACTTCGCGAACTGGAGAAGGCATAGGGAATCCTTCGACTCCTCCTTGCTTCTTCCTTACGAACAGAATTTCTAGGGTTTGTAGATGGGTCTGGGGTCGGCTGCCATCCCCTCCTATATATAACTATTGTTTGGATTAGATCGTAGGAAAAAAGTAGATTGGAGAAGTAGATTTAAATTCGGATTTGGGTTTACTCGTAAAGGTTTTTTAGACCCTTTCTTTTCGAACATAGAGTTGATATGGCCGTTTGGAATTTGAATTGTTTGAATTTCACTAAACCCCTTCCTATAATCGGGTGTGCATGCTGGTCCCTCCCCTTCCTTATAAAGTTAAGATTAAGTTTTATATAATATATAGGAATTTATCTATACATATACATGATAATAATAGTGAGAAAATAATAATAATGATCTCAATATTAATAAATTGGTTCAATGGCTCACAGGGAACTTGTCCCTAAACCTCACAACCACCCCATTATTGGAACAAAGTGGGTGTTTCGCAATAAACTTAATGAAGATGGGTTTGTAACTCGTAACAAAGCTCGATTGGTTGCTCAAGGCTATAACCAAGAGGAAGGCATTGACTACGATGAAACCTATGCTCCGGTTGCTCATCTTGAGTCCATTCGCATGCTATGTGCCTTTGCTTGCTTTAATGACTTCAAACTCTTCCAACTGGACGTTAAAAGTGCTTTCTTGAAAGGTATTATTAAAGAGGAGGTTTATGTTAAGCAATCTCCTGGCTTTGAAGATTTCCAATTTCCTCATCATGTTTTCAAATTACACAAAGCCCTTTATGGCTTCAAACAAGCTCCTCGTGCTTGGTATGAGCGCCTTATTTCCTTTCTTTTTTCTTACAACTTTTCTAAGGGTAAAGTTGACACTACACTTTTTATTAAATCTCTTAACGGCACTCTTCTGTTAGTCCAAATTTATGTTGATGATATTATCTTTGGTTCCACTAACAATGCACTATGCGTAGAATTTGCTAAAGTTATACAGGACGAATTTGAAATGAGCATGATGGAAGAACTATCCTTCTTCTTGGGTCTGTAAATCAAGCAAGGTCCTAAAGGAACCTTCATCAATCAAGCTAAATATACAAAGGATCTTCTCAAACGTTTCAAACTTGACTCTTCCAAATCAATGAGAACTCCTACGGCAACAACAACAAAACTTGATAATGATGAAGATGGCGTCTCGGTCGACATTCGTAAGTATCGAGGTATGATCGGTAGCTTACTCTATTTAACTGCTAGCCGTCCCGATATTATGTTTAGTGTATGTCTTTGTGCACGATACCAAGCTAATCCAAAAGAATCTCACTTATGTGTTGTTAAGCGCATTTTTTGGTATCTCAAAGGCACCATCAACATGGGTCTTTGGTATCCAAAATTTTCATCCTTTGAGCTTATCGGCTACTCGGATGTAGATTTTGTCGGATGCAAAATCGACCAAAAAAGCACTAGCGTCACATGTCAATTCTTTGGAAAATCTTTGGTATCCTGGTTTAGCAATAAACAAAACTCTGTTGCTCTTTCCACCACTGAGGTCGAATATATAGCGGCTGGTTTTTGTTGTACACAAATTCTTTGGATGTCACAAATACTTGTAGTTTATGGTATTTCTTCTACTTGTACTTCCATTAAATGTGATAATACTAGCAATCAATCTCACAAAAAATCTAATTTGTCACTCATGCACGAAGCACATTGAGATTAGACACCATTTTCTTCATGACCATCAACAAAAGAGGGATATTCATCTTGATTTTATTGAAACTACTTATCAATTAGCTGACATCTTCACTAAGCCCCTCCCGGAGGATCGTTTCGCTTTTCTTTGCCAAGAGTTGGGCATTATCAATCTTGAGTTCTAGTTCATTACTCGAACGGCATACCGACGGCACACGGCGGTATACCTACGGCCTATCAATTTTTTTTCAGAATTATGTTTTGTGAACAAAATCGGCATACCGTCGGGATCCACCAGTATGCCGTCGGCATGCCATCTGCGGCGGACTGAAACAGATCAACATACTTCTTTCTAAGAGGGTCCCACCATATCCTTTTTTCTCCTATCTCTCTCCCTTTTCAAATCCTTCTCATAACCTCCTATCACATCATATCCCCTCTTCATTTAATTCTCTCAAATCTTTTCAACTCATCCCTTCTTTCAAAACATCCCTCACATCACTTCTCATTTAATATTTGCCTTTTCAAAACCCACCATAAACTCCTCATTCATCTCTCTTTTCAAAACCTCCTTTTTATTATCCATCCATTCACCACTTCTCTCCTCTCTTTAAAACCCTTCTTCCTCCTCCTCTTCTTCTTCCTCCATACCAATTTCCTCCTCTCTACTTCTCTTCTCTCTATGGCCTACGCCAAACGCCCCCGCTCTTTCTCTTCCTCTTTCGCTTCCAACCCCTTCACACCAGTATCCCTTCCTAACGGTGGTTATGATCCGAAGATCTTCAAATCCAATCTTGCTGCGGATGCCTGGTTCCACTACTTTGTCGACCATGCCATATACAAAGGGAAGGCAATCAACTGGAACCTCTTATCCAGTCATCTATATCTCTTTGAGACCGCTTGCCTTTCTACTCTTCTCCGTCGCCAAGTTCCCGTCTATTCGACGACGGTCAGACTCTTCTACTGCAATCTGGTTCCAGACTTGGCCAACAACGCTTTTGAGACCCTTATCAATGACCGTCATTTTCGTCTCACTGCCCGCGACATTGCAGAGATTCTCGAGATCCCTAATCTCGGGGATGCACTCCCGACTTTGGCCGGTCTATATCCTACCGCTGAAGTATCCTTCGACGAGTTCTGTGCCATCATCTGCAAGAGACCTAACCCTCCAGCCATTTCTTCCCTCTCTAAGCAGCTGGAACCCTTCTACTATGAGCTGCATCGCATCATTTGCCACACCCTGTACCCCATGTCTGGCAACTACGATGCCATCACCAACGATGCTCTGGTCTGCATGTACTACTTGTACTCCAAGAAAACTTGGTCCTTTGCTAAAACTCTGCTAAATGCCTTCTCATCCATCCACTCATCGGGAAGGCAAGCCCTCAACTACGGCATGTTCATCACTCTAATTCTTGAGGCTAAAGGTGTCGACCACTCTCTTTGCCAGTCGGACGGTGTTTCTCCCTTCCTGGCCTTATCCCGCTCTACATCTGGTGCTTCTACCTCTCGTGCTTCAGCCTCTCAGAAGCCACAACCTACTCCACCTGCTGCAGCACCATCTGATCCTCCTTCCTCTGCCCGCTTCATGCCTCTGATCCAGCAACACTTTGATATGCGCATGGCTCAGGCGGAGGAGCAGATGAGGACCAATACCCGTGGCCTTGGCAATCTGATTCAGAGCCGCTTTCATGACCAATCCTACTTCATTCAGCGGACTCTTCAAGATCGCAATGCATTTCTAGATCTCGATCTTCAGGATCCCCACTTTCAAGGATCTCGGTTCTCTGACCCCAATGCCTATGGGTTCATGTATCCCGATGGCGTTGATCCTTTTGGTGCATTTCATGGGACTCCGGGTGATGGTGGTGATGATCCAGCAGATCAGTAGCTTCTGGCCTCCTTCTGTGTTTGGTCCAATAATCTATGGTGTCTGTTCCCAGTTTGTCTTTTGAAGTCCTCCGGGGACTAGTGTCGTTGTTTGTTTTGTTTGGTTTGTTTAGTTGTCTTGTGTGGTCCTTCGAGGATCTTATGTTGGTTGTTTTCCTCTCGATAAAGAGCATTATGTTGGTTTGTGCTCTATTTGCATGTACTCTTCAACTCTGACATTCAATATATGTATGGTTTAGCTATATCTTCCGCTCTCGTATATACCCTTTACTTTTTTTCACCATCTTTGATTAAGTGACAAAAGGAGAGAAAACGTATTAAGAGGGAGTAGTCTACCTACGGGGGAGTCACTCCCCTAAAAGATGTCACTCCCCTAAAAGATGTTTTCTTCCAGTTTTTGTCAATTATTAAAATGGGGGAGATTGTTGGCACATTTATTTTGATAACTTTAACAACATCTCGTGGTTTAGTTTTCTCTATATTTCAGCAAATAGATATTCACTAAATCCTTCCAAAGCCTGCTAAGAGATCCTTTTATTCAAGCTGCTCTTCAAATGGACGTCTGATGAAATCTCCTAAAAATCAAGACTGAAGAAAATACCAATGTTATTCCAAGATTTCGAGTCTGTACAAGTGTAACACCCAGTTTTCCAGATGAGGGTATTTTTGAATTTTTGTAATTATAATTATTATTTATTGATATTTATTTTATATTATGATTTTTGGTAATTTTTAATTATTATTTTTAAACTATTTTAAGTCATGACTTGTGATTTTAATGTGCTGCAAATGGGACCCTAGTGACTGCATGACCTAGAGCCTAACCATGTCATTAGGATGATTTATTATCATTTTTAGCCTAGGGGTATTTTGGTCATTTTGACTTATTTGAATTATTTGATGATTTATTGAATAGGTGAATTTTAGATTGACTTGACTTGTTGAGACCTAGTGAGCTAGCCTAGAAGCTAACCCTAGCCATGGTGACCCTAGTCTAACTTAGGTTAACCTACTTTTAGTCATTAGAAACTAATTGTAGAATGAGGGGATTAGGTTTAGTGAATTTAAGTCATGGTTTATGGTTTCATGAAATAACTTATGGCTTAATGATTTATTTGATCATGACTTGGCCCATGGCCCATAACTAGAAGCCCTAACCCTAACCAAACCCTAAATGACCAGCCATAGGGATCTCCACCCTATATAAATACTTATTCTCTAGGGCTTGCCTCCTTCTTTCATTCATTTCAACATTGGAAAAAGAAAGGTATTGTCCCTCTTCCAAAAATCCCCATAAATCTATTTTAATTCCTTTTTAGTACTAGTTTCTTGTATTAGAACCTAATTTCCTCCTATTTTCTGAATGTGGAATTTAATCCCAGCTTTGGGTCAATTTGGAGCTTTGGGCATCAAGAGGAAGAATCCCCCATTTGAAGCTTTTCCAAGCTTTTTGCACATATAGGTAAAACCCTCTAAATTGATTTATATTTTAGTTTTCTTTGCATGTAGGGCTAGATCTAGGAGTCCCTTAGGTGTCTCCGAAATTTGGGTGGATTTCGTGTCCGTTTGGTGTCCGTATCGGACACGTGTCGTAGTGTAGTGTAGGTGTTTGTTGAAATGCCTCTAAGGAATTTATTTTCGATTTTTGTAAAACCAATTACATGAATTTGTAGATCTAGATGTTTATATTAACTTTTATGAAGACTGAGTCATGTTTGGTGTCGATTTCGTGTCGTAAATTGTGCTGGACACGCAGCACGGGGGCTCGGTCGGGTGCCCTGTTGCCCATGTCCGATTTCTCTTAGGACACGACACTTCGTGACACCAAACTTGGTGTGTACGTAGCCCTAGTGACTGACAGGACTCCCACGAAATTTCGTGGGTCCTCGTTCAGTGTGCACGGAGAAATCGTGTCTGCACTGATTTCGTACTACACTGGGACACTGTTAAAACACGTTCTGACACTCACTGTTTGACACGACACGACACGACGTAGGTACAATACAGTCACCTAGAATCCTAGCCCTATGTCCCCTCTAGGACTGTGCACGAGCACGGGTCATATCGAGCCCTGTGTCGAGTCCACAACGACTCCACACGCCAGCACGAGGCTGTGTTCTACTATTTTTCTGATACGTATATGTGGTTGATATAGACACTGTTTTGGCTCGGGTTTTGGACACGAAGACACGCCTATAGGTTGACACGAAATGCTAGACACCTGCACTCCTCGTTTCACTATCTTACTTCGATTTTTGTTTGGTTAATTTGGGTTCGAATGGATGATATTCTTGTGTCAGTTCTCATGTCAGTTGAGTTTCTTTTTTAAAAAAAACTGTCAGTCGATTTTTAAACCAAATTTTGATGCTAAGTTGCATGTTTAAATTCAGGTACACATGTACTAACTACTGCTAAGTTGGTTTTGCAAGATTGGATTGGGTTTTGTTATCAAGTGATGGATTTCGATTTTGATTTGAGCTAAATGTCGACTGATACATGTGTTTGTTTGGAAATCCTAAAAAAAATCGATTTCCTATCTCTTTAAACTGAAAATGGATGAACTATGATTTCCCCAAATGAATAAACCTGAGGATTTCTTTCCTACATTTCTTAACTGTACACTGAATATGAGTTTTCTTTTGTAATACATGTTCTATGGGAAAACTTAAATTATGGTTTACATTCCTATCTAAGGTCATGAGAACCTTCAATTCCTGAGATTCCTATTCCACAAACTGCCAATCACTCACTGATATCTGAATAAATCTGAGAATCCATGCACTGCTACATATACACATGCACAAATTAAGCCTGTCACACATTTTTACTGATTTCTGGTGTTGCACACCCACCTGTGCAAATCCCTCACCAAGACACACACAAGCATGTGCCACTTGGCACACCCTAACCTGTGCACACACTGCTCACTGTCTCTGATACATTTATACACACACACACACACTGTTTGAAACTCACACACATGACCCTGTCCAGTTCACTAATAACCCCCACACACACCACTGATTTCAGAAGTATACACACACACACATGTCAAAAATCTGAGAACATGACACTAAGTTCTTCACACACACATATCTACAAAACCTGAGATTACTTCTTTTTTAACTGACCTGAGAATTTTGATGGATTAACTGTGAACTGCATTCACTGAATGCATGAATGGGTTCACATTTATTTGTAAACTGTCTGTCCTTTTTTTCTTGTTATTGTTCAGTCCATATTTGTATGGACAGTCCCATATTGAAAATAGATTGTCCTGCATTGATATATTCAGTCCCTTATCCTTGCACCAATCCTATGATTCTCTAGATTTGAGTATCAGACCTATATACCTTGGTATATTGGTATCAAGAATAGCCCCCATGTATGTAGTTAGACATCTACTTATAACAGTTAAGCATATCCTATGGCTCAGTCTTGGTAATGTAGTCCCATATAACCTTAGTATCATAGTAGTATAAGTCCCCAATTCTAGTTCAGCCCCTATATATATATATATATATATATATATATATATATATATATATATATATATATATATTTGTGAGAGGTTGTAGTTGAGGGGTAGAATGGTAAGCAGGTCAAGGGGAGAGTTCATGACATAAGTAGCAACTGCCACTTGCTTAGTAATATGTAAAAGAATTTAGAAACCATATCAGCCCTGTAGATACTATATATATTTTATAGTAGGAATAGGTAAGTCTAAGGTATTATAGGATTGAAAGGGTATGAGGCATGAAATAGATTTTGATATTGAGTATAGATATCTATAGGGTATAGACCCAACAATCTAAGGTTGACTAACTAGACCAATTTGACCTAGAGTTGACCCAATAGTCTAGAGTTTGACAAAAATCCTAAAAGTTGACCTAGTTTGACTAGATGTTGACTTTGGTTGACCCAGATTGACTTAGACCTAGATTTGACTTAGAATCATGTAGATTGCATCATAAACTCCATTTATCTTATTTTAAACACATTATAAACTGTACTGCTCTATTTAGGACATTGTGACTCTGGTGCAGGCATCTGATATTACACTACTCTTTTCAGAGTAGCAGACAAGTACATTCTCTGATAGTTCTCTCATTTATTTGTCAATTACTGTACTTCAGTTCTAGTTAGCTGTATGTGATTCTCTGTTACAAATACGTATTTCTATTTCTGAATCCATGTATGCGACACACATACTTGCTCGTCTTACCTCTATTATTCGAATCACCATACGAATCACTATTCGAATCACCCTATTCGTATCTTCATATGTTGGTTGGACTGTTATTCGATTGATGTGTCGGATTTTGGATTCATTTGTATTAGATGGGCGGGGAAATACTTGATTAGACATGTGAACATTCCCACTATTCGAACCACCCCCTGTGAATATATTCGAACGATAGCCATTCCACACCCGACCAGGTGTGTGATGTGCCGGATTTACCCTTAGCCATTTACATGTCTAACTAAGTATTTTAAAACACACTTGGAGAATTTATTCGAATCATTATTAGAACATCATGTGAATCACTATTCGTATCACCTTATTCGTATCACCTTATTCGATTCACCTTATTAGAATAATGATTAGAATTACATTCGACTCATCTTATATTAGACTCACATTGGGATTACACTCGACTTATATTGTACCATCTGAACTCATTATGTTACTCTAGTTCAGCTAGATCTTATTTTACAGTCTTCTTTGCTATGTTTCTCTTCTTGTTTAGTTACCTTACTTTCTTTGTACCTTAACTGCTCTCTACATCACTATTCATACAAACTACCATTTTTATCAATACAACTGTCTATAACTGCTTTATAGTTCTCTGTCATTTACTTGGGTTTTCTAGATAAGATTGTGCTCGTTCCTGTCCTGACTGGACCTGTTGAAAATATTACAGATGCTTACCCTGAGGACATTTGCCCTACTTGCCTTGGAGCAGGAGACGGCTTAGCTACCTATGGCCCCGACACTCAGGCGTGATCGGGAGATTAGCTAGTAGACTTGGTTTAGTTTTTATGTTTTAGAACTTGAATTGTAATAACTTGTGATACGAGTTGTATTTGAGTTTGTTTGAGATATTATTATTTAGTAGTTTATAAATGTTGTTATTTAGTTTTTAGTTATAAACTTCTGTGTTATCTTATCGTGCTTAGACTGTGATTGAGATTTCATTATATCTATACTTATCCTCCGTTCGGAGTTGAGATATTGACAAGTACATTATATAATTACGTGAGTTGTTGATTAGATAGTAACCTAGGACAGCGTTCTACCGTCGACACTGCGGCGTAGGCTGGACGTACCCACTTCTCGTGCTCTTACTCTAGGGTGCGGGTCGTGACACATTTTTAGTGGTGGCCCATGCAGGTCGAGAGTCGCATTAGTACGATATCGTGGTAGTACGACGACTTAGTTGTACTGCTGCGAGCCTGCGATAGGATTGAGAGATAGGCTTTACGGAGAGGTTACTCAATCACAGTTAGGACTACTTAAGAGATTCCTGGACGACCCTTGAGAATCTCATTATGAACTTCAAATTGAAAATCCTTTTCCTCTTATTTTGTTTCACCCTCTCTCCTTGATGTTTAAAGAATCTTAGACTATTAACTTCCTTCATCGTTATCCTTACTTATATTTTGTCTATCTTATGTTGCTAATTTAGCACCAGTTTAGCAAGCTTATCTTATTCAAGGTTGATCATGACATATTTTATTGGGGGCTAGCACCCACTAACATATTGTCTAATCAGAACCGGTGCATGATGGTCTGATCAACCTATTGCACTTTGGTTCGCTTTTCATATGTTATTCTATGTGGAGGGAGACATAGTTAAATTTGCCCTAGAGTCTCATCCACGACAGCTTTGGCAACTCTCCTTGAATTATTTCCATCGCCTATGAACCACGTATTGTACTTAATAGCATCATCTTTGAAATCTTTATTGTTTTGCCTTTCACATATTTCAGAAAGAAAAGGCACTGAGGTATCATGTTTAGTTTCCCTATCCAAAGGAAGAAATTGCCTAATTTCTATATCCTTGCATCATCCTTTAAATTATAATTCTTTGATCGTGACCAGTGGACCGAGTCATCCTCCTTATCATCCAGTGTTTGGGGTCATATTTAATTGAATAAATTCAATTGTGACATGGATACCAAATCTTGGATACTCGTGCTCAGACTTCAATGGCCTCGTTCTCCATCTTGCCCAAACTTCATCATACCCTGAAGTTGATCAACTTAGATCGTGCCGGGACTAAGTCTTCTTTTATATATGATATTATTGGATTTCAAAGCTATTGACACTCGTGCCTTAAACTTTCGATTTGATCATCTTTGGAATAGTAATCCTTCATAATTAATTCCTAGTTATCTTTACCAGTTTCACATAGGATGGTAGACTGTCCCTTTGCACCTCCTTTTGAGGAAGCTAGGCCACCTGTAGCTCAGCACCAGAGGGGTGGAGCTTTTGCGATGGCAGCCGAGGAGGCTGACGTTGCAGGTAATGGATTAGCAGGTTTGACCTTCTTGTTCTTCCTCCCCACTTCCATGTGTGATTTTCTTTAGTACCTGCAAGGATATTGCTTGTGTTGCTAGATAGTGCAGCTACCCTGTTCGAGACTGTGGAATCACAACCAGTAGGATTGTATTGCTTCGACTTTGATTGATTGGGGGTTTGACCTAGGAAAGATGCGATCATCTTAATTTCGAGGACAAAATTTTTATAAGGTGGGTAGGATTGTAACACCCAGTTTTCCAGATGAGAATATTTTTGAATTTTTGTAATTATAATTATTATTTATTGATATTTATTTCACATTATGATTTTTTGTGATTTTTAATTATTTTTTTTTAAACTATTTTAAGTCATGACTTGTGATTTTGATGTGCTGCAAGTGGGACCCTAGTGACTGCATGACCTAGAGCCTAACCATGTCATTAGGATGATTTATTATCATTTTTAGCCTAGGAGTATTTTGGTCATTTTGACTTATTTGAATTATTTGATGATTTATTGAATAGGTGAATTTTAGGTTGACTTGACTTGTTGAGACCTAGTGAGCTAGCCTAGAAGCTAACCCTAGCCATGGTGACCCTAGTCTAACTTAGGTTAACCTACTTTTAGTCATTAGAAACTAATTGTAGAATGAGGGGATTAGGTTTAGTGAATTTAAGTCATGGTTTATGGTTTCATGAAATGACTTATGGCTTAATGATTTATTTGATCATGACTTGGCCCATGGCCCATAAACACTTATTCTCTAGGGCTTGCCTCCTTCTTTCATTCATTTCAACATTGGAAAAAGAAAGGTATTGTCCCTCTTCCAAAAATCCCCATAAATCTATTTTAATTCCTTTTTAGTCCTAGTTTCTTGCATTAGAACCTAATTTCCTCCTATTTTCTGAATGTGGAATTTAATCCCAGCTTTGGGTCAATTTGGAGCTTTGGGCATCAAGAGGAAGAATCCCCCATTTGAAGCTTTTCCAAGCTTTTTGCACATATAGGTAAAACCCTCTAAATTGATTTATATTTCAGTTTTCTTTGCATGTAGGGCTAGATCTAGGAGTCCCCTAGGTGTCCCCGAAATTTGGGTGGATTTCGTGTCCGTTTGGTGTCCGTATCGGACACGTGTCGTAGTGTAGTGTAGGTGTTTGTTGAAATGCCTCTAAGGAATTTATTTTCGATTTTTGTAAAACCAATTACATGAATTTGTAGATCTAGATGTTTATATTAACTTTTGTGAAGACTGAGTCGTGTTTGGTATCGATTTCGTATCGTAAATTATGCTGGACACGCAGCACGGGGGCTCGGTCGGGTGCCCTGCTGCCCGTGTCCGATTTCTCTTAGGACACGACACTTCATGACACCAAACTTGGTGTGTACGTAGCCCTAGTGACTGACAGGACTCCCACGAAATTTTGTGGGTCCTCGTTCAGTGTGCACGGAGAAATCGTGTCTGTACTGATTTCGTACTACACTGGGACACTGTTAAAATACGTTCTGACACTCACTGTTTGACACAACACGACACGACGTAGGTACAATACAGTCACCTAGTATCCTAGACCTATGTCCCCTCTAGGACTGTGCACGAGCACGGGTCATATCGAGCCCTGTGTCGAGTCCACAACGACTCCACACGCCAGCACGAGGCTGTGTTCCACTATTTTTCTGATACGTATATGTGGTTGATATAGACACTGTTTTGGCTCGGCTTTTGGACACGAGGACACGCCTATAGGTTGACACGAAATGCTAGACACCTGCACACCTCGTTTTACTATCTTACTTCGATTTTTGTTTGGTTAATTTGGGTTCGAATGGATGGGATTCTTGTGTCAGTTCTCATGTCAGTTGAGTTTTTTTTAAAAAAAACTGTCAGTCGATTTTTTAAACCAAATTTTGATGCTAAGTTGCATGTTTAAATTCAGGTACACATGTACTAACTACTGCTAAGTTGGTTTTGCAAGATTGGATTGGGTTTTGTTATCAAGTGATGGATTTCGATTTTAATTTGAGCTAAATGTAGACTGATACATATGTTTGTTTGGAAATCCTAAAAAAAAATCGATTTCCTATCTCTTTAAACTGAAAATGGATGAACTATGATTCCCCCAAATGAATAAACCTGAGGATTTCTTTCCTACATTTCTTAACTGTACACTGAATATGAGTTTTCTTTTGTAATACATGTTCTATGGGAAAACTTAAATTATGGTTTACATTCCTATCTAAGGTCATGAGAACCTTCAATTCCTGAGATTCCTATTCCACAAACTGTCAATCACTCACTGATATCTGAATAAATCTGAGAATCCATGCACTGCTACATATACACATGCACAAATTAAGCCTGTCACACATTTTTACTGATTTCTGGTGTTGCACACCCACCTGTGCAAATCCCTCACCAAGACACACACAAGTATGTGCCACTTGGCACACCCTAGCCTGTGCACACACTGCTCACTGTCTCTGATACATTTATACACACACACACACACTGTTTGAAACTCACACACATGACCCTGTCCAGTTCACTAATAACCCCCACACACACCACTGATTTCAGAAGTATACACACATACATGTCAAAAATCTGAGAACATGACACTAAGTTCTTCATACACACATATCTACAAAACCTGAGATTACTTCTTCTTTAACTGACCTGAGAATTTTGATGGATTAACTGTGAACTGCATTCACTGAATGCATGAATGGGTTCACATTTATTTGTAAACTGTCTGTCCTTTTTTCCTTGTTATTGTTCAGTCCATATTTGTATGGACAGTCCCATATTGAAAATAGATTGTCCTGCATTGATATATTCAGTCCCTTATCCTTGCACCAATCCTATGATTCTCTAGATTTGAGTATCAGACCTATATACCTTGGTATATTGGTATCAAGAATAGCCCCCATGTATGTAGTTAGACATCTACTTATAACAGTTAAGCATATCCTATGGCTCAGTCTTGGTAATGTAGTCCCATATAACCTTAGTATCATAGTAGTATAAGTCCCCAATTCTAGTTCAGCCCCTATATATATATATATATATATATATATATATATATATATATATATATATATATATATATATATATATATATATTTGTGAGAGGTTGTAGTTGAGGGGTAGAATGGTAAGCAGGTCAAGGGGAGAGTTCATGACATAAGTAGCAACTGCCACTTGCTTAGTAATATGTAAAAAAATTTAGAAACCATATCAGCCCTGTAGATACTATATATATTTCATAGTAGGAATAGGTAAGTCTAAGGTATTATAGGATTGAAAGGGTATGAGGCATGAAATAGATTTTGATATTGAGTATAGATATCTATAGGGTATAGACCCAACAATCTAAGGTTGACTAACTAGACCAATTTGACCTAGAGTTGACCCAATAGTCTAGAGTTTGACAAAAATCCTAAAAGTTGACCTAGTTTGACTAGATGTTGACTTTGGTTGACCCAGATTGACTTAGACCTAGATTTGACTTAGAATCATGTAGATTGCATCATAAACTCCATTTATCTTACTTTAAACACATTATAACCTGTACTGCTCTATTTAGGACATTGTGTCTGGTGTAGGCATCTGATATTACACTACTCTTTTCAGAGTATGTCACGCCCCAGAACCAGAATACTGGAGAGCGGGGGCAGACATAGCCAGCTACGTATAATGAAATGGAATCCATCTCACCATACGGTCACGGCTGTCTAGATATGTGAGGGTTTATCTATAAGCCATCAGTCTCTTAAGGTCATAAATTATTCTATTGTCTCAATCTCAACCAACTAATATAATCACAAGATGTTTGACCACCAAATATACAATAAAAGGCATCCCAAATATTACATATCAGCTGATCATGAAGCTAGTCGTACAAAATGCTAGGACTAGCAAGAGTTAAGTCATACATGATCAACCCTAGGATTTGTTAATCATGTTTACAGCCCGTAGGCAGACAGTAAGTAAAGTGCATCGAGCTAACAGGTGCTCGTCGGCTAAACGCCTCAAAAGAATAAATTTACAATAGAGTGAGCGAAACAAAATAGAAAACCCACTCGTAGCCCGGGTTCCGTCTAGTCGCCACCATCGGGCTGGAGGTTCGGTAGATCCTCGGGTGCTGCTCCGGAATCTGGCCACACAAAACCAGCTGGGTCAAACCCCAGAAAGAGCAAGTGCCACAAAGGAGGCCACAAAATAAGAACAAAAGCCAGCATATCAGAACATAAGAAAATAATTACATAATAAAGACAATTATTAAGGAGAAACCTGGCAGGTGATATACGATGAGATAACCATAGAACTCTTCAGATAACCAGGTTACAACCCGTAAACCAAACAAGGACCGGGGTTGTAACCCTTCGTCTGAACGAAACTTGGTTTCTCCCACCATTTATCGGCAAGATAAAATACAAAAAATCAGGACCTGTAATTAATCATGATTAATGTAAAGCACGAGTAGTCATGTCATGTCATAACCTTGTACAGGATCAGGACAAGACAAGCGGGACTAGACTCCATCCAATCAATCACGGCCAAGCAAGTACTACGGCTTACTACTTAACTAACTAGGATTATCACAAGCCTAATTACTAACAAGATGCAAGTGAGAATTTTTCAGTCCCAAGCCCTGCAGACTATCCAGTTATCCTTCCGCGGGTTGAGAGTATAGGTGGGTACATCGCCCGGGAGACAAATGTACCCTTAGGTGACTTAGAGGGTGCAACACGCGACGGTGTGCTGGAAATATGCTCTACTCGTCGGCAAGCTACAAGTCCAATTAAAGCGCCCAGATAACGAGATTGCCTGTGACTGGAAATTTTCCATGAACTAGTTAGATCTAGTCATTAGCCTAATCCATATTCAGTATGAATCCCTGACCGTGGGAACCAGGGAGTCACGTCCTAGACATGATGCAAGACAAGACAAGCAGATTGCACAAGCAAGCAAGCAGGAACACCCACGGTGTCAAGTTGATTATACAAGTCAAGTTAGCCATCGCAACAGCATCAAGTCAAGTCAGGATTACAAGTTACAAGTTACAAGTCAAGTCAGGTACAAGTCAAGAGTGCGCCGCCACGGGCCACTATCAAGTTATCAAGATAATTCATGTCAGGGTACTTGTCAGGAGTGCGCCACGACGGGCCACTATCAGGTCAGGTTGGTCATGTCAGGAGTGCACCACTACGGGTCACTGTCATGTTATGCTAGTTCCTTGTCATACCATGCCATGTACAATAGTCATTCCAAACATATTAAGTAAAATCAAGTTCATGACAAAAGACGTAAGGATATAAAATGGACGTAAAATATCTAATAAAATACCAATATATATAGGGCTATAGAAGAGCCAAGATCAAGAAATAAATGAATTCATCATAGACAAGTAGGTTGTGCAGAGTATGTACTGCGTAGGGTGCCAAGTGCGCAGGTGTCAATTACGCAGGGTGAGCTGCGCAGCAGATGGATTGCGCTGGATCAGGTTGCGCAGGAATGGAGATGGCGCAGGGTCAGATTGCGTATGAGTGGATTGCGCAAGGGTAGATTGCGCAGAGGTGGATTGCGCAAAGGTGGATTGCGCAGAGGTGGATTGCGCAAAGGTCGGCTTGCGCATGGCTGGCTTGCGCATGGATGGCTTGCGCCAGCGCAATCCAGCGCAACACAAAGCACTGGCTGAGGTCATGCGCAATCGGCCCTGTGCTAAAGAGCACAGGCCGGGGGTGCGCAACCGGCCATGCGCTAAAGAGCGCAAGGCAGAGGGATGTTCTTCCTGGCCGAGAGCAGGTCCAAGAACACCAAGAACTTCAATTCTTCATAACTTTGCCAAATCAAAACCAAATCTAGATTTTCAAAGGTCTAACTTGAGTAAAATTGAATTCTCTTCCACATGAAAGCATCAAAATCCACAAAAACACAACTTAAATAGATCAAAACCATGTAAATCCGAAAATAGGAAAAACTTAGATCTAGAACAATGGAGAATCCAAATCACAAAATGCCAAGTTCTAAAGTTAATCTCCATGGCCTAATCTAGCTAATAGACAAATAAAAAATGGTTCTCATGTGGTGGCAAGGTGCACTTGCCTATGGGTGTTGGTGAGTTGTGTAGAGGAAGGAAGAAGAAGGAGATGGAGAAGTAAATAAAAAATAAAGAGGAGAGAGAAAAGTTAGGTGGGATTTAATGGAGGTGGGTTGTGTTGTGTTGAGGGTGGAGTGTAGGTTAAAGTGCTCCTCTCATGATAAACCAAACCAAACCCTCTCCACAATATAAAACCAAGCCAAGTCAAAACCCATTTCACGAGAAAACCCAAAATCTGCAACTCGAGCCAGAAATACAATTACAGGCCAGAATCTGAGAAAATAAAATACAGGTCCATGATACATGCAGGCTTAACCAAAAATACGTATTCAGAATATGGGTGCTACAGAGTAGCAGGCGAGTACATTCTCTGATAATTTTCTCATTTATTTGTCAATTACTGTACTTCAGTTCTAGTTAGCTGTATGTGAATCTCTGTTACAAACACGTATTTCTATTTCTGAATCCATGTATGCGACACACATACTTACTCGTCTTACCTCTATTATTCGAATCACCATACGAATCACCATACGAATCACTATACGAATCACTATTCGAATCACCCTATTCGTATCTTCATATGTTGGTTGGACTGTTATTCGATTGATGTGTCAGATTTTGGATTCATTTGTATTAGATGGACGGGAAAATACTTGATTAGACATGTGAACATTCCCACTATTCGAACCACCCCCTGTGAATATATTCGAACGATAGCCATTCCACACCCGGCCAGGTGTGTAATGTGCCGGATTTACCCTTAGTCGTTTACATGTCTAACTAAGTATTTTAAAACACACTTGGAGAATTTATTCGAATCATTATTAGAACATCATGTGAATCACTATTCGTATCACCTTATTCGTATCACCTTATTCGATTCACCTTATTAGAATAATGATTAGAATTATATTCGACTCATCTTGTATTAGACTCACATTGGGATTACACTCGACTTCTATTGTACCATCTGAACTCATTATGTTACTCTAGTTCAGCTAGATCTTATTTTACAGTCTTCTTTGCTATGTTTCTCTTCTTATTTAGTTACCTTACTTTCTTTGTACCTTAACTGCTCTCTACATCACTATTCATACAAACTACCATTTTTATCAATACAACTGTCTATAACTGCTTTATAGTTCTCTGTCATTTACTTGGGTTTTCTAGATGAGATTGTGCTCGTTCCTGTCCTGACTGGACCTGTTGAAAATATTACAGATGCTTGCCCTGAGGACATTTGCCCTACTTGCCTTGGAGCAGGAGACGGCTTAGCTACCTATGGCCCTGACACTCAGGCGTGATCGAAAGATTAGCTAGTAGACTTGGTTTAGTTTTTATGTTTTAGAACTTGAATTGTAATAACTTGTGATACGAGTTGTATTTGAGTTTGTTTGAGATATTATTATTTAGTAGTTTATAAATGTTGTTATTTAGTTTTTAGTTATAAACTTCTGTGTTATCTTATCGTGCTTAGACTGTGATTGAGATTTCATTATATCTATACTTGTCCTCCGTTCGGAGTTGAGATATTGACAAGTACATTATATAATTGCATGAGTTGTTGATTAGATAGTAACCTAGGACAGCGTTCTACCGCCGACACTGCGGCGTAGGCTGGACGTACCCACTTCTCGTGCCCTTACTCTAGGGTGCGGGTCGTGACAACAAGGCCTAGGATCTTCCATGTAACACCTAAGGTGGATGACAAAACGTAAGCCTTCCTTCTGTCTTTTCACTCAAAAATCAATGTCTACAGAAATGGCATACCGACGATATACCGCAGTGTACCGACGGTATATCATTTCTGAGCAAGAAATATATTCTGTGACAAAATTCGGCACACCGACGGTATACCTCAGTGTACCGAAGGTATACCATTTTTGAGCAAGAAATATGTTCTGTGATAAAATTCAGCATGTCGACGACATACCGCAGTGTACCGATAGTATACCTTTTCTGAGCAAGAAATATGGTCTGTGACGAAACTCGGCATACCGAAGACAGACTACAGTATACCTGCGGTATACCTTTTTGTGAGCCAGAAATATGTTCTATGACGAAAGTCGGCGTACTGATGGTATACCGCAGTATACCGCCGGTATTCCGATCCCGACATTTTGAGTTTTTGAATGGATAAGATGCTAGCATTAAATGCTCCCACCGGCTAGATTTATTACCGTTACTGTTCAGAACGGCATGCCGACGGAATGTCGGTCCATACCGACGGTATTCCGTCAGCACTAAGTTTTGGAGCATTAAATGCTTTGTTCTCTTGGTTCTCTATAAAAAGTGATTGTGTCTTCTCCTTAAAGACTAATCACTTGAGCCATAAATTTTCTCAACAACCAAGAGCCCTCACCATTACTACTCTACCCAAAGCTTTCATTTGTCATCCAACCCAAAAGTGCTAGAGTATTAGAGAGTTGTAATTTTCGAGCTTCAAGTGTTGTAGAAGATCAAAAGCCTCCTTTATCTTTGTATTGAAGTTGACGAGCCTTCGTAAGAAAACTCGTGTGTAGAAGTTGGCGAGTTCTTCGGATTAAAGCTCGTGTTGAAGTTGGCAAGTTATTCGGATCCAAATTGGTGTAGAAGTTGACGAGTCTTCGGATCCAAACTCGTGTGTAACTATTTACTCAAATAGTGAATTTAAGCTGGAGAGAGTTCCGGGACTGGATTGCCTCTAGGAAGGAGACTAGGATTCATCGAGTGTTTGATTTTCTCTCTCTCTCTCTCTCTCTTTTACTCTCAGTAAAATAACTTTAAATTGTCAGTAATTATTTTATTACCCTATTCACCCTCCCCCCTCTAGGGTTCTACACGACATTAGCGACTAAGCGGTAGGTGGGATTGGTATCAGCAACCGAGCATATGGGGTAGAGACGGGACGAGGATGAGTCGACGACCATGGCAGTGGAGACAACGGAAAGGAGACCGTCGCTGAAGAGGGGGTCACTCGTGGGGAGAGGAGGTCGTCGTAACCACTGTGGGTCAGTAACGAGACGACGAAGAAGGTGACAATATTTTTTTTTTCTGTTGGAAGGGAGGTGGAGAGGCCAATCTCTCCTCTCAAAAGATGAGATTTTAATAGGTTGTTGGAAGCCACATATTAATATAATTATAATAATTATAATTAATGGAAGAATATTTAGATAATTACATAATTAATAGTAAATAATTAGTTAAATAAGTTTGAGGATATTTATATTAATTATGTTAATAATTATCTAAATCTTTCCAATTAATTAATATAATTATAATATACTAATTGATAATTTATTGATATTAATTAATTATATAAATAAGATATTAACTAATTATTTAATTTATTAATATTTATGGTATATATTAATTTGTTATGTAAATAAATTATAATTTACTATTATTATAATATACTCTTTCATATTTTAACTTTTCTACTTTCTTATCGTAATCAAACACATTTGTCTCCATAGTAGGCATAGCCGGACTTGATATGAGACCCATGAGGCGGGTGCCTGAGTCATGCCCAAACTTTTATAGGACACCAAATTTTTATATATACTATTTAATTATGTAAGGCCAATTAGAACAAAAGTCCAACAGACTCATTCTCAATCTTTAAGTCCGAATTTTTTTTTGTTCTAGGATATTTAAATGTTATATACTAGAACACTGAAAGACAAGTCGATTAGTTGGAATAAAGAAACGAATTGGTGTAGTTGTTGTTAAAATTAACTCCTCTCCCCTTTCGTTCCTCTAATAGTCTGATACTCCCAATCTCCTTTTACTTTTCCGTCATTGCCAATCTCCTTTACTTGTCCGTCGTTATCAATATCCTCTCTCTCTCTCCTCTTGGAGGTAATTGAACAATAGAACATGTCATGCCCCGGTCCCATAGGACCGATCATCCTCGCTAAGGCGTGATGCCGCGTGAGCCTAGATTTCGCTCACGCATGACAGGTTCCATAAAGGCCGATTACAGGCTAAACAACGGGGGTCGTCGCACAAAAGTCCCAAGCTGAAATATTGAATAATAGCAGCGAAAACTTAAAGCAAAACACAAGTCATTCGAAATGCTCTTTATTAATATTGAAACAAAGATTACATAGGTGGGCACGAGGCCAAATTACAAGTCACTCAAGCTCACTTTCTCACAATACAAGTCACTCTGCTCTCTCTCATCTCTCAATACAGTTCTTGAGTCAGCGGATGCTTCAAATAGGCGATGTCCATACATTATATCCCGTATAAGTCCAGTCTTCAATGCGGCCGCACGCCTCGAATCGCCAAGGAACTTTGAGCCTCGACACATCCAAACGAGCTCTGCCTCGAGCAAGCAGGTACCTATCACCTGCACATGAAACTGGTGGGGTGTCATTACTCAACTGTACTGGTGGAGTGAGCTCCTCGCCCACCCATACAAAACCGACATGTTCATTTACTTTGTGCAATATAGCCCCTTATGATTGTCTTTCTAGTCTTGCCTTAGGATCAGTTTTTAAGATGTAGACATCTTGGTCTATTTGTGTCTCTAGACCGTTCGTCGTGCTATCGCACCGATAAATTTCTTATCCTTATCTCTAGACCATTCTCGAGCTTGCAACATCAACGTACCGACTCATGTTTTCCATAACTTATGGCCCATACTTGGAGACGCAGCGACATGGTCGTGCCATAACTTAGTGTGTGCCTTAACATCAAGGCCGTGCCTCGCAACTTAGCATGACTTAACCAAAGCTTGCCTTACGGCCCTTCTTGACTTAACTCGGAATGACTCAAGTCTGACTTATGCAACTCTATTCCAATAACTTCTTACTCAACGTCACATCTCGTGCCGAAGCACAAGTCTTTGCTATAGCCAAATCTTAGGCTTCTTAAGACTTGTTTTACAATTGTGCATACCATCTTCATCCTATTCGTGTTGCGCTTGGACTTTCATTGATTCGACCGACACCATACACGCGGATTGCCGCTCAGCATACCGTCTCGACTATATGAAAGGTCACTAGCAATTCAAGCCATCTTGGACATGTAGGTGGTACAAGACGAGGCCCTTGCAGCTAAGGGTAGCTAGTCCTGCTCAAGTCCTCGAATCACCGACGGCGTGTTCATGCCTGCCTACCTTGCTCCCCTCCTAGGCCGATATGGTCCTGTGGCCCCAGGTTTCCGAATCGAAGGTGCGAAACCTTGCCGACAAGTTGTCCATGACCACGTACCTACGAGAACTCCTAGACTCAACGTAAATGCATGGCCTAACCGTCACAACTTAGCTTCCTTAGCTTTACTTCTTTTGCAGAGCCCAAAATAGGGTTGCCTTAGTGACTGACCTACAGTCCCTCATGTTTCCCTTCTCGGCGACTGACCTACAGTCCCGACTCTCGGTGACTGACCTACAGTCCCAACATGTTTACAGTGCTTCCATACTCTTACTGACTTTAACCCATGAATGGCTATTCATAGCCTTCAAGCATAACTTGCACCAAACGTGTTCTTTATGTGCCAACAGACCATGGCTAACTTTTCAACTGAACCAACCGTGGCTCGTGCCTTAAACCGATTTACATTTCGTGTAACACCATCGCCCAAGTCATGCTTTATATGACGAGCCTTGAGATCGTGGGACTATGTTGACTTGACAACCACAAAAAGAGCGGGACAGTGCTTAAAATGACTTCGATCGACCGGGATAACTTTGCCTAACTTAATTGTGCAACAACTTAACGAGCAAAGGCTGTGCCAAGCTTTGCCTCGAGGGAACGTGCCGTGCACGCGTTCGACTTGAACAACCAAGTTATTTGCGTGCTTAGACTTATGCCACAAGCTGTGCTATGCAGCTTAACCCGTGGGACGAGTAAAGGCTAGGCCAAGCCTTGGACGATGGGACCGTGCATGCTTTATCAAGCATTCATGCGGGCGACGCCTATGACTTAGGCTGAGTTCTTAACTTCATGGCAACTTAAACCAACTTTTCTTCTCCCAAGCCACGGGACGAAGGATCGAGTGTCATTTTGAAAGCATGCTGAACAACATTTCTAAGCCGACTGTGGGACCTTTTTCCATGTTCTAATACCTTCCGACCCGACTTGGGATTATTCTCTTAGCTATGTGGATGCGTCTCTTTTATTATCAAGCCTACTTGTGCATTTGAAAAACTTTCGTTTTGTTAGTGTGAAGGCCAAGCTGAGGCAAGCTCACCGAAGCCACCCACCTGAGCGAGGAGTCGCCTCGACCGAGCGGGTCTTCGAGCAGCCGTTGCAGGGTTAAGTTCGAACACCATCGGCATTTCGATTCCTCCGATTGACTCAGCGGGATGGGGTACTACAGAACAAGTTACGTTGTTGTTATTGTTATTATTATTATTATTATTATTATTATTATTATTATTATTATTATTATGAACAACCCCAAACATTTTTAGATTTTTATTTATTATTTATCTGGAACATCAGATTTATTTTTTGGTTTGCAATATCTTCAATTTTACGAGTATTTTACTATGACATGTATTATTTTGAATACTATATTTTGTTGTTTTACTTCTTGAATTTTGTGTTGATAATACTATGTTCCGTCGTCCATAAAAAGAATTATATGAGTATTAAGCTATAGGGCACCGTTTTTAGAGTTTGCCTCAGGTCTCAAAATTTAAAATCCAGCACTGATAGTAGGGGGACAAGAAAGTGCATGCATTCCTATATAAAATTCATTTTTGAAAATATAAATCCAAATCTTCTCCCAATTTACGTATTACCAAACACATCTCTCAAAGCAAACTAGATATAGGAAGAATCAGATGGTAAATTCTTTTCAATTTGTGATTAAACGAGTACGTAAAGACGAACACAAAAATAAAACAAAATGGCATGACACAAAATTGTGAGCCATTGTTGGTGGTATGCATAGTTGTTGAGGCAAAATTAAAACCCCAAAAAAAAAAAGAGAAATGGGAATTTTTTTTCTTTTAAGAAATTGATGTAAGAAATCATGAGGAAGCATCTCATTTATGTAGGTACGCTTACATCCAGAGCAGATCTATTGTCTCCAAACAAAAATAATATATTCCAATCATATGCCCTCTTATAAAAATGTGGATCTCATCAATTTCAATATAAAAAAAATCCAAACCGATGGGACCCATATTCTTATAAGAGAAGAGAGAGAGTTGGAATACGAAATTTGGGGACGTCAGATCTGCTTTAGCTTACATCAAATAGATTAGCATAAATTAACAAATTAACAACCAACCTCACTTCTGAGATTTATATATAATTAATAATGAGTTACCATTTTCTAGGTTTGGTGTTTTGACGAAAATGGCAAACGTCTAGAAATGAATAGAGACTCCATTTTCCGATTATGCCAATGCTAACTAACAACACTCAATTATTTCCTCCCATTCCTTAGATGTTTACAAAAGCAGCAAAAAAATCCCCAAAAATTCTGGTTGGTCAAAATTTACATACTTCCCATAACAAGAAGAGTAATGCTACGTGGACCCCGGTTTTGGCCCACAGTTTTGGCCCGCAGTCCACGTGGCACTCTCTTATTGGTTTATTCTGGTGGACGGGCCCCACGTTAACGCGGGGGGGGGGGGGGGGGGGGGGGGGGGGGGGGGGGGGGGGGCTGTGTCTTTGTGACACGTTGCCCGCAGTCACGCCCCGCGGGCCAGGACCGCGGGCAACTTAGGAAACAGAAGAGGGGAGGGGCTTCCTCTGTTGCCTCTCTTTCTCAAAGTAGAGCCAAACTCTGCCAACCCAAAAACCTAAATCTCTTTTGTGGTGTGACTCGTGAGCAGCAGGACCACAGAACATGCTCAGGAATTGAATGCCTCTCTACCACAGAGGGGTCAAGCGTAGGTTTTAGTTAGGTTTCAACCGGAATCAAAGACAATGGTGGAGTCGAAACGACTCAAATATGTCATTCATTTCGGGACTCGAAAAGTAATTTTCATAACGCTAGTCCAACAAGCATTCTAGAAAGTTTGGACAAAGAGAGATCCCGCAAACTACAACCCAAACTAGATGCACAGATGAAGGTTCATGACCCGAACCTCGTCTTTTCCAATAATGGTGCAAATGCATATGCAGTTTCAAATTTGAATCAGAACAAGTCTAAAAAAGCAATGAGACGGACACGAAAACACGAAAACGACAGAAACAAAAGTAGGCTATCCCCACCACCATCGCCAACAAATATCAAGCTTCAAGAACACAGCTCATAACATATTTATTAGAATGTCAAACTATGAGGAAATAAACACTAGATTCGCTCTTACTGCAAAAAAAAAATATTGATCTGACGCTGAGCCTCCTTGAAGAGGAGGCTGCTTGATGAGTAGCAAGAATAATAAAGTTGCATCTATTTGGCTATATTGAGTTCGACAGCAGTAATAGGAAATTGATAATAGAGGGATAACAAAGGAGTAGTCAATAGAACCTAAACTTCTACTTCTTCACTGCGCCATTGGATGCTCCAGCGGGTGCAGCAGCAGCACTGGAAGGGTTGAGTTCGTCCCAGGCCTCGATCCATGTGACCATGGCC
This sequence comes from Iris pallida, assembly GCA_029216955.1. Taxonomy (NCBI): domain Eukaryota; kingdom Viridiplantae; phylum Streptophyta; class Magnoliopsida; order Asparagales; family Iridaceae; genus Iris; species Iris pallida. Next base: position 9,259,660 of record JANAVB010028820.1, read on the forward strand.
TCGGCTAGCTTGTTGAAGTAAGGATCCACCTTCCCGAGCTTCTCCTTGACCTGCTTCGAGAGCTCGATGTAGCACTTCTGCACGGTGGTGCACTCCTTCGAGAGGGTCGCTGACTGGAAGAAGGGGATCAGCTCCTCCTGCCAGAAGATGCCGTTGTATTCCTTCTTGAGGTTGACAAATGGGTTGCTGGCCTTGCTGTGCCAAATGTAGGGCAGACCCGTCTTCACTCCCAGTCCCAGGTGGTCACAGATCACCTGTGAAATCAATCAGGTGTTTTAACAATATATTCAATACAAACATTTCCTACTGCTAGAAGAGAATTAATTAGGATTTCTGCTGAGTTACATACAAGATAATGGCAAATTATATTTTGGTTCAGCTCACATAAAAAAAACATGACTTAATTGCACTTTGATACCCTCAACTATTCCTGTTTTTCAACTTGATACCCTAAACTTTTTTTGTAACAAGTTGATACCCGAAAAAAAAATTTGGACGAAAATACCCTTGGTCAAACTTGAAAATTACCCCCCCCCCCCTCCCGCCCCGCGCCCCCTCCGGCCACCCCCCCTCTCGCTTCCGGCCACCCGCCCCCGCCTCTCCCCCTAGGGCACGGCAGCGTGGGAGGAGGGGGGGCTGGGGGAGGGTGGACGGAAGCGGGAGGGGGGGGGGGCCGGAAGCGGGAGAGGGGGGTGGCCGGAGGGGGGCGGGGCGGGAGGGAGGGGGGGCTGGGGCTGTGCGGGAGGAGGGGGTGGCCGGAGTGGGGCCGGGAGGGGGAGGGGAGAAGGGGAGAGGGAAGGGATAAGGGCATTTTCGAAATTTTTAAAATTTTAGGTATGAAGTTGAAAAAAAAAAATAATAGTTGAGGTATTAAGTTGTTGAGTAAAATAGTTTAGGGTATGAATTTGAAAAATCGGAATAGATGAGGGTATCAAAGTGCAATTTAGCCAAAAAAACATAAGATGGTTAGCGGATGGCAGCGGGCAAGAAGGGAAGGGAAGCAATCACAATACCCAAGCCAAGACAATCAGACTCTCCAATTCCAGGACCAGATCCACCCAAATTACATTATATACGTACATATATAGTCATACAGCTCACGAGGAGCCAGTGTTGCACAGGTATGAGTAATAACATGAAATAGGTTGGGGACATGAACACGGCACCAATTTTAGGTTGTCTTAGTGTATTTTGAAGTGTATATATCAATTAAATACATGTCAACACAGAATGTACACGGTGTTGACTTTTGGAGTGACCATGCTTCTAGTTGAGACATGAGTGACATGTCGAGCTTCAAATTCTCAACTGCTATTCTTTAACACTTCTGATTTGAGTTAATATTTGGTTACATCTCCGAACTTATAATATTTACTCGTAAGTACCAACCATGTATCTAGGCAAAATTAGCCATATTCTGAAACTGTGAAAATACTTTCAACTATTCAATCTTGAGTGTAGGCTCCAGTTTTACTCAACTGGCAACAGTTCAAAATGAGTCAAGATGCGTAGCACATGAAAAGTTGGAATATGTTAATTGAATGTGGCAGTATTGGCTCACCTTGGTGCACCATCCTGCCCACATATCGTCATAACGCCCGATAGGCTGGCCATCACCCATGAGCCCAAAGTACATTGCAGGGCCTATAAGCTCTCGGTCAAAGGCCAGATTCATCCCGCACATAGGGAACAAAGTTCCCTTGGGGATAGTAAGAACAGCATCGACAAACCTGATAAGATAATACATAGAAATTTATAATGCAAGTGTTCCTTGGGATTTACTGGAAACAACTACCCTTCAAATCCAATGTACAAGCTTACGGTACCTGTTGTTTCTTTCCAAAGGCTTGACAAGCTGAGTTGGAGCATCGTAGTCAGGAATGTTAAGCCAAAGTCCATGAGAAACAGCAGTTTTAACACCTTCCCTAAGGCTGAAAGGATATCCACGAACAAAGTCTGTCCCCTCACGGTATGGGTCATAGAGAGTATTGAAGAAGAATGGGGTAGACGGACTCAAGAGATTCTCTATGTGCTGCTTAAGAGCATTGATCTCTTTGCCAGAGGGATCTTTGGCAACCTGTTTACAAAGTATTAAGAATAAGAAACACAAACAATAAAAAAAAATAATGATGATGGACGACTACTTAGTGTAAACAGTTCAATAGAGTTCACAAGAATGAAGAGCACAAAATTACAAAACATTAAGCACAGAAAACTGGATAATTCTATTTGTAAAGTGATATCAGCAAGTTTAATAATCAAACAAGTGGAAGGTAATAAAATAAAATCAGATTATATATGTATAGATAGATCTTCTAAGTAGTGTGAAGTTCACAAGTTATACACCCAATAAGTTTTGAATTTTCAAATATTTACCAATAAAAGATTAACAGATTATATTTAATGTCAAGTGGATCATGATGTTGATGTTGTTTGACTTCAAATTTTGTACACGAGATCTATAAACGAGATGAGTGACATTCATAAGTCTTATTAAGTGTCTATCCTAAGTCAACAAGGCATGTGCTCCAGCATGTGCCAACATTTAATTTCAAATGTTAGTCCAACAAAAAAACTATAGTTATTGGCTGTAATTTCTGAAAACAACCTAAGCAAATAAACAGATGATAATTCCAGATAATAAGTTCCTTCACTAATTGGGGTAAGAATCGTGTCCCATGCATTAAGTTTCATTTGAAGTGATCGAAAATGACAGCAGCCAGAAGAGAATAAAGCCAATTTAAAGCTGTGAACAAGGTATAGAAGAAATAATAAGACCAAAAATACCTATCAATCCTTTAGATACTTAATGCAGAGTATCTTAAGGAGAAAAATAAGACTGTTTATAGTACCCTATATAATATGAGAAATTATTCAGTGGGACAGGCTCACCACGTGGCAGTGGTGAATGGTGAGCACGTCAAATGGTATAATGACAGATGGTAAAATATCATACTATGGTATAAAGGCATATGGTATAATAATATTGGACAGGCTCACCAAGTCCCATTGAATAATTTCTCCTATAATATACTGCCGACGGGACTCTTAACAACAAAATTGAATAACCGAAATGCAGGTAGAGCCATGAAGTAATTGAAACATTGCGACGAACAAATTAAATTAACAGATCCGGTAACCAAACAATAATGAAGTTCTCCAAGACATTGAAGCCATAGAGGTACTTAATCAAGCAAGTAAGCTAAGCAAGAGTACCCTTTAACAACTTTAGTACCTTATTGATTCAGATATAAAATTGACAAGGACATAGATTTTTAGTTTGTGATAAAATTGTATGATACCAAATCACCAATGATTAGTCAACACAAAGGAGCGATCTTGTGCACATTACAATGGTGATAAAGACCCCACTCATACCAAATAAGAGGATGTTGACTAGCCTAATTAATACAAACTAGAAAGCTACATATCAAAATGCATATTTGTGGTCAATATTTAAAAAAAAAAAAAAAAATAGACACATCATTGTTATCAATATTTAAAAAAAAATGCACATGAAGATTATATATCTTCCAAATATAGAACCCTTTAAAACAACAATCTTTTTTACTCAAATCTGAACTAAGGTTGACAACAACAAAGCCACAAACATAATTTCCAAAAGATTCCATAAATTTTTTAAGTAAATAAAAAGCCCCATCAATCTAAAACTTACAAAAAAAAAAAAAAAAAAAAAAAAAAAAAAACTAGATCGCAGTTTCCTACTAAAACTCAAAAAATACCCTAAATTAACCAGAAAATCTCGAAAACAAAAGGACAAGAATGCAAGTTCCCATCTTTCTTACTCCCATTACCACATCCAGATCTCAACTCGACATGAAAGAAAAGAAGAAAAATAACAATCTAATTTAGATCCAAAAATATCATCCAGATCTAAATTATACATGAAATACTCAATCTTTCTTACTCCTAAATGATCAAAATCCCATTTTGAAATTGAAAAACCATTATAATAATAATAAGAAGAAGAAGAAGAGAAACACACAAAATTTCCCAGATCAAAGGAATCCACAATAAAGGTTCAATCTTTGCTCCTCCGAAGTAATGAAGATCGCATCTTTCCCCCATACCACACCCCAACCCAGATCTCAATTCCCTAGCAAAAACTCCAGAATCAAAATCCCATCTTTCTCCCACTTCCGGCCCCCAAAACCCTAGGAATCAAAAACCCAGATCTCAAATCCAAAAGCAATGAAAGTGAGTGAACTCACGAAGCAGTCGTCGTCGATGGTGAAGATGTACTTCTTCTTGGACACCATGTAGCCGAAGCAGCGGCAGGCGGAGTCCTTGAAGGAGATGCAGGAGGCCTTGGGCCCGAGGATCCGGTTGATGTCGTTCCGGTTGTAAAGCTCGTAGTCGAAGCCCTCCGGGACCTTGATCACCTTCGAGGGGTCCCCGTCCTGGACTATGATGAGGTGGTACTGCTCGAAGAAGGGCCTCCACATCTCCAGGAAGTCGAGGTTGCGGATCGTCGGGATGACGATGTCGAGCTCGTCCTTCAGAAGCGGAGTGTTCGGGACCGACGCCATTGCTGAGCTCTCCGGACCTCTCTCTCTAGAAAGAAAATGCTAAAGAAGCGATTTTTTGCTTCTGTGAGAGGGAGAGATGGCGATGGGGGAGAAGGAAGGGGTTGTGTATTGTGCTTATATAACGGTTCGTGGGGAGCAGGGAAACGCGTTTATGGGAAACGTATTTATGGGAGGGTTCCTTTGCAGGGATGAAAAGTGTGTATACATGTGAATTTTTTTATTGTTTATTTTTTAAAGTTTGATATATTTTTTAAAGTTTGCACCGAAAATCTTCTTGGCTGGAATCCAACCGCGGTAAGGTATGAATGTGTATAAAAATTATGAACAATTGATCCAAATTATATGTAATGCAGCGTGAAAAGTCTCGTGTGTTATGCCGGTCATTGCGGGGAGGTGTGGGAATGTGTGTGTGTGAAAATTGAAAGACAATAGACCCAAATAATACAGAAAATTTACTGTACAGATAATAATTTAATAGAAATTATCTACAATGATAAATTTTATCGAAGTTAGATTTAACGATACATTCCGACACACAGTGTGTCGGAAAATTGGGCACGTCCAGTTTTCGACACACCGAAGTCCAATTTCCGACAGACCGTGTGTAAGCCCCTGTTTTTCAATTTTATTTTTATTGGTGCTAATTAAATTTTTTATGTCATTTATAGCCTTAAAATAATTATTAGGATTTTTAGGAACTTTTCTATAATTTTTAAATGAGTTTTTAAGTAGAAAATATTGATTTGTAATTTTCTAAAATATTTTAATATCGTTTTGCAAATTTTTGAAATGTTTTATATATCAGTTTGTAATTAAAGAAATATTTTTAAATAGGAAATGCAAATTCTGTTTTGCATTTTCTCACTAATAATTCAATTATGCAAATTCCCAAACCTAGAGGACCCTAGTGCTAACTACCCGAACCCCCCCCCCCCCCCCCCCCCCCCCCCACACGACCACTCTCTCTCTCTCTCCTCTGCCTCACCCACCTACTCCGCTGCCCCGAGCTGCCCCGCCAACTGCCCCCGCCTTTCCCGGCCAAGTCCACCGCCTCAGCCCCCCCTATAAAAACCCCCTCTCTCCCCTGACCTAAACCCTAAACCCTAACCCTAAATTCTCCCCACAGCCACCGACGACCCCCTTCTTCCCCGACGCAACCTAAAACCCTAACCCTTCTCCGACGAACCTCGCCCAGCCCCACCGTCGACTTCCGCCGCCCCCAACCACCATCAGTCGACGCGCGGGGACGAGGCGACCCCAGCGCCACCGGAGCGCCACCGTCCCGACCACTTCTCCGCCGTCGAGCCCCTTCGAAAATCCTCCAATCGCCGGACACGTGAGTAGCGGGATCAAAATCGTGTCGTGCGTGTCTCGTCTTCACGCACGAGACTCGCCAGGACACGACGAGCTTCGTGCTGTGCTCGGACACACGAGACCGAGCTCGTACGTGTCGTGCTAAGCGGGGACACGTTGTTACCTGTGTCCTTAACTGTCAGGACACAGGACAGTTGTTGTTATTTTTTTTATTCATTAAACCAACCTAAACTAAATACAATGAACAAAACCCTAACCCTTAACACGAGCAGCGGGCTGACCCCCTGGCCAGCCCGACCTAGCCTAACCCCCCCCCCTCCCCCCCCCCCCCCCCCGCTCTGTTGGCTCGGGTTCGAGCCCCTGCCACTGCTGTCTTTGTTTCCTTTTTTTCTTTTTCTTTTCCTTTTTCTTTTTCTTTTATATATTTATATATATATGTATATACATATATTTGTATATATATGTATTAATATATATACTATATTTATGTATATATATTTGCTGTTTTTTTATATATATACATACTTCATTATTTTATGTATATATATATATATATATATATATATATATATATATATATATATATATATATATATATATATATATATATATATTATGTATACATACATATATGTATGTACATATATGTATAAAATATATATATATATATATATATATATATATATATATATATATATATATATATATATGTATTATGTATACATATATATTTATGTATATATATATTTTCTTGTGTATATATATTATTATATATATACTATTATATGTATATGTATACATTATTCTTGTATATATATTATATAGTTGAGTATTTTCTTATATTTATATATATATGTAATTTTTACATATATATATCCATTATGTAAATACCCCTATAATTATATATATATATATATATATATATATATATATATATATATGTATATATATATATATATATATATATATATATATATATTATTTTATATATGTATATTTCTTAGCTTAGTGTAAATTATCTTTATAAAATAATATTCATACTTTTATAGTTACTATGTAAAATTTTACCTTATTAAAATAATAATATTTATTTTGACTATTACCAAATTGTATTTTTATTGTATTTAAATTACTGCAACCATTTGGTGTCCAAGCCTAGCATGGGTATTTGGGCCCAAATGTGTTTTCACACATTCAAGACCTGTACAAGTCATATTGGACTTGATTCATGGCCTTGGGTCCTGTATTTGAACTTTGGTTCAAATTATATACATGGACAAAATACGCAGATAATTAATTATTGTGTGCAAATGCTGTTTTTGATTTTCTAAAAATACTTAAAGTACTGCTAAAATTATGGAAAAATAGTTTTTAGATACTATGTTAAGTTAGCTAATTTAGTATAATTTTTGTAGTATTTAAATTACTGTTTTGCCACTAATTTGGCATATGAAACCAAAAACTCATTTTCTGTATACTTAGGAAACCTGATTTTTATTAAATATTTGTACTGGTTAATAAATTCCAGAAAAATTATAATAAATTTCTATGATTAACAAAGATCACTTTGGTACTTTACTTTAAGAAAAACTAGACTTTTTGTCTACTTCAAAAATTGTTAGAACACAATGGACTTTTGATTTATTTATTGATTAATTACGACTTGTAGCTTTTTGTGTTATTTTGAGTTTTAGCCGTGTTGAACCCCACCCCTCACTAGTGTAAAGACCCTAGAAAGTTAGTTAAAGTAGTGTGTCGCTCCACATTGGTCTTCTAAGCTAAAGACATCATTTTGGCTAAGTGTCCAGTCACAAGTCGTATTTTACCAATTAGTGTCCTAGTGTTTAGCTTAGTATAAAAACTAAGTTATTGTATTTATTTCTACAGTGACGAGTTACCGGACATCCATAGCACTTTTATCGCAGCTTGTTTTGCTTTGCTTTGCTAGAGGCAAGTACTTTCTACGAACTTTACATATTGTCACATAAATGAACTGCAAACCCCACCATGTTAAATGCTGATCCTTGGGGTAGCAAGTTAGATCTCTACATATTGTACTTCCAGTTACTACCATGCTTAGAACTGTCTTTATGTATCTCTCACATGATAGAATACGGGTTATGGGAAAACTGATAGTAGTGTACGTGATCATACCCCCTCTACAGTACCGAGCAAAGTTTTATTTTATATGTTACTGCACCGTAGGCCTTTATCTCAAAGCTGTATTTGTGCGTATGTACATCTACCGCCTTTACACTTGTACGTATGTACATTTCATTATGTGCCCCAGCACATTTTACATCTATTGACCGATCACGTACCTACTACAGTTTTAAATATTACATATACAGCTGTTTCTATGACATATGTATCCTTGCCATGATAGACTATGTGATGCCATGTTTCCAGTTATTCCTCACATGTTCGTTTTCATATTTCATATGCTAGTTTGCTAGATTTAGTACTTGCTCCCGTCCTGACAGGATAACGTTGTAGGTGTCCTTACTGAGGAGGAGTTACTCTGCGACACCTATTATGGGGTGACTGCCGAGGACCCGGCTCTGCTTTACGAGGATGTTCCTGCGGGGAACCTCGCCTAGTTGTCTTTTGTTTACTTAGACTTTTGAGAGTAGACATGTATTAGACTATATCTTTTTGTAACTGGACATGTATCCAGTTTTACTTTGCAGTTCACTTGTACTTGGACATTTTACTATATACGACGACTTTTGTGTTTGGAGCATTTATGATTCTTCTTCCCTTATAGAACTGTTAGCACATTTAGTCTTATCCTGTTGTCTTTAGAACAGCTTACTACGTTTTATCTCAACGTAGGCTGGGCATGCCTCGGCCTGGCCCAACAACTTGGGTAGCGGGTCGTGACACCGTGTGTCGGAAATTGGACGTAGTCCAATTTTCTGACACACGGTCTGTCGGAAAGTCTACTGAGTCGGTTTGGGTCGTTTTGTGTGCACGATTTAGTTTTAGTGAGGGTTGGTTTAATGCTGCCGGTGGTTGGAGGAGTGGGTTGTGAATAATTGAGGAGAGAAGTGAGTAGAGAAGTGAGTAAAGAAGAGTAAAATGAGAAGAGTAAAGTGAGTTCTCAGTTGGCAGAATACAAACGAGAAGAAGAAGAAGAAGAAGAAGAGGAGGAGGAAAGAAGACTAATGGTTAGTAAAATTTGTTAAATATATTTTAATTATGTTTATTATTTATATCATGATTCTCTAACCCTTACATAAACACTAATCTAATGTATACCCTAATCCTTGTATAAAAATTAATTATAAAATAAATCTATTACATAAATGGTTAGTAAATCTATTGTATAAATCTATTATATAACCCCAACACTAATGTAGACCATAATCCTAACCTAATGTAGACCCTAATCCTAACCATTATCCTAACATAATGTATACCCTAATCCTAACCTAATGTAGACCCTAATATAGACCCTAATCCAAACCATTATCTAAACATAATCCAAACCTAACCATTATCTAATGTAGACCCTAACCTAACCTAAACCTAATGTAGACCCTAATCCTAACCTAATGTAGACCCTAATCCTAACCTTCACCCCAACCCCCTAAACTAAACCCTAACATAATCCAAACTTAAAACCGTTAACCCAAATCTTAACCCGTAAAGTAAATCGTAACCTAATCCAAAACCTTTTCCTAACCCTAATCCTTTCCTAACACGTGAACACACCCCTAACATAAACCAAATCCTTACCCTAATGTAAACCGAAACCCTAATATATCCTACTCTTAAATATGTGTTTTGACAACCATCATTTTACATATGGCTACCCAAAACGATGGTCATATACCAGGGGGGCCGACTACATAATTGATTAAGCAGCAACGCAAGTCGCACCTATGTAGTCTGATTTTTACTGGAGAGGTATATTAAATTTTAATTGTGTTAGTCAATAAAATTTTCATTTTATATGTTTAGTAATAACATAGTTTGTATGTTCTATATATAGCTATGTGATTATAAAAGGGAAGTGAGGTGTCGAGAACACAATACATGACGCTATGAGGGTCAACTTGGTTTTTGAAAGTTGACTAGTGATCAAGAAGCTTTATTGCACGTATTTGATTTTTATTACCTTGATCAAATATGTTTTCTACGTCACGATAGAGACTTGATTCTCAGTCTAGTGGAGCACTCGTGTCCCGGACGAAATACATTCCAGCTACCTTTTGGAGAAATGTCTATTGTGCTTAAAGATGTTGCAAATATTTTAGGTCTACCTATCACAGGTGAACCTATAATATTTGATGAGCAATTTTCTGCTGAAACAGCGATCACGACCTACCTAGGTGTGGAGGCACCAAAATTGAAAGGCAAAGGCCTAGTGTCGTATACATGGCTCCGTCAGAATTTTATGCACATAGATCGTATCGGTGACGAAGAAATCTCAGTTGATGAGGAAAGGGTAAGTATTACATTTGCGATTAATATTTGTGCACATAGATTATATATCAATTTAGTTTAGCTAATATAATGTTTTTTCATATTTTGTTCAGGTTATTGCATGCACCAGAGCCTATTTACTATGCCTTATTAATGCTTTTTTGTTTTTCGACGCATCAGATATGGTAAATTTACGGTTTCTATTATTTTTGAATGATTTGACGGAACCGACGAGTCATGCGTGGGGAGCGTCAATGCTGGCATACCTATACAATGCTATATCAGAATTTGTGCAGTTCCAGTCAAAGGACAAATTGATGAAAAATTTAAATGGATGCGCTACATTGATTCAGGTACGAAAATTGTTTGAATTTGGTATATATTTAAAATTTGTACACTTATATCATATATTTTTTAGGTTTGGTCCTACGAGCATTTTTCTATCGGTAGGCCACTTTCCCTTATCAGTAGCGACGCACATATATTTTCGGTTGCTTTATGGTGGACTACTGATGCGGTAGATCCCGCACATTGTGTTTACTCGGTTGCCCCGATATATCAGGGCCAATTTGATTCACTATAGATTTCAGAGGTAAATAAAAGTCACCATTCTATATCTATTTAGTATATTATGTTTTATTACCTTATAATTATCTGTCAAAAAATAGGTTCAAATGGTGCATTATTGTATTAATCCTTATCCTTCTGAGATAGAACGAACAACATATGAATTAAGTCTCCATAGGTTTTACATAATATACCATGGAGACATAATGTATCATTCAGCTGATCGGGTTATGCGGCAATTCGGTATGAAATAACATATACCCGAAGACCCGTCTCACTACAATCGTGGTAGAGGAAGTGCAACCGTAAGAGCTCGCAAATTAATTCCTGCTTGGAATTCCAGAATAGAGACGCATAACATCTCACATTTGTCTCAGAACATAGCTACTATGGAGGACTGTAAGTTATTTTAAAGTTAATATTTTTGCCATATTTTTCTCATAACATCTCACATATTTCGTATATGCAATAGCATACAGGAATTTTGCATATAGATCTTGGTGGGGATCTCCAGTTATAAGTAACAGACGCTACATATATCAGGCGCCTTGCTTCGAGCATAGAGCTATAGATTCTAGTCTGCGTGGATTTTATGAACATATAATAAGAACTGATGTAATTAATTATTTTTAGTTTACAATATTTTAGATTACAATATTTTAGCTTGCATAAGAACTAAAATAAAGTGTTATTATTTTAGGTTCCAGCTTTGGAGCAAGCATGTGATAACCCAGATCCTGAAGTCTTGAGAACGACAGTAAAAAACTTTCTGGATTGGGTGAAAGCGGATCCGGAGCCTCCGAACCCTCCGCTACATATTCCGCAAGACTATCATGTAGGCATTATTAGCCAACGTCAACCACTTCCCCGCAGGGTTAGGCACCATGTCACCCAACCGTTCCCCGATAGACAAGGAAGATAGACGAATATTTTGTACTTGTAATGTTTTGTTTTCATTTATATAAAAGTCTTTGACAAACTATTACAGTTACTTCACATGATGTTTCGTATTCATTCTCGTGGTTGATTTGTACAACTCCTTCTATTGTGTCCTAAACTATTGCAATTACTGCATCGGAGATCTCACTACCAAAATAAGTCATATTAGCGACGAAATTAGCGACGCCAACTTAAAACGTCGCTAATATTTTTGGATTTAGCGACTCCTAAAGAATGCGTCACAATACGTCGCTGATAGCGACAAACAGCGACATATTGCGACTACCTTTAGTGTAATAAAAATCAACGTCGTTGATTTGTCGGAAAACGTCGCTAGTTTTATTAGTTCAGCGACGTTTAGCGTCGCAACTATTAATAAGTCGCCGAATATTAAATGCTTACCGACGCTTTGCGACGTATTTTTGGACGTCGCTAATATATGATAAAAGGGTTTCCTCAGGTCCAACTTTTCATTTCTCCCTCTCCACAAATTTTATTTTCCCGCCCCTCTTCCCCGACCTCGACGACAGCCACCCCCTTCCCTCCGGCGCCGCTCATCCTCCTCCTCCACCGTGATCCCCTTCTCCTCCCTCCGGCGAGCCCGTTCTCCTCCTCCTCCTCCACCGCGAGCCCCTTCTCCTTCTCCACCGCGAGATCCTCCTCCTCCTCCACCACCGCCAGGAGACTGAAGGTAAACCCTAACCCTAATTGAGGTGTTTTTTGTGTCCAAAATGGACACGGAGACACATTACGACCATGTGTTCACTGATACAGTGTGTTCGTGAGGTTTTGGACATTTTGTGTCCATTTGTTGGACACGTGGACACCCCCAAGCTTGCATATATATGTATTTCACCTCTGTACACTTAATCCCCTCCTCCTCCACAACCGAACTTGTCCTCCTCCTCCTTCTCCACCACCGCGAGGAGACTGAAGGTAAACCCTAACCTAATTGAGGTGTTTTTCGTGTCCAAAATGGATACGGGGACATATTACGGCCATGTGTTCACTGATACAGTGTGTTCGTTAGGTTTTGGACACTTTGTGTCCATTTGTTGGACACGTGGACACCCCCAAGCTTGCATATATATGTATTTTACCTCTGTACATTTAATCCCCTACATACACTTGTGTATTTTCGTATTAATTTGGATTTGCATATTGGGTTTGGGTTTCGATATAGTGTTTGATACATTGTTTCACCTTGCAACATTCCTACACTTATTTTAGACAACAAGTATATGAACCAATTAGTCAACATCTATTTGTTGAAGTATGGTACTCCATTCTTCGTAAGTTCTAGCTATATATGTCTCTCAAGATCCAATACTCAAAAATCCCAAGAAGAAGAAGAAGAAAAGAATAAAATGACATCGCTCAACACCCTATGACAACTCTTTGTAGAATTGTGTTAAAGTGTGAGTTCTACAGTATGAGTTCTACAGTATGGTTCTCTTTGTAGAATAAAATGACATCGCTCAACCCTATCGATCCTCCATACAAGTCTTCCTTCATCTATTGTCTTAAAGTGTGAGTTCTACAGTATGGTTCTGTTTGGTGAATTGTGTCTTATTATAGTCCCTACAGCCATTCGACTGGCGAGGCAGAAACTATGTAGTCATAGATAAAGTTGACTATCATCCGACCCTCATCCCTCGGCAATAATGATACGACAACCAACCGGAGAGGCAAGGACATAGTCCCTGCATCCATTTGGATTAGTAAATGTGAATATGGGGTTTGGATTCATGGTGTATATGTTCACTGTCTCAAGGACATAGTCCCTGCAGCCATTCGACTGGCGAGGCAGAAACTATGTAACCGTAGATAAAGTTGACTATCCTCCGACCCTCATCCCTCGGCAATGATGATACGACAACCTATCACTATATCTTATATAGTAGTAGATGATGTCTTAGTATTACATTATGTGAGTTCATCTTGATTCTGTTACATTCTTCAGATACTAGATACGATAAGAACATATACTACACCATATGTACAGAACATAGATGATTCACACTAATGTATGCTAGAATGAATCTTGGGTTGTGTTCTGAGCCATCCGTTCTCATACTTGGCAAAAAATCGAATTATTTGTGAACACATGGCCGTAATGTGTCTCCGTGTCCAGAGGAGTCCAAATTTCGTACCTCCGCTACATGATGGTTCCTTTAGTTAGCTTGCTTATGTTACAATTATATTATTTGTGACTATCGATCTTACCAGATGGCACCCATGACCCGAGGAGCGGCACGTCGTTTGAAGAAAACAGTGAATGCTGAGGTGGCTCCTCCAACAGTTGAGGAGAAAGTGGCACCGGTTGCTAGTGAGACCGGAAGTTCTATTCATCCAGCACCGGTAGCTAGTGAGACCGAGAGTTCTCTTTATGCAGTCCTTGCAAGGGACGACATCTCTCCTCGCGCCAAAAATCTCGCTTTTTCGAGGTGGTTGCGTGAACGTATCACTGAGCGTTTGCGTGAGCAGCGTGGTTCTCATTAGCTATTAGTACTTATTTGTATTAGACTATTTGTATTGGATTATTTTTGTATTAGACTATTTGTATTGGACTACATATATGAATTAGAACTGTGTCAATCTCTGGATTATATTGGACTACGACACCGCGGTAACATAGTCCTTGCAGCCATTCGACTGGCGAGGCAAAAACTATGTATCCGTAGATAAAGTTGACTGTCCTCCGACCCTCATCCCTCGGCAATGATGATACGACAACCAACCGGAGAGGATACTCTGAGAGATCCATCTGAGAGGGACGTATACTCTGAGAGATCACTTTTACAAGAATGATATCAGTAGTGGGATTGAGTGCTGGAGGAGATATTATCAGAGTATACGTCCTACTCAGATGGGTCTCTCACCGTTACTATTTTTTCCTGACAGCATGGTGGATGTGCTTCGTCCACAGATTCTTGCTCCGAGCCAAAACTTTGTCCCGGAGCTCAAGTGGACATCTTTGGTGCAGAGCTCGAGTGTGAGGTTCCTGACAGCATGGTGGTCTCCTTTGTTAAAGTATCCGTGCTCGTCCCACATTGGTTGCAGAGCTCGAGTGTGAGGTTCCTGACAGCATGGTGGCCTCCTTTGTTAAAGTATCCGTGCTCATCCCACATTGGTTGTGGGACGAGCACGGATACTTTAACAAAGGAGACCACCATGCTGTCAGGAACCTCTTACTCGAGCTCTACACCAAGGATGTCCACTTGAGCTCTGGGACAAAGTTTTGGCTCGGAGCAAGAATCTGTGGACGGAGCACATCCACCATGCTGTCAGGAAAAAATAGTAAAGGTGAGAGACCCATCTGAGTAGGACGTATACTCTGATAATATCTCCTCCAGCACTCAATCCCACTACTGATATCATTCTTATAAAGGTGATCTCTCAGAGTATACGTCTCTCTCAGATGGATCTCTCAGAGTTTCCTCTCCGGTTGGGTTGTGTTCTGAGCCATCCGTTCTCACAGAGGGTCCTATTTTGGATTCTATATTTTGTATTTTGGTTTCTGTATTTTGTATTTTGGTTTCTGTATTTTGTATTTTGGTTTCTGTATTTTGGTTTCTGTATTTTGTATTTTGTATTTTGGATTCTGTATTTTTTATTTTGGTTTCTGTCTTTTGGCTCCAGCTCCATTTGCATTAATCTACGGTACGACATGGTGATCAGGACATAGTCCCTGCAGCATTCGACTGGCGAGGTAGAAACTATGTAGCCGTAGATAAAGTTGACTGTCCTCCGACCCTCATCCCTCGGCAATGATGATACGACAACCTATCAGAATCCTAGACTCTCTTTCGCTTCTTGCATATTGACCCAGATTCTAATCTCTCATTTCCCTCCGGGTCCACTCTACTCCCAATCTCTTCCTCTTTTATACACGGATCTACAGAATCAATACCATCCAAGGAAGGCCAAACTGAATCAGCATTGTCTTCCGGATCGTCCTCATCAAGGCATAACGGGCTGCTCAGCGTGCCCAGCTTCTTCAACTTCTCGCTGGCTGCAGAGTCGAAATGGGAACGGGTCCTCTTTGTCGGCCTGGAGCTCTGACTCGCACTCGTCGCCGCGCTACTGGTTTCCTCTCCTCCTCTGACGCGGGTCATAAGAAGAAGAGGTACAAAATTTCTTTTCTTATGACCCGCGTCAGAGGAGGAGAGGAAACCAGTAGCGCGGCGACGAGTGCGAGTCAGAGCTCCGGACCGGCAAAGAGGATCCGTTCCCATTTCGACTCTGCAGCCAGTGAGAAGTTGAAGAAGCTGGGCACGCTGAGCAGCCCGTTATGCCTTGATGAGGACGATCCGGAAGACAATGCTGATTCAGTTTTGCCTTCTCCTCTTCTCCACCATGGCTATGGACCCATCTGCTCCTCCCCTCTCTCAGCCACATATGATATCTAGCTCAAGTGTAGAGTCGGGGGAGAAGAAGTGGACAGGAAGAGGAGGGGAAGCAGCACAGCCGACGGCATGACCCAGAGGAAGTACAGAGGTTTTCTTCAACATACGTAGGAGAACTATAAGGATATATCTTTTCACAATATGTCATCTTGTCAAAGACCCTTAATGTGACAACCATGTTACCGCGGTATCGGAAGACTAACATGTCATAATTTTCTAAGCCGTGTTTTTTTACATAATCCTTCCAATTTTTTCCTCCTATGTCATAATCTTGCATTATTACATAGAACTGAAATCCGGTTGGAGGATTATGTTAAAACACACGGCTTATAAAATTATGACATGTTAGTTTTCTGATACCGCGGTAACATGGTTGTCACATTAAGAGTCTTTGACAAGGTGATATGTTGTGAAAAGATATATCCTTATAGTTCTCCTACGTATGTTGAAGAAAACCTCTGTACTTCCTCCGGGTCATGCCGCCGGCTGTGCTGCTTCCCCCTCCTCTTCATGTCCACTTCTTCTCCTCCGACTCTATACTTGAGCTGGATATCATTTGTGGCTGAGAGAGTCAAATAAGAAGAAGGGAAGTAGGGAGGAGCAGATAGGTTCAGAGCCATGGTGGAGGAGAGGAGAAGAAAAATGCTTGATCAGAACTTGAGGTGGAAAAGTTGTGACGTTGATAGCGTGAGAGAGGGAGAGGGTGGAAAAGATCTTCTCCTCCGACTCTACACTTGAGGTGGATATCATATTTTGGTTTCTGTATTTTGGCTCCAGCTCCATTTGCATCGGTACGACATGGTGATCAGGACATAGTCCCTGCAGCCATTCGACTGGAGAGGCAGAAACTATGTAGCCGTAGATAAAGTTAACTATCCTCCGACCCTCATCCCTCGGCAATGATGATACGACAACCTATCACTATATCTTATATAGTAGTAGATAATGTCTTAGTATTACATTATGTGAGTTCATCTTGATTCTGTTACATTCTTCAGATACTAGATACGATAAGAACATATACTACACCATATGTACAGAACATAGATGATTCACACTAATGTATGCTAGAATGAATTTTGGGTTGTGTTCTGAGTCATTCGTTCCCATATTTTGTGTGATTGTTGTAGACTTGGTTATAGGGACTGAAACCTGTGTACAGCGAGAAATGGACATTCTGTGATTGTTTGGATCCTATTCTACAGTGAGAAATGGTTATCTTTTTAAACTGCAGGGAGAAATGGATATTCTGTATTTTATTTTTTTATTTTTTTACAGATTTAGCGACGTTTACCGACGTTCTCCGACCCTCATCCCTCGGCAATGATGATACGACAACCTATCACTATATCTTATATAGTAGTAGATGATGTCTTAGTATTACATTATGTGAGTTCATCTTGATTCTGTTACATTCTTCAGGTACTAGATACGATAAGAACATATACTACACCATATGTACAGAACATAGATGATTCACACTAATGTATGCTAGAATGAATTTTGGGTTGTGTTCTGAGCCATTCGTTCCCATATTTTGTGTGATTGTTGTAGACTTGGTTATAGGGACTGAAACCTGTGTACAGCGAGAAATGGACATTCTGTGATTGTTTGGATCCTATTCTACAGTGAGAAATGGTTATCTTTTTAAACTGCAGGGAGAAATGGATATTCTGTATTTTATTTTTTTGCAGATTTAGCGACGTTTACCGACGTCCTCCGAACCTCATCCCTCGGCAATGATGATACGACAACCTATCACTATATCTTATATAGTAGTAGATGATGTCTTAGTATTACATTATGTGAGTTCATCTTGATTCTGTTACATTCTTCAGATACTAGATACGATAAGAACATATACTACACCATATGTACAGAACATAGATGATTCACACTAATGTATGCTAGAATGAATTTTGGGTTGTGTTCTGAGCCATTCGTTGATAGCGACTCCGAAAGTATGCGTCACAATACGTCGCTGATAGCGACAAACAACGACATATTGCGACTACCTTTAGTGTAATAAAAACCAACGTCGTTGATTTGTCGGAAAACGTCGCTAGTTTTATTAGTTCAGCGACGTTTAGCGTCGCAAAGATTATTACGTCGCCGAATATTAAACGAATACCGACGCTTTGCGACATTTGCGGACGTCGCTAATTTCTGATAAAAAGGGTTTCCTCGGTTCGACTTTTTATTTCTTCCTCTCCCCAAATTTTTTTGTTCCCGTCCCTCTTCCCCGACCTCGACGACAGCCCGACCCCCTTCCCTCCGGCGCCGCTCATCCTCCTCCTCCACCGTGAGCCCCTTCTCCTCCCTCCGGCGAGCCCCTATCACTATATCTTATATAGTAGTAGATGATGTCTTAATATTACATTATGTGAGTTCATCTTGATTCTGTTACATTCTTCAGATACTAGATACGATAAGAACATATACTACACCATATGTACAGAACATAGATGATTCATACTAATGTATGCTAGAATGAATTTTGGGTTGTGTTCTGAGCCATTCGTTCCCATACTTGGCAATTAGGCCATTCGACTGGCGAGGCAGAAACTATGTATCCGTAGATAAAGTTGACTGTCCTCCGACCCTTATTCCTCGGCAATGATGATACGACAACCTATCACTATATCTTATATAGTAGTAGATGATGTCTTAGTATTACATTATGTGAGTTCATCTTGATTCTGTTACATTCTTCAGATACTAGATACGATAAGAACATATACTACACCATATGTACAGAACATAGATGATTCACACTAATGTATGCTAGAATGAATTTTGGATTGTGTTCTGAGCCATTCGTTCCCATCCTTAGCAATTAAGCCATTCGACTGGCGAGGCAAAAACTATGTATCCGTAGATAAAGTTGACTGTTCTCCGACCCTCATCCCTCGGCAATGATGATACGACAACCTATCACTATATCTTATATCGTAGTAGATGATATCTTAGTATTATATTATGTGAGTTCATCTTGATTCTATTACATTCTTCAGATACTAGATACGATAAGAACATATACTATACCATATGTACAGAACATAGATGATTCACACTAATGTATGCTAGAATGAATTTTGGGTTGTGTTCTGAGCCATTCGTTCCCATACTTGGCAATTAAGCATGTGAAATAGAACTGATTATGTTTAGTTTGTCTTACGAACCAGATTTGGACATTGCTAGAATGATTGTTGTAGACTTGGACATTATGTGAATTTTGGGTTGTGTTCTGAGCCATTCTGACAACCATATTTTGTGTGATTGTTATAGACTTGGTTATAGGGACTGAAACCTGTGTACAGTGAGAAATGGACATTCTGTGATTGTTTGGATCCTATTCTACAGTGAGAAATAGTTAGCTTTTTAAAATGCAGGAAGAAATGGACATTCTGTATTTTATTTTATTTTTATTTTTTTTGCAGAATTAGCGACGTTTACCGACGTCCTCCGATGTAATAGTGCGTCGGTAGACGTCAGTAGATAATTAATATTATCCAGTCTACCGACGTTTAGCGACGCCTTTATTTGTCGCAGGACGTCGGTAAACGTCGGTGTACGTCGGTAATTAACCCAAGAAATTCCCAGGATTTATCGACGTCTAGCGACTTTGTATATGTCACTAAATCATCGATGACTCGACAGTAATTCGTCGGTACATTTACCGACTTGTAGCGACACTAAATATTACGTCGCAAAGAGCGACGACACGACGGTGGATGTCGGCATTATACCGACGTATAAATACGTCGGCGAACGTCGGCAATTGCGACGTTTGGCGACGTTTATATGATCAGCGACTTACATTTTTGCGACCAGCCCGAAACGTCGGTAATTTCGTCGCGAATTATTTTTAGCGACGAAAATTGTTGTTTTAGCGACGTCTTTAGGCGTCACTAAAATGACTTATTCTGGTAGTGTCTCTTGAAGATTGATCATTCGCCATAGTACGGTTCTTCTTTGGTCTTTCGGCTTTGCGTCGTACATCTGGTACTCTAATGTCGCCTTTAACCAATGCACTTTGAATGTTGTAAGGGACTGAAATTGGCTCCAAGTGCGGCTACACTTTTTAGTGCTTCCTTTGAAAATATACCTGGATAATAATGCTCAATCCTAATATTGCAATAATTACAAGCATAACATGCATGTACACATGGAAGAAAAGTATGATACCACTTTAAACATGAACAATAGTTTTCATTTAAACGAACAACATATGTTCTATTTGTTTGACGATCTAATATCTCAAACAAATGACCCACTATACGTAACATTTCCAGCTGATGGTTTTTTTGTGATACGAGCCATCATTTTTAACATCTTCGGACAAAAATTTGTTTCAAGCTTTTCAGCTTGCTGTCTGTTTTTGTCCTGAAGTGTTATAATCTTGGCTCGAATACCATCAAGTAGTGTCGTTATTGGTTTATCACGAAGATTTTTAATCCAGTTATTGAAAGATTCAGCAAGATTTGGCGTGTTAATATCTAGTCTTGGACAAGGAGAATACGCTGTAATCCAGTGTGAGAAAACACGATTTTCATCATTTACTCCAACGAGCCAATTGTAAACATCAACATTTTCAGCTTTAATCATCTCCAAGCAATTATTTGCATCTGTTTCATTATAACTGTAGAAGCATGGAAAATATTAAAAAAAATGACCCATGCAGCCAGGGAACCCCATGCGGCTCAGACAGTCTATGCGGCACAGAAGGACTATACGGCTCAGGAACTATGCGGTCTGAAATATTTCATGCGACTCAGAAGACACGTGGCGTAACAGCGCTCCCCTTCGACCCATGCTGCATTAATTACTGTGACGGCTGACAATTCTGAAAAAAGTGACAGCTCTGATACAAAAGAAGTAATTATGACCCTGTCATAATGACAGCCCCCTAGGAAAGAGAAAAAGATCTCTGACACAAATCTTCCGAGATCCATAAAATGCCACGTGGCATTGATCACGTGGACGATCATATGCGGCTCGAGCGAAGACTTCCCATGCGGTTCAGAATGAAGCCGCTCCATGCGGCTCAGGCCGAGACAGCCTCATGCGGCTCAAGCAGAGGCCTTCCCATGCGGTTCAAGAGGACCATTTCCATGCGGCCTAGGCGGATGCATCCATATGCGGCTCGCAATGATCATCTCCATGCGGTTCAGGGGTTCGAAGGGGGGGAAGCCACTACCCGAGCAGCCATGACACGTGGCCCTAACCTTATGCGGCCCAAAATCATATGCAGCTCAATCGTCATGCGGTTCAGATCCCCCCAGTGGCTCCTAGGACACGTATTCTAAGCCGATCAATCTCCCAGATTTATTGCAATCAGAGATTGGGTCAAATCTCAATAATCTGGGACACGTAGCAGGAGAATAAATCAAATTTATTTGCAGACATCAGAAGATCATTATGAGGAAGATTTATTTCAATCAGTATTAATTGCTGATGAGATTTGGTGTAATCTATACTTAATGGTCCGGATTCGTCATAATCAAAACGAATGGCCTAGATTGACCAATCCACAGGCCACCGCCATCTCCAAGAAGCAATCATTTGCAACCCTAATGATCACATTCCATTCCTATAAATAGCAGGGTGCCATTCCCCTGCGAAAGAGAGAGGAGACACACAGGCAGAGAGATACAGAAAAGAGTGCACATACAGAGAGGGAGAGCACCAGAATACTTGGAGAGGAGAAGCAGAGAGAGCAAAGAGAGCATTTCTTCCAACGCCAAGCAATCTTCTGGAGCCAAGGCTGCATACCGATCGTCCAAGGAGTAAGGCAGAGCTGCCGTCGCTTTCCCGAACCTCTTGTCACCCCCCAGAATCTAAAATAAACAATTGTACTTAGATTGCTGTACTTAGGTTTTCGTCCCTAGGCTTTCTTTGTACAAGCAAGTTTGTAACGTGAAGTAAAAGTCCGGTCCTCCGATAATTGTTCTGTTCTTTTATATTTCATGGCAAACACGATGGCGACTCTGCTGGGGACAAACTTCTCCACGGCTGAAGAGTTGGTAACACTATCGGATGCAGCCAAGCTTGGCTCCACGCAACAGAAGATGGTCGTCCGTTTCGACCAACAGGCATTCGAAGAGATGCTCTCTGAAGGAAGTGCTGGCCCGATCCAGAAGCGAACCCGCACAAAGAAAGCTCGCTGCGAGTGGAGGCCGAACTCATTCGCTCCTCCACAAGCTCTGGACGGGATACTCTCTGCTGCCCAAGACGGCGAGGGCAATTCTCATGCGGCTCCACTTCAAGCCATAAAGAACTCTGCTGTTCCCAAGTCCGGCAAAGGAAAACACTACGATGCTGGACTTGCAGGGGCAAAGAGTGACTCTGTGCGTCCCAAGAAGAAGCCGAACACTCCTGCCAACCACATGCATGAGGCTTATGAGGGTGGATCCACCAGCCGCATGAAGAAAATCCATGCGGCCAGATCATCCAGCCGCATAAAGAAGAATCATGCGGCTGAGACTCCCAGCCGCTTGAAGAAGGCCTATGCGGCTACGCCTGCCAACCGCATACAGACCACCGAAGACAGCCGCATGACGCCTACTCCACGCGGCTCCGTCTTCGACCGCCTCTCTTATGGTCCTGATCTCTTGTGCTCCCAAGAAGACATGTCTGACTCTCTCCAGTATCACTTAAACTCTTCCTACTATGTGCCCTTACGCACTAGAGCGAAGAAGTCTAAGGCAGCGTGAGCCTGGCGAGTTCGATCCGCTGATCTAACCTCCGACCATCCGAGCGTCCCGCATACCGTTATGCGGGCCTCAGATGGGAAGTTGTACAGAACCACTCGAGTCCAGCCCCCGGCGACGGACGGACAGAGAGGTTCACAAAAATCTCCCAAAATTCCGGGAGCCGAGATGGTCGATTCCGACCCATCTAACTTGCATGAGGCTATCCTCCACAAATGCAAGGAAAGAGAAGACACATCGGGGTGCAAAAAGTCCTCTCACGAACGCCACTGCACTCAAGTCATCGTCAACTGCTGCTGCAACAGTACGACGGCACAAGAAAGCCGGCAGTCCGTATTTCAAAGACTGCGACAGCCATCTTCAGAAGACGAGGCACTTCCCGTCATATCTTGTAACTCTGCTCGGAAAGTCCCCGCTGATGGAAGGGGAAAGAAGACAAGTATTCCCAGCACAAAAATCTCAACCACTGCGACTAAAAGGCTATCGTCTAAGCGGGTGCCCACCACCGAAATTTTCCAAGGTACTCGCTTTAAGATGAAATCTGCTACAGTAGGAGATTCGTCGTCCATAACGCAGGGGGTTGCTGAGGCTGGGGGTAGCACCCCTCCGAGCCTCCACAGCAATCCAATGTTCCAAGAAGACGAGCCGGGGGAGACAACTCTTCCATCAGATGTAGCAAATCTCGACGTCCCTGATGACATCCACAACTCCCAAGACGAGGCGAACTCGGAGACTGGGGGTACTGTTCCTTCTGAGTCTGAATCAGAAGGGAACATACCCACATACCCCGATGACTTCTCACTACAGGGGTACGATTCGGAGGGCGCTTCCTCCACCGCTTCGTCTATCTCCCCTCATGTAAAAACGGTATTCATGACAGACAGCAACCAAGGTGGTTCCAGTGATCGCCAGCGCATCGACAGTCTCGAAGACATATTGCTTGCTTTGGTCAAGTCTGTAGACGAGATTAAAGCGACCCTTCCAACTCTGCAAGGAGGGACGCCTGGCCCAACCAGTGCGGGTCCTGCGGTCAATGCGGACTCGAATTCGGCGGCACCGAACCCGGGCAACAATCCTCCAGAAACAACGGCCCCCACCGCCGTGGACGAAGCCCACGAAGTAAGAAGAGAGGTCCAAGAGCTCCGAGCCATGTTCCATGCCCGAGAGAATTCTCAAGACCTCAGAATACGGCAACCATACCCTGCTGCATAGAGGGATGTGCCATTCCAACCAAGATATAAGCCATTCAATATCAATCCCTATGATGGTAAGACCTCAGCAAGTCGGTACATCACTTACTTCGAGGTCACCACCGATCATCTGCCCCATGACGATGCTATTCTCATACGATTATTCGTCGGAGCATTGGAAGGAGCCGCCTTCGACTGGTATCGCAATCGTCCGGACAACTGCATCCACTCCTTCGCCGGCTTCAAGCGCATGTTCTTGGAGAGATTCTACGAAGTAGGGCAGGACGTCACCATGTCCACCCTCATGGACGTCGTCCAAGGGGAGAAGGAGCTGACAAGGAACTATATTGAGCGGTTCTGCCAAACCGCCATGAAACTGCCCTCCGAAAATTCGGATTCCTCCTTGATTGAAATTTGCCAAAAGAGACTGCTTCCAACGATCAGTCTCTGGATGGGCGAAAGTTAATTCAAGGATTGGAAGACGTTCATCATCAGCGCCACAAGCACGGAAGAACGATTGAAGAAGGCTCGCCAATTGGGGTTGCACATCTCGGACGGAGAGAACAAGGGCAAACGTCCTAACACCAACAATGACAATGGGGGTAATTCCTCCAACAATCGAGACAGCAGGGGTAAGCAGGCTATGGTGGCCGACACGGCACAAAAATCTGAGCCGAAGCCCGCAGACAAACAATGGCCGCAGATCACGTACTCCTTCGAAGACGGTCACGTCAAGCCCATCTTGGACATGCTCATACAAGGGGACAGAATTCAGCTTCCTCCACCAAGACGAGAACCACGTCCGACAGAGATAGAGAATCCAAAGTACTGCCATTATCATCGCTACGTCCACCATGCTACACACGACTGCTACCAGCTGAAATGGTTCATCCAAAACCTTATTGATTCGAACGCTTTGGCCATCGATTTCGAAGAGGTAACGGTGGCAGCCAATATGGTGTCAGTACAATTCGGCAGCTTCCCTCCAACGGAAACTCAAGACGGGGTGGTCCCCATCCCTCTGGCGACAATGGAGATTGCTAATCTTCTACCTTCCCGAGATCAGGCTGCTGGTCTAGTGCCCCTCACCACATCACGAGGGGAGGTCATATGGATCCATCCAGATTTGGTATCGGAAGTGACTCGGCCCATATCATCTTCTACCTGCAAGAAAAAGAGTGGAAAAGTCAGATCCTGCCGTACGATCTCGGCAGATATCGAAGAAGCTACAGCCGTCATCACGCGGTCTGGAGCGCAATCCCAACCTGTGGTTGACAACCCAGCTGAAAATTATCAACCCACTACAACTGATGCTCCGGGACCGGCTCAGCCTTCGACGACCGACAAGCCTAGGCCGAGGGAGACTCGTTTTGACAAATTCCTCCGAAAAGAGGCATCACAGGGGCTGGAGAAGCCCTACAACTTCGACATATTAGCGCAGTTGGCCAACACACCGTCCAAGTTATCATTATACGAGCTCCTGAGACTCTCCAAGGATGTTCGTGTAGCTTTCAGCGATGCACTCCAAAATGTCGACACATACCTGGCTCAAGTTAACCCGCCTGCGGGTCTCCAAGACAGCGCCTGCACGGGAGCAATGCCCAACATCGTCTTCACTCCGTAGGACATGCTCATCAAAACTAATCTGTACGATCGCCCGCTATACTATACTGGGTACATCGGCGACGTGAAGGTGGGCCGGATGCACATAGATCATGGCTCTTCCATAAGCATCATCCCGAAGGGTCTGCTACATCATCTCCGCATTCCAATGCATCGTCTGACACCCACAAGCACCGCCATCAGCGGTTTCAATTCGGGCAGGAGCTATCCAATCGGGAAGATTCGTCTGAAGTGTCAGATTAGCGATCTCCAATCCGAAGTCACCTGCTACGTCATAGATACAGACACTTCTTACAACATCCTCTTGGGGCGCCCATGGATACATGATTATATGATCGTGGCCTTCCACGCTACACCAGTGCTTCAAATATGTCGACAAACACGGCTTCGTGAAGACATAATTTGCTGATATCGATCCCTTCAAAGGGGTCGAATCCTACTACTCAGACTCCTGCCTATACGAAAAGTCGAAGAGGCACCTTGATGAAGGAGATGTACAACCTCATATCGAGACAGCTACAGGATCAGAAGAACCTCTGTCGATCCACCTCCAAGCTCGCAAGCCGGGCAGGTCCGCACCCCTTACTGCCACTCTACAGAAGGACGCAATCAGCCTCTCGGCGCAGGAGGAGCAAATGATAATTCGGCTGCCAAGGTCCGAACAAATGTCGAGACCCACAACAGGGCCACTGACAATCAGACTGCCGAGAGTCGGTCAACCTCAAACGGAGAAGCTCAATCCCTCCGACAGGCCACTGACGATACGCCTTCCCAAGAAGGGTCGTCACCCCGATGCAAGGACTGACACTTCTAGCGAACCAGCCACTCCTCGCTCCACATCAAATGCCAAACTGGGGGTCGCTAGTCTGCCAACAAACACGACTGGAACGAGAAGTTCGACGAGTGTTTATGGGCGTACCGTACTACAGTCCGAATTGCTACTGGGAACACACCAT
This sequence comes from Iris pallida, assembly GCA_029216955.1. Taxonomy (NCBI): domain Eukaryota; kingdom Viridiplantae; phylum Streptophyta; class Magnoliopsida; order Asparagales; family Iridaceae; genus Iris; species Iris pallida. The sequence continues at coordinate 9,286,352 of JANAVB010028820.1, forward strand.
TCTCTCTAGTATACGGGAGTGAGACAGTTCTCCCATTAGAGACTCAAATACCCTCACTCCGCGTCGCCTTCACTTATCAATTGACGACAGATGACAACTACCGACGTCGACTACAAGAGTTGGAGGCCTTAGATGAAAAGCGACTCCTAGCTCAGCAAAGGATCGAGCTATACCAAGCACGCATCTCAGGAGCCTTCAACAAGAAGGTCAAAATCAGAACATACCAAGTGGACGATCTTGTTCTGGCAGTCCGGAGGCCAATGGTCATGACTCACAAGACCGCCGGCAAGTTCCAGCCAAAATGGGAAGGTCCATTTGTCATCGAGATCGTGTTCTCCAACGGTGCTTACCGCCTCGCTAAGCAAAACGGAGACTTGCTCATGTTGTCCGTCAACGACAAGTCCCTGAAGAAATATTATGTCTAAACAATATTCTCTATATTATTGAATCACGTACCCGCTGGTACCACTGAACTCACCCTTATAGTTTTCCAGATTTTTGAGTCATGTACCCGCTGGTACCGCTGAAGTCACGATCACCATTCTCCAGATTCTCGAGTCATGTACCCGCTGGTACCTCTGAACTCACATTTCGGTCACTCTTTCAGGTAGCAAGTCATGTATGATCATACCTTTGAACTTTCTTCTTGAAGGAGATCCTCCCTCATGATCTAATACCCGCACTCCCAGTACACAAAAAGGGTAATCGATCCACAAATTTCCAAAACGGCCATGTCCTCATTACCTCTGAGTCGTTCCACTTCCGCCAAAAACAAATCACCCCTTACATAGAACTTCCATGTCCTTATTACCTCTGAGTCGTTCTATGTGCCCTCCTTCATTGAGCCCACTCCTGTCATGTCCTCATTACCTCTGAATGGGAAGGCTCCCTCGAAGAAACCTTCATACTTGCCATGTCCTCATTACCTCTGAGTAAGTATGATGATCCCCTTTCGACCTATTATTTGTACCCACAACCGGAGTACGCCAAGGGTAATAGGTCCATAAATGTCCTCTGTTGACCACAAATGTCCTCTGTTGACCACAAATGTCCTCTGTTGACCACCAATATCCTCCGTCGAGTTCACTCCTGCCATTTCCTTATTACCTCTGAGTAGGAAGACTCTACGTTTAAAAAACTTTTCTACTTGCCATGTCCTCATTACCTCTGAGCAAGTATGTCGGTTCCCCTTCATCCTATTATCCGTATCCTAAACCAGGGTATGCCAAGGATAGTAGGTCCACAAATATCCTCAGCTAAGTTTCTTAGCACAAACCTACCATCTCATCATGCCCCGGGAGCCCAGCTGCTCTACGGCATTCCTTTTTCCAATACCAAGAGCACCCATGACCACTTTGCCATGGCTGCTTCAGGTATCCTGACCAAAACTTGTTATCTGTACCTAAAACCAAGGTATGCCATGGGTAACAGGTCTACAAATATATCCCCTATGCGGGGAGAACATCACCGCAATATCGCAGGTACAACAAACAAATGCAAATAAAGGTTAGAAGGGAAAGTACTCTTTATTTGAAGGAAGAAAAAAGTATTACATATTTTGGGATCACGTCCCTTTCAGAAAGAAAGAAAACAGAAACAAAACAAGAAGAAAAGGCCGACTACAGCTCAGCATTACACAATTCTAGGAGCCAATTTCTCACTGAGGTGGTCCTCCGCTCAATCCGTCGTCGAGCCCGACGCTCGGCCTCCTGGAATAACCGTTCCCCATTATCGAAGCCTAAGAGCGCCTGGCAGTCGTCTTCCAATTTCTTCAGGGCAGTCTCCAGGTCAGTCGAAGCCTGATTAACCCCGTCAGCCTCCTGAACAATTAGCCCCCTGCTATTTCGGGCAGCCTCAAGTTCAGACTCCAAGAAAGTCAACTTCTTCTGAAGCGCAAGGATCTGCTCCCGCGTCTCAGTAATCTCACGAGAGACAGATTCCTTCCGAGCCATGACGTTTTCATTCGCATAACTCAGTTGATCATACCGATCAGATAAATCGCTGAGATCCTTCAGTAAGGCCGATCTGGTCTTATCTCGAGCAGCCCTGGTCCTCTCTATAACAGTAATAAGGGAACCCCGCTCCTCGTTTATAACAACAGACAGATCAGCCTACCGCAATACTCGAAGCTCGGCCACCAGCTGATCAGCCTCTAACAATTTTGCCTCCAGAAGCGAAGCCATCCCTGCATCACCAGGAAGATTCCTAAGGATATTAATTTGACCCTGGGTGTATTGCCGGGCCAAGGTGAAGGAGGTCCCTCTTTCCACAGCAGCCTCAATTCCCCTCTTCAAATGATGATGAAAACTGGCAACCACGTCCTGTAACGCGTCGTCCAGAACTTCAGCAGAGGATGGCATCAGAGGAAGCAGGGACGGCAACGTCGGAGAAGTAACGCTAGAGCTTGCCACCAGGAGAACAGAGTCTGAGTAGAACGATGCATGAATGGCGACTAACTCATCTTCCGCCGCCCAGAGAGCTCGGACACTCGGTAGAGCAGAAAGGTTTATCTTCGGGGCCACTGGAGAAGAGGATGACGCAAGGACCATCGTTCCCTGCCCCGACTGCCCCGATACCTGGCCCGTTAAACTCGAGCCCCCAGGAAGCCTGTCAAGACGAACAGGAAGGTGAGGGGGTACACCCCTCTCCACTGTAGTGCCCCGTCCCGCTCAGTCAATCGGAGGAATCGAAACGCCGACGGCGTTCGGACTTGGCCTTGCGACGGCCGTTTGAAGACATCGCTCAGGTGGGGTAGTTTCGGTGAACTCTCCTCATCTTTGCCTTCACATAATAAATTATATTTTCAACTTGCACAAGTTGGGCTTGATAATAAAAGCTACGCATCCACATAGCTAAGGGGATAATCCCGACAGGTCAAAATGAGTTAGAACATGGAAAACGTCCCACGGTCGGCTTAGAGTTGGTGCACGGCGTGCTTTGAAATGACACTCGGTCCTTCGTCCTGTGGCTTGGGAGAAGGAAAGTGTAGGTCCTAAAAAATCAAGTTGCATCAATCAACAAAGTCAAGAAATCAAGAAACCCATCATTTTGATGAATTGCGCAGACAACAGATTGCGCAGCAATCCGATTGCACACACTGCTTTGCGCACACAACCGATTGCGCAAGTTGACGTGGCAGAAGTCATCATTACTAAATCAAATCAAATCTTTTCTGACAACTGACAGCGCGAATAACAAGGAGTCTGTTCGTTTCTTGTGCCGCACAGTGCTCGAGGGCGGCTGACAGCTGGCAGCGCAAACCAATGCTGCGCAGTTTGAGTCTGCGCAAATCATGTATGCGCAATTCAACTCTGCGCACTTTATCAAATATAACTGTTAAGTTACACGTGGCATTCATGCCATCGATTGTTCATTACGTGGCAACTGTTCATGCACGATCATGCGCAAATCATGCCATGTGTCCATGATAGTCGGCCCACGATCCAGTAACTATCTGCGCAAATCAATGTTGCGCAAACCAATGCTGCGCAAATCATCCTGCGCAGTCCAAAATAACTGAAAATTAGTTATTTCTAGAACTCTATAAATAGAGTTTCAAGTCTTCATTTCAAGGAGGATCAAGATCAGAAATCAGAAATTAGAGAGTTCAGGAGTTCTTGCCAAAGTGCTGCTGCATTCTTCCGAGACTTTTGTCTTCAACTTCCGAGGCTTTCGCCTTCAGTTTTCTGAGTTGTTTTCAACTTCAGAGGCTTCGTCTTCAAAAGTTCACATCGTCCAAGGGATAAAGCAATCGTCACCGAGATTGGATTCCTACAGTTGTAATTTTCCCAGAATTCTTGTAATCTTTATTACAGTTTGTATCAATAAAGTTCTATACTTTTGTTTTTGCAAACAAAATGGCGACTCTGCTGGGGACAACTTTCTCCTCCGACGAGGAAGTAGCAACTCAATGTGACGTAGCGTCTATCGGAAAGACGCAGAAGACCCTGGTTGTCAAGGTCAACCAGACAGCCTACGAGGCAATGCTCAACTCCAAAACCACTCCCCGTACTGCAGCCACTTCTGCCAAGAGCAAAGTGCGCTCAGTTTGGGTCTCCAAGACTGCTGCACAATCTGGCAGTTTTGCCACTAAAAGTGCTGCACACTCTGTTGCACAATCTGCTAGTCAGAATGCTGCACAAACTGCTGGCCAATCTGCTGCACAAACTGCTGTGTCAACTGCTGCACAGTCTGTCTCAGCAACTGCTGCACAATCTGTTGCAGTCAAGATTGCGCAATCCGTTGCAAATGTTGCGCAAGCTACTTCATATGCTGCCTTGTCAAAACAGAAGACTCCTATGACTCTGGCGCAATTGGCAGTGGCTTTTCCTGCGCAAAACAGCATTCCAGCAACTAAAGTGCATCCTAAGCACTCTAAAGCAAGGACTCCTACTTCTGTGACCAGAACCAATGCACTCTCCACTCATGCGCAAATCACTTCTGCGCAAACCAAGGGAAACAGCCCTTTTGCTAAATTCTCTCCTTCTCATAATCAAGAGAAAATATCTGATTCTCCTCTTAAACATCATGCTGTTCTAGCACAATCTACTGGGGGTAGTCCTTTGGCTATTCCTCCTCCTTCTCAGATCAAAGGAAAAGGCCCGTTGGTCTTTTCTCAAACTTCCTTGTCTCATGACTTGGAAGACAACAGAGGGAAATGCTCTTTAGTTATCCCTTCTTCTCAGAATAAAGGAAAAGGCCCTTTGGTCTTTTCTCAGTCTTCTTCGGTCTTTACTGAAGCAGATCAAATTGCACGTGTTTCAACACCCGTCAGTACAAGATCTCCTACGAACAAAGATTCTTTTTACCTTCATAACAAAAGAACTTGCACTGATCAAAGAGGTATTCTGCCCACTCCAGTAGCAGAATTCCAAGACCTCCCAACTTTCAAAATATCCCGTTCCAAACAAGGAAAACTGTTGGTGTCTCAAACAGAAACCCCTGGGGGTGAATTTGCAGACCTACGAACATATCTTAACAGGCCAACTTCAGCAAAACGTAAACAGCCAATGCTGAAGGTTAAGCCTCAAAGACAAATCTCCAAGAACATAAATTCTGATACTTATGCCAATGAGATGAGTACTTCCTTGTATACACAGGGGACAAAACATTTGAAGAATCGGAATCATGTTCCAAATATTGTTAAAGAACATATTCCTCGAACTTTTCCCCGTCCCGGCATGGTTTCTGATCTTCGAGAACATCTCAGACAAAAACGGGATAATGTCTCAACTCCTTCAAATCAACCATCTGATCATCATTGCAATCATAAAGTCATCATTCAATGTTGTTGTCCAACAACAAAACGATCTGTCTTCGATCGTCTGACTTTTGCTAAAACTGAACCAATGTCAGAAGAAGACGAAGTGTTGTACGCTTCCGTCAATATGACTTCCCGAGACACCGGGGGTAGAAAGTGCTCCAAACATGGTAAGCCTCGCAGACCAAGCCAACGATATTTGGATTTACTCCAAGAATCCTCTGAAGGAGTATTTCGACATACTCGTTCCCACAGCCGAAACACAATCAGTCAAAGGAATCTTCCTCAAGATCCTTCAGTTTATCTTCCTACTTTTCAGTCAGGAGACGAATCTTTCTCTGATTATGATGCATATAGTGAAAGCTCTGAACAAACAGTTTCGTCTACTGTACCTAGAGAAGTGACAGCATACGTTGTCACTGATGATCCAGATGCTTCAACTTCCGTAAATCAAGAACAGCGAATTGTTGCATTGGAAGACAAACTGAAGACCATGGCTGAGATGGTAGCCAGTATGCATTCTATCATTATGGCACAACATGCTACCCCACCAACTGTACCGGCTGCTATAAACCCTGAAATCATAGCTTCATCGGTGCCCATCAATACTGGGCTGGGGGTAGTACCTCCTCAGATGCCTCCTGTGCAAGTACAAGTTCAAACTACACCTAGTCAATCAGGTGCTGGGGGTAGTGCATATAATGCTGTCCCTCCTCCTACTACGGCTCCTTCCTCTTCATCTGAAGATGCTAATGAAGCAGTCAAGCTTTTACGAACTCAGTTTGAAGCTTTCAAAGAGAAAGACAACCTGCAAAGGTTGGGAATCAAACAACCATATCCGGTTGAATGGAAGGATGTTCCGTTTCCCCCAAAGTACAAAATCCCTACAATCTCTCTGTTCGATGGCAGTACTTCTCCAAGTCAATTCATCAATCATTTTGAGGTAATGACTGTTCAACTTCAGCCAAATGACGCTCTTCTTACCAGAGTGTTCGTCGGTTGTTTAGCTGGCGTAGCATACGACTGGTACAGAAGTTTGCCCGATGGTTGCATTACTTCTTTTTCAGGTCTCAAACAAATCTTTCTGGAACGGTTCTATGAGGGATTTAACGATATGACGATGTCAGCTCTCAACAAAATCAAACAAAAACATAATGAAACTGCTGAGAGCTTTATTGAACGATTCCGCCGTGAAGCTTTGAAAATGCCTCCAGGGACTCCAGCTGCTGTTACTATTGATACTTGTAAGGCAAATCTTTTACCTATTATCAGTATGTGGACGGGATCTACTCAATTCCAAGATTGGCCCTCATTCATCGTCAACGCCAAAGCCGCTGAAGTAAGTGCCGACAAGTTTAAACAATTGGGGGTACAAATGTCTAATCCTGATCGCGATGAGCATCAGAATTCAGGTGGTGGCAATCGCCAGAACAATCGCAAAGCGAAAGAGACTTTAAACATTAACTTGAACAAAAGCAAAGAGTCTTTGGCTGTCAACGTAGCTCAGCCTACGTCCACTTCCACTCCTTCTGCACCACAACCAAGAGAACCTCGTCCTAAGGTAGAGTATTCTTTTGACGAGAATGACACGGCAAGTATCTTCGATTGCTTACTCAAAAGCAATAAGATCCAGCTCCCAGACCCGAAGAAACCTGATGAAGTCGGTAAGACCGATCATCCTAAGTATTGTGTTTACCACCGATTCATTGGACATCCTACTAGAGCATGTTATGTGCTCAAGGGCAAGATTCAAGAGCTTGTTAATGCTGGAGTTGTTACTCTGCAACAAGATGAAAAGACTGTCACCGCCAATATGGTTTCAGTTCAGTTCGGTAACTTTCCCCCGCAGATGATACAGCATGGTGTCATTCCTATTCCGAAAACTACTCTTGAGATTGAAAATATTCCTTCTCCACCAAATGAGGGTCTTGTTCCTTTGTCTCTAGACAATGGCGAAGTTATGTGGATTCACCCCGATCTTATTTCAGAGTTCGAGGATTCTTCTTCTTCCAAGAAGAAAGGTCGCTCCAAAGGCAAGACGAAGATTTGCAACATGGTATCTTTTGATCCCATAGTTGACGAAGAAATTCTATTAGGCACCAGATCAGGAAAGCCCTATTTGAAGGATTACCCTGAAACTCAAGAGAATCCTACTTTTTCTCCTGAACCTACCTCAGCACAACCTGCTCTAGCTGAAGAGAATCCTGCTACACCTTCACCAGTTGTGATTCCTATTCCTCCCAAGCCAGTGACTGCTGATAAAGGCAAACAACAAATCCGCTTTGATAAACCTTTGAAGAAATCGTCTCCTACAGGACTTGAGAAGCCTTACAACTTCGATATATTGGCTCAACTAGCCAATACCCCAGCAAAGTTGTCTATCTTTGAACTCTTGCGTCTTTCCAAAGAGACTCGAGAAACCCTCAGCGAAGCTCTTATGCAAGCAGAAGCTTGTCTAACCTTCCTCAAAAAGCCCGAAGCAGAATCAGTCTCTTGTAATAGTGTTCAGGAATTCATTCCGAACATAACTTTTACGCAAGATGACATGCTAATGGAAGACAACAGGCATGACCGTCCTCTTTACTATACAGGATATGTCGATTCGATGAAAGTCGATCGTATTCTGATAGATCCAGGGTCTGCTCTTAGTATCATGCCGAAGACAATGCTCGATGCTTTGAAAATTCCTGTGCATAGTCTCTCCACTACAATCACTACCATCCTTGGATTTAATCAAGGAAGGAGTGAACCTTTGGGCAAAATTCGCCTAAAACTTCAAATTGGCAATCTTCGCACAAAAGTTACATTCTACATTATTGACAATTTTGGTTGTTCTTACAACGCTCTATTGGGGAGACCATTCTTACACGAGCACAATGTTGTTCCATCAACCCTTCATCAATGTTTCAAATATGTTGATGACAAAGGCGTTGTTCGTAAAGAGGTTGCAGATCTTTATCCCTTCAAAGGTGTTGAAGCATACTGCAACGACGCTCGGATGTATAAGGATGAATTCATGAAAATCGTGTTAGCATTAGACACTGAAGAAGAACAAGAAGCGACGCCTAAAGACACTCTTATCATACCTGTCAAAGGGCGAGTTTCACATCCTCAGTCTTCTAAACCATTGGCTATTCACTTGCCAGTACAAAAGAAGTCAGTTGATGCTGATCAAGATCAAAGGGAGCTCACCTCTTCTGAGCCACTTGTTATCGATTTACGTCGTAACAAGGACAAAAAGCAGCTCACTTCTTCTGAGTCAATTGTTGTTGATCTCACTCGCAACAAAGAAAAAAAGGAGCTCATTTCCTCTGAGCCACTTGTTATCGATCTCCGTCGTAACAAGCCTCCCTCACGTTCTTCTTCTCCACCTCTTGTAATTAACCTGACCAAGCCTGTTAAGGTCAAAGGTCCTGTTGTAAATACTGATGTACAAATCAATGAAAAAGCACCTATTTTTCAGTATACTGATGTTATTTATCATACTAACTACTATTTAGATATGTTAGATAGCTTCCAATCAATTACAATGGGAGTTGTGCAATCTCTTCATACAGAAGTCTTACTCGAACACTCAGATGATTCATATTTTGTTGTCTCTTCTCGAAAAAGAGGTGAAAGTCCAATAATTTTTATTAAAGGACCAGAACAAAAATTCAGTTATACGGATGACAGTAAACTTAACGACACGGGGCGTATCCAACTCCATCGTTATAGTCAACAATCAAAAGACATCATTCGGAAAATGGGTTATGATTTCAAAAGTGGCTTCAATTACGGTAAGGGTAGACGAACTCCTATCCGTACAACTGTTCCGAAAGAAAAGTCAGACATGTACTATAGCAGGACTAAGAGAGGTCTCGGATATGCTTCTCCTCCATTATTATCCCCAGCAGTTTCCGACTCCGACAGTGAAGAACGCTCTAACTCATCTGATTCCAGATCTTGGGATTCTGATACTAGCATTGGTGAAGTCCATAGGTTGGTCGTATCATCTAACATGGTCTCCGTTGAACTTCCAGAAGGCTATGACGAAGAGGTGGAAGAAAATCCTGAAACAGATCCTTGGGCTCAGCATATGGACAATCAGTGGGTACTTCGCTTTGAACAACGTGAACCACCTACTGAAGATCAATTAGTTCAAGTTGATGTAGGAGAAAGCAGCTCGCCTCGTCCAATCTTTATCAGCAAAAATCTTCCAGAGACAGACAAGGAAGAGTTGATTCTTCTTATTAAAGAATATATTGATGTCTTTGCCTGGAGTTATGAAGACATGCCGGGTTTAGATCCCAAGATTGCTACACATAAACTGAACATTTTGCCTAACGCAAAACCTGTTAAGCAGCAACAGTGACGCTTCAAACCAGAAATGATGGATGCGATCGATGATGAAGTCAAAAAGCTCATTGCTTGTGGCTTCATTCGAGAAGAACAACATCCTGATTGGGTAGCCAATGTCGTCCCAGTTCTTAAGAAAACTGGCAAAGTTCGAGTCTGTATTGACTTCCGGGATCTTAATGAAGCATGTCCAAAAGATGAATTTCCTCTTCCTATTACGGACGTCATGATCGACAATACCTGTGGGTTTGAACGAATATCTTTTATGGATGGATTCTCTGGATACAATCAAATCAAGATGCATCCTGAAGATGAAAAGCATACTTCTTTCCGCACTCCTCGTGGTGTTTATTGCTATACGGTGATGCCATTTGGTCTTAAGAACGCTGGTGCAACCTACCAACGGGCTATGAGTACTATCTTCAAAGATCATCTTCGCAAAACTGTTGAATGCTATGTTGACGATATTGCTGTCAAAAGTCGTCTAAAGGAAGATCACCTTCAAGACCTGAGAACTATCTTCAATCTCATGCGCCAACATCAACTCAAAATGAATCCCACCAAGTCATTCTTGGGTGTCTCTAGTGGCAAATTTCTCGGCTTCGTCATTACCTCTAAAGGTATACACGTAGATCCTGAGAAGATCAAAGCTATTCAAGAGATGCGTCCTCCACGCAATCTAAAAGAGCTACGAGGATTCTAAGGTCGACTTGCGTACATCAGGCGATTCATTTCGAACTTGTCTGGACGCTGCAGACCATTCACTCAATTAATGAAGAAGGGTGTATCTTTTGTTTGGACTGAAGAATGTCAACGAGCATTCGACGATATTAAACAATATCTTATGAACCCACCAGTTTTGGTACCACCTATCTCTGGCATTCCATTCTTGATGTATGTCCGTGCTATGGACCATTCATTGGGTGCCTTACTTGCCCAAAAGAACAAAGAAGGTCACGAACAGGCCATCTATTATCTTAGTCGTACTATGATTGGTGCTGAACACCGTTATAGTCCTGTCGAGAAAGAATGTTTGGCTCTCATGTTTGCTGTACAAAAGACGAGGCATTATATCATTGGTCAAACTATTCATGTTATATCTCGAGTTAACCCTCTCCGGGTACTCATGAAGAAACCAAGTACACTTAATTCTCGGTTGGCTACATGGGTAATCCTGCTAGCTCAATACGACATGGTGTATGTTCCTCAGAAGTCGGTCAAAGGTCAAGCGCTGGCGGACTTCTTAGCGGCTCATCCTGTACCTGAGACATCTAAGCTCTATGACGAAATTCCAGATGGAACATTGGAAGTTAATATGATTTCTGAAGAATTTCCAACCTGGCGTTTATTCTTCGACGGTGCATCAAGGATCGGACCAAATGGTGCTGTTGTGGCAGGTGTTGGAGTGGTCCTCGTTTCTCCAGATGGATCAACTATCCAAAGAGCCTACTCTCTAGATGAACCTTGTTCTAACAATGTAGCAGAGTATAATGCTCTACTTATTGGCCTTCAGTTAGCTAAACAACTGAATGTTGAATATCTTGAAGTATACGGTGATTCTAAACTGGTTGTTAATCAGGTTAGAGGAACCTATGAAGTTCGTCATCAAGACTTAGTGTCTTATCATGAAGCGGCAATCAATTTAATTATATCATTCAAAGATTTCTTCATTGACTATGTGCGGCGAGCTTGCAATACTGAAGCAGACGCTTTAGCCAATCTTGCAGCTGTCTTAGCTATCCCTATTAAAAGACAGCAGGTGGTAGTTATCTCCAACCGAGAACTGTTCTGTATTGAAAATAATCGTAATATTGAATTCAGCAATTTTGCTGAAGTTAATGTTATCGATGATGACTGGAGAACTCCTTTCATTGACTTTGTGGTTCATGACATACTTCCCGAAGATCCTAAGGAGGCTACAAGTGTTCGTCGACGATCTCTCCGATTCTATTATAATCAAACTACCAAGACACTCTATCGGCGAACTTATGACGGTCTTCTTTTACGCTGTCTTGCTGGTGATGAAGCTAAGCAAGTACTACGTGAAGCTCATGACGGTGTATGTGGAGCACATCAACCTGGTCCTAAGCTACAAGATCGCATTAGACGTATGGGTTACTACTGGCCCTCTATGGTATCGGATGCCATAGAGTATGCAAGGAAATGTCGAGCTTGTCAAATCCATGCAGACTTCATTCATCAACCATCAGAATTCTTACACCCGACGGCTGCTTCCTGGCCTTTTGAAGCTTGGGGTATGGACATCATAGGGCCTATTAACCCTCCTTTTTCTAGAGGACATCGGTTCATATTGGCAATAACTGATTACTTCTCCAAGTGGGCTGAAGCTATACCACTGACTGAGGTTAAGACTAGCAATGTCATCAACTTCGTTAAACACCACGTCATATATAGATTTGGTGTACCCCGAAGAATCATCCATGACAATGGACCTCAGTTCATCAGTCAGAAGTTCACTAGATTCTGTGATGATCACCGGATTAATAATGTCGCTTCGACAGCATACAATCCTGCCGCTAATGGTTTAGCTGAAGCTTTTAACAAAACCATCATTAAACTCCTCAAGAAGTTTGTATCTACTAACAAACGGAACTGGAGCGAGAAACTTGGCGAATGTCTTTGGGCTTATAGAACTACAGTCCGCAATCCCACAGGCTTTACACCTTTCTCTTTGGTGTATGGTTGTGAAGCTGTTCTTCCTTTAGAGCTGCAAATTCCTTCTTTAAGGATCGCTATTGCCAATGAGCTTACCACAGAAAATAATGATCTTCTTCGGCTTCAAGAGTTAGAAGCGTTGGATGAGAAGCGATTAATGGCTCAACATCATATTGAGCTATATCAAGCCCGCATCTCAAAGACTTTCAATCGCAAAGTTAAAGTCAGAGCATTTCAATAAGGAGAACTTGTTCTAGCAGTCAGACGTCCTATGACTATGACTCATATAAGCAAAGGGAAATTCGATACGAAATGGGAAGGTCCCTATGTTGTAAGCAAAGTCTTCTCAAATGGAGCTTATCAACTTTCAGAGCTTGATGGTCGAATTGCCATGATGCCTATCAATGGCAAATTTCTTAAGAAGTATTTTGTATAAATGTAAATGCTTGTAAAATCGTCAAACAGGATCAAGTTCATAAATAAAATGCAAATTTTATTTCATTAAATGATAGTACATAATATTAAAGGTCATTATCATCTTTCTTTACATTGGGACGAGGGCCACTGCCGTCCTTTTCGAAGACATGATCAGCAAAAGAGCTAAAAACCTCCTTGCTGGAACCCACGAGGAATTTGCAGGCGGCCATCCTCATGGCTTCTTCTTCTTCAGTCCTTCCTGGTTCGAGCAGGAAGTCCAAGATATCCCGTGGCGGCTGGGGCGCAGACGGACCTTCGCCCGCTTCTGCCTCCTTCGGCTGGATTGGATCGGCAGGGCGCTCTTCAGTGCTCTTCTCAACCTTCGGGGCGATCTCGGCCTTCTTAGATGCTTCTCCGGACGACATTTTTATGTTGAAAAGCAGAAGTGTTCATTCCTGTCAGATTTCTGCCATATTTATAGACAGAAGTTCTTCAAATAACGAAGTGACGGTTCATCCGTTCATTTATCACATTCATCAGACAGTTCATCCGTTCATTAATGCCTGACGGTTCATCCGTTCATTTATCACATTCATCAGACGGTTCATCCATTCATTAATACCCGACGGTTCATCCGTTCATTTATCATATTCATTTGACGGGTTCATCCGTTCATTTATCATATTCAACCGACGGTTCATCCGTTCATTACTATCACCTGACGGTTCACCCGTTCATTTCACCTGATGGTTTATCCATTCATTTCCATTTAATGGCTTACCCATTCATCACCACTTGACGGTTCACCCGTTCATTGTCATTCATCATTTGACGGTCTTCCCGTTCATTCATTTCACAAACATTGACGGTTCATCATCGTTCATTATCTATATCAGCAACTGGTTGTTTTCGACTAAGTTGTCAAGTCGAAGTAATAATATTCAATATATTCTGCCATGTCCATATTACCTCTGAGCAGATATAATGAATATAATTATTTTCTACAAAATTATCAAAAAAATATATCATGTCTTGCACCTCTGAATATATTTTCTATCTCTATTATTTTTATCTAATAAGATATGCAATAAATAATGGAGCCACAACAAAAAAAAAATGTCTTTTATTTATGGAAATATGAGACATTACAAAAATGCTTCCATAGCAGCAAAAACAAAGATACAAAAAAAAAATTCTAATCAAGAAGGAGGAATAATTAAATTGTCGATTTGCTGCTTCAATGTCCGCAGCTCTTCTTTATGTGTTGATTCTACTATTTTTCTTGCTTCCTCCATCCCATTTTCTTCATCAAAGATAGGCATATCTACTGTCCTGCGGGTAATTTCAGCACTATGAGTCTCATCATACTCATTTTTCTCCTGAATTAGGATATTGAGTTGTTCAATCATAAATTGTTGATTGGCAGTTTCTTCTTCAAATTCCTTCTGAAGGCGAATAATTTTCGCTTTCAATTCAGCAAGCCTCTGTCCTTTGTTCTCAGCTGCCAAAGTAACTGATTCTATCTTTGAGTTGAATTCAGCTGACTTTGCAGAATGAGCTTCTAAAAGGTTCTGAAGGTTTATCCTTTCCATATCAGCTTCTTGGGCTAGTCGTTCATATTCAGCTTGCACCAGAGAGTCTATATTCTTCTTCTTGAGCTCTTTATATTTCCTTATGGATACTTCCAACTCATCTAATATATGTTCAAGAAGAACGGCTTGGGCTTCGTCTCCTTGGCCTCTTATGGCTTTTATCAGGAAAGAAGTGGGGTCCCTAACCATAATGAAGTTAGCTCCTTCCTTCTCTATCATTTTACGGACAAGAGATCCCAATGACTCAAAGAAACATCTGGTAAAAGATTGGACAACTTGCTGATTGATGGCTATGGTTCCAGGAGTCGAAGCTACCCCTGTTCAGGATGGAGTATTCGGTTGCTCAAACCTTTGCTGCTGAATGATGGGCTCTTTAAATAAAGGAGCCAAAGTAGAGCTGGTTGCTCCTCCTGCTTGTTCTTCTGCAAAAAGTAAAATTATTATTTTACTAATTTGCCAATAAATAAAAAGATCAAATAAAAACAGTCTTACCTTGATTTGATCTATCAACAACTGCATCTCCTGCTGGAATAGACTCCCGTTGAACGGAAGTAGCTTCAATTGCGACAGCTTGGCTGCTGCCCGCTTCAGAGCCGCAAGATAAGTGATGGCTACTACTAACAACCACCGTCGGAATAGGCACCATTGCCAGGTCCATCGGAGGTGTTGGTAGAGTATCAAGATCTGCAAGAACTACAAATGAAGATATTAGATATCAATCTATTTTAAAGAAAGAAGATTGTTAAATCTCGTTTTATATACCTTGGGGTTCGGTGGCGGGATTTTCTTGCTGAACATCTTCACCAGCCGCTTCTTCAGGAGATATTTCTATCTCGACGTCTTCATCTGGGTTAACAACCTTTTCTACGGACGCCTCTACTTCAATATCCTTTTTAGGATCAGAAGCATCATCGGCGGTATCAAGAGATATGTGTTCTTCGTTGTCCCCTTCAGGATTCTGTATATACTCATCAACATTTCCAGATGAAGAGCTTTCTTCTTCCTTATCTTCTTCTTCTTCTTGGGCTGCATTCCCACTGTCAGTTGCGGTTAGATCCTCCTACAGGCTATACCAATCGGCCAAAGCTGCTATCATTTCATGCTCTTCTTCTTCACGAAGAGTCTTAGGAGTAGGAGGAAGCTGAGTTGTTTCCGCGACGGGTGAAAGAGGTTGTGTAATATTTTGCTCATCTTCAATGATGTTTTCTCTGAATGTTTCAACTTCAGTTCTGGGGTCAAGATCTCCCCTCTGTTCAGTTTCTTCAAGGGTTTTACTCCCTGATTCAGAAACAGGGGTGGGAGATGGCATTATAAATCCTGCTGCAGCATCTACTGAAGTCAGGAGTTGTTTGGAAGAAGAGGCTTCTAAATTTCTTCTGGTAACCAACTTCTTCTTCTTTCTGTGTAGAGGTCTATCGGGACTCTCTACATTTATTGGTGCTATTTGCTTCTGTACAGAAGTTGGTGTTGTAGCAACTTCCTGAGTTGTCTCGGCTAGCTGCCGAGATTGGGATCTTGTAGTCACTTTATCAGAAGAATGCTCCAAGACCAATTTCTTCTTTGCTGCAGGAGCAGGAGGCTCCTCTCTTCTTCTTTTCTTGGCAGGAGACTTTCCCACTCTTAGAGAGATCCGCATTGCTGCGTTTATCTCTTGTTGGAACATCATTTCTCTTGAAGTTTCTAAGGGTTCATCCGCCGGTTCGTTTGCCTCATCATTGGCAGGGATTGATAAAGCTATCCTCCCTTTCCTCAATCTTATCGCAGAAGCAAAACTATCGGCGAGGTTAAAGTTTTCGGCAAAAGTATTTGCAGATGTATAGAATACCGAGTATGTAAAGAGCATCCGAGGCCCTTGAGGAGTGCTCTTTGGTGGCATAGAGAAGGTAGCCTTTGTGTCACGGGCATTGTAGTAGGCCCAAGCTCGGGCCCCGTCAATCAAGAAGCCCTTGCCCTGAAGGCAGGTGATTGCGTTCCCTACGTGGAACTGATCATACCCAAATTGTCTAGCAAAACGGCTAGGGAGGTATGGTTCCAAAAAGTATTCTTCTTCAAAGCGGTATACTAAATTAGATGGTCGAATTGTCTTCAACCATTCAAAGGCCACACGGTTTAAGGGCTGCAGTTTTGAATCTACCATGTTGGGTGGCATTTGGTCATGACCGGCCGGGAGAGGGGCGCAACAGAAGTTCCATCCTCTGTTCAAATTTAAAATAAATCTGCACTCACTCAGAGAGGTGTACTTCCATTTACCCTGAGAATATCTGCGCAAGAAGCTGCCATCTACTGGTCCCATACCAGGGTCCATTAAAGTTGGATAGTGGAGGAGTAACCATCCAAAGAGATAAGTGTACGGCATTTCGAGACGGGGGAATTCTTTCTCTCCCTTTGCCTTTAGCATCGAGTCAACATACAAGCGAAGACTCGCATTCAATCTGCAGGTCATTGCCGATAACAAGTCAACCTTATAACCGAAGACTAGCTTGACGGCAGCAAAAAGTACACCGCGATGAAAACGGTCCACTGCACTAGATCCTGGGACCACGAATCGTCTGAGCCAGTGTGTCAGAAACCCTGCTAACTGGGCTTCTTTGGACATGGGTCTGTAACCCATTCTCAAAAAACTTTCCAAAATGTCACCTTTCTTTAAAGGTGGACATTGATAATCATCCTTCATTTCCTTATCATAATGTTTACTTTCTTCCATCATCTTCATGACTTCCGTGTTAATCAGGGGTTTGAAAAAATGAGGGTAACATTTGTCATTTTCCTTGGTTTTCTTCTCTTCAATATGATTTAAGAATAAATATGGCAACCACTTCGAAGAATAGCAAGTGTTGGCCGTAGCACTCTTATAGTACAAAGAGCAAATTTTGTAATGGCATAGCAGTTCTTCAAACACTGCTACCATTTCTGCATTTTCTTTTCTGAGTTTCTCCAACTCGTCATTTGTGGGAACAAACTCCTCATATGGAGCATCCGCCATGGGCAAGTATGAGATGTACTTCATCTCGTGGAGTGCAAACCCCATCTCTCCACCCGGGGTCATGAAGGTTCCTGTTCTATAATTGTATCGCTCAGCCAAGGCCAAAAACATTTGAGGGTTAGGAGCAAACCCGTATACAGTGGCATGCACTGCTTGAAACAGGTTAATTTGCTGAAGTTTGTCTTGGAAGGTTGTCAGAACCCAATTTGCAATGCAATTCCATCGTTTGTAATCTGGATTCACTAATCCAGTCATCCTGATATCCTGTTCAGGGTATCTTCCTTCTTCCTTCGCAAATTCATTTGCGAATATAGGGGTTCTGACGGGCATCAGCATAGATGAGTTTTCCGGTGGGATGCAGCTGGGTCTCAAACCTCTCAACATAACACTGTATCTGTCAGAAGAGCTGTAAAACATATCTTTCCCGTTAACCTTCTTTACAAAAATCTTCCCTGCACGAGCATCCTGGAGAAGGGTGATGTTCCAATCCATTTTCCGTGGGTAGCTCGCATGAGCGTACCGTGACAAAGGAAGGCATCGAGCAATTTTAGGAATGAAGAATGATCTGTCTTCCCGGTGGACTACCATCTCCTCCATCATTGGCCTAGGCTGGGAGACTTTTTCAAAGGCATCACCAAACAAGAATAAGGGTTTCTTGTGGATAACAGCATCTGCTGATTCCAGAGGCTGTCCATTCATCAGACACATTAAAGTTTCGTTGTCCTGAGAAATCAATATTGCCTGACGAGAAGTCGGCAGATCGTATTGAGGATAATGGACGTGAGACAAATCTTCTTTATATTCAGATTCAGACAAAGTTCCCACAAAATGTTCATAGTTTGGATCTTCATTGGTTTCAACTGCATCAAAGACAGATAAAGATCAGTACAAATCAAAAAAAAAAACTCTATTTTTTCAGACAAGCAAAACAGAAGAGTACACAATCCTCAGATTGCGCTAACATGGATTGCGCAAGATTAGTTTGCGCATCATAATAGGGTGCGCAAACCAATCGATTGCGCTGACATTCAGCGCAAATCAATTGATTGCGCTGACTTTCTGTCAGCGCAATTCGATAGATTGCGCAGGATTACAGTTTTCATAAAAATGAAGACTGACTATTTATGCAACCAAAAATCCTAAAAAGGATGGCGCAAGATGAACTCATCTCTAAAAAGAAATGAGTTTCGAAGATCAAAGGAAGTCAAAACACCCTAAAAAGGGTTTTCGATCGGTTAAACAACCTCTCAGAGCGGGCAGCGCAGCTTCGTGACGAGAGGCTCGTCGCGCAGTCCTGGATGAAGACTCGGCCGGAGCTTTGCCTTTCGCGGCGGCGGCGGCGGTGGAGGATCGTCGGGGGGCCATTGTTTGTCGGAGAAGGAGGACAGCAAGGGTTCGGGGGAATTTCTCTCAAAAGATCAATGGATGCAAAGTAAAAATGAAAGTGAAAAGAGGCTATTTATAGCTTTCGAAATACGAAACGGCTGCCATGGATTGCGCCTGAAATTGGGGACACTTCGCTTTGCGCAGACAGCTCATCATCATGCGCAACTTGATTCAAAAATGCAAAAATTCAAAGTATTTCGAAACTTTGAATCAAATCAACTTTCGAAAACTTTGAAGGGGGTCTTGTAGGTCCTAAAAAATCAAGTTGCATCAATCAACAAAGTCAAGAAATCAAGAAACCCATTATTTTGATGAATTGCGCAGACAACAGATTGCGCAGCAATCCGATTGCGCACACTGCTTTGCGCACACAACCGATTGCGCAAGTTGACGTGGCAGAAGTCATCATTACTAAATCAAATCAAATCTTTTCTGACAACTGACAGCGCGAATAACAAGGAGTCTGTTCGTTTCTTGCGCCGCACAGTGCTCGAGGGCGGCTGACAGCTGGCAGCGCAAACCAATGCTGCGCAGTTTGAGTCTGCGCAAATCATGTATGCGCAATTCAACTCTGCGCACTTTATCAAATATAACTGTTAAGTTACATGTGGCATTCATGCCATCGATTGTTCATTACGTGGCAACTGTTCATGCACGATCATGCGCAAATCATGCCATGTGTCCATGATAGTCGGCCCACGATCCAGTAACTATCTGCGCAAATCAATGTTGCGCAAACCAATGCTGCGCAAATCATCCTGCGCAGTCCAAAATAACTGAAAATTAGTTATTTCTAGAACTCTATAAATAGAGTTTCAAGTCTTCATTTCAAGGAGGATCAAGATCAGAAATCAGAAATTAGAGAGTTCAGGAGTTCTTGCCAAAGTGCTGCTGCATTCTTCCGAGACTTTTGTCTTCAACTTCCGAGGCTTTCGCCTTCAGTTTTCTGAGTTGTTTTCAACTTCAGAGGCTTCGTCTTCAAAAGTTCACATCGTCCAAGGGATAAAGCAATCGTCACCGAGATTGGATTCCTACAGTTGTAATTTTCCCAGAATTCTTGTAATCTTTATTACAGTTTGTATCAATAAAGTTCTATACTTTTGTTTTTGCAAACAGAAAGTTGGTCTTCGACACAAAAGTTATGAAATAGCCTAAGTCATAGGCGTCGCCCGCGTAAATGTTCGACAAAATATGCACGTTTCCATAACGCAAGGCTTGGCATAGCCTTTGCTCGTTAAGTTGTAGGCTTGAGTAAGTTAGGCAATGTTACGCCGATCGACCTAAGATATTTCTAGTGCTGTCCCGCTCTTTCTGCGGTTGTCAAGTTAAATAGTCCCACGATCCCAAGGCCCGTCATATGAAGTATGACTTGGGCGATAGCGTCGCGTATGTTGGAAGTCGGTTTGAGACACGATGGCACGGTCCTAGAGTTTTTAAGGCACGGGCCACGGTTGATTCATTGAGTTTGGAAAGTGTTGTGAATAATTGTTCTTGAGTTGAGTAAAATGGTAGGGCAAGAAGGAAGTATGCTCGCGGCTACATTTCGGCGAGGCCTCGCGGCTACATGTCGGCGAGGCGGTCTCATAAGAAAGAAATATTGAACTTGGCCCTGAAAGAAATGGTAACACAAGAGGTAGCATGATGGTGTGAGACGTCAGTTTGTGTCGAGTCTTGCATGTTCATTGGATAACTTGTCCACAAAGCGGGAGTTTCTCCGCACGGCAACCCGAGGCCTCGGGACCGCTGCGGGCATATGGAACAAACAATTTGTCGACAAGGTGAGAGTTTTCTCCGCACGACAACCCGAGGCCACGGGACCGTTGCGGGCATATTGGAAACGAAATATTACTGTGCTTTGCACGGGTTAGGCGGGGACTTGCAGCGGGGCTAGCTACCTTGCGCTGAAAGGAACGCCCGTCTAATAAAAAGAAAGAGTAGTCCACTATGGCTCTGGGAGCCAGTGACCAAGTTCATATAGATGTCGGCAGATAGCGGCTAACCGTGTGTATGCCTTTGGATTGAGTTAAGTTGAATATGTATGCAGTATGCAGTAAGAAAGACACAATGTCTGGGCCTAAGATTTGGCAACAGCGAAGGCGGCGTGCTTCGGCATGGGATGTGGCGTCGAGTGATAAGTCGTTGGATAGAGTATATGGGTTAGACTTGAACTGTTGCGAGTTAAGTCAAGAAGGGCCGTAGGGTAGTTTTCTTGAAGTTACGTGAGTTATTGGGCACGGCCTCGAAATGCGAGTCACGGCACAAAGGAATTATAGCACGGTCGTAAGGAAATTGGGTACTACCGCGTAGTTGCGTCTCTGATTCTGGCCGAAAGGCAAGCACGACCTGATAGGTTAACGTTATGGCACGAGAAGTGGTCTAGAGGCAAAGTATGAGTAACGTTGACATTTCAAGCACGGGATGGTTTTGATACACATGTTGCGCCAAGGCGCCGGTCCTAAGACTGAACCTAAGACAAGAGTAGAAAGACAATCGAAAAGGGATTTAAGCTGCACAAAGTAAATGAACGTGTCGGTTTTGTATGGGTGGACGAGGAGCTCACTCTACCAGTACAGTGGTACTGACAGCCACATAGTTTATATGTGCAGGCACAGGTAGAAGCTCGTGGCGTGGAGCTCGCTTGGATGCGTCAAGGTACGGAGTTCCTTGGCGATTCGAAGCGTGCGGCCGCATGGAGAAAAGACTTATACGGGACATAATGTATGGACATCGCCTTCCGAAGCTTCCGCTGGATCAAGACTTGTAATTGAGAGATGAGAGAGAGCTGAGTGAACTTGTAAAATGTGAGAAGAGTGAGCTTGAGTGATTGTAATATTGGCCTTGCTCCCCCAATGTAACCTTTGTTCAATATCAATAAAGAGCTTCTTTGAGTAACTTATGTTTTGTTCTAAAATTTCGTTGCTATAATTCAATGTCTCTGCTTGGGACATTCTGTGCGACGACCCCGTCGCAGCCGCTGAAATCGGCCGTTATGGAACCCGTTTTGCACGAGCGCAATCTAGGCTCGTGCGGCATCACGCCTTAGCGAGGACAATCGCTCCTATGGGAGCGGGGCGTGACATAATGGTATCAAAGCATGGCTTTACGTCCTTGGACTATTGATTGAATTCTTTAACTCGTTGTTTCTGCAAACTCTGTTGCTTCCGCAAAGTTGATATCGTTGGTGCGCTCTCTCTCAAATGACCCATGGGATGTCCATACAATAAGTCTATCTATTTTGCAAAACGTAGGTGAACAGTTTTTGATAAGAAAACAAAAAGATGATTTACGTAAGCACGGTTGGCTAAGTCGGTCTGGGCATATACACCAAAGTTGCGTCGACCTTAGAAAAGTCGAGTGCGGGAATTAAATAGCGTCGAGCTAGAATGAGTTGAACTCGATTGAGTAAAGTAAGATGAGTATCGATAGGGGTGCTATCGAGCGACGATATCGTCGGTGCGATATAGATAAGCGTGCTTGGGTTTTGAGGAATGGTTCGAACGGGATTCGAAGAAGTCGATTTTGAATCAAATAATAAGTTGAGGATTGGTTGAATGACTTCATTCCTGAGTGGTGTATGCGATAGGCTCAGGGATGTCGAACGATGCAAATTGAGGAAAATAAGTTGGTCGATGACTTAAGATGGACGGATGAAGAATACGTGAAATTGGTTGGAGGAAATTGATATCGCAAATGATTCGAGGGAAAATGATCGGAATTGGTGTTATGAATGTCGAGGAGACTATCCAGTTGGACGATAACATCATTCGCACGACTCGAAATTGGTTGCAAAGGAAGATCGTCAGGTTACGTATATCGTCGATGGTATTGAGGCGTATCAAAGATCGATATGCGATAACTCGGGGGTACTCTGACTCGGCAAAGGACAAGCGCGCAAGTGTTATGGTTCGGTTGGATGCAATACTTAGGACTTTGGTTGAGATGAATGTTAGATGCAAATGAAGGTGTCTTGATGGTTACACGAATAACCACAACGTCGACATTCTTGTCTTGCGCGAGCACAACTTTAGCCTCGCACATACGTTGCGTCGAATTTGAGGCGATCGTTCCGCGTGAGCGCTGACATGGTGATTCATGTCGCGAGAACAATCGGACTCGGAAGATCAGGACGCGGCAACTTTGATTGTCTCGACTTGTCGGTTTGATGCGAAGGAAGATTCGAGGATGTTTTGACTTGTGATCGATGAATGAAATGAACTTGAGGATTGAGTAGGTCCAATCCGCGCATCGAGAATGAATTAGTCTAGACACAAAACAAGAGTTACGTCCCGATGAGAATGACTATCTCGCGGGAGCGTGCATGGTGATTCATGCCCACCGCGGTTAATCTGACTCGCGTGAGATCGGGGCGCAACACGTTGTTAATCTAGACGACCTTGTGATCGGTTTCGTGAATTGGAATAGACGACTTCGGAAATGTAAAATATGGATTATGGTTTAGCGGCGAATTACGTAGTAACGTGCTTGACTTGGAAGGATTTGATAGGCAGATTATGTCGAACGTGTTCGAAGAGATAGACTATGCGAAATGGTTTGTTGAACGAGCGATATTGATACGTCGGAGAATTTGGTCGAACGCGAGTAGTTGTAGGATGGCTTTACCGAATGACTCGGACCCCATGCGACAAAATGTTGGGATGTGTGTAGGCGATCTATGCTCGAAGTTTAGAAATCGGAGTGATGCGAGCTTGGGTAGAAAAACTCCGTACTATCAACTTGGTTTGACCTTAGGATGGAGTCAGTGTTGATATCGTTGTTTGGGAACTATGATTCCAATACTGACGGAAAGACATAGCCTAGCGGTTAGGCAGACGTTCCGGTGCAGAACGATAGGAATGGTGAAGGCACCACTCGCGAGCTCGGTTGAGATGCATGTATATCAGGGACGCTTGAATACGTACACGAATCCGACTCGAGTGGCGATGGCGGATTCTCTATCACAAGGCTTGGCTGAAATGCATGTATTTTGGGGACGCCTAGAATATGTGCACGATCCAACCAAGTGATATGTTGAATCAAGTGAGACTTGAGGAATGGAAAAGTGTTGAGGATTTTGAAATAGAGATTCGAAGAAAAGATTGAGGGTAGTGCGAGCGTGGCTCGGATTGAGGAAACGCATAGGCGTAGTATATGCGAGAGTTCTAGAAAGGCAAGTAAAGTGGTAAGTCAATAAGTAAGTACTCAGTAAGTCTCGAGGACGAGACTTGTTCTGAGTGGTGTATGTTGTAGTGCCCCGTCCCGCTCAGTCAATCGGAGGAATCGAAACGCCGACGGCATTCGGACTTGGCCTTGCGACGGCCGTTTGAAGACATCGCTCAGGTGGGGTAGTTTCGGTGAACTCTCCTCATCTTTGCCTTCACATAATAAATCGTGTTTTCAACTTGCATAAGTTAGGCTTGATAATAAAAGCTACGCATCCACATAGCTAAGGGGATAATCCCGACAGGTCAAAATGAGTTAGAACATAGAAAACGTCCCACGGTCGGCTTAGAGTTGGTGCACGGCGTGCTTTGAAATGACACTCGGTCCTTCGTCCTGTGGCTTGGGAGAAGGAAAGTTGGTCTTCGACACAAAAGTTATGAAATAGCCTAAGTCATAGGCGTCGCCCGCGTAAATGTTCGACAAAATATGCACGTTTCTATAACGCAAGGCTTGGCATAGCCTTTGCTCGTTAAGTTGTAGGCTTGAGTAAGTTAGGCAATGTTACGCCGATCGACCTAAGATATTTCTAGTGCTGTCCCGCTCTTTCTGCGGTTGTCAAGTTAAATAGTCCCACGATCCCAAGGCCCGTCATATGAAGTATGACTTGGGCGATAGCGTCGCGTATGTTGGAAGTCGGTTTGAGACACGATGGCACGGTCCTAGAGTTTTTAAGGCACGGACCACGGTTGATTCATTGAGTTTGGAAAGTGTTGTGAATAATTGTTCTTGAGTTGAATAAAATGGTAGGGCAAGAAGGAAGTATGCTCGCGGCTACATGTCGGCGAGGCCTCGCGGCTACATGTCGGCGAGGCGGTCTCATAAGAAAGAAATATTGAACTTGGCCCTGAAAGAAATGGTAACACAAGAGGTAGCATGATGGTGTGAGACGTCAGTTTGTGTCGAGTCTTGCATGGTCATTGGATAACTTGTCCACAAAGCGGGAGTTTCTCCGCACGGCAACCCGAGGCCTCGGGACCGCTGCGGGCATATGGAACAAACAATTTGTCGACAAGGTGAGAGTTTTCTCCGCACGACAACCCGAGGCCACGGGACCGTTGTGGGCATATTGGAAACGAAATATTACTGTGCTTTGCACGGGTTAGGCGGGGACTTGCAGCGGGGCTAGCTACCTTGCGCTGAAAGGAACGCCCGTCTAATAAAAAGAAAGAGTAGTCCACTATGGCTCTGGGAGCCAGTGACCAAGTTCATATAGATGTCGGCAGATAGCGGCTAACCGCGTGTATGCCTTTGGATTGAGTTAAGTTGAATATGTATGCAGTATGCAGTAAGAAAGACACAATGTCTGGGCCTAAGATTTGGCAACAGCGAAGGCGGCGTGCTTCGGCATGGGATGTGGCGTCGAGTGATAAGTCGTTGGATAGAGTGTATGGGTTAGACTTGAACTGTTGCGAGTTAAGTCAAGAAGGGCCGTAGGGCAGTTTTCTTGAAGTTACGTGAGTTATTGGGCACGGCCTCGAAATGCGAGTCACGGCACAAAGGAATTATAGCACGGTCGTAAGGAAATTGGGTACTACCGCGTAGTTGCGTCTCTGATTCTGGCCGAAAGGCAAGCACGACCTGATAGGTTAACGTTGTGGCACGAGAAGTGGTCTAGAGGCAAAGTATGAGTAACGTTGACATTTCAAGCACGGGATGGTTTTGATACACATGTTGCGCCAAGGCGCCGGTCCTAAGACTGAACCTAAGGCAAGAGTAGAAAGACAATCGAAAAGGGATTTAAGCTGCACAAAGTAAATGAACGTGTCGGTTTTGTATGGGTGGGCGAGGAGCTCACTCTACCAGTACAGTGGTACTGACACCCACATAGTTTATATGTGCAGGCACAGGTAGAAGCTCGTGGCGTGGAGCTCGCTTGGATGCGTAAAGGCACGGAGTTCCTTGGCGATTCGAAGCGTGCGGCCGCATGGAGAAAAGACTTATACGGGACATAATTTATGGACATCGCCTTCCGAAGCTTCTGCTGGATCAAGACTTGTAATTGAGAGATGAGAGAGAGCTGAGTGAACTTGTAAAATGTGAGAAGAGTGAGCTTGAGTGATTGTAATATTGGCCTTGCGCCCCCAATGTAACCTTTGTTCAATATCAATAAAGAGCTTCTTTGAGTAACTTGTGTTTTGTTCTAAAATTTCGCTGCTATAATTCAATGTCTCTGCTTGGGACATTCTGTGCGACGACCCCGTCGCAGCCGCTGAAATCGGCCGTTATGGAACCCGCCTTGCACGAGCGCAATCTAGGCTCGTGCGGCATCACGCCTTAGCGAGGACGATCGCTCCTACGGAAGCGGGGCGTGACATCCACCAATGCCCCTTCGACTGGGTTTATCTCGACAATGTCCATCCTCGATACTGGAGAGGCAAGACCTGTATGCCCAGAATGACAATCAATCGACGTGACCCGAAGGACGTGATGATAGAGTAGATAGGCTTCCTCACAGGTTAAATTCGGCTAATCTTACCATGGGAGGAGCATGAAGGCTGCAGCTAATCCACAGCTGGCATGGTCCCCTCACCCGCGATCCCTGAGTGAAAATCAGCCGCGTCCTCTGTCCCCGCCACCTCAAAGGGGGATACAGATTGATCTGCGTCATCTTGAAGAGGAACAGGCTCACGGGAGTCCCCGTCCTCCTGGGTCACCACCTCGGCATCTTGAAACTCTTCTTCTTCTCCTGACACCTAAAAGAGGGAACGAAGACAATTAGAATTGAAGCTAGAAGGAAAGAAGGAAGAAGGAATCGAGAGCGGTTTGATTACCTCTGACGCAGGGTTGACTTCTTCTCCACTTTCTTTTATGGCTAGCGGGCGGTGCCTAGTCGCAACCAGCTTTCGGGATCGAGAAACACCGCCAACAGGAGAAACTTGCCTGCTACGTTTCGGAGTAGGACCAGGCGCAACGAGTGACTGATCCCCCAACATCTCATCTGACAAAATATGCGGCTGACACACCCCTACTGCTGAAACATTCAATCGGCCAAAACATTCATGCGGCCGAGTTATCCATGCGGCCAGCGTAGCATATGCGGCCAGAAGAATACGACCATGCTTCTTATTCAAAGTATTTCAATTTTGCAAATTGAAAACTTTGAAGCGGGTCTTGTAAAAGCATGGAAAATATTAAAGAAAATGACCCATGCGGCTAGAGAACCCTATGCGGCTCATACAGTCTATGCGGCACAGGACTATGCGGCTCAGGAACTATGCGGTCTGAAATATTTTATGCGGCTCGAAAGACACGTGGCGTAACAGCGCTCCCCTTCGACCCATACTGCATTAATTACTGTGACGGCTGACAATTCTAAAAAAAGTGACAGCTCTGATACAAAAGAAGTAATTATGACCCTGTCATAATGACAGCCCCCTAGGGAAGAGAAAAAGATCTCTGACATAAATCCCCCGAGATCCATAAAATGCCACGTGGCCTTGATCACGTGGAAGATCATATGCGGCTCGAGCGAAGACTTCCCATGCGGTTCAGAATGAAGCCGCTCCATGCAGCTCAGGCCGAGACAGCCTCATGCGGCTCAAGCAAAGGCCTTCCCATGCGGTTCAAGAGGACCATTTCCATGCGGCCTAGGCGGATGCATCCATATGCGGCTCGCAATGATCATCTCCATGCGGTTCAGGGGTTCGAAGGAGGGAAGCCACTACCCGAGCAGCCATGACACGTGGCCCTAACCTTATGCGGCCCAAAATCATATGCGGCTCAATCTTCATGCGGTTCAGATCCCCCAGTGGCTCCTAGGACACGTGTTCTAAGCCGATCAATCTTCCAGATTTATTACAATCAGAGATTGGGTCAAATCTCAATAATCTGGGACACGTGGCAGGAGAATAAATCAAATTTATTCGCAGACATCAGAAGATCATTATGAGGAAGATTTATTCCAATCAGTATTAATTGCTAATGAGATTTGGTGTACTCTATACTTAATGGTCCGGATTCGTCACAATCAAAACGAATGGCCTAGATTGACCAATCCACAGGCCGCCGCCATCTCCAAGAAGCAATCATTTGCAACCCTAATGATCACATTCTATTCCTATAAATAGCAGGGTGCCATTCCCCTGCGAAAGAGAGAGGAGACACACAGGCAGAGAGATACAGAAAAGAGTGCACATACAGAGAGGGAGAGCACCAGAATACTTGGAGAGGAGAAGCAGAGAGAGCAAAGAGAGCATTTCTTCCAACGCCAAGCAATCTTCTGGAGCCAAGGCTGCATACCGATCGTCCAAGGAGTAAGGCAGAGCTGCCGTCGCTTTCCCGAACCTCTATTGTCACCCCCCAGAATCTAAAATAAACAATTGTACTTAGATTGCTGTACCTACGTTTTCTTTCCTAGGCTTTCTTTGTACAAGCGAGTTTGTAACGTGAAGTAAAAGTCCGATCCTCCGATAATTATTCTGCTCTTTTATATTTCATGGCAAACAATAACATCTTGCAAGATAGTCCAAGCTATGTTGAAAATGCTTTGATCTACATACCGATTTCAAATTTACTTTAAAATGTTAAATACAAAAAAAATGAGACGATTCCAGAAAAATAGCACGCATGGTATTTATCAATCCTTTCTGTTTATCCGATATAAAAGAAATTGTATTCCAGGCATCAAAAAATCTTTCAAAAGATATTCTTAAACTCTTTAAAAACCAAGTCCAAGAATCAGTGTTTTCACTCTCACCAACAGTATATGCAATTGGATATAGTTGATAATTAGGATCATGAACACAAGCAATAAATAAAATATGTCTATATTTAGAGTAAAGAAAAGTAGCATTAATACAAATCACAGGTAAACATCCCCTTAGAAATCCATCAATGCATGTCTTGAAACAAATAAAAATTCTTTCAAAACTATTATTTTTTGTAATCTTCATAAAACATTCACTACCAAAATATGTCAATTTAGCGACGGCCAGATCCGTCGCCCGTTAGTCGGCAATTTGTATTAGCGATCGATCACTGACGGATCTTTGCCAAAATAATCCGTCGGCAATCAGCTCGTCACTAATAACGGTCCGTCGCTAAGCAGTCGTCAAGGGACGAAATAGCGACGGCTTGTCGACTTCACAATACGAAGCATTAGCGACGACTTTCCGACGGGCTTTCGTCCATTTCAAGTATTAAATACTGAACTGTGTAGACACTAGCGACGTAATGGTCCGTCGATAAACCGTCGTAATAGCATGGCCTCGATATGTTATGTCACGACCATATTGTTACAACACATGTATAGGCAAGTTACTAAGTGGCGAGGCGCTTCCTTGATTATGTTATAAGAAGGGATTTATGTCACGACCAAGTTGTTGCGTACCAAATACGGGTCAAAAGGCCAGCAGGAGTCGATAAGTTGACGTTGTTGGCACGAGAAGGTCTAGAGGCAAATTATGAGTACATTATTAGTACAAGGCACGGTGATGGTCTAGAGACACAAAATAGGCCAAGGCGTCTGTCCTAAAACTGATTCTAAGGCAAGAGTAGAAAGACAATAAAAAGGGACTATGTTGCACAAAGTAAATGAACGTGTTAGTATTGTATGGGTGGGCAAGGAGCTCATTCCATCAGTACAGTTGAGTACTGACACCCATATAATTTTTATGTGCAGGCACAGGTAGAAGCTCATGGCACGGAGCTCACTTGGATGCATCGAGACACGGAGTTCCTTGGCGATTCGAGGCGTGCGATCGCATGGAGTCAAGACTTATACGGGACATAATGTATGGACGTCGCCTTCCGAAGCATCCACTGGCTCAAGACTTGTATTGAGAGATGAGAGAGAGCTGAGTGACTTGTAATGTGAGAAGAGTGAGCTTGAGAGATTGTAATCTTGGCCTCGCGCCCTATTGTAACCTTTGTTTTAATATCAATAAAGAGCTTCTTTTGAATAACTTGTGTTTTGCTTCAAATTTTTGCTGCTATTATTCAATGTCTCTGCTTGGAATTTCTGTGCGACGATTCCGTCGAAGCCGCTGTAATCGGCAGTTATGGAACCCGCCTTGCACGAGCACAATCTAGGCTCGTGCGGCATCACGCCTTAGCGAGGACGATCGCTCCTACGGGAGCGGGGCGTGACCCTACATGCCATCAGTTGGGACAATATGTGTCGCCTGCACAAGGAAGGCGGGTGGGCCTTCAAACGTTACGAGAGATGCGTGACCTGGCGTGAAACTTACGTGGAAAATGCTTACTGGAGACTCATTATAGACTAATTGGATGATGAATAGGTATGTAAAGACTGTAAATTTTTGGGAAAGAACACTAAACAACAATGATTCAGTTATTTTTAAAAATATTCTATGATATCAAAGCCGACTGAAGCCGTTGATTGAAAGGAGATTCAAAGACGGAGCCACGACAAGTGCCACGACCCGCACCCGGTTTTCGGATGCGAGCTCGTGAGCAAGCCAGCTACGTATCGAGTGGACTCCAGCCTCTCTCGAATACGTAAACATTGTCAAGACTATGGTATACTGCCAAATTATGGCAAAATAAATCTATATCTCAAATCCACAATAGGTGTACGAAACATAAATGAATACTATGCGTCGTGGTCTACAGCCCACTAGCATATATGTCCGATGAGACTCCAAAAAAAATAACAAGAGTCTCTAAACTGAATCAATAAACAGGATATCTCATGATAAGGAATGTAGAGCACGAAAGGATAACAAACGTAATAATGATACCTGAGTCCACCAAGAACCGCAAATCCTCTGCCATCCAAAACTACTAGCTTACTCCATGCAATCGCTAAACCTGAAGAGATCATCAGGTCCTCAGAGGACATAGCAAGATACATAATATACATGCCTATCTAACAGTTTTATCATGCATAAGAAAATAAATAAGAAAAATAGGAACACGACAAATGACTACAAACACGAACAATAGAACAACTACGCGTAAATGAACTGCCGAGCGAACAATGAACACGAGATCAATGGAAGAACCAAACGCTCATCCCGAGTGTGGATTCACGGGTTTGAACTAAGCACTAACCCTCATCTCGAGTGTGGACTCTCTGGTTAGTACTAACCCTCATCCCGAGTGTGGACTCTCTGGTTAGTTCACGGCAAGGCACCCTCGTCCCGAGTGTGGACTCTCTGGTGCAAGTATAACATCCTCGTTCCGAGTGTGGACTCTCTGATGTAAACACCCTCGTCCCGAGTGTAGACTTTCTGGTGCAAGTCAAGTTAACACCCTCGTCCCGAGTGTGGACTCTCTGGTACAAATAATCGACATCATCGCCCCGAGTGTGGACTCACGGATGTAAACAGATAAAAAAAAACACCCTCGTCCCGAGTGGACTCTCTGGTGCCAAGGAAACAATATCAAGGATTTAGCAGTTCAATTACACGTACTCGTTCTATGACACGACTCAAGCAAAGTACTGGTGAGAAACTCCAAATGTGAACCACAAGACCAAACATAAACACGACTATATGCAATGAAAACAACTCAAAAGAATATAATACGAAAAGCACATATCCATAAACAATCAAAATTGAGAAATAAAATACAATGCATGTAAATAAAACTGTAGAGGAAGGCAAGATATACTTGCCTGGAGGTTGCACGCAGATCCAACAAAATATAGTCAACTGGTAAGCCGATAAGTCCAAATCATCATAACTGTCACCGAAAGCTGAAAAAGACATTGCCTACATTCTCAGAATAGTCAAATTAGCTAGGATTGCCTGTCCTTACGTCCAATTCTGGACACAGAGGAAAAATAGTAATTTTGGGTCAAAATGGTATCCGCCGTTGGACCCGCTTTGCACCGAAAAGCGTGCCAGGGTCAATAGTCTCTAAAATCATCAAACTATGTCTACAGATTCTTTTTGATGATACAAATCAAACTGTATGTCCAAAGTTGAATTCCGGTAGGCCGTGCACAAAATCACCCGTTGAGGCGGACCGTAGGGTCCGCAAAACGGCGATCCAATCAACTGTTTCAGAATCGGACCAAACTTGGCAACCGAACCAGAAAAATAATACGGTTATGTTGGCGCAAGTTTTGTTTCGATCTGACGAGCGTGCACAAAGTAATTGAAGTTTGTGCAAAGGGATCGATACGGTAAATTTCGACGGATACGCATCAAATTCGTCACGCACACGCGACCAATTTGAATTTCGTCAAAGCCCACACATCCACGAAGTCGTTACGCACCTTTCGATACTTTCGGTTCGCGACCACGTCGCCCGGATTGGCGGAACGCACGTCGTATCGGAGTAGTTTTCCAAGGTTAAAACTGTTTTGAACGTTGTTTTTCTCTGTTTTGGAAGACAAATTTCTCAACATATATTCGATGAAACATAAAACTACAAAAAGGGTTTCGATGCTGTTTAGGTTGACTAAAATACTGTTCAGATAGATTTTATAGGCTGTCTTTGGTTTGCCATTAATTAGCCTTCCAACTTGGGTGTTGGGACTGGGTTTCACCCTGTTTACAAGTAGGTTTTTCGTCAACTTCAACTCGATTTAACGACCAACATAAACCATCTAAATTTAATCTAATTGGGAGAAAATGATCTTGTATAGATTGGGAACATACTCGAGAAAATGGCTCGCGAAACGATCGCATATAAACAACGAAAAGTCGCCACGAAGATGGCCCGGACGCTGTGTGTTGTTGTTGTCATTAGAACTGTCAAAATGGGCCAGGCCCGTTGGGCCGGCCCGCCCCACCAATAAAAAATGTGGGTTGGGCTATACAATTAGAGGCCCATTTCGCAGCGGGCCTCGGTGGGTTGGCCCGTGCGGGCCGCGGGCTTGGGCGGGACGGGCTTGCTACTGTTGTGTATAAATGTGTAATAACTTAATAATTATATGATAAATATTGATATATCACTACTCTGTTGTGTATAAATTAAGCCAAGCCAATACTATTTGTCTATTTCCATATTTCTGACCACTAACCAGTCGACCCTAACCCTAATCCTATTTCTCTCCGCTCGTCCTCCTTCCTGAGGCTCCTCTCTCCTAAAGTCCTGAGTCCGGAGCGACTCAACGAGCATCCCGACTCACGAAGTCACGCGCCTGAGTCTCCTCTCTCCTGAGTACCGATTCACGCGCCTCCCGCGCCAACGACTCCCGACCTCTTCTCCCATTCCGACTCCGAGCGAGCATCCCGACTCCCGACCTCGAAGGCCAAAACCGAAAGGTCCTCTCTCTCTATCTCTCTCTCTCTCTCCCCGAAAATTATAGAAAAGTGAGATGGAATTTTGGGAGTTTTATAATTTATTGCTGTAAATTAATATGTTAATTTTGTTAATTTTAAAGAAGTTATTTATCATTTCCAATTGTCTATTTGTCTATATTGGGAATCTGGGATCATGGAATATTGAGAATTTTATTGCAGGCTATACCAACACAAAATTTGCTTCACTGCCAATTTTGCTTATGTTATGAATGAATTGATATATGTGTTATGAATTATGATCCTGGCACAAAATTTGCTTCACTGCCAAGTGCCAAAATTTGCTTCTGCCAATTTTACTTATGAATGAATTTTGCTTCACTGCCAATTTTGCTTCTGCCAACCAAGTTGGAAACTTGGAGTTGGAATGATATAGTTTGATCCTGGAATGATATTTGTCCAATTTTGCTTCTGCCAATTTTGTATTGCCAATTTGCCATTCAGAAGCGGGCCGGCCCGCCTGGCCTGCGGACCGCCGACAGGTTGGGCTGGGCTGGGATTTTCAGGCCCGTTCAAATGGTGGGTTGGCCCGCCCCGCCAAATGGTGGGTTATGGTGGGTTACGGGCCGGCATGCTCCGCCGGCCCGTCCTGACAGCTCTAGCTATCATCATCCGCGCGCGCGCGTGTGTCTGACTGCCGTGGTCGCGCGCGACGGTGGCACCGACGGCGGGTGGCCGCCCAGGTGACGGGGGATGTGGGCGCGTGGTGGCGACATGGGTTCGCTATATAGGGTTTTCGTTTTGTTCGATCTCGCAGAGCTTATAGTTATTTTGTTTTTGAACAAAATCGGGGTGGGGCAGTTTAGCCTGGTGGTTCATGGGCTTGGGCTGCTCGTGGCTCAGCTGGTTTGGGGTTACTTTAGTTGTTGCTCGGCCTGGGAAAAGGTAGCTAGGCTGTGGCTGATTTGGAAGAATGGGTTGGGCTCGGGCCTTTTGGGCTGGGATAACTGTGGGCCTGGCCCAGGGATGTTTACTGCTATTCCTATTTTCTATTATATATATATATATATATATATATATATATATATATATATATATATATATAACTACATATATAATTATATCCCTATATATTCCTATATATGTATTAGTACATATCCCTCTATATATACATATCTAGAATGATATTCATACTTATGCATGAACAATAAATATATATGTATATATATAACCAAATAGTTGCAACCAATATACTTATGCACGAACAATAAATATATATGTATATATATAACCAAATAGTTGCAACCAATATCTTTTATAAATGATATCCTAATTGTCCTACTAATTAGAATAAACTATTTATTCCTTTAGTTATATATATTCATACAACCTAATGTACTTTAATGCATTTCTATGCACAAGTATTTCTCGCCTATTATCCCAGAAAACTAAAAATATTTAGCAAGTTATCATATTTCCAAAAATAGAAAATGTCCCATCAATATCAATAAATTGATATTATATATATATAACAACTAATTAGAAAAATAATTCATTGACCAATTAAATTAAGGTACGAAGTATACACTCAAAATAGATATCAACATGGACGTCTTAGGACTCACTATAAGCCTACACGGGCTTGGGCTCGATTCGGGCCCAGTCCGGACTATTTTGGTATAACCGAAATTCCTAAAAGTCAAAATATTAATAAATAATTAATTAAACCATTTATAGGATTAACTCGCAACTTGGCCTGGTTTTCCTAGTTATGACACAACTATGGCTTGGCATTCCTCTACCATGGCTAAACACTAGTCAAAGCACGCTACTGCACTACCAGTGCCATGATTCCTAGTCGTCTGATAATTCAAAACTCAACCATGGCTAAAGTCTACTACCGTAATAATTAACCAAATAATTATTTATAAAAATTCTAAAATCACCATTTAAATCAAATAAATAAAAAAAATATTTCAAAATTTTTGGGAAGGGGAGCTACAACAAGTCTGTGGAACGACCCATGGATTGATCACTTGAGCCTAACTGATCGAGAGGGGGTACCAGCCAGCGAGTTGGGAGACAGAGGCGAGATGGTGAGTTCTATTTTGATAAATGGCGTTTGGCGACCGGAGGGGAACCCTAACGTGCGGAGGTATGCTCAATCTATTCGGCGATGCCATATCGATCAGGCCCTAGACGCTGACATCTGGGTTTAGAGCGACTCAGGCGGGACAAAATTTATGTCTAAAGATGTTTATAATCGAGTTCGCGTACCTCATGAATAGTGGGAGCTATCAGATATGGTATGGATTAAGGGGCTGGTGACTAAAATGAAGTACTGCCTTTACAAGTTATGTTTAAGACGATTGTTGACACATGATCGATTAAGCCGATTTTGTGTACACATGGACGGGCAGCTCTGCGTCATGTGTAACCAGGAAAGTGAAACCATAGACCACCTATTCTTCACATGTGGTCTATCGGCACAAATTTGGAGTGCCCAGGGGAAAAAATTGAACAAGACGGGGTGGCAGGGCTGACGTGGATGAGTATTATGGAGGACATTCGTAATACGAGAAGCCGGGATGCGATGTGGTCTAAGACGGCTTGTGTCAGACTTGCTGCAGCTGTATGGCATGTTTGGAAGGAAAGAAACAAGCGAATCTTTGAGAGATTATAGACACCGTTGATTGGCATTATTCATAATATAAATCATGATGCTCAAGGGATAGGGTACTGTGTTTGTAAGTATTGATAGATGAGGAATACTATGTATTTGTTTTGCATTTTGAAATAAATAATTATCTGTTTCAATATATATATATATATATATATATATATATATATATATATATATATATATATATATATATTCCACCTAGTCTACACTATCCTACTATAGTCCATCCCAACTTAAAAGTTGTGCTTATGCTATTTATGTTAATAAAATATTATGGACTTAAAGTGGTAACACTTTTGCTATTCTAGCTTCCTTCAAAATTGCTATTTGGCTTCGAATTTTTTTGGATAATATCATCTTCCATTATGTGACATATGACTTGGTTGATGATATGACAGCTGACATAACAAAATTAAACATTAAAGTTAATATTAAAATTAATATTAGTATTAAAATTAAAATTAATATCAAATTAACATGAACATTAATATTAAAATTATCATTAACTTTAATATTAACTTTAACATTAACATTAAAATTAATATTAACATTAAATTAAAATTAGCATTAACATTAACATTAACATTAAAATTAATATTATAATTATTATCAATATCAAATTAACATGAATATTAACTTTAATATTATCATTAACATTAATATTATCATTAACATTAATTAATATTAACATTAATATTTAAATTAATATTAACATTAAATTAAAATTAGCATTAGCATTAACAATAAAAAATTAGATAATTAATTTTTTGGGTTAATATTAATCAGATGTCACATAATGAAAGATAGTATCATCTAAAAATTTTGGGAGCCAAATAACATAATTGTTCTCCGTTAGACACAGAAAACTTAAGTAAATTAATACACTCGACAGATCTGAAACTTATTTTCTTCCTTGATTCCTCTTTACACCAACCCAACAGTCAGAAATTAGTATTAATTAACTACGCAGATTATGCTAATAATAATAAAAATAAAAACTTGATTGGTAAAAACCATTAGATTTTATTTCATTTGCAGCCCCACTGGTGCAAGTAAAATTTTAGTGAATCACCAGCTAAGAACAGCTAGAGGTCTGATGTTGTTTTGCCATTGGGAGTAGCTTACCAAGTCCAACGACTACAAAGAAATAGAAAATCCAAACAATGTGAAAAGCAAGACACTTGTCGGTGGTTACAAAGGATTTTTTTTTTTTTCCTTTCCTTTTTGTTGGCACAACATGGGATCAAAATCAATTATCAAGTTAGCATTGTTTGTACGTAAATGAATTATTAGTTTCTTGTGAGGGTAGGAATATGTTATCAAACAAATTATGGTTAATTATGTTGTAATAATTGGTGAAAAAAATCAAAATTTTTCCATATTATTATCCCCTTTATTCACGTTAAAGTCCTATCATGAATCATTTCTTTAACCCCTAAAACGGTCACATTAGTACCCATTATCACACCTTTATTCCTATTGAATCCTATTGAAAGAC
Organism: Iris pallida; assembly: GCA_029216955.1. Classification (NCBI taxonomy): domain Eukaryota; kingdom Viridiplantae; phylum Streptophyta; class Magnoliopsida; order Asparagales; family Iridaceae; genus Iris; species Iris pallida. Next base: position 9,323,560 of record JANAVB010028820.1, read on the forward strand.
CATTGATATATTGTTTTGTGACATGATTCCTATATATACTTGTCTCCTTTATGTTGTTGAAAAGGAGAGAAAAAAAAGGTTTCCACCCTCTAAAAATTATGTCTATTCCTCCTACAAAATTCATTCCATTTTCAATCATCCACTTCCATTCTAATTCTTTCTATCTTCTGGACAAAAGCTAAGTTCGGATCAATCTCCCCGAGTCGTGTGCGATGACGGGATATCGGTAGAGCGGGGGTTTTACCACTAGGAGCATTCGGACAAAGTCTGCACATAGACCCGAATCAACTCTTAGGACAGTGCTTCGTGCGCAACTTCCCCGGAGGCCAGTAACTTTAATTTTATTTATTTTTGTTTACAGAATTTTGAAGGTAAAGACAAATATTTCCAACAAATTAGCATTTGGATTCTGAATATGTCTAATTTAGAGTTTTGATTGAAGATGGTTGACCAACGTTGATAATCCAAAATCTGTTAATAAATTAATTTTTTTATCGTAATTATGTCTCGTCCACAACCTAAGTTGGCATGCATGAACTATATCTCTATATAATTGAAAGTACCAGCTATAGAATTGGAATAAATGCTTGAACATCACAACAATCATAATCTCAAACCTAGTCGAGTCTTGGTGAAACTAGTAAGTCCATGACATAATACATACACGATGAATCCACCATAATCTTCTTCATAGCCGTTTTTGATATTCTAAGAGTCATATACAAATACTAAAAAAAAAAAAATCACTAAAAAATGACTTTTATCTGACATTCTAAAGCCATATTATTGCAGTTTCTATAAAAATATGAAGACCTAAATAAAACAAAATACGTGTAAATTTTCTCCTGAATCTAGGTAAATGGGAGCCTGATTATTTTTCTTAGGATATTTTAGCAAATGTCTCAATTCAAAATATGAAAAGTAGAATATACCTCAACTATTAGAAAAAAAAAAACTAAGACATACCTTCGTTTTATGATCAAATAGTGAAAATCTCGGTTAGAATAGTCAGCGTATATTTTAGTTTTTTAAGTGTATTGAACAAAAATGAAAATAATTTTTAACTTTTAAAATAGTAAATATATGCTAGAATCTATTTTTTGAATTATGTGGATATTTGCTAAAAATAAAAAAAAAATTCCTTTTTTTTTCTCGCATCAATATTTTGAACCGGAAAATTTGGACCGCTGGGTGGTCGAGATCATGCGGATCGCATGAGGCTTCCGGACTCGCAAACGTAGACTAGAAATCCGATTCACCCTCTCGGCAATAGTAAGCACTCGGTGGGATCACCGCCCGGTGGGTGTAGAAAGGAAAAAAAAAATTGAAAGGAGTAGAAAATGGAGGTCAACTCCTTGTGGAACAAGTGAAGTGATTCTTTGGATCCAATCAGACTCTCTTTGAGTATGAAATTAGTTAATTCGTATTTAAATCTTATGTTAATCTCACTCATCTTTAACCCCCCTTTTCTTGACCCAATTAGGGTTGCCCACCGGGTTGGATTTGGATTATATTTATATCATATTTCAAATGAAAATCTTATAAGCTTTTCAAGTTCGGCTCCAGACTAGTCCGTTCAGGAAGTCACAAGCTACCTAAAGCCAAAACCTACAGTGGAAATGAGTAAAATTTCTCAGATAATTTTATTGATGGGCTCCTACCACTACTTATAGAGAGTACACCTCCTCTTCAACTTCCGATGTGGGACTAATTAAAGTCCCTTATTAGTCCTCAACACTTCCCCTCAAGATGGACGATAGATATTAATCATCCCCATCTTGTTACATAGCTTTGACAGACTCAATGAACTAAGACCCTTAGTCAGACAGTCTGCAACTTGTTCTTCTGAGCGAACATGGTCAATCTTCAGTATCCCTTGTTCCAGCTTCTCCTTGATGAAGAATCGATCGATCTCGATGTGCTTCGTTTGTGTGCTGAACTGGATTGTCAGCTATACTTATTGCAGCTTGACTATCGCTCAGAAGACGTAATGGTGCTCCCTTGTCCAGCTTCAACTCTGTCAGCAGTGCTCTTACCCGTAGCAACTCTGACACCCTCAGAGCTATTACCCTGTATTCTGCTTCAGCTGTCGACCGTGCTACCACTGCTGTTTCTTGCTTCTCCATGAGACTAGGTTTCCTCCTACAAAAACACAGTACCCCGTGGTAGATCTTCTGTCGTCTATGCAGCTTGTCCAGTTTGCATCACAGTATCCCTCAACTTCTATGTGTCCATTCTTCTTGAACCATAGTCCTTTTTCCGGCGTCCCTTTCAGATATCTCAAGATCTGAAACACTGCTTCCATATGACTCGTTCTTGGATCATGCATGTAGCGGCTCAATACACTCACCGCAAATGAGATATCCGGACGAGTGTGTCCCAGATAAATCAATCTCCCTGCAAGTCTTTGATACCTTTCACGATCAACAGGCTCTCCTGCTTCTGCTCCCAATTTGCACTTCTGGTCAATTGGAGTTACTGTAGCTTTGCATCCCAACATTCCTGTCTCCTTTAGCAGATTTAGTGCATATTTTCTCTGTGAGAGAACAATTCCCTGTTCGCCGTCACACACCTCGATACCCAGAAAATACCTCATCGCTCCTAAATCCTTCACCTCAAACTCTTTTGCGAGTTTTGACTTCAGCTTAGTAATCTTGACTTCATCATCACCAGTGATTATTATATCATCCACATATACAACAAGTATAGTAATGTGGCCTCTTGTATGCTGGAGAAAGACCGTATGATCTGCATTTGTTTGATGGTACCCCATACCTGTAACAGCCTTTCTGAATCTGTCAAACTAGGCTCGAGAAGATTGCTTGAGTCCGTATAGTGACTTCTTTAGTTACACACTTTACCATGCGACGTTCCTCCGTCTGATTCTGTCGCATAGCACCCTGGCGGGGGTTCCATGTATACTTCTGCTTGCAGGACCCCATGGAGAAAGATATTTTTCACATCTAACTGGTATAGCTTCCACCCATAGTTTGCTGCAATGGAGACCAGAGTTCTTATCGTGCTCATTTTCGCTACTGGGACAAACGTCTCATCATAGTCAATGCTATATGATTGTGTGTATCCTTTTGCAACCAATCTCACCTTGTACCGCTCTACTTTTCCTTCTGGCGTCTCCTTTACTGTGTATACCCATTTGCATCCCACAGCTTTCTTTCCTTTGGGTAATGGAACCAGCTTCCATGTCTTATTTTTCTCTAGTGTCCCAAGTTCTTCCATCATTGCAGCTTTCTACCTTGAATTTTTCTTTGCTTCCTGCCAACACTTGGGCAAAGAAGTAGAGTCTAACGATGCAATGAAGGCTCGATAATTTAGAGAAATGTTAGAATAAGAGAAGAAGTTGGCAATATCATGTTCATAATCATCATAACGACGAGGAGCCTTACCCGCATTGATGCGAGAAGATCTCCTTAACGGAACAATAAGTGGTGGAGAGGACTTACCATCAGAGTCAGAGAGATCCGCATCGGAATCAGAGTGATTCAGTGTGGGGGCAACATCTTCAAGAGCCAGGGCAGGAGTAGACGAGGGACTTGGTATGGTAGGCACTGGACTTGTTACAGTAGGCACTGACACTGGGCACGGCTTCTCCCCCTGCATAACATATGTATCGTCTTCTTCATCGGAGTCACTGATATCTTCCCCTTACATCCAGTTCTCCATGACCGGGCACGAGACAGATCCGACTACCACGTTTGGGCTTATTCTCTCCTCCTCACGTCTAACACCCTCCGTGTTAGGTGTGTCACCAAACGCTCAACCTTCATCTGAACCATAGTATGGTTCCAGTTCTCGGAATGTAACGTCCATGATTACAAACAGTTTTCGCTCAACCGGGTTCCAACATGCATATCCCTTCTGAGTCGCCGTATACCCAACAAAGACACATTTAACCGTTCTAGAATTCAGTTTACCAACTCTCGGCCTATTATCTTGGACAAAACACACACACCCAAATACTTTCGGTGGAACTGTGTAAGTGGTTACACCAGTAAGCATTTCCAACGGTATTTTTCAGTCCAATATCTGAGATGGCATTCTGCTGATGAGATAAGAGGCCGTCAAGACAGCTCGTCCCTGTAAGTGTTTTGGGACATTCATAGCCAGCATCATCGTCCGTGCGACCTCCAGCAGGTGTCTGTTCTTCCGTTCGGCCACACCATTTTGTGCCGGTGTATAGGCACATGTAGTTTGGTGTAGTATTCCATGAGTGGATAAATACTTAGCAACCTTCTTATTAGTATACTCCGTCCCATTGTCAGACCGTAAGCATTTAATTTTAGTGCCATATTGTGTGTCTACCCGGCGATGAAAATTTCGAAATGCCTCAAAGACGTCACTTTTATTCTTCATAAGGTAGACCCAAGTCACGCGTGTATAACAATCAATAAAAGTGACGAACCATTGAAAACGTTAATACCGATTGTAGGACAAGGGCCCCGTACGTCCGAATGTATCATGTCAAATGCAGGTGAACTTCTATTCCTGGAGCTCACATACGAGCAACTGGTATGTTTTCCCAACTCACAAGCATTACAAAATAACTTCTCTTTATTAGCCCTTTGATATAAGGACAGATACATTGACTAATAACTTTAAAGGAAGGATGTCCGACACGCTGGTGATGGAGGAGCACTTCGTCTTCTACATTGCAACGTGAAGCGTCCGTTTGTGCGTCTGCCACTAGAGATGGCAATACTTTGTCCAGTTCGGTCCTGTCCAAGTACCATAGCCCCTTATGCCATGTGCCAGTCCCTAGTCGTCGTCCTGTCTCCTTCTCTTGAAAAGTTACCTTAGGAATGTCAAAGGAAACAATACAGTTTAGATCAAGGATAATGGCACTAATAGATATAAGATTGAAAGGAAAAGAAGGAGCATGTAAGACATTTTTGAGAGTAAGGGAAGGGGTGCATGCGCAGCAAGGGCAGACTTTTCAACCGCGGCTTGGTCCCCCCTGGAAGGAGCCCTTATTGGGCATCAACTTCAAACGGGCTTCTTCCCGTGTCATGACAGCTATAGCTTCCTCCAAGGCTGGAAGCGTGGGTTTGTAGCCTCTCTTTCCGAAGATTTTGAAATATTTTTTTAATTATTTGATTTAAATGGTGATTTTGTTTTTATTAATAACTATTTTGTTAATTATTATGGTGGATGACTTTAGCTATGGTTGTGATGTAAATGTATCTTGTCATGACCAATTAGTTCGTTGGATATTAATATAGAGGATTATTTGTTAGTAATGTAATTATGGCCCATAAACAACACTATCATCCCTATAAGTCTTCGACAAAGAGATTTTTTTTTTCATGACCTATTAGTTATTTAACTGTAATTCTAATTAGATTGAAAACTAGTTTTGAAGACCATGAGATTATATATATATATATTTTTTCATGTTATTTGGTATCTTCTGTATCATTATCCATTTAGTTTTCAGTCATGGATGGGGGAAGTTGTAAGTTTTGTGTTTACCACCCATTAATTAGTTTATTATTAATGTAGTAGTTTTTTTTGTTGTTAATGTCATCATGACACATTAACAATAGTACAATACTATACTTTCCTGTAAGTCTTTGGTCACGAAATTATATTTTTGGTCATGACTCATCAGTTCTTTGCCTGTGAATTGTATCACATGGTATTTATGTTGTGTTTGAATAACCATTCTGTACAACGTATGGACTGTTTTGATTAAAGCTCATTAATCTCACTAGATATTAAGTGGTACAGATTTAGTTTGACGTAATCATATGCTATATGTGTCATCAACCAGATCTGACCCGAGCCCAAAACCCTCGAACTGCTGAATACCGAGCGATGTATATATATAGCGATACATATATATACGCGAGAAGAAAAACCGAAACCCTACGCAAACCCTAACTATTACACACGCCACTCAGCCACCCCATCCCCGCGCGTGTCGCCAGGGCCATCGCGCGCCACCCTCGGCGCCGTCGCAGGCCGCCGGCGGCCGCCGGACCAGCGCGCGCGCGTGGCAGACAGGAAGCAACAGCAGTGGGATCGGGTTTTTATCCTACTTCGCGAGATGTTTTCTTCCTCCATGATCCGTCGTTTTGCGAACCGATTGCACAGGTATGTAGGCAACCTATACGAGTTTATTTTCCTTCATTTAGTTTGAATTTAGATATATTGGAGTGGCCAGAAGATCGACCCAAAGATGTCGGAAAAACTGTCGAAACCTGACAGAATTTCAAATCCATGAACCTGTTTTGGAAGATCAATTTCGATCGATCCAGTAACTATTTAGAAATTCCACCTGAACACAGTTATAGAAAACATATAGGGCTTCACAACCCTTTTTGTGGATTTAGAAATCATCGACTACGCGTCGAGAAATCGAATCCCGAAGTTGACCGAAAACCTGTTTAGAAAACTAAAAAAAACTCATCCACACGACGTGCGTCCCGCCAATCCGGACGACGTGGTCGTGAACCTAAAGCATCGAAAGGTGCGTAAAGGCTTCGTGGACGTGTGGGCTTTGACGTAATTCAAATTGGTCACGTGTGCGCGACGAATTTGATGTGTATCCGTCAAAATTCACCGTATCAACCTCTGTGCAAGTTTCCCAATTAATTTGTGCACGCTCGTCAGATCGAGACAAAACTTGTGCCAACAGGACCGTATCATTTTTCTGGTCCTGTATGCCAAGTTTTGTCCGATTCTGAGACAGTTGATAAAATTGCCGTTTTGCGGGCCCTACGGTCCAACTCAACGGGTGATTTTGTGCACGGCCCGCCGGATCAAACTTTGAACATACGGTTGGGTTCGTATCGGAAAATCGGATCCGTAGACATATAGTTTGACGACTTTAGAGATCACTGACTCTGGCAAGCTTTTCGGTGTAAAGCGGGTCCAACGGCGGATACCGTTTTTGCCCGAAATTACCGTTTTGCTCCCGTGTCCAGAATTGGACTTAAGGACATGAAATTTTAGCTAATTTGACTATTCTGAGAATGATGGCAATGTTTATTTCAGCTATCGTAGACAGTTGTGATGATTTGGATTTACGGCTCACATGTTGACTATATTTTGTGGGATCTGCGTGCAACCTCCAGGCAAGTATACCTTGTCTCCCTTTACAGTTTATTTTCATGCTTATAGTACACCTGTTGTAGTATATTATCTTTAGTTACATTAGTTGTTATATATTTATATGATATCGCGTTTACCAGTTTATTGTCTTGCTTGTATATCAGTATTTCATGACTTGATAGTGTAGTTATACCAGGCTTGTTTACGTCATGGATCATGCTAGAGTTGTTCTTACCTATGTCATGAATGATTTGTACCGTATCTTCACCTATATCTTGACTGAGTTGCGTCTGCAAGTATGTGTGAGTGAACTGCTATTCCTTTGTCTTTTCCACAACCTGCGAGTCCACACACGGGGCGAGAGTTGTCCTTTGCACCTGCGAGTCCACATACGGGGCGAGGGTGATTTGTCTTGAAACTGACCTGCGAGTCGACACTCGGGGCGAGGGTTGTATTCCATTGATCTTCCAGCAGTTCATTTTATGCATACTTGATCCCGTATCCGTGTTCATAGTTACCTGTCAGTAGCCACATGTCAGTTTCCTATCTAGTTCCTGTTTATATCCTGGTTATATTATTGCATGATTTAAACTGTTAGATAGGCATGTTTTATGTATCTTGCTAGTCCTCTGAGGACCTGATGATCTCTTCAGGTCTAGCGACCGTATGGAGTTAGTTAGCAGAGCGGGATGGTAGAGGATTGCGTTGTATGATATAGGTATTTGCTTGTGATATTCTTTATTATCCTTTCGTGCTTTATATTCCATACCACGATATATTCTGCTTATTTATAGACTCATATCATTCTTGGAGTCTAATCGAACAATATGCTAATGGGCTGCAGACCATGACCCATAATTGTTCATTCTTGTTTATATGATTCATGTGGATTGAGATATAGTTTAGATTAGATATGATACCATGACATTGACAGCTTATACGTACTCGAGTCGGGCTGGAGTCCGCTCGATACGTAGCTGGCTTGCTCACGAGCTCGCATCCGAAAAGCGGGTACGGGTCGTGACAAGTTTTTGTGGTGGCCCATGCAGGTCGGAGCATATCGTACCGGTTACGTAACTGTACTGGTATGAGCCTGCGCAACTGACTAAACCCCTAGAAATCTCAATCCACACTGCCTTGAAAATTCTTCTAGAAATTCTCTGCGTCCTTGAAAACTCCATATTTGCTCTCGATTATACTTCCTTGCTTCCCATACCATTGATTCTCGTCCCTCTTTATTTCGAGGGCACGGACATGTAGAACCCTAGAGGGGGGGTGAATAGAAAAATTAAAAATTAACTACAACAATTGATGCAATAAAGACAATTGAAAGTAAAGAGTAGAAAGATCAAACGCAAGGATGTATCCTGGTATCCTCTTTTGTGGCAGTCCAGTCCCGGAACTCTCTCCGGCTTTAATCTACTATTTAACCAAATAGTACATACGAGTTTGGATCCGAAGAACTCGCCAACTTCGACACGAGTTTGGATCCGAAGACTCGCCAACTTCTACACACGAGTTTTCTTACGAAGGCTCGCCAACTTCAAACAAAAGAGAATGAGAACTTGTTGATCTTCTAACACGTGAAGATCGAAATGTACAACTCTTTAATACTCTAGCACTTTGGGAGAGGATGACAATGAAAAGCTTGGAAGAGTATTAATGGTGGAGCTCTTGATTGTTGGAAAATTTATGGAAGAGTTGGTGAAGAAGCTCAAGAGAGAGAGCTTTCTTTTATAAGAGAACCAAGAGTTGGTGGCATTTAATGCTCTGAATACAGACAGACCGGCATGCCGTCGGTATGCAGCGGCATACCGTCGGTATACCGTCCAAATAGTAACGGTCATATTAATGTCCGTTTGAGAGCATTAAATGCGGCCATTAATGCTAGTCAGAGCAATTCAAAAACCAAATATTGAAATTCGGTATACCGTCGGTATGTCGGAGCATGCCGCCGGTATGCCGACAATTTGTCACAGCAAGTTTTGAGTTGCTAAAAACAGTATACCGCCGGTATGCCGGAGCATGCCGTCGGTATGCCGACAATTTGTCACAGCAACTTTTGGGTTGCTAAAAACGGTATACCGTCGGTATGCCGCGGCATGCCGTCGGTATGCCGACAATTTGTCACAGCAACTTTCTGGACATAAAAATCGGTATACCGTCGGTATGCCGAAGCATGCCGTCGGTATGCTGACTATTTGTCACAGCAACTTTCTGTATGCCAAAAACGGTATACCGCCGGTATGCCGTAGCATACCGCCGGTATGCCGCTCTGTAGCTATTTGATTTTTGACTTTGTTCTTTTTACTGTCATCCGTCCTTAGGTGTTTACAGATATACCTAGACTAGTACAGACTTAAAGACTCTAAGCAGGAAGACGCCGTCTTATGCAGGGAACGCCGGTAACTGCTTCAGTCTTCAATGAAGGAGGTGATTGCTCTTGAACGGAGGAACTCCATGTAGTAGATCTTCTGCTAATATTTGAATCTGAAGAACAGAAGACTAAACTACGAAGATGCTGTTAATTAATCAAAATAAAATGTGCCAACAAACTCCCCCATTTTGATAATTGACAAAATAGAGAGATAGAATCTTCAGGGAGTAGCTCCCCCGTAGGTAGACAGCTCCCCCTCAATACGATTTCTCCCCCTTTGTCACTTAGTCAAAGATGGAGATAATAATAGAAAACGTGCATAATGAAAAAGACACGAGCATATAAAGAGAAGCATGTATTTAATATATTGAAAGTGAAAAGTGAATACATGCTTGACACATACATATCATACTGAAAATATAAAAGACTCTCCACAATGAGAGCCGGACACTAGAGATAACCACAGATAAAGTTTCCGAAGGACAGTAAACAACTAGTAACAACCACACACTGGTCCCCGAAGGACTACAAAAGACAACATAAAAACAAACACATAAAAACAAACACATAAAAACTAAAACACGCATAACACGAGACCATCACCCAAAAGGGAATCCATCCCTACTCATCCGCCGGATCGTCATCATCACCCTGAGCTTGCTGGAAGGCGCCAAAAGGATCAATGCCGTCAGGGTACATAAACCCATAGGCATTGGGGTCAGAGAAGCGCGGGGCCGTGTACATGGGATCCTGAAGATTAAGATCCAGAAAAGCATCACGGTCTTGAAGAGTGCGCTGAATAAAGTACCCCTGATCGTGGAAACGGGACTGGATCAGGGTGCCAAGACCACGAGTGTGGGCCCGTATTTGCTCCTCCGCCTGGGCCATACGCATATCAAAGTGCTGCTGAGTGAGAGGCATATAACGGCCCGAAGCAGGAGGGGTAGATGTGGGAGCAGCAGGAGTGGATGCCGGTTGCTCTTGGGAAGATGAGGCACGGGAAGTAGAGGCGCCAGCAAGGGTACGGGAGACAGCAAGATATGAGGGGATGCCATCCAAGGAGCAAAGAGATAGGTCAACTTGTTTGTCCTCCAGAAGCAGAGTGATAAGGGAGCCATAGTAGAGGTTCTGCTTCCCCGAAGGCATGACACGCCGAAAGAGCAGAAGAAGAGTCTTCGGGAAGGAGAATCGCTTCTGGGCATAGAGATAATACATGCAGACGAGGGCATCACCGGTAATTGCGTCGTAGTTCCCACCCTTAGAAAATAGTGTGTGGCACACTATCCTATAAAGCTCGTAGTAAAATGGCTCCAGCTGGACAGAGAGGGCCGGGATGGCAGGAGGGTTGGGACCCTTGCAGATGATACGACAGAATTCGTCGAAAGGTGACGCCGCCGAGGAGTTGAGAGCCCCCAAGGATGGTAACGCTTCCCCTTTGTCCGGGATGTCTAAGATGTTCCCCACTTTCCTAGATGTTAGACGGAAGTGACGGTCATTGACCATAGATTGAATGGCGGATGGATCGTCGTTGTCCCCGATCAAGTTGCAGTAGAAAAGTCGGACAGCAGCGGGGTAGACGGGTATTTGGCGCCGAAGAAGAGAGGAGAGTCCAGCATCGTCAAACAAGGGGACGTGACCGGGGAATAGGTTCTAGTTGATCGCCCGTCCCTTGAACACATTGTGATGGACGAAGTACTGGAACCAAAGCTCGGCCGCCAGAGAGTTGGAGAAGGCACGTTGGTCATAGCCGGTAGGTAGCGCCACCGGGACGAAGGGGTTGAACATGGAGGAGGAGGAGGATCGGGGGCGCTTAGGGTTTGCCATGAAGAGAGATTAGGTTTTGGTTCTTTGGAGTGGATGAAGGAGGAGTAGGAGAAGTGATGGAAGAAGGAGTATTTTAAAGAGGAGGAGGAAGATGAAGAGATGATTTGAAAGGGAGGGAGGATGGGAACGGTTGTAGAGGAGGAGTAAATAAAATGGAGTTGAAAAGGTGGTGGGTAGTTATGAGGGTGGAGTAAAATGAGGAGAGAAAAAAGGAAGTGATTGAAAAGTAATAAATGAGATGGGCGGTGAAGAGATGGGTAGTTAAGATAGATGGGATGGATATGAGGGAATAAAAGAGGGTTTAAAAGAGAATAAAAGAAGAGAGAGGAAAAGTGGGCCCGGATCCTGATAAGGTGTCCTGTCCGCCTCAATCCGGTATACCGCCGGTATACCGTTGTATACCGTCGGTGTGCCGGCCGAGAGGGATTATGGATCAAAAGATAGAATGCCTAATTCACGGCAAAGGAAGGTGAACCGATCTTCCGGGAGCGATTTTGTGAAAATATCGGCTAATTGATAGGTAGTATCAATAAATTCAAGACGAATATCTCCCTTTTATTGATGGTCACGAAGAAAATGGTGTCTAATTTCAATGTGCTTCGTACGTGAGTGACAAATCGGGTTTTTCGTGAGATTGATAGAGCTAGTGTTATCACATTTAATAGGGGTGCATGAATGAGAAATGCCAAAGTCTAAGAGTGTTTGTGACATCCAAAGAATTTGTGCACAACAACAACTAGCCGCAATATATTCTGCCTCAGTGGTAGAAAGAGCAACAGAATTTTGCTTCTGACTAAACCACGATACCAAAGACTTCCCGAGGAATTGACATGTGCCACTAGTGCTTTTTCGGTCAATCTTGCATCCGGCAAAATCTGCATCCGAAAAGCCGTGAAGCTCAAAGGATGAGGATTTCGGATACCAAAGACCCATGTTAATGGTGCCTTTGAGATAATGAAAAATGCACTTAACGGCACACAAATGAGATTCCTTTGGATTGGCTTGATATCGTGCACACAAGCAAACACTAAACATGATATCAGGACGGCTAGCAGTTAAATAAAGTAAGCTATCGATCATACCTCTATACTTACGAATGTCGACCGATGTTCCATCTTCATCATTGTCAAGCTTTGTCGTTGTGGCCATAGGAGTCCTCATTGATTTGGATGAGTCGAGGTCGAAGCGCTTGAGGAGGTCCTTTGTATATTTCGCTTGATTTATGAAGGTTCCTTTGGGTCCTTGTTTGATTTGTAACCCTAAGAAGAAGGATAGTTCACCCATCATACTCATTTCAAACTCTTCCTGCATAACTTTGGCAAATTCTACACAAAGTGTGTCGTTAGTAGAACCAAAAATAATATCATCAACATAAATTTGAACCAATAAGAGAGTCCCATCATGGGATTTAATAAAAAGTGTGGTGTCAACTTTCCCCTTTGAAAAATTGTGAGAAATAAGAAAAGAGCTAAGACGCTCATACCAAGCACGGGGAGCTTGTTTGAGGCCATAAAGGGCTTTATGGAGTTTGAACACGTGATTAGGAAATTGAAAGTCTTCAAATCTGGGAGGTTGTTTAACATAAACTTCCTCCTTAATAATACCATTTAGAAAAGCACTCTTAACATCGATTTGAAAAAGCTTAAAGTCATTAAAACAAGCAAAGGCACAAAGCATACAAATGGATTCAAGACGTGCAACCGGAGCATAGGTTTTGTCGTAGTCAATGCCTTCCTCTTGGTTATAGCCTTGAGCAACCAATCGGGCTTTGTTACGAGTCACTAACCCATCTTCATTAAGTTTGTTACGAAACACCCATTTAGTTCCAATAATGGGATGATTGCTAGGTTTTGGGACAAGTTCCCAAACCTTGCTTCGCTCAAATTGATTTAGCTCTTCTTGTATAGCTATCATCCAAAACTCATCAAGAAAAGCATCATTAATATTTTTAGGCTCTATTTGAGAGATAAAAGCCACATTTGCACAAAGATCACGAGTGGCGGATCTTGTGCTAACACTTGAGGAAGGATCCCCAATGATAAGCTCCTTAGGATGATTGGTGACAAATTTTCATTCTTTTGGGAGATCCTTTTGAAGAGGCTCGAGAGGAGGAGACTCTTTTAAAGGGGTCACAACTTCATTGTTAGATGAAGAAGGACGATCCTCAATAGAGGAGTTCTCCAACCCAAACGAGATGTCATCAATGTCCTCGGAAGAGGAGAATGTAGAAGAGTTGAGTTCATTAAAAGAGACATTTATTGACTCTTCGACAACAAGACTTCTTTTGTTAAAAATACGAAAACCTTTACTATGAGTAGAGTATCCAAGGAATATTTCTTCATAGGCTTTTTCTTCAAACTTGCCTAGGTTATCCTTGGTATTCAAAATAAAACAATTGCAACCAAAAACTTTGAAATATTCAATAGAGGGAATTTTGTCAAACCAAAGCTCATAAGGAGTCTTTTTAGAAACAGGTCTAATCAAGACCCTATTAATAACATGACATGCCGTATTAACGCCTTCCGCCCAAAAATATTGGGGGAGCTTATATTGATTTAACATAACCCGGGCCATATCGCCAAGGGTTCTATTCTTTCTCTCCACAACACCATTTTGTTGAGGAGTTCGTGGACAAGCAAAATCATGTCCAAAACCATTCTTTTCACAAAATCTTTTGAAATCAACATTATCAAATTCCCCTCCATGATCACTCCTAATTTTGTTGATAGAAAAACCTTTCTCATTTTGAACACGTTTACAAAAAGCGACAAATTCACGAAAAGTATCACTTTTGCAAGCAATAAAAATAACCCAAGTAAATCTCGAAAAATCATCAACTAAAACAAAAGCATAAAGTTTGCCGCCAAGGCTAGCTACTCTACTAGGCCCAAAACGATCCATATGGATAAGTTGAAGGGGTCTAGAAGTACTCACAGAGTTGATGGATTTGAAGGATGACTTGGTCAACTTACTTTTCTCGCATTCTTCACATACCATAATCTTTTTGAATGGGATACTTGGGAGACCTCGTACCAGCTTCTTGGAGGCGAGGCGAGAGATGGTGTCCATGTTGGCGTGTCCAAGCCTCATGTGCCAAAGCCAACTCTCATCGTTCTTTGCAACTAGGCATCTGTCATTGTTAGTGCCTTCAACAAGATAAAGAACATAAATGTTGTTTTCTCTAATGCCTTCATAAACAATAGTTCCATTAGAACTATCGGTAATGTAGCATTTGAGTTTAAAAAACTTGATATCATAGCCATTATCGGTAAGATGGCTAATACTAAGGAAATTATGCTTGAGATTAGTAACAAGACATACATTATTAATACAAGGATAAGGAGGAGAGCCGATATTACCATTTCCAATAATATAACCTTTAAGATTATTACCGAAGGAGACGTGTCCTTCCTTCTTCATCGATAGCGTTGTAAAAAGTGAAGCATCACCGGTCATGTGCCGTGAACAACCGCTATCGAGAATCCACTTGCTCCTAGCATGAGAAGAATTCGTCACCTACAACATAAGTTGAAGATGAACATTTTGGTACCCATGATCTTATGGGTCCATGAGTGTTAGTCTTAGGAACCCATTTAAGAACTCTCATGTCAACTTGTTTTCTTGTATAACAAAAATTGGAAGTGTGACCGACCAAACCACAATAATTGCACATCAAAGAAGATTTAGAAGAAGAAGTGTGAGTGTTGTGCATATGTGAGTTTCTAGTGTGAGAAGTTCTACCATGAGTGTTATGATGATAGTAAAAAGCATGACGTGAGGTGTTCTTCTTAACAAAAGGTCCTTTTCTTGTGTTAGAAAAGGAGTTGTGTGTAGTGTTCATGTAAGAGTTATGCCTAGCATTGTGATGAGTGTGGGGGTGTCTTGGAGCATGCATGTGAGTGGTATTCTTATTACGTACATTCTTACTCCGTGTAAGAAGATCATTATACTTAATAGAAGTGTCATATTCTCTTCTATTAGCATCTTGACATTTGCGCATAGCAAATTCATAAGAGCTTCTCATGGATAGAATCTCATCATCCCTTTTCTTGATGGTATCAAGAGATTCTTGAAACTTGAGTCGCAAAGACTCTATTTCATCCGTGTCAGAAATAGGAGATTTTTCCTTCACATCAATAATAATGCTTGAGAGCCTCTCTACTTCAAGTTGAAGAGCCTCAACCTCTTTAAGAGATTTCTTGTATTTATTTTGAACACCTTTGTGTTCTTCATGTAATTCAAGAATGGCTTTCTCCAAATCATCATAGGTAAGAGTGTTTAAGGAAAGATCATCAAGTACCTCATCAGTAGCCATGAGGCAAACATTTGCATTGTATTTGTACTCCTTGTCATTGTCGGAGTCACTAGCATCACTCTCACACCAAATGCTAGTGTTGGCGAATTTTCTAGAGGACGAGCTTCCTCTGCTTGGCTTCTCGTACTTGCTTGAATCTCTTCTTATCATCGGACAGTCCCGCTTGATATGTCCGGGTCTTCTACATTGATAGCATGCCGGATCTTCCTCATTTTCTCGTCTGGAGCGATTGGCTTTGTTGAATTTGAGGAATTTCCGGAAGTGCTTAGCTGTGAGAGCTATTTCTTCATCATCATCCGACTCATTATCGTCGGAGCTCTCCTTGGAGTAAGACTTTGAAGCGTTGAGAGCAAGAGTCTTCTCCTTCTCTTTGGTCTTCTCCTTCTCCTTCTCTTGTGTGGAGGATTCCTCTTGATCCTTCATGTCGAGCTCGTGAGTCATAAGCTTACCCATGAGGGTCTCAAGGTTCATGACAGTTAGATCGTTTCCCTCAATAATTACGGTAGCTTTAGGACTCCACACTTTCGTCAAACCTCTAAGGATTTTTCTGATCTTTTCATGAGCCGGATATTCCTTACCAAGAGAGGAGAGAGGATTAATAATATCACCAAATCGAGTAAACATAGAAGTAATAGATTCATCATGCTTCATTTTAAAAGACTCATATTCTTGAGTGAGTCTACTAATCTTAGACTTCTTCACTTGTGAAGTTCCTTCGTGTGTGACTTCAAGTAATTTCCAAATCTCATTGGAAGTCTTGCGAGTAGAGATTCGGTTGAATTCACTACTGTCGAGAGCACAATAAAGAGCATTCATTGCCTTGGCATCTCGACTTGCAAGCTTCTTAATATTTTCAGAAAGAGTGTCCCGAAGGGTGTCAGAAGCAATATCCTCAATAGCTCTGGAAGGAGTAGGAAGACCATTTATCACGCAATCCCATAAGTCGAAATCTATGGACTTTAGATAAATGCTCATCCTAATCTTCCAGTAGTTGTAGTTGGTACCATCAAATAGGGGAGGCCTATTTGTGGAGTGCCCCTCATTGTGAAACGTGTTGATACTAGGGTTAGAGGCCATGGATCACTCAAGGGTGTAAATCCAAATCAAGAGAACAAAGCTCTGATACTAATTGTAGAACCCTAGAGGGGGGGTGAATAGGGAAATTAAAAATTAACTACAACAATTGATGCAATAAAGACAATTGAACGTAAAGAGTAGAAAGATCAAACGCAAGGATATATCCTGGTATCCTCTTTTGAGGCAGTCCAGTCCCGGAACTCTCTCCGGCTTTAATCCACTATTTAACCAAATAGTACACACGAGTTTGGATCCGAAGAACTCGCCAACTTCAATACGAGTTTGGATCCGAAGACTCGCCAACTTCTACATACGAGTTTTCTTACGAAGGCTCGCCAACTTCAAACAAAAGAGAATGAGAACTTGTTGATCTTCTAACACGTGAAGATCGAAATGTACAACTCTTTAATACTCTAGCACTTTGGGAGAGGATGACAATGAAAAGCTTGGAAGAGTATTAATGGTGGAGCTCTTGGTTGTTGGAAAATTTATGGAAGAGTTGGTGAAGAAGCTCAAGAGAGAGAGAGCTTTCTTTTATAAGAGAACCAAGAGTTGGTGGCATTTAATGCTCTGAATACAGACAGACCGGCATGCCATCGGTATGCAGCGGCATACCGTCGGTATACCGTCCAAATAGTAACAGTCATATTAATGACCGTTTGAGAGCATTAAAAGCGGCCATTAATGCTAGTCAGAGCAATTCAAAAGCCAAATATTGAAATTCGATATACCGTCGGTATGCCGGAGCATGCAGCCGGTATGCCGACAATTTGTCACAGCAAGTTTTGAGTTGCTAAAAACGGTATACCGCCGGTATGCCGGAGCATGCCGTCGGTATGCCGACAATTTGTCACAGCAACTTTTGGGTTGCTAAAAACGGTATACCGTTGGTATGCCGCGGCATGCCGTCGGTATGCCGACAATTTGTCACAGCAACTTTCTGGACATAAAAATCGGTATACCGCCGGTATGCCGAAGCATGCCGCCGGTATGCCGACTATTTGTCACAGCAACTTTCTGTATGCCAAAAACGGTATACCGTCGGTATGTCGTAGCATACCGCCGGTATGCCGCGCTATAGCTATTTGAGTTTTGACTTTGTTCTTTTTACTGTCATCCGTCCTTAGGTGTTTACAGATATACCTAGACTAGTACAGACTTAAAGACTCTAAGCAGGAAGACGCCGTCTTATGCAGGGAACGTCGGTAACTGCTTCAGTCTTCAATGAAGGAGGTGATTGCTCTTGAACGGAGGAACTCCATGTAGTAGATCTTCTGCTAATATTTGAATCTGAAGAATAGAAGACTAAACTACGAAGATGCTGTTAATTAATCAAAATAAAATGTGCCAACAGGACAATCGTTCTGTCTAGGGTTTATCAGAAATTCTTAAATTATAGTATAATATTGCTTGATTATTTAAATTTTTGGTTGTTCGATAGATATGGAGGATTAAAGATACCATATGTCTTAGATATCCTTGGTAGAATTATTAGCTACTAGTTTGAAGGTTATAATATTTTAGTAGCCATGTTTGAGGAGTAGTGTGACCAAAGGTGTGTAGAAGTCCTCGAGATTTTGCAGTTGCAAAATGGCTAGGAGAAAGATATAAACTATTTTGAGGAATTAAATTTAAGGAGATTAAGGTAATAGTAGACTTCCTTTTGAATTTTAAGGAATAGTTATGAATTAGAATTTCGAGGACGAAATTATTTTTTAAGGTGGGTAGATTTGTAGCCTCCCTTCCCGAAGATTTTGAAATATTTTTTAATTATTTAATTTAAATGGTGATTTTGTTTTTATCAATAACTATTTTGTTAATATTACGGTGGATGACTTTAGCTATGGTTGTGATGTAAGTGTATCTTGTCATGACCAATTAGTTCGTTGGATATTAATATAGAGGATTGTTTGTTAGTAATGTCATTATGGCCCATAAACAACACTATACCCCTATAAGTCTTTGACAAGGAGATTATATTTTTTTCATGACCTATTAGTTATTTAGCTGTAATTCCAATTAGATTGGAAACTAGTTTTGAAGACCATGAGATTATATATATATATATTTTCATGTTATTTGGTATCTTCTGTAACATTACCCATTTAGTTTTCAGTCATGGATGGGGGAAGTTGTAAGTTTTGTGTTTACCACCCATTAATTAGTTTTTGATTAATGTAGTGGTTTGTTTTGTTGTTAATGTCATCATGACACATTAACAATAGTACAATACTATACTTTCCTGTAAGTCTTTGGTCACGAAATTATATTTTTGGTCATGACTCATCAGTTCTTTGCCTGTGAATTGTATCACATGGTATTTATGTTGTGTTCGAATAACCATTCTGTACAACGTATGGACTGTTTTGATTAAAGCTTATTAATCTCACTAGATATTAAGTGGTACGGATTTAGTTTGACGTAATCATGTGCTATATGTGTCCTCAACCAGATCTGACCCGAGCCCAAAACCCCCGAACTGCTGAATACCGAGCGATGTATATATATAGCGATACATATATATACGCGAGAAGAAAAACCGAAATCCCACGCAAACCCTAACTATTACACACGCCACTCAGCCACCCCATCCCCACGCGCGCCGCCAGGGCCACCGCGTGCCACCCTCGGCACCTCTACAGGCCGCCGGACCAGCGCGCGTGCGTGGCAGACATGAAGCAACAACAGTGGGATCGGGTTTTTATCCCACTTCGTGAGATGTTTTCTTCCTCCATGATCTGTCGTTTTGCGAACCAATTGCACAGGTATGTAGGCAACCTGTATGAGTTTATTTCCCTTCATTTAGTTCGAATTTAGATATATTGGAGTGGCCAGAAGATCGACCCAAAGATGTCAGAAAAACTGTCAAAACCTGACAGAATTCAAATCCATGAACCTGTTTTGGAAGATCAATTTCGATCGATCCAGTAACCATTTAGAAATTCCACCTGAACACAGTTACAGAAAACATATAGGGCTTCACAACCCTTTTTGTGGATTTAGAAATCATCGACTACGCGTCGAGAAATCGAATCCCGAAGTTGACCGAAAACCTGTTTAGAAAACTAGAAAAACTCCTCCACACGACATGCGTCCCGCCGATCCGGACGACGTGGTCGCGAATTGAAAGCATCGAATGGTGCGTAACGGCTTCGTGGACGTGTGGGCTTTGACGGAATTCAAATTGGTCGCGTGTGCGCGACGAATTTGATGCGTATCCGTCAAAATTTACCGTATCGACCTCTGTGCAAGTTTCCCAATTACTTTGTGCACGCTCATCAGATCGAGACGAAACTTGCGCCAACAGGACCGTATCATTTTTCTGGTCCTGTATGCCAAGTTTGGTCCGATTCTGAGACAGTTGATAAAATTGCCGTTTTGCGGGTCCCACGGTCGAACTCAACGAGTGATTTTGTGTAAGGCCTGCCGGAATCCAACTTTGGACATACGATTGGGTTTGTATCAAAAAACCAGATCCGTAGACATGTAGTTTGACGACTTTAGAGACCATTGACTCTGGCACGCTTTTCGATGCAAAGCGGATCCAACGACGGACACCGTTTTTGCCAGAAATTACCGTTTTGCCCCTGTTTCCAGAATTGGACTTAAGGACAGGCAATCCAAGCTAATTTTACTATATTGAGAATGATGACAATGTTTATTTCAGCTATCGGAGACAGTTGTGATGATTTGGACTTTACGGCTCACCTGTTGACTATATTTTGTGGGATCTGCGTGCAACCTCCAGGCAAGTATACCTTGCCTCCCTTTACAGTTTATTTTCATGCTTATAGTACACATGTTGTAGTATGTTATCTTTATTTAACTTAGTTGTTATAGATTTATATGATATCGTGTTTACCAGTTTATTGTCTTGCTTGTATATCAGTATTTTATGACTTGATAGTGTAGTTATACTAGGCTTATTTACATCATGGATCATGCTAGAGTTGTCCTTACCTGTGTCATGACTGAGTTTTATCATGTCTTCACCTGTATATTGATTGAGTCGCGTCTGCAAGTATGTGTGAGTGAACTGCTATTCCTTTGTCTTTCCCACAACCTACGAGTCCACACACGGGGCGAGGGTTGTCCTTTGCACCTGCGAGTCCACATACGCGGCGAGGGTGATTTGTCTTGAAACTGACCTGCAAGTCAACATTCGGGGCAAGGGTTGGTATTCCATTGATCTTCCAGCAGTTCATTTTATGCATACTTGATCCCGTATCCGTGTTCATAGTTACCTGTCGGTAGCCACATGTCACTTTCCTATATAGTTCCTATTTATATTCTGGTTATATTATTGCATCATTTAAACTGTTAGATAGGCATGTTTTATGTATCTTGCTAGTCCTCTGAGGACCTGATGATCTCTTCAGGTTTAGCGACTGCATGGAGTTAGTTAGCAGAGCGGAATGGTAGAGGATTGCGATGTATGATACAGGTATTTGCTTGTGATATTCTTTATTATCCTTTCATGCTTTATATTCCATACCACGATATACTCTGCTTATTTATAGACTCATATCATTCTTGGAGTCTAATCGAACAATATGCTAATGGGCTGCAGACCATGACTCATAATTGTTCATTCTTGTTTATATGATTCATGTGGATTGAGATATAGTTTAGATTAGATATGATACTATGACATTGACAGCTTATACGTACTCGAGTCGGGCTGGAGTCCACTCGATACGTAGCTGGCTTGTTCACAAGCTCGCGCCCGAAAAGCGGGTACGAATCGTGACAGGATTGGGACAGGAGAATATTCTTTCTCTGCTCAAACACAGGATTGAGCCCCTTCAGGAACTTCATCATTCGCTGTCGCGAAATATAAACTAGGAACGTCTGAAAATACTTCGTAAATGTCGGTTCGACTTGTGCATCTTCCATCCCAAGAGGATCATAGTGATCCAGATCAGACCAGTACTTCTTCAACAGGGCCGCGTACTCAGAGATGGTACGGTCGTCTTGGGCCACCCTATCGAGTTCATCCTGAAGTTAGAAGACCCACATAGGGTTGCCCAAGCATGAGTACATATCCTTCAAAGTCCACCATATATCAGCGACAGCCTCCATGGCCTCGACATTGCCCGACACCTGGTCGGTCAAGGAGGCTGTCAACCACCCAGCTACGACATTGTTGACAATCTCCCAGATAGCAAACTCCTTTGAGGAGGGATCGGATGGCACCTTCGTTTGGCCATTGACATAGCCAACCAAGCCTCATTTCTTCAGCATCCGTATCGCCTGCCTCGACCATTTCAAGAATTTGGACGTTCCTTCCAACGTTGTCTCCAGCTTTTCCAACATCCCCATTTCGTAGGGTGACGGATCCACATCAGTAAGGGTCACCCGTGGGGTTGCCTCGGTTAATCTCTTTGATAAGATCTCATCAACCAGGACCTTCATCTCTTCTGCCGTCAGTTTACCACTGATAGAATCTATGGCATCTTCAACTATGAGTAGGGAGGTCATGTTGTGTCCCTAGTCGTCTGCTAACTGCTGGGTGTCCTGATCTCGGGTGTTTATTTCATCAACTATAGAGACCAGGGGGGAACAACAAGGGGCCTCCTCACAGAAATTCTTCAGGCATATGAGCAATTAGAATCGCATCATGATGACGAGGGTAGATAGTGCAAGCATAACCAATTGGATCGTGACTTCGTGCATGATCGATATTTCCAGAACTCCGAGTAGGATCTGTACAAAAATAATGAACTTTTGCAAGCACTTCCAAAGAAGGTACAAAAAACAAAAAACTGGGGCATTGCACAGCAGTTCCGGGGGGGGGCATGTCCGGGGGAGCTGCATAGCAGGTCCGGGGGGCAGGTCCGGGGCGCTGTACAGCAGGTCCGGAGGGGGCAGGTCCGGGTTGGGGGTGGTGCTAGAATAGTAGATCGGGGGGTGGTGGGGCTGGCGTCAAGGAGGTAGGGGTGGTCTGGGGCGCTGCACCGCAGGTCCGGGGGGGAGAGGAGCTGGAATAGTAGATTGGGGGTTGGGGGGCTGGCGTCAGGGAGGGAGGTCAGGTCCGGGGTGCTGCACCGCAGGTCCGGGGGGGGGAGGAGCTGGAATAGTAGATGGGGGGCATCAGGGAGGGAGAAATTTTTTTTGGAAACCTGGCTCTGATACCAAGTTGAAATGAGTGAAATTTCTCAGATGATTTTATTGATGGGCTCCTGCCACTACTTATAGAGAGTACACCTCCGCTTCACAATACAACTTTCGATGTGGGACTAAAGTCCCTTATTAGTTCTCAACACCTACAAATAAAATGATTTGAGTCGATATTGAATTTGTCTCCATCGGACTCGAGTTATATTCTTGTTGAACTTGATGTTACTCAATAGTTGTACTTTCCATCACTTTATTTTAGTTATTTTCTTAGTTTTTTATTGTTATTTTGTTGGATGAGATCTAATTATTTACTTGTATATATGATTGTGACTTATGGGCTATAGTTCATACTAGACAACGTAAATGTTATTCGAAAAAATAATTGAATATGTATCAGCTAGCTATTGTCACATGGTTCGATCTCCCACATTTTGGGAATGAGGAGTGACTGAACTGATTCTAGCTACGACAAAATCACAGCGACAACGCTGAGCAGTAGTTCCGTGACACTACCTGCACAGTCCTACGAAACTATAGCCCCGTGACCCTGATGCACTCCTACTCCATGTCCTTTGCAGCTCCGCTACTCATGTGCCAACTCCGTGCCTGACACTCAAGAGTGTTTCATCTCTACACCTGATACATACGTACGAAGTACAAACTGTTCTATCAAAGTACCATTTTGTGTCAATCGCCCACGCCCATGTTTGAGTTCAAGACAAAGCTCCAAAGGATTTTTTTCAAGAAATAGTGATAAAATAAATCATAATTGTGAGATTTGAACCTTGTCACCCCCACCCATACTAACCACTTTAACTAACACATCTCATATGTACAAGTCAATAAATGATAGCTCAAATATTTGAATACATACGTTGATGTTTGTCTTAAAATAGAATGGTGGGATCGAGTCAATG
This sequence comes from Iris pallida, assembly GCA_029216955.1. Taxonomy (NCBI): domain Eukaryota; kingdom Viridiplantae; phylum Streptophyta; class Magnoliopsida; order Asparagales; family Iridaceae; genus Iris; species Iris pallida. The sequence goes on from JANAVB010028820.1 coordinate 9,347,261, forward strand.
ACCAAATCCAATAAACTCCCACAATTTTGACTAACATGATGTTACTTTAGCAAACCTCATGTAGAGGTTTATTCCAATATGTATTTTCGGTTATATATACTTTATAATTAGTCACAACATAGGAGTGGAATTGAAATAAAATATTAATATTAATATTCTACTAGTATATATGCACATGCGTTGTACGTATTTTATATATTAGAATTATAAAATTATTATAGTTATTCTAATCTTTAAGTACTTAGGAAGACTAAACGACAACTATCTTAATTATCCTAAATTTATTATTATATTAATATATCATGCAAGAGTATTTAGGAAGACCAAATGACACCTCTCATAATTATCTAGCTGCCCTTATTAACTTTAATGAATAATTTTAATTAATAAATATATCCGAAGGTATATTTGGAAAGAAAAGTCTTACGGTGAAGCTCAAGTTTTTTCATTATATAGTAGTATAGATACACCAAGGAACTCTATCGAATGGTACCTTGTGTTGTATATATCGTGCTACTAATGTGGGATCTTTTGTCAATTTTATGTTTTCAATTGTTCATTCGCTCGGACGTAATGTGTCATGGAGATAAATATAATTTTTCAATATCAAATTGTATTACCTTGTCATCTAGACTCTTCATGTCTAAAAATATTTGTAGAGTACTTCTTGGTTACATGAGTTTAAACGACGATAAAAAAGGTACCTTGTCCTACCTAATGTTGGTATCCAATCTCGATCGAATTTGAGGGAGAGTCTGAAACGCTTTGAAACATCGACGAAGTTACGACGAAGGCGATGTTTCGGTGGTTATGACTCGGGCATGAAACAGAGTAGAAGCAGCGTGCCATAATATCAAGGGTATACCAACGATATATCGCTGGTATGCTTCAGGATACTAAGTCCAACAACTAATTATGGAGCAAAATTGTGCTCGCATAAGCATACCACAGACATACCGACGGTAAGTCGTTGATCATATTTTTGACAGTATTGGTTTGTTGTTCAATAGATTTTGTGCCATTGGATCTATATGGAAGGTCAATATGTATGATGGGGCTAATTTAGGTAATTTTTATATTTGATTATTTAGGTTTTTTTAGTCTACGTATGAAGGCTAAGAGATGCTACTACTTGATATCCGCATTGCATGATATTTAAGTAGATACTCTACCAATTATACATAAAACTTTACTCTTTCGCATGGTTTGCTAATGAAATATGTTTAGGGGGAATAGTTTGCTCTATTCACGTAATCATCATCGGGGTATGGTGAACGATCTTAGTGTACTATTTTGTTTCCTTCTTAAGATTTGTGAGAAATTAGATATCGGGACAAATGGATCAATCATATATTTGTACTCAATTTGTATCATAATATAAGATTAAAATTTGTCCAGTGACCAACTTACCACAAAATACTAGGTTTGTTATCTTTCAAATGGGTATTGGTGTCGTCTTCGTGGTGTTTCGATTCCTACATCCATCAACTGGCCACCTAGACTTTATGACACAACTCTCTTATTCTCATAGCGCTAAATTGGCTAGAAATTTATCACCACCGTAAAACTTTTTCAAATAAGATTTGGATGGTGATAAATATAATATTTTTTAGGGTAAGTTTGTGCAGACACTTAAGACAACTTCTCTTTGTTACTTTTTTTATTGCACTTAATGATCATGTGAGTTGGATGGGGATATAACTCGAGAAAATGAATTGTGGAAGATGGTAGTTTGAAAATTGTTGTTGGTGGATATAGTACTATGAAATATAAAGAAAATTTTTGAGTCGCACCCCACTCAATGTAAACATATGAGTGGTGCACTCCACTCGATTCACCATATGCATAAGTAATCCCTCTTATGACGGAAATCGTTAGAAAAAATGATTCGTGTCGTTTGTCATATATTTATGACCGAAATACCCTTTATGAGTTAATGTCCTTTGATTCCGTGCCAAACCCCTCTCTCTTATTCTTCCAAACGCTTCATCTTCCTTCCTCCCTTCTTGACGAACTTCCCCTCTCCCCCTCTCGTCTCGATCCCCCCTGTTTCTCTCGTTCCAGCCTCCCTCTCCAAAGCTTCGTGGAGACAGAGAGGTAAGAACATGACAACAGTTTGTTTTTTGTTAACATTTTTTTGGAACCAATAGGAAAGATTAGTTATGATCTTCTTAACTTTATGCAGGATCTTGAAGACTGAAAGAAAGAAAGAAGAGCTTCCATGGTTGCGTGTCGAAAATGGTATTGATTCGTAGTTTAGGGTTTATATTGTATGTTGCTAATTTTATGGAATTTGGGTTCGAATTTCTTAGAATTGAGTAGGAACTTAGGGTTTGTTTCCATTTAAAATAGTATGATTTAGGGTTTCTCGAACACTGATTCCATTATATTTTGATGAAATTATTTGACATTGGGTAGAAATTGTTGTGCTGTTAGTTAATTTGGGTAGAACATAGAAAGCTTTGTTAGTGAATGTTAGTGAATTTAGGTTTGTTTCCATTTCTGTTAGTGAATGTTAGTGAATTGGGTATTACATTTCTCGAACACCTAGGGTTTGTTTTCATTTTGTTTTGTTAGTGAATTTGGGTAGAACATAGAAAGCTATTAGTGAATTTATATGCTTTGTTAGTGAATGTATGAAGTCTGTTAGTGAACAAACATTTTTTGTGCTGATTCTATGCATTGTTAGTGAATTTATATGCTCTGTTATTGAAAGATTAATTTTACAGGAATTATATGGTCAGATTCCATATGAAGGATACTTCAGTTGTGAATGAAGTCGACCCTGACCTAATAAGCTTGTTGTTATCACACTCGACAGCCTCATTCAACCATTTGAATGCACCGTTACATTTTCGACATTGTAAGAATTGTCTTCCATAGCTGTGGCTCCTCTTCGACACCATCACGGTTCTTTTTCCTCCACAATTAGGATTAGGACAAGGGGCTTTCTCCCAAGGGCATTGTTGCTTCCAGTGACTTAAGTCACCACACGCGAAACACCCTTCTCTTCGCATTGAGAAAGATGAACTTTCGCGTATGCCTTCACAAATTGCTTCATCCAGCCACTGAAAATTCGAGCAAAGAGGACACTTCAGAAATTTTCTCCCGGGATTTGCCTTCGTATTAGACTTCGACAGGTAACGAATCCCATTGCAGTTCACAGTCTTGCAAGGTGAGCTCAAGAACGAACACTCATCTGCAAGGTGAGTGTGCTTCGAGCATATTTGACATTTTTTCTACAAAAATCAAAAATTTGATGTAAAACCTAAAATTGGTGGAGCCAAAAATAGATTGTTCACACTAGTTGAGAGAAAGGAGGAAAGAGAGGAAGAGAGAGTGCAAACCTTGAAGTTCTTCGAGTGGTCGGCCATGGGAGCGGAGCTTCGAGTGGTCAGATTTGGGTTTTAGGGTAGAATGAAGATCTGAGGAGAAGAAAGAGGGGCGGGGGTTGTTTTAGAAGAAAGAGTAGGTGAGGATTATAAAGACGGTGGATTGTGGACCGTTAGGAAATAAACAGAAGGGTATTTCGGTCATAAATATATGACAAACGACACGAATCGTTTTTTCTAACGATTTCCGTCATAAGAGGGATTACTTATGCATATGGTGAATCGAGTGGGGTGCATTACTCATATGTGTACATTGAGTGGGGTGCGACTCAAAAATTTTCAAATATAAATTCATACATTTAATGGTCATTTGAGAAATACAAACTTAAGGTTGAGAATAAGGTCTATGGTGCATGACTGCTTTCTCTTTGGAAGAACGTGTAGTGGTAGCGTGACAATGGCAACCACCACGTGAAGCTCGTCGGAACATGCATGCAAAGAGTAGCCAAGTACGATTGAAGTAATCAATTACTTGACCTCCTTTTCATAGCAATTACTCGATCATATTTTTAGTGTAGGCATCTTGACCAGTCAACCGGTTACATAGACAGCGCCAATTCAGAGATAATTTCGACAACAATCACCATAAGGCAACTCTTAGGCCGTTTATTTTTCTTGAGATTGGTTTAATCCAAATCCAACTTAAACATATATATTGTATTTTTTTACGGTTACAAAGATCATACAAAGTACAATAAAAACGAAAAATACAAAAAAAATTGATGCTTACAATAACTTGCAAGGAACGAAGATAACAAACTGACTTGAATTACAACAACAAATAGTGCAACCAAGTTGCTACAACAAGAAGAAAACAAAATTGGAAAAGATTCCTAGAGTGATTAAGATCACCATTGCTCAAAGCAAGATTCAACATTATATCTTCGATATGCTCCCAGAAACTAGCAAATTCTGAAACATGAACTTCTAGAATGCTCGCTTGTCACTCCCCAAACTCACATATATTCATATAAACAAAACTAGTGAATATATAGGGAAGCCAACCCTCCTTAACAACCCACTACCCATTATGGGCAATAAATTCAGAGAATAACCTCCCAATAAGTGGACGGTTACACCAGTAACCCACATTGAATGACAGTTACACTCCAGGAGCAACGAACAACCATTTTTGCACAGATCTCTGCCTGTGCTGATTTCCATGTGAGCAAGCTTCGTGCGAAACTGCAGCACATGTGAAGCGTTCGTGCAGCTCCGTGTGCGCTCACGCGCCCACACAGCTCTGCGTGCCTAATTTGTGTCCACTTTGGTGTGCCATCAAACCATCACTTTGCTCCATTCACTACTAAGGGAAATCCTAAATAAATGAGTGACAAAAAATATAAATATTTTTTTGGAAGTCTTGAACCTTGCCCTCTAGAAAAATACCCCTTCATCTCAACCATATGAGCTACTACTCCCCATGTGCATAAGTTAATAAAAGATGCATCTTATATTGAAATACATACTTTGGGTTGCGCATGGGTCAAACAACAGTACAGTACATAATGGAGAATTCCTTGATCATAGTTGTTATTCTTTCCATTCACACAATGACATCAAATGTGACTTTGGTCGCACGTTAAAGGCCATATGCTGACCTGGTATCTATATACGTACCTTGGGTTTCTACAAGTTTATTCTCAAGAGACAACATTCATCTCTGTTTATAGACCATGGTTCCAGGAAAAATGACCAATGAACTATGATACCAATGGTGTTTCCAACGGAAGTAACATGCTGCAACAAAAAAGTCATCCAATAAATGAGATGACCAAGCAGGCCACAGTCTCTATACTCAGATGCGCCCTAAGACTGCATTGTCAAAGATTGATATAGATGATGAAACGACAGTGATCATAGAGTACAACGAATGAACCTCGAGAAGTGAAATAGCTGTAAAACCACTACTTTATCCCTAGCACGTGGCAGAAAGACCAAATTCCCCTTCCGTGGGTGAACAACCAGCAAAAATTATCATTGCTACTAAAGACGCCATTAATGCCCGGGTCGACAGCCTTGTCAGTATAATTAATATATAACTGTCAGTCTAGGGGGACCGAAAGGGCATGGCCCATGATGTCTGAAAATATTCGAATAGTATCAGTCAAATCCACCTCGTAGAATGAGAAATCATTTTCTTAGCAAAAGGGGGACTTTCTGCTAGTCATCTATCAACAGAAACGTTGTGCTCCTTATGCTCCAACGAAATGATTTACATTTCCAGTGAGGATATGTTATGCGCCATAATCCTCAGTTTGTTGCCAACCCACGATCACCATGCTCCGCGTCAGGAGCCTTAGCTTGTTGTTTATGTGGAAAGATATATACAATCGTCAACCCACAATCATCATGCTCTGCACTATAAGCGTTAGCTTACTTCTTATGTGGAAAGATGTGTACAACCCGTCAACCCACGATTTTGTCCATGATCATTTCGTGGTCAGTACAGTTGCAACTGCACGGACCATGTGGCATTTTTGTCTTATTTTGAGAAACGTACGTACGTGTCTCGCTTCATGTGCAAGAAGTAGGACACGTTCACTGTCGGTTATTGTTCCGACATGGGACATGCAACTCCCACTCAGAAATTGCCTCCTCCGTGTAGTGTCCCGTCCCGCTCAGTCAATCGGAGGAATCGAAATGCCGACGACGTTCGGCCTTAGCCTTGCAACGGCTGCTGGAAGACATCGCTCGGTCGAGGCGACCGCTCGCTCAGGTGGGGTAGTTTCGGTGAACTTGCCCCATCTTAGCCTTCACATAATAAATCGTGTGTTTTCAACTTGCACAAGTAGGCTTGATAATAAAAGAGACGAATGCACATAGCTAAAGGGAATAATTCCGACGGGTCGAATTGAGTTAGAATATGAAAAGGTCCAACGGTCGTCTTAGAGTTGGTGCACGGCGTGCTTTGAAAATGACACTCGGTCCTTCGTCCCGTGGCTTGGGAGAAGGAAAGTTGGTCTTCGGTGCAAAAGCAAAGAGTTAGCCTAAGTCATAGGCGTCGCCCGCATGAATACTTCATAAAGCATGCACGGTCCTGTCGTCCAAGGCTTGGCATAGCCTTGACTTGTCCAAAGTTAAGTTGCGTTGAGCGGCTTATGACCTAAGTCTAGGCACCCGAGTGACTTGGTCGTTCAAGTTGGATGCGTGCACGACACGATCCGTTAAGGCAAATCTTGACGCAGCCTTTGCTCGTTAAGTTATTGCGAAGTCAAGTTAAGCAAAATTATGTCGGTCGACCTAAGACATTACAAGCACTGTCCTGCACCTGTGCGGCTTGTCAAGTTAAGTAGTCCCACGATCTCAAGGCCCGTCGACTTGGGCAGGAGTGTTACGCAGAGCACGATTGGCTTAAGGCACGATGCACGGGCTTAGTGTTTAAGGCAAGGATCACAATTGATTCAAAGTGAGTTTTGAGAAAGGACTATCAAATAGGCATTCATGAGTTGAACCGAATGATAGGGTAACAAGGAAGGAAATGCTCGCGACCGTGGGTCATCGAAGGGTCTCAAGGAAAGGAATGCTCGCGACCGTGGGTCGTCGAGGGGTCTCAAGGATAGAAGTCTTGGTTTTTGTAGAGGAATGACTGTGTGAGACGTCAGTTTGTCTCGAGTCTTGCATGGTCATTTGACAACTTGTCGACAAGGACGATGAACCCTCGAGCGGTAACCCTGGGCCATGGGGCCGACTCGGCCAAAGAGGGAATAGAATATAGTCGTGCGTAAAATTTTGGTATAGGTTAAGCGGGGACTTACGACGGGGCTAGCTACTTGCGTCGAAAGGATCCCGATTAACAAAATTATACGTCAAGGTATAGCTTGTGATACTAGTGGCCAAGTTCATATAGATGTCGGCAAATAGCGGCTATCCGTATGTATGTCTTTGGATTGAGTTGAGTTGAAGGTGTGTACAGTTAGAACACAAAGTTTGGGCCTAAGATTGGGTTTCAACATAGGCGTCGTGCTTCGGCACGAGATGTGGCGTCAAGTCTTGAGTTGTCGGCATATAAGTTGCTTAAGTTGGTTGAGTTGTTTGAGTTTAAGTCGGGAAACCGCCGTTAGGCAAAGTTGGTTGAGTGACACTAACATTCACAAGTCTTGATTGGGTCAGTTGGTGGTCAAAGTAGCAAGGGCCGCTAGGCGGCAAGGGCCGCGAGGCGGCGATATGGTTAAGTCTTACTGAATTGCGAGGCACGACCTCAGCAAGGGTTTGTAGCATGGTCACACGAAAAAGGAGCTTCATCACGTAGTTGCGTATCTGATTTTAAGCCATAAGGCAAACATGACTCGATATGTTAACGTTGTTGGCACGAGAAGGGTCTTGAGGCAAGGTATGAGTTAACGTTGTCGTGGCAAGCACGAGATGGTATAGTGATACGGAATAGGCCAAGGCGTTGGTCCTAAAACTGATCCTAAGGTAAGAGTAGGAAGACAATTATAAAGGAGACTAAGTTTCACAAAAGTAAATCAAACGTGTTGGGTTTGTATGGGTGGGCGAGGAGCTCATTCCACCAGTACAGTTGAGTACTGAAACCCACATAGTTTCCATGTGCAGGCACAGGTAGAAGCTCGTAGCGCGGAGCTCGCTTGATGCGTCGAGGCACGGAGTTCCTTGGCAAATCGATGCACGCGGCCGCACGGAGTAAGGACTTATACAGGACATAATATATGGATATCGCCTTCCGAAGCTTCCGCTGGAGTCAAGACTTGTATTGAAAGATGAGAGAGAGCTGAGTGACTTGTAATGTGAGATGAGTGAGCTTGAGTGAGCTTGAGAGACTTATAATATTGGCTTTGTGCCCTAATGTAATCTTTGCTTCAATATCAATAAAGAGCTTCTTTTGAATAACTTATGTTTGGTTCTACTTTCCGCTGCTATCATTCAATGTCTCTGCTTGGGACTTCTGTGCGACGACCCCGTCGCAGCCGCTGAAATCGGCCGTTATGGAACCCGCCTTGTACGAGCGCAATCTAGGCTCGTGCGACATCACGCCTTAGCAAGGACGATCGCTCCTACGGGAGCGGGGCGTGACACTCCGGATGCAATTCATTTGACATTTCCTTTTAGTTGCACAACTTATTTCCATTCTACATACGACTATTTTTCTATAAATAACCGACTTTTTGCAAATTTCAGAGGAGGCCACCCCCTTAGGACAACAGACATTGGCATCCACAACAAGCTCTTTCTCAATTAGAGTCTCTACACTCTTTTACGTTTTGAAGTATTATCAGATCGTCAACGTAGCATACGAAACGTATGCTGATTTGACCTCCACCGCCTCATCTCTCTATAATCTCAAACTAGTCTCAAATTTTTGTATGTCCACATTCTTATAAATCAATTTTGAGTTGTAAAAAGTTTGCAAAGTTTTCCAAAAAAGCTTTCTTTTCTGGCCAAAAATAAAATGATGATTCTATTGGGGACTACTTTCTCCTCCAACGAGAAAATGGTGGCGCAATATGACACACTATTTGTAACCCATTGTTTTCAAAATCTTGATTATTTTTACTTTTCCAAAATTGTAAATTTTCTAATTGTTATTTCTTCAAATTATTATTATTGGTAATTATTTAGAAGCTATAATTTTCCTAATATTTTTTTTGGCAATTTGATTATTATTTAGCACCTTTTATTTGAGGGAGTGGCATAGTTGTAAATGTTAGGAAATGGAATGGGTTTATTAATAATTGTTAGGAGTCCATGTGGAATGCTTAACCACTAGGATTAGGTAAGAACATTCTAGAATTCCTTAATTAATTAGGGATCAGTATTAATTAATTTTAAAGAATATTCTTCGAAATCTACCATATTTCTTGGAATATTCTTTAGAAAATGTCCTCCTAAACCCATCTGCTTAAGATTATAGGATCTTCCTAATTATTCTATAAATAGCCTACTTATTCTTTGGAATTAGCGTCCTAAACTTTTCTACTTCGTCTTAATGATCATATCCTAATTGTGTCGGTTTCCATTCTCATTTCATTAATTTTGTAGCTATTACAACTACATTCCCTTGTGTCCGACACGGTGTCACTCCCGTTTTCCGTTATACGTATTTTCGTATGCGTATACGAGATTTCTGGCATTTATCAGGTGGACTATAGTTAGACTTGTCTTGCTTAGCCTAGTCTTGGTTTAATCTTGACTTAGTTTATTTGATCGGTTCGGTTCAATTTGACTTAGTTTGGCTTGGCTTGGCTTGGTTGGAGATAGAGAGGGTTGATATATAACCCAACATGATAATCTTGATATGCTGTTATGACGGCTATCTTGACTTCCTAAGTAACTTTTGTCTTGACACCTGGGTGTTTGTGTAATGACCCGCTCCGCCCTAGCGGAACGCCGGTTCAAACGGCAAGTGCAACGACTCAAACGAGCCGTCGACCCGAAGAATTGGCATCGACCTGATGAAGAATCGATGCAAGGCTTACATTGGCCGTCAAGATGAATCCAGACTTAGACTTTCAAAGGCGTGCTCGGAGTATCGCTCGGCCGATGCGAACATCGCTAAAGTGGGTGGCTCCGATGAACCCGTCTTTGCTTAGCCTAGACACTTAACAATGCGGACACTATCACGAGAATCGCTAGACGATAACACCGTGCATGTTAATAAATGACTCAATACACCTAGCTAAGGGATTAATCCCACCTTGCATGCTTGTATAGAATATGGAAAGGAACATGGAAAATATGAGAACTCTAGCACCGCGCTCCATGCTCGTGCTACGGCACAAGCTTACGTTCAAGTCCCTTACGCGTTCAATAATGAAACAATGAATGGATTACAACAATAAAACGGGAAGACTATCAACATACACTATACCATAATAGGCGATTACCCACGGTTATTACCGTGACAATTATTTTTCGTCACGGTAATAACCGTTACTAGTGGGGCGTGGTTATTATTTAGTCACGGTAATAACCGTGACAAATATTTGTTTTCGTTACGGTTATAACCGTGACAAATATTAGTTTTCGTCACGGTTATAACCGTGACAAATATTTGTTTTAGTCACGGTAATAACCGTGACAAATAATTATTTTCGTAACAGTTAAAACCGTGGCAAAATGTTTTATGTTGTAACTGTTATAACCGTTAGAGAAGTCCAATGATATGACGGTTTTTACCGTGATTAATTTTTTATTTGTCACAGTTATTAATGTGGCAGTTAGTTTGTTTTGTCACAGTTATTACTGTGACTACATTATTTTTTTCGTTACTATTCTCCACTAATTGTCACAGTTATAACCATTACAATTGGACTATTTAAATAAAAAAAACTACATTCAACTTGTATCTAAACAATAAACAACATATCCAATTTCATAATATTTTCCTTCATAATAATTCAACCATTCCAAACCAATAACTAAACCACAAAATTTTCAATAACAATTCCGAGCAAGTAACTAATTAACCACATAATTTGCAATAACAATTCAACCATTCAAATTAGTAATTAAACCACATAATATTTGAAAAATAAGCAACTAAACCACACATGATGTTCAGTAGCATCCATACATTAATATTTTAGTAAGTATAGCAACATTGAAAGATTTTGGGACCGATGGGTCGCCAAGGCGACTCCCGCACGGGGAGTTGCATAATATGTGAATGAAAGAATGAATGGATAAGTGAATGAATGAGCCAACGAATGAAAGAATGAATACGTGAATGAATCAATGAACAAACAAACAAGTGAAAGAAAGAAAGAATGAATAAAAGATAAGAAGGAAAGAAATGGTTAGCGACAGATATGACGGGCACGTGCAACGGGGCTCGCTACCCGCACTGTACGGACGCCAACCTAGTCGATAACGCATTATGGCTAAGGGTTAGCCTACGACTCGGAGACAACCGTTAAGTTAAAATGACAAATAATACGAAATGGTCGTGGACAATCCCCTCGTATACGGGAGGTGGGAGATATAAGGGATTTTTGCGACATGATCAAAGGGAGGATCGTGACCGGCCTAGGCGAAAATCAAAGGGGACTTACGGGCTGCTTGGGGAGGGGGGGCTTGGCTACCCGGGGGACGTAAGTGCAGGGTATTTTCAAGACACTATCAACGTGTACCAGCCGCACGCTCTGAATAGTTGCGAAATACCAAGGGAAAAAGGGTCCAAAATGGCTTGTTATGCCAGCGACCGGTGCATATAGAGTTAAGTGGGCTTTACTGGTGGCGATCCACGTAAAAGTCCTTGCATTGAACAAAGTGGTCTAAGTTAACTAAATGAAGTGCCTTCTGAACAGGCTTGAAATATAACACACCAAAAGATAAAGAGTACTTCGTGAAATTGAGTTAAACACGCCTACGAAGCGCTAGGCCTGAGGCAGGGACAAGCCCTTGACATTGAATGCTTACGTAAATCATGATAAGTTATTACATATGAATTGTTGACTAACTTGGTTTACTTTGGACAGGGAAGGCCGGACGGTAAGTATAGGTAAGTCGTGCATGAAATTCCATGCGACACTTGTATTCGGCAACACGAGATAGGCTATAAAATATGCCATGCAAATGATCCTAAGGTAAGATTAGAAAGACAATGAATGATAGACGGCGCACAAAAGTAAATAGAACGTGTTTGGTAATGATAACATTGTGGGCGAGCTAGCCTCCCCACCAGAGCATAATAATGTACTGACAACCCCCCAGTCTGCTTGCAGGAAGCAGGAAAAGTCGGTGGGTGCGGAGCTTTCCTCTAACGTGCTAAGGCGCGGAGCTATCTCTGGAGCCTTGGAGCGTTGAAGGAGCTGGAGCACCATATACAGGACATAATGTATCGGAACATCGCCATGAATCATTCCATCTTGTAAGCCACTTGGCACGCCTTTTATGTTTCAGAGTGAGAGAGCTTGAGTGACTTGTATACTCGGTCTAGCGCCGCTTGTAAACTTCTTGAATATCAATAAAGAGTTTGAATTCGCTTCAACTTGTGTTCATTTACTTTCCGCTGCAAATGGGGACACTCTGTGCGACTTTGTAGCCTAGCTCAAATCGGCCATTTCTGGACTTGGCTTTGCACGGGTGCAACCTAGGCCCATGCGATATCACGCCTTAGCGAGGACGATCGCTCCTACGAGAGCGGGGCGTGACAGATTGGTATCAGAGCACGTCTTTACGTCCTTGGACTTCATTTCGATTTTCTCAGTTTTGAAAGCTCGGTTCTGAAACAAAAGAAGTGTACGCTTTCTCTCGTTGTGCCTTGAGATGTTCCGTACAATAAGTCTAATATTTTTAAAAGCTCGTACAAGTACTCGGTCGAACGGGATCGCTAGGCGAAGGCCTTTGTGCCGAACCATGACATACTTGAGTTGGAAGGAACCGATGCTAAGAGTTAGCAAAATGCAAGATGTGCTTGAATAACCTTACGCTGACAATAGCGAACGAGTACACGAGACCGACGTTTGGCTCGAATGGGACGGTTATGCACGCAGCCTTTTGGCTAAGTTGCGTCGAGTATCGCGCACCTAGACTTTATGGTGCAAACGAGTTACGAGCGAGATTGACTATCGCTTGGACAAGAATAAGGCAGACTTAGAACGTATGTTGATAGAGACGCTACTTGATCGGCGCTAAAGCGAACACGGGGAAATGGTTGTTAGATTTTGAAGAATGAGCGAACGCACAATTGGACATGTCGATCGGGAGTCGAATAACCTTTTGAGGATTTGTAGAATGACTTGACTCCAAGTGGTGTATGTGATAGCTTCGAAGAAGGAAAAGAGCGAGTGTCGATGACTAGTCGAATGGCTCGAACCCTGAGTGGTGTATGGACGTTATAGAAATTGTTCGAGTGAGACTAAAGGATTTACGAATAGAACGAGTATGTCGGCAAGCGATGATATCGCGCGAGCCTTGGAATGAGTAACGCTTAGTTGGTTTCGACTTCGAGAGTCTCAAACGAGATATCGTTCGGACGAATTAAGAATGCGTAGTGTGAATCATGAAACGAATGAAGGTCTTGGTCGAAGAAACATAGGAGATCGTTCATGCGATTTTGAATTTAGTCGAAGGGATTGAAACTTGAGTTGAGGTGAAATACCCATGGACGAGATCGAAGATAGCACGATCGGAAGATAGCGTGCATAGAAAACGTTGGTTTGAAGATACGAGGATGACTAAGGATTTGGAATAGATGTTGCTCAATAAAGAGTTAGCACGAGACAACGTGAATTAAGGAATTAAGTTGCACGACTCGGAATTCGTTGCAAAAGGAAGATCGTCAGGTTATGTGCATCATCGATGGTATTGAGGTGTATCAAAGATCGATGTACGATAACTCGGGGGTACTCCGATTCGATAAATAATGATCGTGTTAGAAGTTATTATTTCAAGGGATTCCTTGTTGGAGATCTTGATAGAAATGAATGTTTGGATGAAAAAGGGAAGTGACTTGATTGTTCGGTGATAACCACAACGACAACGATCTTGTCTTGTGTGAGCGTAACTCCAGCCTCGCACGTGCGTCACGTCGGATTTGGGACGATCATTTTGTGTGAGCGTTGGCATGGTGATTCATGTCCAGCGGAAATTATCGAACTCGAAATACCTTGACATGGCAATTTTGATTGCTTCGACTTGTGGTTTGAAGCGAAGGCGAATCGGAGGATTGATCGAACTTATAAGGGACAACGAAAAAACTTGAGGATTGAGTAGACCCAATCCGCGTATCGAAAATGAGTAAGTCTAGATTCAACGCAAGAGTTACATCCCGATGAGGACGATTATTCTACGGAAACGTTGATATGGTGATTCATGTCCGCCGTGGATAATCAGACTTGCGTGAGATCGGGGCGCGACATATTGCAAGGCTAGACGACCTTGTGATCGACTATGTTAATTGGATAGGATGGATAGGTAAATTATATCAAACATACTTGAAAGAGATAGACTATGGTAATTGCTAGTGCGGACGCACGAGATTGACATGTCAAGGATTTGATTGAGGACAACCTATCGTAGGATAAATTTCCTAAACGAGCTCAGACATGGAGCGAAGAATATGTTGATGCGAATAGGAGGAACACTGCTTGATGTTTAGAAATTTGAGTGAAACAAACTTGGGTAGAAACTCCCGTACAAGCGAACAAATGGTTTGACCATAGGATTTAGGGCGAGCGTCGTGCAACTACCTTGCACGATGAGCAATGGACTTGGCATGTAACTATGACCTTGTGAGCTGACCTAGCGGATAGGCGGATGACCCTATGTCGAGTGATTGAACCTGTGCGATGGCATTTACAGTATCGTCTGGACGGACGATAGACTTGGGCAACAAGACTTAGAGTAGGACGGAGAACTGGGAGTGTACGTGAATGACGGCAAGATTGGCCCCAAATGAAGGAAAAGATAGGAATAGATGATGCGTAAGTAAAGTTGGGATAACGAATTGAATCATTGATTGGAAGACGTACTCGATGATATTGCAATACTTGGTCTTGAATCGGACAGAAATTGCTTAAACTTGGTCGACTCTGCTAAGAAAAAATCGTATTGATTTCGTAGACAAGAACGCTTGAGAAACGAATCGAATCATCTCGATGACCGCGATAAACGATAGTGAGATGCACACAAGTTCGATTTTAAATCGATGTTAGCAAAACGATCGGCAAATCAAAACTATCACGAGTAGCTTGTCCGACTTCGCTAATCGCTAAGCTTGGTTGAAATGTACGTATTCGGGGGACGCCTTGAATATGTGCACGATCCAAACTCAGCGATATGATGAACTCGAATGCAGCTGCAAGTGGGTGTTGCGATGCGCATGAACGAATGGGTGACTTAACCTTAACCTACGACTCTCGTATTTGACAAATTACAATGCACCCCGTGCGACCGTTTCAATCCCATGATACGTCGAAATAGCAACCAGTCGAAGAAACACGACAATTGAATAAGCACTATCAACTCTGAAATAAATGAAAAGCCATTCAATAAAATCGACCAAACGTATGCGACATGGAACTTGGAAAGGTATCGAGTATAGTTCGATGC
This sequence comes from Iris pallida, assembly GCA_029216955.1. Classification (NCBI taxonomy): domain Eukaryota; kingdom Viridiplantae; phylum Streptophyta; class Magnoliopsida; order Asparagales; family Iridaceae; genus Iris; species Iris pallida. The sequence goes on from JANAVB010028820.1 coordinate 9,362,668, forward strand.
CATCGAACGGTAAAGCCATTCGATAGGAATTGTCTAAGGTATGCACACGGCGATGAGTAAAGGAACGGTAGGATGACCCACACTCAGGAAGTCTCGAGGACGAGACTTGTTTTGAGTGGTGTATTATGTAATGACCCGCTCCGCCCTAGCGGAACGTCGATTCAAACGACAAGTGCAACGACTCAAATGAGCCGTCGACCCGAAGAGTTGGCATCGACCTGATGAAGAATCGATGCAAGGCTTACATTGTCCATCAAGATGAATCCAGACTTAGACTTTCAAAGGTGCGCTCGGAGTATCGCTCGGCCGATGCAAACATCGCTAAGATGGGTGGCTCCGATGAACCCTTCTTTGCTTAGCCTAGACACTTAACAATTTGGACACTATCACGAGAATCGCTAGACGATAACACCGTGCATGTTAATAAATGACTCAACGCACCTAGCTAAGGGATTAATCCCACCTTGCATGCTTGTATAGAATATAGAAAGAAATATGGAAAATATGAGAACTCTAGCACCGCGCTCCATGCTCGTGCTACGACACAAGCTTACGTTCAAGTCCCTTACGCGTTCAACAATGAAACAATGAATGTATTACAACAATGAAACGAGAAGACTATCAACATAGTCGTTCCAAGTAGAGTATAGCAACATTGAAAGATTATGGGACCGATGGGTCGCCAAGGCGACTCCCACACGGGGAGTTGCATAATATGTGAATAAAAGAATGCATGGATAAGTGAATGAATGAGCCAACGAATGAAAGAATGAATACGTGAATGAATCAATGAACGAACAAACAAGTGAAAGAAAGAAAGAATGAATAAAAGATAATAAGGAAAGAAATGGTTAGCGACAGGTATGACGAGCACGTGCAACGGGGCTCGCTACTCGCGCTGCACGGACGCCAACCTAGTCGATAACGCATTATGGCTAAGGGTTAGCCTACGGCTCGGAGACAGCCGTTAAGTTAAAATGACAAATAATACGAAATGGTCGTGGACAATCCCCTCGTATACGGGAGGTGGGAGATATAAGGGATTTTTGCGGCATGATCAAAGGAAGAATCGTGGCCGGCCTAGGCGGAAATCAAAGGGGGCTTACGGGCTGCCTGGGGGGGCTTAGCTACCCGGGGGACGTAAGTGCAGGGTATTTTCAAGACACTATCAACGTGTACCAGCCGCACGCTCTGAATAGTTGCGAAATACCAAGGGAAAAAGGGTCCAAAATGGCTTGTGATGCCAGCGATCGGTGCTATAGAGTTAAGTGGGCTTTGTTGGTGGCGATCCACGTGCAAGTCCTTGCATTGAACAAAGTGGTCTAAGTTAACTAAATGAAGTGCCTTCTGAACAGGCTTAAAATATAACACACCAAAGGATAAAGAGTACTTCGTGAAATTGAGTTAGAAAACATGCCTACGAAGAGCTAGGCCTGAGGCAGGGACACGCCCTTGATATTGAATGCTTACGTAAATTACGATACGTTATTACATATGAATTGCTGACTAACTTGGTTTACTTTGGACAGGGAAGGCCGGACGGTAAGTATGGGTAAGTCGTGCATGAAATTCCATGCGACACTTGTATTCGACAATACGAGATAGGCTATGAAATATGCCATGTAAATGATCCTAAGGCAAGATCAAAAAGACAATGAATGATAGACGGTGTACAAAAGTAAATAGAATATTTTTGGTAATGATAGTATTGCGGGCGAGCTAGCCTCCCCACCAGTGCATAACAATGTACTGATAATCCCACAGTCTGCTTGTAGGAAGCAGGAAACGTCGGTGGGTGCAGAGCTTTCCTCGAACGTGCTAAGGCACAGAGCTATCTCTGGAGCCTTGGAGCGTTGCAAGGAGCTGGAGCACCATATACAGGACATAATGTATCGGAACATCGCCATGAATCATTCCATCTTGTAAGCCACTTGGCACGCCTTTTATGTTTCAGAGAGAGAGCTTGAGTGACTTGTATACTCGGCCTAGCGCCGCTTGTAAACTTCTTGAATATCAATAAAGAGTTTGAATTTGCTTCAACTTGTGTTCATTTACTTTCCGCTACAAATGGGGACACTCTGTGTGACTCTGTGGCCTAGCTCAAATCGGCCATTTCTGGACTTGGCCTTGTACGGGTGCAACCTAGGCAAATGCGGCATCACGCCTTAGCGAGGACGATCGCTCCTATGGAATCGGAGCATGACAGTTTGTGCTTGTATAAGCTACATGTCTCGTCTTGTATCATGTCTAGGATATGAATTCCTGGTTACCACGGTCAGGGATTCATACTGAATCTGACTAGGATAAAGACTAGATTGATCATGTAGTTCATGAAGAGATTTCCCAGCTACAGGCAGTCCCGTTATCTGGGCACTCTAATTGGACTTGTAGCCTGCTGTCGAGTAGGGCACATTTCCAGCATACTGTCATGTGTTGCACCCCCAAGTCACCTAATCCAACTCCCTCAACTTGTGACCGGATAACCTGGATTAAGTCTGTAGGGCTTGTGGCTGTTAGAACATCTCGATGCATCTTGTTAGTAACTAAGCTTGTGATAACCCTAGTTAGTTAAAGTATCAAGCCATACTTATTGCTTAGCCGTGATTGATGGATGAAGTCCCGTCTAGTCTTGCCTAGACAAGACCTCTACATGGTTATTTCTGCATATTACTGTTATACTTTACTCTTGTCGATAATTGGTTGGAGGCTAAGCTCTATTCAGGTGAAGGGTTACAACCCGTAAACCAGAATAGTGGAAGAGTTTCCTGATGTATTTCCCGAAGATCTTCCAGGCATGCCCCCAGAGAGAGAGAGAGAGTTCACCATTGATTTGCTTCCAGGGACGGCACCAGTGTCAGGAGGAGTCTACAGGATAGCACCTTCAGAGTTAGAGATTTTATACAAGATGATTGAAGAACTCAGAACCAAGGAATTCATTCGTGCTAGTGGATCACCTTGGGGAGCCCCTTTCACCTGAATAGAGCTTAGTCTCCAACCAATTATCGACAAGAGTAAAGCATAACAGTAATGTACAGAAATAACTATGTATAGGTCTTGCCTAGGCAAGACTAGACGGGACTCCATCCATATATCACGGCCAAGCAATGAGTACGGCTTGATACTTTAACTAACTAGGGTTATCACAAGCTTAGTTACTAACAAGATGCATCGAGATGTTCCAACAGCCACAAGCCCTGCAGACTTAATCCAAGTTATCCGATCACAAGTTGAGAGAGTTGGATTAGGTGACTTGGGGGCACAACACATGACAGTGTGCTGGAAATGTGCCTTACTCGACGGCAGGCTACAAGTCCAATTAGAGCGCCCAGATAACGGGACTGCCTGTAGCGAGAAAATCTCTTCATGAACTACATGATCAATCTAGTCTTTATCCTAGTCAGATTCAGTATGAATTCCTGACCGTGGTAACCAGGAATTCATGTCCTAGACATGATACAAGACGAGACATGTAGCTTATACAAGCACAAACACCCACGGTGTCAAGACAAAAGTTACTTAACAAGTCAAGATAGCCGTCACAACAACATATCAAGATTATCATGTTGGGTTATATATCAACCCTCTCCATCTCAAACCAAGCCAAGCCAAACCAAGTCAAATTGAACCGAACCGATCAAATAAACCAAGTCAAGATTAAACCAAGACTAGGCTATGCAAAACAAGTCTAACTACAGTCCACCTGATAAATGCCAGAAATCTCGTATACGCATATGAAAATACGTATAACAGAAAACTGAAGTGACACACGGACACACTTCTTTTCCATATCAACAATACACCATGTGTCCTGCGTTCCTCGACACGGATACGATTCCCCAAATCCATACATCTGACACCCTAATTATGTGTCATATGTCCATCTAACACAGATACGTTCCTATATACATCACCATCCCTAAACCATAGCCCTAATTCTTGGTCCACTCGGTCGCCACCATGTCCCAATACCCACCGTCGGAGTATCCGCCGCCAACACCCGACCTTGCCAGACCGAACCCTCGACCTCTCCCTACCGGCGTATCCTACATCGTCTCGACCCTATCCCTCATGCCGACATACATCTGCGTCGTTCGCCTGAGCCGCTCAGTCGTCGACGATCCTCTAGATCCGACGTCCTTGCCTCTATATCCTCAAGCAGCCGCCTCTAGACGCCGTAGACTACCGCCTCTGAGTCCGGCATGACCTCTTTGCCGCCTTATCGTGGGACCCGCTGCCTTGTGGCAGATCTGAGCCGTTGTTACCTTGACCCGAATCCATACCGCCACCACCCGTACCTCAGAAACCACCCCTCGAACCCCAGTGAGGCCTCTTCTCCACCTCATCTCTTCTTTTTCTTACCCTTCTTCTTCTTCTTCTTCTTCTTCTTCTTCTCCTTCCTTTCTTCTGTGTTCTGATTTCTCTCTCCTCGAATGGGAAGGGATATGAATGGGAACATGCCGGTTTCTTTGGGCCAAAGAAATGGGCTTGGTTTTAGACCGGCCTAGTTTGAAGGGTTTAAGAAATTATTTTATTTACGAGCTGAGCCCTAGATTAGTTTTGGGCCTGGTTTTGAAGGGTTGAATTTTATTAAGTATTGGTTGATGTGTTGGGTTTCGATACCTGGTGTGGGCTATGTTGCGATATTAGATTATTTAGTTAATATTAGTTGTATTTACAGGTTTAATTAACTAGTTAGTTATTCGATAAATTATTGACTTTATTAGCTAAGAGTCAAGAATTGCTAATTAGTTTTATTAGTTAGTTAGCAATTATTTTCTAACTAAGTTTGGATAAGTTAGTTAGCTAAGAGAATTAGTTAGCTAGTAATTAGAATGTGAATTGTTATGAAATTTTCCTAAATTTTCCTTATTATTCTTATAGGTAACTTTAGAGCTGACTTCACCCTTCGGTAAAGGCAAATACTTCCATGACTTTGTTACATCTATTTCATGTGGTGACTTGTTTCATATTAGACACGTTACGACTTGATATGTGCTTCTGGTACTCTGGTTCTGGTACTTGTGCTCTTGTACTTGTTCTTTTACATTTGGGAGGGAAAATACTTACAGATATGTGATCAATGCCAAACGCTAGTTAGGTATTAAATGATAGCTTAATCATACACATGTGCATGTGTGGTTAAACCGTACCTTTATTCATGTTTATGTTCTTGTCCAGCTGGTCACATATTTAGTAGGTACTTCAAATCATGAGTCTTGATCTTCTTGTTTCATATTTTAGTAGATTATGCATCTATAGTGATTCAGGTTAGTCATGCTTCATTGCATCTTTATTTGTGCATATGTTGTATTTGTCTCGTTGTTATAGATTGCTCTTTGCTCCTCTCCAGACTGGATCATTGACATATTAGACCAGGACAAGAGGATGTGGATGGCACTGGATTGGATGAAGACTTCTGGACGACTTCTAGAAGATCTTGGAAGATTAGAGTAGAATACTATTGATGTACTAGAGACAAATATATCAAAAGATATTATTGGAGGATATAGTTTACCGGATTTGTCTTTGGATATTGGACATGTATGATGTACTAAAGAAAGCGAGTAGACTGGTGATCGTGTGAGTGTGTGCTGGGTTATTTTCCGTTTTTTCAGTTCTGTGATTGAGCCAAGGATTGATATCATGATCACTTGATAATTTATGAGGTATAGACAGTTTACTATCGCTGGTTACAAAAATGTAGGCTGGGTGTGTCTGACTCGTATCCAGAAAACTGGAAGCGGATCGTGACATATTTTTAGTGGTTGCCCATGCTGGTCTAGCCTAATGGTACTTAGGCTTTAGAGTACTATTGAGAAACCCGCTAGAATAAGGAATGCTCAATCACAGCTTAGACAGATTATATGATTATATATATTTACAGTGTTTCCAAAGGATTATCTTTTCCTATCTATATTAGTTTCTGAATTATTTAGGGACTAGGCCAATTACTATTTTAGAAGTTTTGGGCCACTTTTAGCAAACCTACCATTAATTACTAATATTCTAAAGCCCTTCAAATTCTTTTATTGGTTTTGTTAAACCATTTCAATTTGACTTTCTTTGGACCAATATTCTACCATAGGGCCCATAGAGTAGCTATTTAGCCCAACTTACCTATCGAATTCCCTAAAATTTTTATTGGCCATAAGAAATTATTTCCTCAGATTACGGTATAGACCAATATCCCTTAATTAATTCTCTAGAGCCGAAAATATTTTTGTTGGTTTCTTCCACTCAACTTGAAATCATACTATTTCTATAACTTATTTCCTTGTTGATTTTTGTCGATTTTTAATTTGACTAACCTTAACTATAAGGAATTATTTTCCAAAATGATTCCATCATAGGTCGAGATTTTTCTAAGAGCCAAAGATATTATTCAAACCAACCTGAATCCTCACTCTCTCTATTTTCAGCCAACTCAATCATCCTGTCATCTTTGATCAGTTCAAAGTCTATAGGTTTTCTAGAAATTATCAAAATAGGGGAAGGCCCAAGAACAGATACTTCTTTTTGCATACATCAGTCCTTTACTCCTGGTTATCAATTATTTGATTCTCAAAGAACTGATACTTAAACTTGAAGAACATATACCTACATTGGGAAGTTTGAATTTTTATAAACTCTTTTGGAATTCCTATGGATAAAGTTGAAAAATATTCGACGACCTACTATGGCTTGGCAAATGCATACCGCATCCATTTATCTACACTACTAAAATCTGTCCAATCAGCGACGTCGGAGGACGTCGCTAAATTGGACAGATACGTCGTAAAATCTAATTGGCGACGTAATTAGCGACGTCTCGATGTAGTCGCGATTTACCTAGTCGCTAAACACCAGGACATCGTAATACGTCGCTATTGCGACGACAATTAGCGATGCAGACGTGTCGCTAATTTAGCGACTACTAGCGATGTACAGCGACTGCATTTACCGACGTTGCCTAGCGACGTTTTAGCTACTTTCCTTACATCCATGGTGACCTGGCATGTCAGGAAATTAGCGACGTTCTGCGACGTTTTAGTAACGTCTTAGTTAACGACGTTTAGTGACGATCAGCGACGTGGTGACACATATTTAGCAACGTTCCGATACTTAATTAGCGACGTGTCTATTCATCATTGGACGTCGCTAAACGTTGCTGAACGTCGCTAAATTTGGCAAAAAATTAAAAAAATACAGCATTTCCAGCATTTGCAGCAGCACCTACAACAACATTTGTAGCAGCACCTACAACAGCATTTTCCTGGATTCGCCGACCCCTTCGGTGGAACACTCAACACCGGTCGATCAGGAGGAGCATCACGAACACAAAGTATAAAACAATATAAAACACAATCATGAACACATATGAAACACAATCACGAACACATATGAAACACAATCACATCACTCAACACAGATATATAAAAAAATTTAACAACAGTGTCAAACAATATGAAACACAATAACAATGTATGTAGAAATATATAAAAGACCCAACAATGGGCCATCACACAACAATATATATTTCGACTACGACTGATCAGGAGGAGCATCACCGTTCCTGGAAAGAAGGTAAGCATACTGCTCCGGTGTAAGAACCACCGACGACGATGAAGGAGGAGGGAATGTAACCGATGTAGAAGGAGGCAGTGTAACCGCTGGAGAAGGAGGCAGTGTAACCGCTGGAGATGGGTGCGTCTGCATCTTCTCTAGGGCTAGTAGTCTGGCGCTGCATTGCTCCATGCAAGCCACTATCATAGTAACGGTGCCGTGAATGGACTCCTGCGTCCCCTGTACGTCCCTGACGGTACGCTCGAGCTCTGAGTAGCCCGGTCGTAGATGAGCTTTTCGTCCTTCCAATGGGTGGCCAGAAAGACGGTCACCATGTTTGTGTCCTCCCCCCTCTGTACCTGCGTGTTTGTTATATTTTATTCTTTATTAAAATAGAAAATTATATACTCCTACTATCAATAAAATCTTATATATTGTAATAAATTACATACCGGACGACGGAAATGCTCCGTCATAGGAATCGATCCACCACACCACTTTTTGGCCCTCGTCCTAGCCGCCTTCGCCTTCTCCGACCGCTCTCTGTACCGGGGCTCCTCAAATCGAGCCCTCATCGTGGTCTACTGGTCAAGTGTGATCCAACAAGCAATCGGCTTTTCGGAGCGCTGACGAGCTTTCTGATCGTCAATTGCATCACGGATCAGCTTGGCGACGACAACAGAAAACTGCCTCTCAATTTGCTCGGCCCGGTATGGTGGATAAAAATAGGTCCTCTACAAGAATTACAAATTAAAATAATAAGTTCTAAAAATGCTTAAAATTATATTAATCATACTAAATTAAATATCTTTAATTACCTTGAAGTGGGCAAACCAGAATGCCTTCCTCTCTTACGAGGCATCCGAGTAGTTGATCCACGGACCCCCATAGTTGGACCTCAGAAAGGAGCCCAACGCTCTCTGTACCGACGAGGGACGATATCTTTATACAACGATAATTATATTCATGAATATATATATATATATATATATATATATATATATATATATATATATATATATATATATATATATATATATATATATATATAAACCCCCCTTTTTATTAATCAAGGCTCGAAGAACGAAGCCCGAACAAGTATACAAGGCGCAAAATACCGAAGCCTATACAAGTATACCACCACAAAAAGAAAAAAGAGGAGGGGGGTGCAACGGCCAGCGAGAGCTAGAGAAGGAAAGGGGACCAGAATGCCCTCGAGCTGTGGGTGCACCGGGTGCTTCTTTTACGACATTGGCGAAAGACTTCCCGGATGAGATGGTTGGCCGAATATTGGAGACCTTCGTATCTAGCCTTGTTGCGGTTCTTCCAGATGACCCACGTGGCGGCCGCTGCGACGATCTGGTGTCCGTGGGAGGCAGAGCCCCAGGAGGCCGCAAGATCGTGGAAGCGCCCACTGTCCGATTCGATCCTGCACAGATGGTTGAGGATCCTCCAGATTTGACCGGGCAGACCGCTCCGATAGAATATGTGGTCTATAGTCTCCATCTGACGATCCGAGCAACAATTGCATGCAGAAGCTAAGCTGATCCCCAAAGTGTTAAGGATGTCATCGGTTGGCAGTTTCTTCCTGATGATTCTCCACATAAAGAAGGACCACTTCTTAGGGATGCAAGAGTGCCAAAAGGGGGCAATGGATGGGTTCGGGTTCCCATTAATTCGAACAGCGCGTCTAGCCGACCGCATCGAGAATGCCCCCGAAGCCTCGAGCGACCACCTCCATTCATCCGGCTAGATGCCGATGCTAACTCCGCAAAGGCGGATGCTCTCCACAGTATCGTTTTCGGACCAATCACGGATCTTGTCCCAGTTCCATTCGTTACTACTGAAGTCCCACAGGTCGATGATCTTGCAGTCTCTAGGGGTCTCCGTGATACTCGGGATCATGCTATCCCCAATCCATCGCTCCAGGAAGGGGTGCGCATCAACGGTACCCACATGGAGCCTGATAATAGGTTCGGCGCTGTCTCGCCCGTCGAGAATACGATGCCACGCCGCCGAGGATCGACAGTTGGATATGGCAACCGATGGGTGAATGTGCTTGAAGTATCTGGCCTTCATATACCTGGTCCATAAGTTGTTGCTAGTCCGAAGATTCCACCACAGTTTCAACGAGAATGCTTTAACGATGTGGGAGAGTTTGGTAAAGCCCAGACCTCCTTCCTCGGTAGGGCGCGCCATAGACTCCCAACTCGCCCAGTGATGCTTGTCTTGGCCTTTGTCCTGTCCCCAGAAAAAGTTACAAAAAGTCTGTTCGATCAAGGTCAGAACCTTCTTGGGTGGAGAGCACATAGCCAATGTGTGAATAGGAATTGAGGTGAGCACATGTTTGATGAGGATCATCTTGCCGCCAGGAGATAGGGTGGCATTATGCCAACCCGCAAGTTTTTTCCTGATTCTAGATAATAATTCCTCGAAGATGCCTGAGTTTGATTTCCCATACACAAGGGGACATCCCAAGTATGTGAAGGGCGGATGGGCTACCTTGAATGATGTTAAGTGGGAGAGGTCGCGGGCGTACTCTCGATTGAAGTTGTGGTGGGCGTAAATCACACTCTTGGCGGTGTTGATTTTTTGACCAGAGCATTTGGAATATCTCTGCAGAGTGTGGTGCACCACTTCCATCGCGCCAATCTCCCCGGACGAGAATATGAGAACATCGTCGGCGAAGGCCAAGTGGGTGATGAAGGGGCAGCCGCTAGAGCTGTGATAGTGCTGGAAGTTGGGGGTGTTAATCATGTTATTTAGATTTCTGCTCAAAGCGTCGGCCGCAATGATGAAAACAGTGGAGGAAAGAGGATCGTCTTGTCTAACTCCGCGAGTAAATTTGAAGAACCCTACGGTCTGACCGTTGATAACCGTGGAGAACCACGAGTTGCTAATGGATCTCCACACAGTGTTGGTCCAATTTTTCGAGAATCCGAAAGCTCTGAAAACCCATATAATAAACTGTCAATCCATTCTGTCGTAAGCTTTCTCCATGTCGAGTTTGATAGCAATGTTGCCCCATCTGGCTGGGAATTTTATGCAGGTGATTAACTCTTGAGCTAGCATGATGTTGTCCTGGATATTTCTACGACGAACAAAGCCGCTTTGCTCCTCGGAGATGATCTTTGGAAGAAGTCCGGCCATTCTGGTTGCAATAATCTTGGAGATGATCTTGTTTGTGAAAGTGCATAGACTGATGGGACGAAAGTCTCTGAATGATTCAGGGTTGGAATTTTTCGGGATAAGGATCAGCTTGGCGCTGGAGATGGCTTTGGGGTAGGTAGCTCCCTTGAAGAATGCGACGGCCGCCTCAGTGATGTCCTGTTTAATAATGTCCCAGCACGTGCGAAAAAACACCCCCAAAAAACCGTTCGGTCCGGGAGCACTGTTCGCATCCAGGCCCCAAACAGCATCGGTCACCTCCTGCATGGTTGGGAGCAATTCCAGCTGAACATTGTCGGTGTCGCTGATGAGATATGGTATGTGATTCAGGAAGGAGTTGTCTCTGTGAACCGTCTCTTTGGAGAATAACTTGGAGTAGAACTCTGCAGCGGCCGCATGGATGTTCATTTGGTCGGTGATTATGTTCCCATTTTTGTTAGAGATTTGATGAATCGAGAGCTTCTTTCTGCGTCCTTTGACGCAGTCATGAAAGTATTTAGAGTTTTTATCTCCATCGTTGTCCCATTTCAATCTCGCTTTCTGCTTCCAGAACTCAGTCTCCACTTTGATCCTGAATTTGAGCATAGCTTTGGTAAGATTCATGGCCGTCCTAGCCGTCGGCGAGCGATCCCAAGCAAACCTAGCCTCTGCCCGAGCGACGTCGTCCTCTGCCACCCGCACAGCTTAAAAAATGTCCCCGTAGGCTTGTTTGCTCCAAATGGTCAGGGCTTTCCTCGTTTCTTTAAGCTTGTTGCTCACCCGAACGAGGGGGTCGGGTGAATCCACCCGGTTCCACGCGTCCGCAACGATGTCCAAAAATTGAGGGTGCTCGATCCAAAAGTTGAGGAATCGAAAGTTCTTCTTGACGGGGTTGCAAGAATTTTTAGTTTCAATCAACAGGAGAGCGTGGTCGGATTCTGTTGTGTTGAGGTGGGATAGGCTGGTAGTGATCCCCATTTTGTCCCAATGGACATTCGTGAGGGCCCTATCTAGGAGGGAGTATTGACGAATATCTCCTTCTTGCATGTTGTACCAGGTGAAGGCATTGCCGGTGAAATGGAGAGGGGATAGTTGGGCGTTGAAGATGAAGTTGTTGAAATCTAGCATGGCAGATGTCGGCGGTGGACGACCTCCAATTTTTTCTTCTCAGCTGGTGATGGCGTTAAAGTCTCCCATGCAAAGCCAAGGAGAGGTAATGTGGTTGGTGTGAATGTCAAGAAGATCGTTCAACAGTTGTTTCCGTTCTGCAATGACGCAGCTGCCGTGCACCGCTGAGAGGATGATGCGCCTAGGGAGTAAAGGGTGTTCCACCCAGCAAGAAAGGGCCTGCAAGGAGTCGTGGATGACTCCGAGGTTGACGTCCTCTGTGCCTAGGATCCAGATGTCGTTACTACCAGCTATGGCCTGGGGGAGACCGAGCTGCAGTTGGATAGATTTTAATCTTTTGGGGGAAATTTTGGGTTCGATAATAATGAGAATATCAATTTTGTGAAGCTTCCGAAGGGTGGAGATTCTCCTCAGAGTGGGTTTGTTGGCCAGTCCGCGGACATTCCAGGATAGGATGTTAATCATTAATGAGGATGGGGAGGGTGTTTTTTGTTCCGCTTGGAGGCGGATCTGGTAAGGATAGTTGGGTTATCTGCTGCTCCCGTCTTGTCTGTTTTCATGCTCGATGTTGGTTTATCTGCCACTGTCGCGATTGGTATGTTGCTGGAGTTCGCTCGAAATTCAGTAGTGGATTCACTAGGGTGGTCGATCTGATCTCCGGTGGAATCCAGGATGAACTCCTCCGGAGGAATAGCCAGGGCGTCATTGGTGCTGTCAAACTGTGTCAGAGTTTGCTGGAGAGAAAAACCAGCAGCTTGAATCTGAAGTCCTCTCTAAACCTGGTCTGGTCCGAGGATCGATAATGCTTCTAGAGCTGGTATGATGATGGGTTGCTCTGCAGCAGTGGAGTCTTTGAGCTCCACAGTGGTCTCCGAGTGTGGGATAATCTCGGTGATGTTGTGATCAACAGAATCCTGCTGGTCCCGCTCTTTTATAGAGTAGTCAACAAAGGAGGGCTCCGTTGGAGTGCCCTCATCTTCCGAATCCAGAGCATCAAACTTATTGAAGAGGATTAGAGCTTGGGTTTCATTAGGGATTGAGATTTTGCTGGGGCTTTCGACGTTGTCGAAAAGGCCGTCACAAGAACCAAATCTGGTATGCATGTTCGGTGGTGGTAAGAGAGGAGAACGTGGAGTCCTCCCTCCAATTTCCAGGTGATTGTTCCAGACCGATTTCTTCTTGAGTTTAGGGTGAAGACGATGACAGTGTTTTGGGATATGGCCGCGTAAATGGCAGTGGTTGCAGAACAAAATATGGTTGTCATATACGACCTGCTGGGTGTGTGTGCGGTTGCCGAGCTCGATACTGATAAAATTGGGGGGCTCAGAGGTGAGATCGAGTTCCACACAAAATTTGGCATAGTTGGCCTTGGTGAGGTTGCTAGTTTCAGGGGCCGTGGCGACATACGTCCCCAAGGAGTTGGCAATGCGCCGAATAGCCGCTGGAACGAAGCAGATGAGGGGTAGATTCGGCAGCGTCACCCAAACTGCGACCTTTGTTGAGTCTGTTTGAGTACTAAAGCCGGAGGACCACTTGATGATCTTCATTTGGAGGGAGTCCACCCGACTCGTGCCTTTGGACCACACAGATCTGTGGTCAGCATCGGAAGAGAGGTGGAGAAGAATATGTCTGGGGTCGATGGGGGCGACGCGATATTCCGCGGAGAGTTTCCAGCTGGCAATAACCTCCTGCACTCTGGCGATTTTAGGACATCCTGAGGAGAATTTGAGGACAAAGGTGTGGGGGAACGAGGATGACAGCGAGGTCAATTCCAATTTGGAGAATGGAATTGTGGGGATAGAGGACTCCTACGAGTACACGATATCCGGAAGATTGACATTAGGGATGAGGCGTCCCTTCTGAGGAGCTAAGTCTGGGCGCAGGGTGGCGGCGCAGGAGATCGGACCTGCTCTTGAAGAGGATGGGAGCTCAGTCCCTCCAGATGCGAGCGAGGGAGGAGGGGTCGGCGCAGGAGCGGGGATCATGGGTTCGAGAGCAGCAGATGAATCACCACCTTGGGGCAAGGGTGAGGTGACGCCAGCGTTGGTGGGAACGGCGGACGGACTCCCGGCCGCTGCAATAAAGGAGGGCGCCGTGGGTGCGGAGGAAGGAGGGCAGGGAGCGCCTGCGCAGGGCAGGGCCGCAGGGGGCGTAGGAGGGGAGGTTCCGGAGGCAGGTGGCAGGGGAGGCACAGAGGGCGACAGCGAGGGGGGTTACTGAGCAAGCAGGGGGGTCGACGGGGGATTCCACCGAGAGAAGCAGGACGGAAGAAGGGGCGGAGGGGGGTGGGAGAGGAACGCCAGCCTGGGAGGATACGGGGTGGGGGGGATGTGAGATCCCAGAGGACGAGGTGGGAGGGTCGCCTCCTACGGACAGCGCAGGAGAGGGGGAGGGTCCCACCAAGGGACGCCGGTACACAATGAGAGGTAGAAGATCCACCATGCTCCGTCGCAGGGGAAGAAAGCAAGAGGGAGGGTCCCTCCACACCATCCTGCAAACTGTGTACTGACCCCGCTGCCAAGTTGCGCAGGAAGGGGGCTTCCAAGCTGCACACGGAGGGGTAACACCAGCTTGTGAAAGGCCAAGAAGAGGTGGATTGCGCAAGATGATGGGGGCCCGCAAGGGGGACAGCGCTAACAGTACCTATCAAATCCGCGGAGAAGTGGGGCTCTCCAAAGTGCGCAGAAGCGCCTGGGGAAGGGTGGTGGGACCCGAGCGAGTAATGGGCTGGCATCGAAAAGAGAGGAATGGATTGTGCTCGGGAGAGGCTTCTATATATACTGCGCGTGCCATCGGGAGGCAAAGGGGTCAACGCCTCGGGGACAGTGCCCCTGGAGCCTGGACCAAAGTAGCAGGCGTAAGGGCTACCGGGACCAGCCCAGCTGGCAGGAACCCTTTTCGAGGAGAACTCAGCAGGATTCAAAATTTGAAAAGAGGTCGGGATCGACTGCCTCGGGAATCCCGCGAAGGAGCTCCCATCCCACGTCTGGTCAGGCTGAAGACCGGCGGACGGCCAGAACGCGGGGGAGGGGGGTGGCGGTGAGACCAACGGAGGACTTCCAGAACGCGGGGGAGGGGGAGGCGGGGAGACCTATAAAATCCCTAAATTTCTACTATTTTTTTATATATATTAAATTTGGTACTGATTTAAAATTTTTGTATTGTACGTCGCATAGTCGTATTGTACGTCGCGTACGAAATTTTATTTTTCATAGTTGCTCGTCAAGTGCGAATATGTGCGAGCGTACATATTTTAGAAAAATATTTTTTCTATTTTATTATACACTTTCAAAATATTATATAATTATTATTCTTGCTATAAAAAGCCTTTTTATTTTTAGCAGTTATTAATCATAAATAATATTTCATTGTATATTAGGAAAAGCATAATCATGTATGCATTATTCGTGCATACATATATTTCATAATTATTTATTAGTCTACTTTAAATAAAAATATAATTTTTGAGATTTATTAATAAATATTTTATTATTTAAAAAGATATTTAAAAATATTTATTATTTTCAAAATTATTATTATTGGTATTTTGAAAAATATATTTGGAAGTTATGGTGGCCATATAAATCTTGATTTATTTTTTGGATTTATTTAAATAGTTAAATATTCGAAATTGATTTATCCTATTTGATTTTGAGCTAAAAATTTAAATAGATTTAAATTGGATTTAATTGATTTGATTTTAAACTAAGAGAATTTGATTTGATTTAAATTAGATTTGGATTTGGATTTGATTGCTTTTAAATTAAATTAGGAAATATCTAAATTGGGTTTAAAGGAATCCTAATTCTTATCTAATTGGGAATTCCCACATCCTATAAATAGGCAGGTACTCCTCCATATTATTTTCACCACAAATCATCTTTCAAACCATCCTTGTCAAAATTTTTCTCTTTTTTTTGGTCATAAATTCAGCCTCAATTTTCAAAGGTTGTAGCAACTTCGAATGACCATAACTCCCAACTCCTTTTGACCTCCAGTTTTTTTTGTTGGAATCGTATTGAGGTATATTTTCTGAATATAAATTTTATTTTCATAAATTCGTAACTTAATTTTCTGGAAAATTTGTGGAGTGTCAGTGGTCCGAAATCTGACACGTTTTAGTATTTTTCAGATTCTGGGAGAACCAGGAATCAGAATCACGATCCGTTTGAAGTTTCGGAATACTGACAAAAAAATACACATCATATTTTTTCCTAAAAAAATTCAAAATATTTTATTTTTGGTTTTTATTTTAGAAGTTTGTCACATCATCTGAGTTCATCTTGTGTAGCCCTGTGACTATTCTGTACCCAACGTGATTGTCGGTTTCACCAACAAGGACCTCAGGCAAGACACCTTGCCATTTGCTGTTTATTTATTTTAGCTTATATTTCATGCGTTATTTATTTTCTTTATGTAAAATAAACTTTGATACATGGCATAACCTGTTAGAACTTACTGTTCATTTATATTTCCTGCTATGTATTATTTTTCTTATACATTAAACCTAGATTTAAGGGACCACCTTATGTGTTGCATTCATGACCTTGACACGTTGTACCACGAAGTTGTGTATCGCATGTAGAACACGGACGTACGTGATTGGCTGGCCACCAGTACGTACAAGCCGTGCGATAGGAATAACCGCTAATAGAGGTTGCATGCTTAGTTTAACATAGCGGTTAATAGAGGATTTATGTTGTGGATACAATATAATAGACATTGGGTGGGTAGAACAGTTTCTTAATGTATGGGTCATATATGCGCTGCCCTGATTGCCGGTTATCTCCAATGGAAGGTACGGTCCTGATAGCCGGTTATCTCCAATGGGAGGTACGATCCTGATTGCCGGTTATCTCCAGTGGGAGGTACGGTCCTGATTGCCGGTTATCTCCAGTGGAAGATACGGTCCTGATTCCTGATCCGGCCCATGCGTCAAAGGTTTGTTCTTATTACATTCACTATAGTACGGTTAGGTACCCTATTGCAGGCATCCCTTATTTATTTGAGCAATATTTATTCAGTTTATATGGCATAATATTATGTGTCTCGTTACGTCCCTCTGAGGACCTGGTTATCTATCCAGGTGTGTGCTTCTGTGAAATTGCAGGTGTTCTAGCCAAGGCCGTGATCTTCTCCATTCTTTCGAAGACGATTGCGCTTGGTTCGTCTCGTTATTTTATCGATCACTTCTTGTACATTTTATTTGAGATAGTTGGTAGTAGACTTTGTCTCCGCCCAACGATTGTATACATGACAAATTCAAAGTTGCTCTTATATCATTTATTTATCTAGTGGATGAGATTTAGTTATTCTGGATTTACTGTATTTTACAGGTTATGTATTCATACGAGGTTTCCATATATTGGAGTATACTTCGTATGTATGCAGCTGGCATGGATACGTACCTAGTCCTAAGTATTTTGGGACTAGGGCGTTACATATTTTTGTGGTGGCTCATGCAGGTCGAGTTTGTCACTTCGGTTACGTTACTGTACCGATGTGAACCTGCAACATAGGATTAGAATTATAGGAATCTCATCCATACAGCTTGACCTCTTTCCTTGGCTTCAAATTCTGAACTCTCGTTCGACTTCCTTGAATTGCATCTTGCTTGATTCCTTTCTACCGTTGATTCTTATTTTCGTGCTTAGTGTCAACTAGGAAGATGACTACACTAGTATATGCTCATAGGTCAAACACATGGCTAGAATGGTTATATTGGCAATTGGAATATATTTAAGACTCTAATTGAGTTAAAGGGTTTTTTTAGTGTGATTTAATGATTAGTAATTTGTAAAGTAGGATATTACCACGGAAAGTTTTAACCTTGAGATTTCTAAATAGTAAACACCAAAGGATTTATAGAATTTCATACTTGGTTTAAGAAATTGATTGATTTTCAAAAATTTGATATTTATGATTTATTGGATTATAGTTATACATCCTTGCACAAGTATAAAATTGATTTGCTTTTCGAGTTGTGATATTTATGAGTTTGGGTGATAGATATACATCTTTGAACAAATATAAAATTTATTTGATTTTCGAGTTTTAATGTTCATGATTTATTGTATTATAGTTATGCACCTTGAACAGTTATAGATTTGGTTTGAAAATGATCTTAGCTTTTAAAAATGGTCGTAGGAATTATTTAAACGGAGTTGTACAACTTACGGTTTTCGTGTTTATAAAATTTTAAATTTTAAGGGGAAGTAATGACGGTGAATTTTGGTTTAAAATATTTGAAAGTTATGAAAACGATTTTTGAGAATTTTTTTTTTATTTTAAATTGTCCTATGATTGAGGATTTACAAATCTTTTTAGATTTTTGGTAAAAAAAAAAAGATTTTGACTGATAAGATTATTTGAAAATTTAGTTTAATATGGGACTGCTAATATTAATTTTTTTTTGAAGAATTTCGAAGGATGTGATGGAAAGTTATTTTGATTGATTAAAGAAAGTTACCATTTAAAAGTTGTGAGTTTGTTGGAATAACATAGCATAAATAGAAGTTAAAATTGATGAGAGCATTGAGCTTAATTTTTTTGAGATTGCTTTTAATATGCTAAGAGTTTTATTATAAATTATTTAAAAATTTTAGAGTGTTAAATTTTTGATTGATTGTGAAATTTTTATGGATTCGTAAATTATGAACTCTTGAGTTAAATAGTTGAATTTAAATGTTAATTTTGGAAAAGGTTAGTAGTAACGTGATAAAATTTTGCTTTGAGATTTATGAGAGTGATTTAAATTTGTTTTGATGAATTTGAACGGCTTGGAGTAAATACAAATTTTGATGGTATATTTTTTTAAAGTTTATTTTTTTAAAACTTTTGGAGGAAACTTGAGTTAAAATATTAATGATAGGCCACAAAGGTAGCCCTAATGAGTTAGAAGTATTCCACACTAATTGTCATATCACTCATGACCATGATAATAGTAAATACACAAGTGTTGTTAGTCATCTATCCAGCTATGTGACTGTATTTTCACCTCGACTTACTCGACCTTCCTTCAATTCTAGATCTTTTAATTGCGACCTTCTAACCCATTTGCAATTTGAATAATGAGTTAATGGTTCCTTAATTGTATTCATCTAGGAGACTATCTTCTCTCCAGAATTGTGTTTCTAAATTATTTTTAATGGATTCTTTAATTAATTTTATTTCACGCTTTAACTTGATATTCTTTATTTTGTGCATTAATTATCACCTCGTGAACTCCCACTTTCTATTTTTGATCTTCTGGCGTCCCCTACCGTGACTTGTATATTTGGAGTACAATACTACACTTTTCCTTCCAACAAATTTCATATGTAAGACCTAGACAAGTCCACCTTCATGTAGATGTATCATGTCCCACTAAAACACGTCTTCTTGTACACTATTTTCATGATAGGACCTTCTGGTCAAAATGGCCAAACTATAACCTCTACCATGACACCAAAATACTTTTCGACTACAATTAAGATCCAACCTTGACTCAATCCCTTAACCCGATAGGTGAATTTTATTCTACTTAGTTCCTTAAATGCATAAATTTGTGCTTTATCTTGGTTGTCTAATCTATTGTCTCATCCCATTACTAGTTTAACTCTTATAAGTTGGGTAGAATACCTCACGACCCAACAAAGCCTTTGTCCTTGTGACACATGTGGATAAGTTTGCTTAGCCTATAAGTTCAAAGGACCCTAACTTAGCTAGTCAACCAAGACAATTGTATAGGCCCCAACTTCAGACGAGCCTTGATCTTAAAAGATCTGGGACTATTTAAAATTTCCTTCATCAGTACCTCCCTTGCTCATATTTTGACTATCTCGCGCTGCTAACGTAGCTTCAGTTTTGCAAGCTTATTTCGTTATCAAGCTTGATCATGACATATTTTATTGGGTACACCCACTAACATATTGTCTAATCAGAACCGGTGCATAATGGTCTGATCAACCGAGTGCACTTTGGTTCACTTTTATCTATCGTTCTACGTGGATGGGGACATAGCTAAACTTGTCCTCTAGAGTCGCATCCGCGACTGCCTTGACGACTCCTTTTGAATTATTCGGTCGCCATTGAACCACGTATTTGTATTCGATAACGCCTCCTTCGAACTCTATATTGCGTTCGCCTTCACCTATTTTAGAAGGACGAAAGCGTCGTACTAAAACTCCTCTAACTGTCCTATCACCATGACCATTACCACCCAATGTTACCATATCTTTGTCTTGAACTACTCGACCTTTCCCTCGACACTAAATTTACAATCTTGACTTTCTAATCACTTGAATTTAAGAGTTATTACAATCGTCTCTTAATCATACCCTCAACCTAGACTACGACCATATAAACTTCCTTAAACCCTCCTATCTACCGTTGTGCCTTCTTACCCCCTCTTAATTCTTAATTTCGAGGACGAAATTCTTTTAAGTTGGGTAGGATATAAAACCCCTAAATTTCTACTATTTTTTATATATATTAAATTTGGTACTGATTTAAAATTTTTGTATTGTACGTCGCATAGTCGTATTGTACGTCGCGCACGAAATTTTATTTTTCGTAGTTGCTCGTCAAGTGCGAATATGTGCGAGCGTACATATTTTAGAAAAATATTTTTTCTATTTTATTATACACTTTCAAAATATTATATAATTATTATTCTTGCTATAAAAAGCCTTTTTATTTTTAGCAGTTATTAATTATAAATAATATTTCATTGTATATTAGGAAAAGCATAATCATGTATGCATTATTCGTGCATACATATATTTCGTAATTATTTATTAGTCTATTTTAAATAAAAATGTAATTTTTGAGATTTATTAATAAATATTTTATTATTTAAAAAGATATTTAAAAATATTTATTATTTTTGAAATTATTATTATTGGTATTTTGAAAAATATATTTGGAAAGTTATGGTGGCCATTTAATTTTTGGATTTATTTAAATAGTTAAATATTCGAAATTGATTTATCCCATTTGATTTTGAGCTAATAATTTAAATAGATTTAAATTGGATTTAATTGATTTGATTTTAAACTAAGAGAATTTGATTTGATTTAAATTAGATTTGGATTTGGATTTGATTGCTTTTAAATTAAATTAGGAAATATCTAAATTGGGTTTAAAGGAATCCTAATTCTTATCTAATTGGGAATTTCCACATCCTATAAATAGGCAGGTACTCCTCCATATTATTTTCACCAAGAATCATCTTTCAAACCATCCTTGTCAAAATTTCTCTCTTTTTTTGGTCATAAATTCAGCCTCAATTTTCAAAGGTTGTAGCAACTTCGAATGACCATAACTCCCAACTCCTTTTGACCTCCATTTTTTTTGTTGGAATCGTATTGAGGTATATTTTCTGAATATAAATTTTATTTTCATAAATTCGGAACTTAATTTTCTGGAAAATTTGTGGAGTGTCAGTGGTCCGAAATCTGACACGTTTTAGTGTTTTTGAGATTCTGGGAGAACCAGGAATCAGAATCACGATCCGTTTGAAGTTTCGGAATACTGACAGAAAAATACACATCATATATTTTTCCTAAAAAAAATTCAGAATATTTTATTTTTGATTTTTATTTTAGAAGTTTGTCACATCGTCTGAGTTCATCTTGTGTAGCCCTGTGACTATTCTGTACCCAACGTGATTGTCGGTTTCACCAGCAAGGACCTTGTGCAAGACACCTTGCCATTTGCTGTTTATTTATTTTAGCTCATATTTTATGCATTATTTTTTTTTTTATGTAAAATAAACTGTGATACATGGCATAACCTGTTAGAACTTACTGTTCATTTATATTTCCTGCTACGTATTATTTTTCTTATACATTAAACATAGATTTAAGGGACCACCTTGTGTGTTGCATTCATGGCCATGACACGTTGTACCACGAAGTTGTGTGTCGCATGTAGAAAACGGACGTACGTGATGGGCTGGCCACCAGTACGTACAAGCCGTGCGATATGAATAACCGCTAATAGAGGTTGCATGCTTAGTTTGACTTAGCGGTTAATAGAGGATTTATGTTGTGGATACAACATAGTAGACATTGGGTGGGAAGAACAGTTCCTTAATATATGGGTCATATATGCACTGCCCTGATTGCTGGTTATCTCCAATGGAAGGTACGGTCCTGATAGCCGGTTATCTCCAATGGGAGGTACGGTCCTGATTGCTGATTATCTCCAGTGGGAGGTACGGTCCTGATTGCCGGTTATCTCCAGTGGGAGATACGGTCCTGATTCCTGATATTCCTGATCCGGCCCATGCGTCAAAGGTTTGTTCTTATTGCATTCACTATAGTACGGTTAGGTACCCTATTGCAGGTATCCCTTATTTATTTGAGCAATATTTATTCAGTTTATATGGAATGATATTATGTATCTTGTTACGTCCCTCTGAGGACCTGGTTATCTCTCCAGGTGTGTGCTTCTGTGAAATTGTAGGTGTTCTAGCCAAGGCCGTAATCTTCTCCATTCTTTCGAAGACGATTGCGCTTGGTTCGTCTCGTTATTTTATCGATCACTTCTTATACATTTTATTTGAGATAGTTGGTAGTGGACTTTGTCTCCGCCCAACGATTGTATACATGACAAATTCAAAGTTGCTCTTATATCATTTATTTATCTAGTGGATGAGATTTAGTTATTCTGGATTTACTGCATTTTACAGCTTATGTATTCATACGAGGTTTCCATATATTGGAGTATACTTCGTATGTATGTAGCTGGCATGGATACGTACCTCGTCCTAAGTATTTTAGGACTAGGGCATTACAGACCAGCGGTGGATGACCAGAATACGGGGGAGGGGGAGGCGGTGAGACCGGCGGAGGGCGACCAGAACGCGGGAGAGGGGGTGGCGGAGAGCCCGGAGATGCCGGAGGGGGGCGGAGAAGCCAAGAGAGAGTGGGCTGGGCGCTGATAAGGGTGAGAAGAGGGAGTCGGTAGGGGGGTCAGAGGAGGGCGGTGGGAGCCCTACCAGGGAGAAGCAGCCGGCCGGCCAGGGGGGGAGGGGCGGAGCCATCGCCGATGGCGGACGGGACGGAGGGGGGGATCCCTAGGGGGACCCCAAACTGGAGCAGCACGAGGACGAAGCTCCTCCACACATACCAGAAGATTAATATATATATATATATATATATATATATATATATATATATATATATATATATATAACTTACTTCGTAGGACCGTCGGCCCAAATCTCCATCCTCGTCTCGTCCTGAGGTGCGCATGGAGGGTCGCTCTGGTATAGATCCGTACGGACGGGAGCAGGGTCTACCTCCTCCACCTGCTCTCCACCCTCCATGCTGCCGTCAGCGGTAGAAAGGCTAGGGAAAGAAGTATCAGCAAGCCTGGAACTGCTCGTCCCAGGTGTACTGCCATCCGGACCTGCGACCGTATGGTACAATGGAGTGCTCGGGTCAGACGATGGTCCGGAGCCATTCTCTGGTAACGGAGCTCTCTGCCCACCTAAGGACACAGCTCGTCCTGACCTATCTCCGTGTCGTCCTGCTATGCCTCCGCGTTGTCCTGCCATGCTGAATACTAATAGAAATGATCACAGTTCTTAATTTAAGTTTATAATTTAAAATTACAGAAATATGAATACATTGGAATATGAATACTAATAGAAATGATCTGAATACATTGAAATATGAATACATTGGAGTTCATAATTTAAGTTTACAAAAATTTGAATACTAATAGAAATGATCACAGTTCATAATTTAAGATTACCAAAATATGAATACATTGAAATCACAGTTTCTCAATCATCCTCTAAAAATTCATTTTCTTCGTTTACCTCCTCCTCCTTATCCTCTTCCTCCTCATCTTCACTAGCATCTCCTTCGTCTTCCCCTTCGGATACATGTACCTCTTCTACAAAAGTATATATGAAATGGAGAACTTCTGCTGAGTCGACATCAACTGTATTTGGTACAAGAGGCAGCTCGTCCTTCTGATAAGCCACTTCGTCGACGTCGTAGGTATTTCTGGCTTTAGTCTTGCATACTGCCCACCAGTCGTACCTCGTTGTTCCCCGCCTAGGATATGTTGTAAAATATACGAGTTGAGCTTAACTTGCTAGGATAAATCGTTCGTATCCTTGGTATCGTTGACGGTAGTTAATATCCACAAGACCATGCTTGTCAATATTCTATCCTTGATCTTGTATCGGATCGAACCAATCAACTTTGAACAACACGATTTTGGCAGGCTCTGTGCCATAATTGTACGTCAATTCCACAATCTCCGGTAAGACGCCATAGAAATCATTGCCTGGGGTGACATCTTTGTATTTTATAGATTTGATACACAAGTAACTGTTTTTTGTGGAATCAAGATCCAGGAAGCTATCTCTGATGGGAGCATTTGTTGACTTGAACTTAAACCCATTCACGCAATAACTTGGCCATATTTTGACGGCATAAATTGGTCCCTTGGCAAGAGTTCTAATAGATTCATTCTCAAGGGTGACATCCGGATGATCAACCTAAACACGAGAAGATACAAAATTAAGTTCAATGTTAAGTTATTTCTTGTGCAAATACAAATGGAGAAAGATTCTAACTAGCTTCTTACATATGCATTCAACCAAGACGGGAAATGAAGTCTCATTTCTTCTTCTACTTCTTCATCTGCAATGTATGGTCTACTTGACCTTACCTCATCATTAAATTTACTGAAAACCAATAAATATCGGGATACACTCTGTAGTGCCCCGCTCCGCGAAGGCACTAGATAGACAGAAAGATCGGATTGTTGGCTCTGCAACAGAAGACGATTAGTCTGGGTGAGTGGATGAAGTCTCATTTGCTGATTCGCTTACGCCTTAAGAATCTGAATTTTTGATTGAATGCTTTTGTTAATAACAAGATGGTAAATCCTTGAGTATGCTTTAAGAGAATTCACATGTTGCCTTGCTAAGAAATGAATGTTACCTTGATAAAGAGAACCTGGTCATGCTAATAACAAGATGGTAATCAGTATGTATGCTTGTAAGAGATTTCACATGTTGCCATGCTAAGAACAAGGAATGAGAGAACCTGTATGCTAAAGAAAGAATTAATCTGCATGCTAATAAGAAGACTTGTTGCCTTGCTAGTACAAGAAACTGGATAATCTGCATGTATAAGAAGTAGAACTGCTCAACTGCTTGCTTGCAAATGTATGTCTAACGCAGAGGGCATCCATGTGAAAAATGGGTGCCGGTATGTCATCTGGGGGCTTCGGCTCTGTTATATGTTATCTGGGGGCTACGGCTCTGTTATCTGGGGGCGACGGCTCCACTATCTGGGGGCTTCGGCTCTACTATCTGGGGGTTTCGGCTCCACTATCTGTTGTTGCTTCGGCTCTATTGTATGGGGGCTTCGGCTCTGTTATCTGGGGGCTTCGGCTCTATTATCTGATGGACTAAATGAATAATTGCTAGAAGATCAAATGTACCTCAAGAATTTAGATCATATAGATAAAAGTTGGTATTATCATGTTTATGCTAATCCTTGTCTTGTGCAGGGATGGACGGTCGGCTATGGTAAGAATCACTTAAAAGTGATACATATGTACTGCTTAAGTTTTTGACATGAATTGCTTGCAGAGATTTATCTATGCCATGAAATGTTATGTTCCACAAAAGAAAAGATATTATATCATGCTTGTCACTGACCCTAACAGTTGCTCGAACAAAAGAAATGATATGCTCATGAAACACGCTGCGCACTGCACAAATGAATACTCATCGTGCTCGAATTGAATAGTCCCTTGTATGCTTGAGATGAAATGAAATGAA
The DNA here is from genome assembly GCA_029216955.1 of Iris pallida. Classification (NCBI taxonomy): domain Eukaryota; kingdom Viridiplantae; phylum Streptophyta; class Magnoliopsida; order Asparagales; family Iridaceae; genus Iris; species Iris pallida. The sequence goes on from JANAVB010028820.1 coordinate 9,388,283, forward strand.
ACAAATGTTGGCTTTTCAAAGATGTATTTTCAAAAAGGTATATAAACTGACTCTGTATGCATGGAATGAATCTAGGTAAAACTAGCAAGATCACATCACAAGAAACGTTTTCTCACTAAATGAACAGTGATTGTTTCAGACAAATGTAGCTCTTTGTCCATAATTCACCAGTATGCTGATATACTGACCCACCATCAGTCTGCATGCAGGTGCACTATGCATCTAAAAGGATAGTCCGAAGCGATAGCCCGAGCCTCATCCTCAGGAGCCAGAAATCAGAAAAGATGCCCAAGAGATGACATCTGTGCAAGAGTTTGGTTTTGTATATAAAGGGATGTAATGTATGGGAACGGGATCATTGTAATCTGTATTATTTCTGAGAGAATGTAACATTGTATCAGAGAGAATTGAGAGCTTGTAATCTGTTCAAATGAAATCAATAAAGAGAATTGTTTCTTGTTACCATTGTGTTCAATGTATGTATTCTGAAATATGTCTGCTGCTGCTTCAATTATCTGCGATACGTTTCGCTGCGTATTGTCAACCTTGTCTATCTTGTCTTATTCCAGGTTTTGGCCTTGTGCAAGCGCAACTTAGGCTTGCACGGCATCACGCCTTAGCGAGGACGAACGGTCCCAAAGAGCCCGAAGCGAGGACGAAAAGGACTCTGCGGGATCGGGGCGTGACAGAATGGTATCAGAGCAACACGATCCTCTGGCCAATTTTGATTCAATTGAATTTGTACATGTCTTCTGATCGAAATTTCGTTGCCTACTTGATATCAATAATGAGATGAACGTTCCATACAATAAGTCTGTAAATATTTTTATGATGCCGGCAAATGTTTTATCGATTTGATTGATTGAGATTGAAATGCTTTATTGAACAAGAGTTTTGACATGATCTGAATTGTGATTTCATGGATTGATGATGGCGAAGGATGAGGACTATCGCTGCTAAGGATATCGTAAGTTTCTCCTTAAGTTTCGAGGACATAACTTCTTTTCGGTGGGTAATTATGTAGTGCCCCGCTCCGCGAAGGCACTAGATAGACAGAAAGATCGGATTGCTGGCTCTGCAACAGAAGACGATTAGTCTGGGTTAGTGGATGAAGTCTCATTTGCTGATTCGCTTACGCCTTAAGAATCTGAATTTTTGATTGAATGCTTTGTTAATAACAAGATGGTAAATCCTTGAGTATGCTTTAAGAGAATTTACATGTTGCCTTGCTAAGAAATGAATATTGCCTTGATAAAGAGAACCTGGTCATGCTAATAACAAGATGGTAATCAGTATGTATGCTTGTAAGAGATTTCACATGTTGCCATGCTAAGAACAAGGAATAAGGGAACCTATATGCTAAAGAAAGAATTAATCTGCATGCTAATAAGAAGACTTATTGCCTTGCTAGTACAAAAAACTGGATAATCTGCATGTATAAGAAGTATAATTGCTCAACTGCTTGCTTGCAAATGTATGTCTAACGCAGAGGGCATCCATGTAAAAAATGGGTGCCGGTATGTCATCTGGGGGCTTCAGCTCTGTTATATGTTATCTGGGGGCTACGGCTCTGTTATCTGTTATCTGGGGGCGACGACTCCACTATCTGGGGGCTTCGGCTCTACTATCTGGGGGTTTCGGCTCCACTATCTGTTATGGCTTCGGCTCTATTGTATGGGGGCTTCGGCTCTGTTATCTGGGGGCTTCGGCTCTGTTATCTGATGGACTAAATAAATAATTGCTAGATGATCAAATGTGCCTCAAGAATTTAGATCACATAGATAAAAGTTGGTATTATCATGTTTATGCTAATCCTTGTCTTGTACAGGGATGAACGGTCGGCTATGGTAAGAAAATCTTAAAAGTGATACATATGTACTGCTTAAGTTTTTGACATGAATTGCTTGCAGAGATTTATCTATGCCATGAAATATTATGTTCCACAAAAGAAAAGATATTGTATCATGCTTGTCACTGACCCTAACAGTTGCTCGAACAAAAGAAATGATATGCTCAGGAAACACGCTGCGCACTGCACAAATGAATACTCATCGTGCTCGAATTGAATAGTCCCTTGTATGATTGAGATGAAATAAAATGAAACAAATGTTGGCTTTTCAAAGATGTGTTTTCAAAAAGGTATATAAACTGACTCTGTATGCATGGAACGAATCTAGGTAAAACTAGCAAGATCACATCACAAGAAACGTTTTCTCACTAAATGAACAGTGATTGTTTCAGACAAATGTAGCTCTTTGTCCATAATTCACCAGTATGCTGATATACTGACCCACCATCAGTCTGCATGCAGGTGCACTATGCATCTAAAAGGATAGTCCGAAGCGATAGCCCGAGCCTCATCCTCAGGAGCCAGAAATCAGAAAAGATGCCCAAGAGATGACATCTGTGCAAGAGTTTGGTTTTGTATATAAAGGGATGTAATGTATGGGAACGGGATCATTGTAATCTGTATTATTTCTGAGAGAATGTAACATTGTATCAGAGAGAATTGAGAGCTTGTAATCTGTTCAAATGAAATCAATAAAGAGAATTGTTTCTTGTTACCATTGTGTTCAATGTATGTATTCTGAAATATGTCCGCTGCTGCTTCAATTATCTGCGATACGTTTCGCTGCGTATTGTCAACCTTGTCTATCTTGTCTTATTCCAGGTTTTGGCCTTGTGCAAGCGCAACTTAGGCTTGCACGGCATCACGCCTTAGCGAGGACGAACGGTCCCAAAGAGCCCGAAGCGAGGACGAAAAGGACTCTGCGGGATCGGGGCGTGACAGAATGGTATCAGAGCAACACGATCCTCTGGCCAATTTTGATTCAATTGAATTTGTACATGTCTTCTGATCGAAATTTCGTTGCCTACTTGATATCAATAATGAGATGAACGTTCCATACAATAAGTCTGTAAATATTTTTATGATGCCGGCAAATGTTTTATCGATTTGATTGATTGAGATTGAAATGCTTTATTGAACAAGAGTTTTGACATGATCTGAATTGTGATTTCATGGATTGATGATGGCGAAGGATGAGGACTATCGCTGCTAAGGATATCGTAAGTTTCTCCTTAAGTTTCGAGGACATAACTTCTTTTCGGTGGGTAATTATGTAGTGCCCCGCTCCGCGAAGGCACTAGATAGACAGAAAGATCGGATTGCTGGCTCTGCAACAGAAGACGATTAGTCTGGGTTAGTGGATGAAGTCTCATTTGCTGATTCGCTTACGCCTTAAGAATCTGAATTTTTGATTGAATGCTTTGTTAATAACAAGATGGTAAATCCTTGAGTATGCTTTAAGAGAATTTACATGTTGCCTTGCTAAGAAATGAATGTTGCCTTGATAAAGAGAACCTGGTCATGCTAATAACAAGATGGTAATCAGTATGTATGCTTGTAAGAGATTTCACATGTTGCCATGCTAAGAACAAGGAATAAGGGAACCTATATGCTAAAGAAAGAATTAATCTGCATGCTAATAAGAAGACTTATTGCCTTGCTAGTACAAAAAACTGGATAATCTGCATGTATAAGAAGTATAATTGCTCAACTGCTTGCTTGCAAATGTATGTCTAACGCAGAGGGCATCCATGTAAAAAATGGGTGCCGGTATGTCATCTGGGGGCTTCAGCTCTGTTATATGTTATCTGGGGGCTACGGCTCTGTTATCTGTTATCTGGGGGCGACGACTCCACTATCTGGGGGCTTCGGCTCTACTATCTGGGGGTTTCGGCTCCACTATCTGTTATGGCTTCGGCTCTATTGTATGGGGGCTTCGGCTCTGTTATCTGGGGGCTTCGGCTCTGTTATCTGATGGACTAAATAAATAATTGCTAGATGATCAAATGTGCCTCAAGAATTTAGATCACATAGATAAAAGTTGGTATTATCATGTTTATGCTAATCCTTGTCTTGTACAGGGATGAACGGTCGGCTATGGTAAGAAAATCTTAAAAGTGATACATATGTACTGCTTAAGTTTTTGACATGAATTGCTTGCAGAGATTTATCTATGCCATGAAATATTATGTTCCACAAAAGAAAAGATATTGTATCATGCTTGTCACTGACCCTAACAGTTGCTCGAACAAAAGAAATGATATGCTCAGGAAACACGCTGCGCACTGCACAAATGAATACTCATCGTGCTCGAATTGAATAGTCCCTTGTATGATTGAGATGAAATAAAATGAAACAAATGTTGGCTTTTCAAAGATGTGTTTTCAAAAAGGTATATAAACTGACTCTGTATGCATGGAACGAATCTAGGTAAAACTAGCAAGATCACATCACAAGAAACGTTTTCTCACTAAATGAACAGTGATTGTTTCAGACAAATGTAGCTCTTTGTCCACAATTCACCAGTATGCTGATATACTGACCCACCATCAGTCTACATGCAGGTGCACTATGCATCGAAAAGGATAGTCCAAAGCGATTGCCCAAGCCTCATCCTCAGGAGCCAGAAATCAGAAAAGATGCCCAAGAGATGACATCTGTGCAAGTGTTTGGTTTTGTATATAAAGGGATATAATGTATGGGAACGGGATCATTGTAATCTGTATTGTTTCTGAGAGAATGTAACATTGTATCAAAGAGAATTGAGAGCTTGTAATCTGTTCAAATGAAATCAATAAAGAGAATTATTTCTTGTTACCATTGTGTTCAATGCATGTATTCTGAAATATGTCCGCTGCTGCTTCAATTATCTGCGATACGTTCCGCTGCGTATTGTCAACCTTGTCTATCTTGTCTTATTCCAGGTCTTGGTCTTGTGCAAGCGCAACTTAGGCTTGCACGGCATTACGCCTTAGCGAGGGCGAATTGTCCCAAAGAGTCCGAAGCGAGGACGAAAAGGACTGCGGGATCGGGGCATGACACACTCGTTAAATTATAATAACATAATCAACAAATAGATGACTTGAACGTTAAAGATTTTTACTTACCACTCTAGATTTTCCACTTCATCCTCCTCGCAGTTGAGTAATATATATAACTGGGCAGCCCTTAGTTCCTTATCATTCAAATTTCTCTTTTTCAGTTTTCCAGAAGGCTTTCCAAGAGCATTGAAGACTTTCAATAATACATCATTATATTTTATATCTCCATCGTCGTTCCTCGGAGCTCTTGTTCTATTTGTAGCAATATGAGGCTTCAAATACATTGAACAAAAGTTTGTAATCTCCTCAAGGACGTAGGCTTCACAAATAGAACCCTCGACCCGTGCCTTATTTTTTACCTTCCTCTTCAGGTGGTTTAGATGGCACTCGAACGGGTACATCCACCGATAACCGACGGGCCCACCAATACGTGTCTCATAGGAAAGATGAATTGGCAAATGCTCCATAGAGTCAAAGAATCCAGAAGGGAACACCCACTCAAGCTTGTACAATATTAATGCAATGTCCTTTTCTTGCTGTTTAAGCTGATCGATGAGCAACTTAGTAGAACAAAGATCTCTGAAGAATATGCTAAGCTCTGTCAGTGGATCCCAAACGACCTGGGGTAAGAATTCCTGAAATGCAATCGGGATTAACCTCTCCATAAAAATATGACAGTCATGGCTCTTCATACCCTGTAGTTTGTTCTCCTTCGGGTCAACACATCTTCTCAAATTCGATACATATCTATCTGAAAATTTTAGGCCCTGGATCCATCTACAAAGTTTACTTTTGTCCTCCTTGTCCAGTGAGAAAATGGCTTTGGACTGCTTATACTTTCCACTGCCTTCCTTTATCAAATGCAACTCTGCACGTCTGCATATTTCTTTTAAGTCCAACCTGGCCTTGGAATTGTCTTTCGTCTTCCCCTTTACGTCCATCACAGTATTTATTATATTGTCAAATAAATTCTTCTCGATATGCATGACATCCAGGTTATGTCTGAGCAGATGGTCACTCCAATATGACAGGTCCCAGAATATACTCCTCTTTGTCCAGTTGTGAGTGCGGCCAAATCCATCACACTTGTACCCTGCTATAGGCTCTTCAATAGCACTTGAAATTTTTTTAACTTTCTTCCATATCGTATCCCCAGACCACCGTGGCGGTAGACTGGACTTATCTACCACGCCAGTACGAAAAGCATTTATGTTCCTCCCGTACGAATGATCCTTTGGCAGGAACTGCCGATGACAATCGAAGAAGCACAATTTTCCTCCGTGTTTCAAACGGAAAGCCTTAGTGCGATCCATGCAATACGGACATGTGAGACGACCATGGGTGCTCCAACCCGATAACATTCCATAGGCTTGGAAATCATTGATGGTCCACATTAGTGCGGCCCTCATTTGAAAGTTCTACTTTCTGGAAACATCATATGTGGTTGCACCTACTTCTCACAACTGATTCAGTTCATCTACCAAAGGCTGTAAGTATACATCGATGTTCCTCTTCGGGTTCTTCGGACCTGGAATAATAACAGTTAGGAACATATAAGGAGTCTTTATACACATCCAAGGCGGCAAGTTGTACGGAGTAACAATCACAGGCCAACAAGAATATTGTGAGCCCAAAAGTCCAAATGGGGTAAAACCGTCGGAGGAAAGCCCCAATCTGACATTACGCGGCTCCAAAGCAAAATCGGAATACACTCGATCAAAGTGCTTCCATGCTTTCCCATCAGATGGATGATCCAGTACTCCATCTATTTGTTTCCGCTTGTGTCAACTCATATTATCAGCTATCTCCTTTGCCATAAATAACCTCTGCAACCGCGGCATCAAAGACAAATAGTGCATCGAATCTTTTGGCTTGTGTGCACCAGAAGTCCTTGTTGTAAGCGATCGGCACCACAAAATCTGCAGGCGTCTTCATCCTTATCGTCCTTATAGTACAACATGCATCCATTGCGACATGCAACAATTTTTTTATACCCCATCCAGAGCAATCTCACCATTCTCTTAGATCAGTAGAAGTCTTTAGGTAACTTGGCACCCTCCGGCAATGTATCTTTAATTAACTTCAGGATTTGGTTGTAGCATTCTTGAGACATGTTGAAATCTAATTTTATGCTCAATAGTCTTGTAATCATCTCCAACAGTGAATGGTCATCACAACCAGGATATAAAGGAGTCCTTGCATTCTCCAACAACTCCATGAACTTTGCAGCATCGGCATTCGGTGCCTCCTCAGCTGCATTTTGATTGTTCGGATCGAAACTAGGCCCCACAACATCAAAAACCTTGTTCGTCCACCCTTGGTCGTAATTAGCATGCTCGTGGACATCTACATAAGGCTCTAGCTCGGATGCTAAAGGCACAAGTTCTCCGTGTGCGGTCCACTGATAATAATTTGGCATGAAATCCCTCGAATACAAATGATATGTCACATCCACTTCGAATGATATTTCAAGTTGCGACATTTCACACATGGGCACTTAATTTTTGTACGGTCCTTGTACTGAGGGAACGTCTTGGCAAACTGCAGGAACTGTTACACACCCTGTATAAATTCATCCCGTACACCGCATATGTCATCAGGATGACGATTGTCATCCACAAACGGTTCCACAGATAGCAATTCATATCCATTTTAAGATAATTCTGCAAAGATTGACACTCAATGTATAATTCATATATGTTTTGTAATTCCAAAAAAGAAACAAGTGTGCGAACGGATGGCTCAGAACACATTTTCATAAGCAGGTAAAAAGGTTATATTCAATTTTTTCGAAAGCAGATAAAAAGGTTATATTCAATTTTTTGACAAGTGTGAGAACGGATGGCTCAGATCATAACCCAAAATTTATTCTAGCATACATTAGTGTGAATCATCTATGTTCTGTACATATGGTGTAGTATATGTTCTTATCGAATCTAGTATCTGAAGGATATAACAGAATCAAGATGAACCCATAAAATATAATACTAAGACATCATCTACTACTAAAAGATGTAGTGATAGGTTGTCGTATCATCATTGCCGAGGGATGGTTGTCAAAGGACAGTCAACTTTATCTACAGCTACATAGTTTCTGCCTCGCCAGTCGAATGGCTGCAGGGACTATGTCCTGATCACGATGTCGTATCTTAGATTAATGCAAATTTTTTATAGCAAATGTCGTACATAGATTTATGCCTCGCTAGTCGAATGGCTGCAGGGACAATGTCTGGCTGGTACAATTCCAGTATCTATTGAGAGATTGATGGTCATTGCGACATATATGTATATTAAGTAGTAAATATATACTTATTATTTAATAAATAAAAAACTACCCAAGAGGATACAAGGTATCTCTGAAGGATGCTTGATCAGTAAGTATATTAGAGGCTTAAGAAAGGAGATTATTTATGTAGTTCAGGCTTCCAACCCTGTCAATCTACCAGCAATTATGCAGCTAGCTAAGGACTGGTAACAACATACAACTATAGTCTATAGAAAGGGACTGAACTAAAGTGCCCTCTCGACTAAAACAAGATATTAGAGGACTGGGACCGATACAATACAGGACTGATGTAATCCTTAGCCAACTGCCATGTTCTAATAGCTGGTACAAAAGTGAGTATCAAAACCCCAAATTGATATATATGCAAAAAGAGACTGATACAAGTTGAACCAAGGACTGAACTATATTGACATCCTAATTACTGATATATTAGGAGACAAGGACTGAAACAAGTATACAATTAGATGCCATATATCCTATACGAATGATACAAAAAAATCAACTGGTGGATACGCAAGAGATAGGACTGAACATTAGTCCACAGAGACTGAATACTAATGCAAGCAATGGCTGGATACAATAACAAGGACTGATACAAAGTCCACATGTGGTACTGATACTAAAATGTAGTAATCCTTCACATTGTTCAGTCACAAATATATGAAGAAGTATTCCCCTCTCTACATAATAATTACTGATACATAATAAAGCATGGGACTGATACTATAAAATCCAAATAAGGACTGAACCAAGGTATCATAACTGATACCATGTTTAGTGATGGCTGCTACCATATATCAGTGATGACTGATACATGTTATCAGTAAAGACTGATACAAAAGTAGTATATAGAAATGAATCATGACTGATACTAATATAATGGAGGACTGAACCTGAATCTTGATACTAATACTCTCTCGACTGATACAAGGTATGCAATCATCACTCATTACACTAGTTAACAGTGAACAATATATATATATATATATATATATATATATATATATACATAGGCTTAAATAACAGATACTCTAGATTACATGTAGGGATGATACACATATCAACAAGGACTGATACATTTATTAGTCTACTTGTTGATGCACTCATCAGTCTATTGACTGATGCACTCATTAGTCTATTGACTGATGCACTTCCTTCCCCTCAAACAATAACTGATACAATGGTAGATTGATTTCATATTGCAAAAATCAGTCCAAACACAAGCAATCCATGTATCCCAAAATAGTCCCCACATGACCACAAAAAATCAGTCCAAACACAAGCAATCCAAGAGGATAAATGACTACACTGCTAATTTGACTGAAACTGAAAACAAAGATACGAGGCAAAAGTCCCAAACTTATATCATTCAACTAATGTGCTATAGAGTTTAATAGCATCAAGGAGGAGGATGATCCTACAATCCGGCTATTATTCAGAATAATAGGGTGTTTAGTCGAATGGGAAAATCCTAAACAGATAATCCCAAACATAAATCAGTCATTATGGAGAAGGGAGAAGAAGGGAGAGAGAGGGAGGGAGTGTCACACCTGTTTCCCGTTATACATATTTTTAGTATACGTGTATGGATTTCTGACATTTCTCAGGTGGATCGTAGTTAGACTTGTCTTGCTTAGCCTAGTCTTGGTTTAATCTTGACTTGGTTTATTTTGGTTTGGTTCAACATGTTGGCTTGGTTTGGTTTGAGATGGTTTGGGCTTAATATATAAGTCAACCCCTCTCTCTCTCCTCTATTTATTTTTCATAACTTCTCCATCTTCTTTATTTACTCCTCTCCACCTATACCCAAGAGCCCTAGGAAGTGCAACTTGCTTTACGATGGATCTCAAGTTTTTTTGTTCCATTCTCTTCTTTACATGATTATAAGCCTCTTTAGAACTTGGAGTTTTTGATTTTCATGGGTGGATTCTTGTAGATCTAAGTTTGATATATTCTCAGTTTTTGGTGGTTTTGATCTATCAAACTTGCTTGTTTTCAAAAACTAGTTGTTTCATGTGGTAGAGAATTTTGTTCTACCCTATTTTGAACTTTGAAAATCCTAATTTGGAGTTATTTTGACCAAGTTATGGTTATTTTAAGTTCATGGATTCAACCAAGCATTTTTATGCTGGTTGGAGAAGATGAACAGTGTACACGTGCACTTTTTAGCGCCGCGTCATCTAGGTTGCATGCAACCTGAATTCTGGCGCAACCTGGCAGTGCCGCAACCTGGCAGTGCCGCAATCTGGCAAGTGCCGCAACCTGGCAAGTGCCACAACCGGGTTAGTACCGCAACCTGGCTAGTGCCACAACCTGGCAGTACCGCAACCTGGCAAGTGTTGCAACATGGCTAGTGCCGCAACCTGGCTTGTGCCGCAACCTGGCAGTGTCGCAACCTGGCATTTGCCGCAACCTGGCAAGTGTCGCAACCTGGCAGTACCGTAACCTGGCAGTGCCATAACCTGGCAAGTGCCACAACCTGGCAGTGTTGCAACCTAGCAGTGCCGTAACCTAGCTTGGCACAACTTGGCTTGGCACAACCTGGCTTGGCGCACTCTTGATAAGTAACAAGTACACTTGATATGGCACATATAATCTTGATAGTGGCCCGTCGAGGTGCACTACTGACAAGTAATCTTGACAAGTAATAAGTAACCTGACATGACATGATAATCTTGAATGTTGTTGCGACAGCTACCCTGACTTGCTAAGTAACTCTTGTCTTGAAACCGTGGTTGATTTTTTTGATTGTGCTTGTATAAGCTACCTGTCTCGTCTTGCATCATGTCTAGGACATGAATTCCTGGTTACCACGGTCAGTGATTCATAATGAATCTGACTAGGTTAATGACTAGATTGACAAGTAGTTCATATAGAATGATTTTTCCCAGTTACAGGCGATCCCGTTATCCCGGCCACACCAGAGGACTTGTAGCCTGCCGACGAGTAGGGCACATTTCTAGCTCACTGTCATGTGGGGCACTTCTTAAAAAATAAGTACTGAAAGTACACCAGTAAGCTCGATAACTCTTGTAACTTTAATAAATCTCCTCTCCTGGATAACCTGGATAGCTGCAGGGCTTGTGACTGCGGGAACATCTCATTGCATCTTACTAGTAACTAGGCTTATGATAACCCTAGTTAGTTAAAGTATCAAGTCGTACTCTTTATTTGGCCGTGAATGATGGATGTAGCCCAGTCTAGTCTTGTCTAATCGATGCCAGTCTATGATACTTTAGCACATACTTGCTTATGCGTTACTCTTGTTGATAATTGGTTGGAGACTAAGCTCTGTTCAAGTGAAGGTTACAACCCCGGTCCTTGTTTGGTTTACGGGTTATAACTTGGCTACCGGAATAGCCCTTTAGTTGTCTTATCGTTTATCACCTTGTTTTCTCTAACTTATGTCTTTTATTACCATTTATGTTCTCATGTGCTAATATGTTGGTTTTAGTTCTTAAGTGAAGCCTCTCTTGTGGTACTTGCTCTTTCTGGGGTCTGACCCAGCTGGTTTTGTATGGCCAGATTTCGGAGTAGGACTCGAGGATCCTCCAGTCTTCCAGCCAGATGGTGACTACTAGGCGCAACCTTGGCAACGAGTGGGTTCTTGTTTTTCTCTCCCACTCCCTTGTAAAAATATTCTTTTGAGGCGTTTAGCCGCCGAGCAAGTGTTAGCTCGTTTGCAACTTTACTTACTGTCTTCCTGCGGGCTGTAACATGATTGACAAATCCTAGGGTTGATCATGTATGACTGAAACTCTTGCTAGTCTTCACATTTTGTATGACTAGCTTCATGATCATCTGAATATGTAATATATGGGATGCCTTACTTTGTATGTCTGATGATCTAACATCTTGTAACATTTACTTACTTGTTTGAGATTTAGACACTAGGCTAGTTCATGACCATAAGAGACTATTGGCTTGTAGATAAACCCTCATGCATCTAGACAGCCGTGACCGTATATCGAGGTAGATTATACTTCAATTTACGTAGTTGGCTGTGTCTATCCCCCGCTCTCCAGTATTCTGGTTCTGGGGTGTGATACGGTTTAAGTGGTGGCCCACGCAGGTCTTGTAAATCAAGATGTGTAAGGGTTTTACCGGATAGATGTCTCAATCAGTACAAGCCTTTGATCTCTACTCGTGTCTTCTAATCTTTCCGAAATCTTGACCTGATCACATGTTTATATCCTCGATCTATCATGGTCCTTCCTTATTGTTCTCCATGTCGTTTTTTTAGCGGTATTGTTCCTGGTCCTACCGATCAACAAGGCGGAGCACCTCCAGTAGACTAGCCTCAATAAGGAGACCAAGCCCAGCTCTCAGGAGCAGCCTCCCGAGTTATACCTTCTAGGGATCCAGAGACTCCAGTTCAGCCAGCTCAGCCTGCAGAGCCTGACAATGGAGTCCTGATATGACTTATTCAAGATTTTATTGCATCACAGGATCGTCGGGGTGATGCCCTGCACCAGACAGTACAAGATGCCCTGGGCAGAGTTGGTTATCAAGGAAATAATGCGACTAACAGCTTAAAGCGTCTGAATCCTCCTTTCTTTGACGGCACTGAAGATGCTATTGCTGCTGATGTATGGCGTCAGGACACATAGGTTATCTTGGAAGTAGTTAGGATTCCTGAGGGTGAGAAGGTGGCCGTCGTGCGCCTGCAGTTATTGGACTTATAGCCCGCAGCTGGTGGGTGATACAAGCAGTTGGATTGGCGACGCCTGTCTTTTGGGCGGTATTCAGCGACAAGTTCCAAACCAAGTACTTTGATGCAGTAGCTAGGTATGATCTGCAGACGAGATTCAGCAATCTCAAGAAGATGGGAAGGACGGTCGATGGGTATGCGGCTGAGTTTTCTAGGCTCAGTCGGTTTGCTCCTACCTTGGTCGCAACCGAATTGGATCGAGCCCGACGATTATTGTCACTACCACTTTTCTAGCTTGAGGGTATTTTGGTCATTTTTAAAATTTTAAGAATTATTTGGAATTATTATGTATTATTTAGATTTATTGGAATTAATATGATTTTTAGTGATTTTTAGAGATTTTTAGTATAATTGATTTTGGTGTTTTAGTTGACTTTGACTTATGTTGACTTTCGAGACTAACCTAGTGGCCAACCTAGGTCAGGACTATGTGATTAGGATATGGAAACCTAGGTTGACTTAAGTTAGTGTTAATTAACCCATTAGAATTTATTTTGGGAAAATAGGATTTGAATGGTTTAAGGAATGGCTTGTGATTTCACAGGTCATGACTTGTGACTTAGGCTTAATAGCCCATAGGCCCATTCCATGAACCAAACCCAAACCCCAGCCCATTTCAGCCACTTGGCCGGCCACTATGGTCTCCCCCTCCCTATTTATATGCTCCTAGAGTTTAGGGCTAGCCTCCATTGGGATTTGTACAAGTTTTGGAAGAGGTGAGTCTCCATCTTTGTAAAATCATAGAAAATCCATTTCAACTCCATTTTCCTCCAAATCAATTGCATTAGGACCTAATTCTCCTGTTCTTTCCGTTTGTGTAAGAATATTTCAAAGTAGGGACAATTTGAGGGAGTTTGCTGGCTTGAGGAACTCTTTCCATTTGGGGATTTTAACCCTTTGTTCATCAATAGGTATAATCTATTCTACCCCATGTAAATTCTGTTAAATTTTATTTCTAGGATGCCCTAACCCTAACCTAACAGTAGGATAGGGTAACCCTAGATTTTGAGCCCATTTCGTGTCCGTATCGGACACGTATCAACATATATAGGAATGTGTTCGACAAAATACCTAAAAGGGCATTTCGTTTGATTTTGTGGATTGTGTTTGAATAGGAAAATAGATATTCACCTTGCTTATGCATTTCTTTGGCACTGAGCACGAATTAGTGTCGGGTTGAGTCGACACAGGCACGTGGACACGCGGTCGTGCGTACGGGCGCGCTGGCAGGTTAATCCCCTGCTACTCGGGCTAGTTTTTGAGCTGGACACGCCACCTCGACACGTGAAATTAGACACACGTGATGGGGCACTGTCTAACACGAGATCCCTAGAGTTTTAGGAACTCTCGTGTCGTGTCGGACACGGATTCGTGTATGCCTTGCTCGTGCACTGTGTATATATCAGTGCACTGTGTGTTGTTCTCTGTTTTGGTTCATTTTGAATGTTAATTAGCAATTTTTAATTATTAATTCGATCACATATATGTTGTATAATCCCTGTTAGAATTAATTTATATGTTAAATTAGGTTTGCAATGTGAATTGGATTCGAACATGGATTATTGGTGTTCTTCACCGATACCCTCTGATACTTTAGTTCCAGATAAATTCCAACCCTCTAATTCACTGTTTTGTTTATGTTTTCAACTGATTATGGTCCCTACATGTTATAATCCATGATAACTAAGTTTTTAAATTCAAATATAGGCTTTTGAACTGGGAAATGGGATATTGGTATGGGGTTGTTTCTCAAACTGTCATTTAACTGATTAGTGAACCTGAGACTGAACTGGGAATCGAATGAGGATTTTGTTTTTCTTTTAACTGATTCCTTTGAGATTTTGACATTGGGTTTCCTTTTCAAATTGGCTATATAAACCTGAGACTGGAAATGGTTCTTGAAACCTGGAATTGGTTTACTGTCCTTTCCTTGAACTGTTTTCACTGATTTCCTCTTCATTTGATTGCATGGTTTGTTTTCTTAAAACCTGGGTTATTCCTGATACTGAAATGTGATAACTGAGATTTACATCAGCTCTTAACTGGATTGAGTCATGGATATATTACATGTCTTGCAATAGGTTTCCAGTTTCACATGGTGAATGGCTTTCAATAACTAAGGTTCATTGTTGAACTGAGATTGCTTTTCTTCTACTAAATATGTTTCCCTGTTAATACCTATACCTGAGTTACCTTTTCATTTGATTTCAATATTGTTTTCTACAAAACCTGAGAATGAGATTTTGGGCATGGGATTGTATTGTATAGGTTGTTTACTGTAAACTGAAACTGGATTTAGTTTAGACTCATGGGCTGATACCATTCCAACCTGGTTTTATTCCCTTCCCTTCAAATCTGTGAACTGATTATTAGTTCTTAAAATGTTGATTGAAAACTGGGTTGCCATTCACAGATTTCACATTGCTAAAATGCCACACTGTTGTACACACTGTCCTCTTGACAGTACACACCCTCACTTTCTTCACACACACAGAGGTTTCATTAACTTGTTTTAAAACTGAAATCCTCCTTCTTACTGTCAACTGAAATGTTGGCCTTTCCTTTTGTTTAAAACTGAATTCCTTTCCTATATATATATATTTTATATATATATATATATATATATATATATATATATATATATATATATATATATATATATATATATATGCATCATTGTGATATATTTACAAGTTCCTATATATATGAGTATGTGTGCTTATATATATATATTAGATATATATAGTGTATGGGTGATACCATATGTTATAATGTATTATATATATGATATAGAGTATGGGTGATATTGTATAGTGGCTATAGGTTATGTATTTCTAAGTTAGATTATATATTTATATCAATATGTGTGTTGTTAGATATAGATAATATCTTGTGTGTAATGTTATAGGTTAGTTAGGCATGATATTGCCTAGTAAACCTAGATTAGTCTTGTTAGAACCTAGAATGGCTTGTTAGACCTAGATTAGACTAGTTGACTTAGGTTTGACTTGGTTGACCTAGTTTGACTTCTAGGGTCGACCAGAGTTGACCAAGAGTTGACTTTGGTCAAGATTGACCTAGATTCATGTAGAACGCATTGTAGTGCATTTCATTACTATTCTGGACTTGTTGTGACTTGTACTGTTCTAAATAGGAGCCAGAAACCACTCTTCGGACAGTACCTTCATCTCGGACATTCAGTTAGCAGGCGAGTACATTCTCTAATCTTTTCATACCTGTCTGGACTATATTCTTGCTCTAGATTACTCTACATAATGTTGACACGTATCTTCACGGATTAGTACTATATGGATCCTTTCCTGAGATATTATCCCTCTACGGGTGCATCGGGTATTTCATGTTTATCTACTTTATCATGTGCATCAGGTACTCCTTGTACTCGTACTAGTTCATGTTTTTACATGTTCTCATGTGCTTTCATGTGCTTATCATGTGCCTCATGTACTACTCATTACATGAGTTCACGTATCTTAGCTGTATTCATGTGCTTATAATATAACTTGAATGGATCCTTGTGTATTGATTGGGGCGGGATGAGTAGAATTGGTTATGTGAACACTATCCCCAGTAGCTGTATTCATGTGCCTCCTTATTTGTATTCATGTGCCCCTAAGCCGTTTACATAACCATGTTGTACTCTAAATCACGTAGCCACTTACAGTCTCTACTATCATGTATTTACTTCAGTTATAAATATCTCCTGTTTACTCGTACTTTCATTCAGCACTTCCTGTATTTTACTCTATTGCATGATTTATACTCCTAACCTGCTATGAACTGTTTGAGAGATATGTGCTCGTTCCCGTCCTGACTGGACCTGTTGAAAATATTACAGAGGACGAGACTGAGGCGTTCTGTCCTACTTACTACGGTGCCGCACTAGATGAGTGCCTGGACTTGGACCAGCAGCAGGATCCATTAGCAGTAGACGATACTCCATTAGCTTAGGATTGTTTTACTTTTTTGGATCGCTGTATTAGATTTTGAGATATGTATTATTTTAGACACTTAGAATTCTGGATTGTATCTCTGTGTTTCATCTGTTCTGGATATATTATCTTTCATTATCATTCTATCTTTCCTGTTCTACCTTAGCTGTGGTTGAGTTATATTTCTGTTATGTCACCCCCATTCGGGGAGTATAACTGTTATTACCTTCAACTGTTAGATGTTGTGACATAGGACTGCGTTCTACCGTCGACACTGCGGCGTCGGCTGGACGTACCCACGTCATGTGCCCTTACTCTAGGGTGCGGGTCGTGACACATTTTTAGTGGTGGCCCATGCAGGTCTAGGTTGGAAATGTAGTGGTATTCGTACTAGAATATCACTGCAGCCTGCAGTAGTAATTAGTATATTTTTTTTGAAGGTACTCAATCACACTAGGAAAACTCCTTATCAGATTTTGTATATCTATTTTGCTACTTATTGTCTTCCTTAGAAATTTAAACTGTCCGCCTTTGATTTTTTCGATTCATTCTCAGTATTTGTTTCTTGTTTGATCTGTGTCTCCAGGATGGTTGAGACACGATCGCATCGTCCCATGACGGAAGATGCTGGAGAGGGGTTTGCCACCTCTCGTGTCCAGCAGCCAGCTTCCAGTGCCACAGGGCCAGTACAGCCCTCAGGAGTCGGTGTTTCTGCCACTTTTGGAGGAGCACCTCCACCAGTCAGGAGGCCAGTTGTGATTCCTGAGATCCTTCCACCGCAGAAGCCTCCGCCTGCAGGGATGGTAGATGCTGCACATCTCTTCTCCTTCGTGGAGAGGATTCTTGAGTCCCACCAGCAGCAGCAGACGAGACAGACTGCAGATTTTAGGCAGGGGATCGATGAGGCACACCAGCTGGTTCGTACTACAGTCGAGATGATCACAGCTCAGGGGACGCAGCTGCAGCCCCGTCGGAGGGAGAAGGACATTCAGGACTTCCAGAAGATGCATCTTCGAGAGTTTTTCGGTACAGAGGGCATCCATGTTGCAGACGACTGGATAGAGCATATTAAGGAGATCTTCCGACTGGCGAAGATACCAGATCGACTCCAGATCGAGGTGGCGGGCAGTCAGATGCAGGACTTAGCCCGTGCGTGGTATCAGGCAGATCCCAGGGTAGAAGTTGAGGGCCAGACTTGGGCCCAGTTCAAGGAACTGTTTAAGGAGCAGTTCTTTCCTGATATGGCCTTGGGAGGTATCGAGGCACAGTTCGAGGCTCTGGTTCAGGGGAACCAGACGGTAGCTGAGTATGCCGGGGAGTTCTACAGACTAGCCCGGTTTATTGAAGATTTATCTGAGAAGAAGAAGGCGAGAAAGTTTTACCGAGGTTTGATTAGAGAGGTTCGGTCGCTGACTAAGAGCGACCGGAACGCCACTTATGCTGAGATATTTTCTGGGGCTGTGGCGACGGAGGACGACCTAGGGCTGAAGCAGAAGAGGGGTCGTGACTTACAGGGTGGCAGCAGCAGTCGTGGGCAGGCCAAGAGGCCTCACTTCCAGTAGCAGCAGCAGAGGCCAGCTCAGCAGTACCAGCAGCAGTATCAGCAGCAGGTTCGTGCACCCATTCAGCAGGTGCACCAGCAGCAGAGAGGGCAGTAGGCACCTCATCAGGTAGTCATTTGTGCCTTCTGCAATTAGCCGGGGCACATGATCCATGAGTGCAGGAAGAAACTAGGCAAGTACCTACTTTGTGGTGCAGGAGATCACCAGTTGAGAGACTTCCCTGGGGCTTTTGGGCGAGCACAGCAGGGAGGTGGAGCCAAGGCTCCAGCAGGCCAACAGAGGGGACCAGCCCTGCAGACCCAGCAGCAGAGGTTCCAGCACCACCAGCAGCAGGCATGGGGTGGACAGCAGGGGTGAGCTTTCGCCATGGCAACTGAGGATGCTGAGGCCATCGGAGAGCTGATAGCAGGTTCGGTTCTCCTAGATTCCCTTCCAGCATTTGCACTCTTTGATCCGGAGCTTTTCACAGCTTTGTGTCAGTATCATATGCTATTAGACACAGTTTGGTTTCTGAACCCTTGTCTAGGACCTGCAAGATCACGACCGGGGGTGGGGTCATCCTTGTGAGTGATGTTTGCAGAGGACGGAGCGTCTTATTGGAAGGCCGAGAGTTGGGAGTGAGTTTACTCGTCATGCCATTACCGAACTATGATATAGTATTAGGTATGGACTGGCTGAGTAGACACCACGCCCGTATTGATTGTCGAGGGGGTAGAGTTTTGTTCGGGGCGCCAGGAGAGCCAGAGTTTGAGTATTCCCAGTGGCAGGCAGAGCAGGACGGCGGAGTCTTCTGTGGAGCTTCAGTTGAGCAGGTGGCTCCGTATCCCTTGATCGCAGAGTTTATGGACGTATTTCCAGAGGAGTTACCAGGGCTTCTACCGGACAGAGATGTAGAGTTCTCGATAGACTTGGTTCCCGGCGCGGAACCGATCTCCCAGCATGTCTATCGAGTGAACAACAGCGAGTTGGTGGAGCTAAAGAAGCAGGTGGATGAGCTGCAGGACAAGGGCTTCATCCGTTCGAGTTCTTCACCTTGGGGTGCACCGGTACTTTTCGTACCCAAGAAGGATGGGTCGGTACGGATATTTATCGACTACAGAGCACTTAACAACCTGACGATCAAGAACAGATACCCACTACCGCGGATCGATGATCTGTTTGATCAGTTGAGCGGAGCTCGGGTGTTCTCCAAGATTGATTTGAGGTCAGGTTATCACCAAGTGAAGGTAAAGAGGGAGGATATTCCCAAGACCGCTTTCAGGACGCTGTACGGGCAGTTTGAGTTTTTGGTTATGCCATTTGGGCTAACCAATGTACCAGCAGTGTTTATGAATCTAATGAACAAGGTGTTCCACCAGTACTTAGACAAGTTCGTGGTGGTGTTCATTGATGATATCTTGGTATATTCCAAGACCGAGGAGGAGCACGAAGAGCATCTGCAGATAGTGCTGAAGACTCTCAGGAGGGAGCAGCTTTATGGAAAACTCTCCAAGTGTGAGTTTTTTTTGGACCAGGTGGACTTCTTGGGGGCATGTGGTGACTGGAGATGGTATCTAAGTTGACCCCAAGAAGATTGTAGCAGTTGAGGCTTGGACAGCGCTGACTTAAGTGGCAGAGATCAGGAGTTTCCTGGGGCTGGCAGGATACTATAGGAGATTTATGCAGGATTTCTCCCGGATTGCAGAGCCGTTGACACAGTTGACCCGGAAAGATGCGGAGTATGTTTGGTCGGAGGAGTGTCAGGCAGCTTTTGACGAGTTGAAGAAGCGGCTTACGACAGCTCCGATTCTGACATTCCCTTCAGGATCAGGTGGATTCACTATTTATAGTGATGCTTTAGGGAAGGGGCTGGGTTGCGTCTTGCAGCAGCATAGGAAGGTGATTGCCTATGCTTCCAGGCAATTATGTCCCCATGAGAAGAACTACCCTACCCATGACCTGGAGCTGGCGACGGTGATTTTTGCTTTAAAGTTATGGAAGCACTATCTGTATGACGAGAGGGTAGAGATTTTTACAGATCACAAGAGCGTAAAGTATGTGTTTACACAAAAAGAGCTCAACATGAGGCAGCGCAGATGGCTAGAGTTGATGAAGGACTTTGACATCGCACTTCAGTATCACCCGGGGAAGGCCAACGTGGTTGCCGATGCCTTGAGTAGGTATCCGACAGCCATGTGTTTGACTATGGATCGGCACCTGCTTGCAGATTTGGAGAGCCTTGGGATAGAGGTGATTGTGCCCGGAGTGCAGATGCAGTTATGGGGCCTTCAGATACAGTCGGACTTGATGGACAGGATCGAAGCAACACAGTTCGAGGATGTGGCTCTGCGGTGTATCCGAGAGCAGATCAGTACAGGACTGGAGGATAGTGAGTTTTCAGTTGCAGAGGATGGTGCCCTGAGGCACGGTTCCCGGTTATGTGTGCCCAGCGGGGAGCTCAGAGTGCAGATTATGCAGGAGGCTCACAGATCGCAGTACTCTATATATCCTGGTGCCAACAAGATGTACAGGGACCTGCGAGAGCATGTCTGGTGGTACGGGATGAAGCGGGAGGTGTCCCACTTCGTAGCTAGATGCTTGGTCTGTCAGTAGGTCAAGGCAGAGAGGCAGAGGCCCGGAGGATTATTGCAGCCGTTGCCCATTCCAGAGTGGAAGTGGGAACATATCACCATAGATTTTGTATCAGGGTTGCCGCGTACACCAGGAAGGAAAGACGCAATTTGGGTCATCGTTGACAGGTTGACCAAATCGGCCTACTTCTTGCCATTCAAGGTGGGTACGTCTACAGAGAGGCTCGCGGAGTTGTATATGAGGCAGATAGTCAGGATTCACGGAGTTCCCGTCAGCATAGTCTCGGATCGAGATAGCCGCTTTACTTTTCATTTTTGGAGGAGTCTGCAGACTAGTTTGGGCACTCAGCTCAAGTTTAGTACTGCATACCACCCCAGACGGACGGACAGTCAGAGAGGACTATTCAGACGCTTGAGGATATGCTACGGACGTACGTCCTGGATTTTGGGGGTTCCTGGAAGGATCACCTACATTTGGTGGAGTTTGCTTACAACAACAGTTATCAGGCCAGCATTGAGATGTCACCGTTTGAGGCTCTGTACGGGCGTAGGTGTCGTACACCCTTATCTTGGGATGATGTTGGAGAGCGAGCTTTACTGGGACCAGAGATGGTTGTTGACGCAGCCGAGAAGGTGAAGCTCTGTCACGACCCGCACCCACTGTGAGGGTACGAGAACGTAACAGCGCCCAGCCTACGCCGCAGTGTCGGCGGTAGAACGCTGTTCTAGGTCATGAACTATAACTAACATAATAGAATACCCTCCATAAGGAGGCCAACACAGAGGTACAACTCAATCACGATCTAGAGATAGAATATGGCACGATAAAATAGACAAGAGAATCCTCAGCTGAGGTACAACAGAAAAGAATACAAGTCTCAACATCTCTACAATATACAACTCTGAAACCAAGACAACAGCTAAACATGAAAAGAAATAGTCTAAGCCATCTACACTGTACAAGGTATCATCCTGAGCAGTTGCCTGAACCTCCCCAGGGGTCCAGGTCGCGAGTGTCATCTACGCAAGCTCCAAGTAAGGGTGCAGAGTTCCTCATCATCTTCTGTAAAATTTTCAACAGGTCCAGTCAGGACGGGAGCGAGCACAAAACATCTCACGCAGTTCATAACGGGTTAGGAAATATAAAGCATGCAATAGAGTAAAGTACATGAAATGCTGAAAGAAGAAGATATATGAAAAATAGTAGAGATTTGATAACAGGAAATATCTAAATATGATAAGTAAGACTGTAAGAAAATATGTGATTTTAGAGCACAATATGGTTATGTAAACGGGTTAGGTTATACAATAAAATGGGACTCCTTTATACGTGGGTGTACAATGGACATATACAATTTCTTATACAATACGATTGATCACATAACCATTTTCTACTCCCCCTCCCCAATCAATACACAAGGATCCAATTCAGTTACGTTACCTTATACAATGACTTGTACAATGACTTGTACAATGGCTTGTACAATGACTTATACAATGGCTTGTACAATGGCTTGTACAATGGCTCAATGTGATACTGAGAGTACAATATGCACAATGAGTGTACAATGATAAGGTATTCAATAAATACAACATGTAAGTGAAACGCACATCACAATATGTATCTAGTGAATACAAGGAGATAACATCTCAGAAGAAGATCCATATAGTACCAATCCGTGATAATGAATCGTGTCAGCATCAAGTACAGTAATCTAGAGCAAGAATGTAAATCCATACAAGTATAAAACGGTCAGAGAATGTACTCGCCTCGTATCTGAATGTCTGAAGTAAGTGTACTGTCCGAGATGAGGTACCTGACTCCTAGTTAGAGCAACACAAGTCAAGATGTATACAGGGGATGATAATAGTAATCTACATGCGTCTGCATGCTGTCTAGGTCAAACTAGGCCAAAGTCAACTCTCGGTCAACTCTGGTCAACTAGACTAGTCAAACTAGGTCAACTAGGTCAAGACTGACTCAAACAAGTCTAATAAGTCTCACTAGGCCTAACCAAGCCTAGTCTAGCAATCACACACTAATCACAATGCTATACAAACTATCAACTTATTTATATATTTATTTACCACATTATCAAGTCTTACAAGTCACCAAACATACTTTTGCATACAAATAGACATGTTTAGGCCATACCTATATAACATGATACTCATATATATGCATATATATACTATAATGTACTGGGCAACAATGTATATAAGCCATACATCTATATTAAGCCTAATATCATATATTTCTATATCCATACCACTATACAACCAATAGAATCAATTATGCATAATATGAGGTAATATTATATATGTATATAGGTATGTAAGGAGGAAAAATGTGAGAGGGAAACATGTATGAGTGTATTACTAAATGTGGCATGTGTGTGTGATGCACAAGAGAGGACAGGCTTGTGGAGTGATAGGGACTGGTTTAGGACTAATATGGCATCTATTAGACAGGTTTTTGGAGGCTGTTATGGGGCTATGTTTGAGGAACAAAAAGGGGCACACAAAGGGCTGATTTGTGGGGCTGCCATGGGCTAATGTTGGACTGAAAATGAACAGCCATATAGGCTATATAGGACAGCCATCAAGGCTCTGTTTTAGCACATTTAGTCATGTACAGGAGTGTCAATATATGGGTGTTATTGTGGATGAGGGTGTATAGGGGACAGTGTATAGGAAAGGAATGGATCTCAGTTCATTAGAGGTTACAAACTCAGGTTCAAAGGCCTTCATTCTCAGGCTAAATAGGAACAATCTCAGTTCAATATTTGAAACTACACATACCAAAACCTATTCAGTTTACCAGTTTAAAGAAAGAAAAGGAAATTCAACATATAATCATTCACTTAAAACTCAGGTTCATGTTCAGTTGCCAGGAAAATATCAGTAACTTAACAATGAAAACTCAGTTTAAAAACAGTCCAGATTTCAGGTTAACATTAACTCTGTTAACAGTTCATTAAGAGGGAAATAAAAGTTGACATGTCATATGAAAACAACTCATAGCTTAGGATTTTGGAAGACAAAGAAGTGCAAAGGAAACAGAGAATAATTGAAATGGAAAACAGTGAGGAACACACAACCATTGTCTCAATTTCAGTTTGTGTGTGTGAAAGTGTTGTGTGGGTGTGTGTATACAGCATATGTGTGGAGGGAAAAGAGTTAAATTGAACTCAATCTCAGGTTAGACAGGGCATTCATCAATAGCTAATCAAATAGGTAATTTCGAAAGCTAAACATGAGCAAACAAGTTTCATTTAGATGTAGGAATAGGCATTGTAATAAAACCAACAATTTCATGAACACTATAGCCATTTAATTCTCAGATTTCAGTTTTAAAAAGTAAATGTGCAGGTGTGTGGGTGTGCTTAATTGTGAGAAAACAGTGTACTCATGATCAGTTCAGCCAGGACAAAACCCCCAAGTTCAGTCCACATATCAAACACTCTCAGGTCATTTACAATAATGGAAATCATCATGGCTTCAACAAACCCAAAGAAAACAACTCATAATAGATTCAAAGATCATTTCACAACAGTTGAAATATTCAGTTCAAAGGAAAAAGGAAATCAAGTCATGTATCCTACATATTTCAGACCTCTTAACAGTTAACAGGTTATCCAGGTTTTACTTGTTGAATTATACAGTTATCACATCATTCAGATTTTACAAAACTCAGTGCAATAAAATGGAAAAACAATCAGTTTTCATAGGAAATGAAATAACAGGTTCTTGAATGGATTATTGGTTGCAAGAAAACATAATTTGAACACTCATTAAGGTTCAGTTGAAGAAGGGGATGGGAACCCAATCTATTACAGTAGAATGAATCAAATCTCAGACATTTAAACTTCCATTCTCAGGAGAATGTTATCAGTGTTATTCTTGAAGGAAACATAACTCATACCAAAATCTCTGGGTTAGTCCTAAACAGGGTATTTGATATGTAGTAATTAAAACCTAACATAATACATGCTATAATTCATTAAACGAGATTCAAACAGGATTTAAAAATAGTGAAACAAGTACTGATACATGACAGTATCAGAATAAATGGGGAAACCAAAAATTGAATAATAAAACACATTAATATGTTGAAATAAGAGTTGGTATTTAACCTACTATAAGTGCACGTGATGTACATCTAAAATAGTGTCCAAACATGACACGATCGTGTCCAAAAACATCACACGCACTCAAACACGGCACAGTCACAGGTCGGGCGACCAGTGCGCGTGTCCAACCGCAGCCGACACGTATTCGTTGGACACAAAACTTCGGGGGTGTCATGACAGACACTGCCCCTTACTTCGTGTCCAAGCACACGTGTCCACGTGCCCTGTGCGCTGAACACGAGACCCCGAGCAGCAGGGCATCACTGTTCACGCGCGCACGGGCATGTGCACGAGTGTGACACGACACCAAAACGACACAAGACATGCTCAGACACGAAGAAACCAATAAGCGACACCAAAATGAGTATTCCTATTCAAACATAATCAGAAAACAATAAGGAAAAACCTATTGGGGCATTAGGTCGAACACCTAGGTATTCCTATTGATACGTGTCTGATACGGACACGTATCCGACACAAATTGGGTTCAGCTCCTACCCGAGGCTAGAGGGGACCTAGGACTATGTATCCATGATGAATAAACAGTAGGTTAGATAGGGTTTACGAGAGTTACCAATGGGTGTCTCAAGCTCCAAAACTGTCAAAGTGCAGTCCATGTTTACTGTAGCTCGAGCACAATATGATCCCCAAATCAGTACTCTACCTCCATGGACAGCAAGAGGGTGGTGGTTAGGTCACAATGCAAGAAGTTTGGTTGGAAAATGATGAGGAATGGAGAAGTTATGGAAAAAGGAAGTTGAGCTCACCTTGTTCTTGAGAATGGAGAAATGATGAAAAGAGGCAAAGGATTTGAGAGGGATTAAATAGGGAGAGGATCCCAAGATGGCTGCCCTAATATCTAGGGTTAGAGTTGATCTAATGGTTCTCCACCATTCTAGGCTAATCAATGGCTAGATGAAACCTAGGTAGCCTATCACTAGTCTTAACTAATCAATATGACTAATAACTAATCAAATCACAAATCATGACTAGCCATGACTAACAATGACCAATCTCAATCTAACTTAGTCTAACCATGACTAACTAGGACTAATCTAGGCCACAAGAAAATTAGTTAAAATAATATTTAATCAAACCATTCACAATAAATCATTTAAATTCCTAATAAAATATATTAAATTCTAATAATTCAAAAGTGACAAGGATACCCTCTAGGCTAAAATGATAAATGAAAAACCCTAATCTCATGGCCAGGCTCTAGGTCAAGCTGTCTCTATGGTTACACTAGCTAGACACAAAAATCACAAGTCATGATTTTAAATAATTTAAAATTAATTAAAAAAAATCACCAAAAATCATAATATGAAATAAATATCAATAATTAATAATTATAATTTCAAATTTTCAAAATTACCCTCATTTTAGAAAACTGGGTGTTACAAGCTCATCAGGGACAAACTTCGTATTGCGTAGGACAGATATCGTCATTGGGCCGATAGCCACCGGAGGTCGTTGGAGTTTGAGGTACAGATTTAGAGATAAGATTATAATTAGGTTGTATTTTGTTTTGTTTTGTTTGATTGATCGTGTTTGATTTTTAGTAACTTGAGACCTTGCTTGTGATTAGGTTGGAGATATAGTTTTTCTGCGGATATCTCCGACTCGTGGTACGATACATTTTGGTGGAGGTGGGAAGCTTAGCTCACGCTTCATCGGCCCTTTCGTTATCAGCGGAAGAGTCGGTGATGTGGCATACAGGCTTGACTTGCCACCTGCACTAGTCGGAGTTCACAACGTATTCCACGTATCACAGTTGAGACGGTACGTGGCTGACCCTAGCCATGTGCTCGATCATTCGGAGATTGAGGTTGGACCTACTCTCAGTTATCCAGAGCAGCCTATGGAGATTCTGGATCGCCGAGAGAAGGAATTGAGGAACCAGGTGATACCCTTGGTACGCGTCGCATGGAGACATCATTCTCCAGGAGAGTCTACCTGGGAGCGAGAGGATGAGATGCGCGAGCGGTACCCCTATCTTTTTGGACCTTGAGGTATACTTTCCTATCCTTCTCAGCAGTTTAGTTTTGCATTTAATTTCGAGGACACAATTATTTTAAGGAGGGTAGATTTGTCACTACCACTTTTCTAGCTTGAGGGTATTTTGGTTATTTTCAAAATTTTGAGAATTATTTGGAATTATTATGTATTATGTAGATTTATTGGAATTAATATGATTTTTAGTGATTTTTAGAGATTTTTAGTATAATTAATTTTGGTGTTTTAGTTGACTTTGACTTATGTTGACTTTGGAGACTAACCTAGTGGCCAACCTAGGTCAGGACTTTGTGATTAGGATATGGAAACCTAGGTTGACTTAAGTTAGTGTTAATTAACCCATTAGAATTTCTTTTGGGAAAATAGGATTTGAATGGTTTAAGGAATGGCTTGTGATTTCACAGGTCATGACTTGTGACTTAGGCTTAATAGCCCATAGGCCCATACCATGAACCAAACCCAAACCCTAGCCCATTTCAGCCACTTGGTCGGCCACTATGGTCTCCCCCTCCCTATTTATATGCTCCTAGAATTTAGGGCTAGCCTCCATTGGGATTTGTGCAAGTTTTGGAAGAGGTGAGTCTCCATCTTTCTAAGATCATAGAAAATCCATTTCAACTCCATTTTCCTCCAAATCAATTGCATTAGGACCTAATTCTCCTGTTCTTTCTGTTTGTGTAAGAATATTTCAGATTAGGGACAATTTGAGGGAGTTTGGTGGCCTGAGGAACTCTTTCCATTTGGGGATTTTAACCCTTTGTTCATCAATAGGTATAATCTATTCTAACCCATGTAAATTCTGTTGACATTTCTAGGATGCCCTAACCCTAACCTAACAGTAGGATAGGCTAACCCTAGATTTTGAGCCCATTTCGTGTCCGTATCGGACACGTATCATCATGTATAGGAACGTGTTCGACGAAATACCTCAAAGGGCATTTCGTTTAATTTTTTGGATTGTGTTTGAATAGGAAAATAGATATTCACCTCGCTTATACATTTCTTTGGCACTGAGCACGAATTAGTGTCGGGTTGAGTCGACACAGGCACGTGGATATGCGGTCGTACGTGCGCGTGCGCTGGCAGGTTAATCCCCTGTTACTCGGGCTAGTTTTTGAGCTGGACACGCCACCTCGACACGTGAAATTGGACACACATGATGGGGCACTGTCTGACACTAGATCCCTAGAGTTTCAGGAAGTCTCATGTCGTGTCGGACACGGATTCGTGTATGCCTTGCTCGTACACTGTGTACATATCAGTGCACTGTGTGTTGTTCTCTGTTTTGGTTCATTTTGAATGTTAATTAGCGATTTTTAATTGTTAATTAGATCACATATATGTTGTATAATCCCTGTTAGAATTAATTTACATGTTAAATTAGGTTTGCAATGTGAATTGGATTCGAACATGGATTATTGGTGTTCTTTACCTATACCCTCTGATACTTTAGTTCCAGATAAATTCCAACCCTCTAATTCACTGTTTTTTTATGTTTTCAACTGATTATGGTCCCCATATGTTATAATCCATGATAACTAAGTTTTTAAATTCAAATATAGACTTTTGAACTGGAAAATGGGATATTGGTATGGGGTTGTTTCTTAAACTTTCATTTAACTAATTAGTGAACCTGAGACTGAACTGGGAATCGAATGAGGATTTTGTTTTTCTTTTAACTGATTCCTTTGAGATTTTGACATTGGGTTCCTTTTCAAATTGGCTATATAAACCTGAGACTGGGAATGGTTCTTGAAACCTGGAATTGGTTTACTGTCATTTCCTTGAACTGTTTTCACTGATTTCCTCTTCATTTGATTGCAAGGGTTGTTTTCTTAAAACCTAGGTTATTCCTGATACTGAAATATGATAACTGAGATTTACATCAGCTCTTAACTGGATTGAGTCATGGATATATTACATGTCTTACAATAGGTTTCCAGTTTCACATGGTGAATGGCTTTCAATAACTAAGGTTTATTGTTGAACTGAGATTGCTTTTCTTCTACTAAATGTGTTTCCCTGTTAATACATATACCTGAGTTACCTTTTCATTTGATTTCAATATTGTTTTCTATAAAACCTGAGAATGAGATTTTGGGCATGGGATTGTATTCTATAGGTTGTTTACTGTAAACTGAAACTGGATTTAGTTTAGACTCATGGGCTGATACCATTCCAACCTGGTTTGATTCCCTTCCCTTCAAATCTGTGAACTGATTATTAGTTCTTAAAATGTTGATTGAAAACTGGGTTGCCATTCACAGATTTCATATTGCTAAAATGCCACACTGTTGTAGACACTGTCCTCTTGACAGTACACACCCTCACTTTCTTCACACACACATAGGTTTTATTAACTTGTTTTAAAAATGAAATCCTCCTTCTTACTGTCAACTGAAATGTTGGCCTTTCCTTTTGTTTAAAACTGAATTCCTTTCGTATATATATATATATATATATATATATATATATATATATATATATATATATATATATATATATATATATATATATATATATATATATATGCATTGTGATATATTTACAAGTTCTATACATATATATATATATATATATATATTTATATATATATATATATATATATATATATATATATATATATATATATATATATATATATATATATATATATATATATATATAAATATATATATATATATATATATGCATTGTGATATAGTTACAAGTTCCTATATATATGAGTATGTGTGCTTATATATATATATATTAGATATATATAGTGTATGGGTGATACCATATGTTATAATGTATTATATATATGATATAGAGTATGGGTGATATTGTATAGTGGCTATAGGTTATGTATTTCTAAGTTAGATTATATATTTATATCAATATGTGTGTTGTTAGATATAGATAATATCTTGTGTGTAATGTTATAGGTTAGTTAGGCATGATATTGCCTAGTAAACCTAGATTAGTCTTGTTAGAACCTAGAATGGCTTGTTAGACCTAGATTAGACTAGTTGACTTAGGTTTGACTTGGTTGACCAAGTTTGACTTCTAGGGTTCACCAGAGTTGACCAAGATTTGGTCTAGATTGACCTAGATTCATGTAGAACGCATTGTATATTCTTGCTCTAGATTACTCTACATGATGCTGACACGTATCTTCATGGATTAGTACTATATGGATCCTTTCCTGAGATGTTATCCCTCTACGGGTGCATCGGGTATTTTATGTTCATGTACTTTATCATATGCATCAGGTACTCCTTGTACTCGTACTAGTTCATGTTTTTACATGTTCTCATGTGCTTTCATGTGCTTATCATGTGCCTCATGTACTACTCATTACATGAGTTCACTTATTTTAGCTGTATTTATGTGCTTATAACGTAACTTGAATGGATCCTTGTTTATTGATTGGGGCGGGGTGAGTAGAATTGGTTATGTGAATACTATTCCCAGTAGCTGTATTCATGTGTCTCCTTATTTGTATTCATGTGCCCCTAAGCCGTTTACATAACCATATTGTACTCTAAATCACGTAGCCACTTACAGTCTCTACTATCATGTATACTTCAGTTATAAATATCTCCTGTTTACTCGTACTTCCATTCAGCACTTCCTGTATTTTACTCTATTGCATGATTTATACTCCTAACCTGCTATGAACTGTTTGAGAGATATGTGCTCGTTCCCGTCCTGACTGGACCTGTTGAAAATATTACAAAGGACGAGACTGAGGCGTTCTGCCCTACTTACTACGGTGCCACACTAGATGAGTGCCTGGACTTGGACCAGCAGCAGGATCCATTAGCAGTAGACGACACTCCATTAGCTTAGGATTGTCTTACTTTTCTGGATTACTGTATTAGATTTTGAGATATTCTGAGATATGTATTATTTTAGACACTTAGAATTCTGGATTGTATCTCTGTGTTTCATCTGTTCTGGATTTATTATCTTTCATTATCATTCTATCTTTCCTGTTCTACCTTAGCTGTGGTTGAGTTATATTTCTGTTATGTCACCCCCATTCGGGGAGTATAAATGTTATTACCTTCAACTGTTAGATGTTGTGACCTAGGACAGCGTTCTACCATCGACACTGCGGCGTAGGCTGGACGTACCCACGTTACGTGCCCTTACTCTAGGGTGCGGGTCGTGATAATTGTAGCAGCGGCTCCACTTAGATATTATCATATCAGTGGAGCAGTTTCAGCACCAGACGTTTGATGCTGTCTTGCGAGCAGCGAAGAGGCATGAGTATACCTCTCCGAGGAAAATAGATCGAACTGGAGGACGGAAGAGGTCTTATGGACAGTTGTCCTAGTCATCAATACCAGCCCCGGTAGCTAGGGCTTTGACCATTGGAGGTCCTAGGAGGACGACCACAGTTTTGTCGATTCAACACTCGACACCGACGTACCCTCAGCAACAAAAGCAGAAGCAGTCTTCTGCGATGGGCGACACTCATTATGGAAAGTCAGGATACGTAGTCTCAGAGTGTCGCAGAGCAGAGGGGTTGTGCTTGGCTTGTGGGGCATCGGATCATATGATAGGGTCCTGCCCGCATAGAGCCAGTTCCTCTTCATCAACCCTAACCAGTCCATCGATTAGGGGACCAGCACCAGTGCAGCAGCAGTACCAGCCTTCGAGGCCATTGTCGCCTCAGGCTCAAGCTTTACAGTAGCAGAGGCCGCAACAGTATGCTCAGGCCCAAGCTCAGATTCAGAACAGGCAGAGAGGTCACCAGCAGAGGAGACCAACACCGAGAGAACAAGGTCAAGCTATGGCTCTGGACGTGACAGAAGAATTGGCACCAGGTGAGGTGGGGCAGGTACCATTTTTGTCAACTCTTTTCCAGCATCAGTATTATTTGATTCGGGTGCATCGCATTTATTTATGTCTGCACAATTCGCTATACGAATAGGAATGGAGCCCGAGTCATTGTCAGTAAGGCTCAATATACTTACTGGTAGTGGTCTTGTGGGAGTAGATAGAGTCTATTCCTCGTGTCGAATCGTCGTTAGCGCTAGAGAGTTTTTCGCTAGATTGATAGAATTCCCGATGGCCGACTATGATGTGGTCCTAGGAATAGATTGGTTGAAGGATCAATACGTAAGAATAGACTGCCATATTGGCAGGATTATTTTTGGTATTCCAGGCGAACCAGAGTTTTTATTTTCCAGAGGTGAAGTAGAACCTTCTCCACCGGTATTGCGGATGACAGTAGCAGAAGCAGTTCAATTTCCCAGAGTGGTAGAAGAATTTCTTGACGTATTTCTCAAAGAACTTCCAAGTATGCCGCCAGAGAGAGATATAGTTCTCTATCGACTTGATTCCTAGGACGGTACCAGTGTCAGAGAGAGTCTACAGAATAGCACCATCAGAGTTGGAGATCCTGTACAAGATGATTGAAGAACTCAGAACCAAGGGATTCATTCGTGCTAGTAGAACACCTTGGGGAGCCCCGATGCTTCTTGTGAAGATGATAGATGGTACGTCGAGATTATGTGTTGATTATCGTACCTTGAATTCTTTAAAAATCAAGAACAGATATCCCCTACCAAGGATAGATGATTTATTTGATCAACTCAGTAGGGCAACAGTATTCTCGAAGATTGACTTGCGATCGGGGTACCATCAGATCAGAGTCAGAGAGCAAGACATTCCGAAGACAGCATTCCGATCCAGATATGGGCATTGGGAGTTCCTTGTTATGCCATTTGGAGCGACCAATGCGCCAGCCGTATTCATGGACCTCATGAATCGTATCTTTATGACCTATTTGGACCAGTTCGTGATAGTGTTTATAGATGACATCTTAGTCTATAGCAAGAATGAGGCAGAGCATGAGCAGCATCTTCGCGTAGTTCTTCCGATTCTCAGAGAACACTAGTTGTACGCGAAGTTCAGTAAGTGCGAATTTTGGCTGGATCGTATATCGTACTTAGGTCACATCATCACCAGAGATGGAGTAGAAGTGGACCCTCAAAAGATAGTTGCCATAGAGACATGGCCAGTTCCCAATACCGTCGTAAAAGTTCATAGTTTTCTAGGATTGGCCAGCTATTACCGACGATTTGTGTCAGACTTTGCTCGAATTTTGGCACCATTGTCGCAGTTGACCCGTAAGGATGTGCAGTTTGCTTGGACAGTAGAGTGTCAGAGTTCATTCGAGAAGTTGAAGCATGGATTGATGACGACACCCATTCTCACACTTCCAGATGGGACTGGAGGATTTTTAGTTTATTGTGATGCTTTCGACAGAGGATTGGGATGTATCTTAATACAGCATGGTAAGGTAGTAGCTTATGCATCATGTTAGCTTCGTGATCATGAGAGAAATTATCTTACCCATGACTTGGAGTTAGCAGCGGTAGTTTTTGCCCTTAAGTTGTGGAGACATTATTTGTATGGAGATCGGGTGGAGATTTTCACCGACCACAAGAGTCTTAAGTATGTGTTTACTTAGAAGGATCTTAACATGCGTCAGAAGAGATGGCTAGAGCTACTTGTGGATTACGACATCAACTTGCAGTATCATCCTGGGCAGGCCAACGTAGTTACGGATGCGTTGAGTAGAAGAACAGGAGCTTATTTTCTAACAGCACAGCCAGAGTTATTAGCAGATCTTCAGAAGATGGAAATAGAAGTGGTTCTTCCTACCAATGTGGCATTGATATCCAGTATACAAGTTCAGTCCAGTATGGTTGAGAGGATCATGATAGCTCAATCAACATATTCTAAGCTTCAGCGGCTTAGGACGGAATGTAAAGCAGGAAGGAGAATAGAGTTATATATTCACGAAGACGACACTCTCCGACATGGAAGGCATCTTTGTGTACCCAATGGTAATATCAGATAGGAAATCATGGCAGAGGCTCACAGTTCGCAGTATTCAATTCATCCCGGTGGCACGAAGATGTATCGTGATATCCGTCAGCATTTTTGGTTGAATGGCCTGTAGAGGGAGATAGCCCGATTTGTCTCTCGTTGTTTAGTTTGCCAACAAGTTAAAGCTGAACATCAGAGACCAGCTGGACTTCTTCAACCTTTACTGATCCCAGAATGAAAATGGGAGCACATTACCATGGATTTTGTAACTGGGTTACCTAAATCTCCACCTGGAAGAGATGCTTTCTGGATTATAGTTGACCGGCTCACGAAAGTAGCTCATTTTATCCCTTTCAGAATTGGCCAGTCAACGGATCATCTTGCAAAAATGTACCTCAGGCAGATAGTCAGATTGCATAGAATGCCAGTTAGTATTATATCAGATAGAGATTCAAGATTCACATCGTACTTTTGGCGGATTCTTCAAGAGAGCTTGGGGACTCGTCTCAAGTTCAGTTCAGCATATCATCCACAGACAGATGGTCAGTCAGAACGCATGATTCAGACTCTTGAAGATATGTTACGATCATGTACACTCGACTTCGGTGGTTCGTGGGAAGATCACCTGCATCTCGTGGAGTTCTCCTATAATAATAGTTTCCAGGCCAGTATCCAGATGGCACCGTTTGAGGTACTGTATGGAAGATAGTGCAGATAACCTTTAGCCTGGGATGATGTAGGCGAGAGGCAGATGCTTGGTCCAAAAGTGGTTACTCGGACTATCGAGGTGGTCAGACGAGTCAGAGATCATCTTCGAGTTGCCCAAGATCGCCAGTGCCATTGGGCCGATTCTCATCGGCGTCCCCTTGAGTTTTCAGTCGGCGACCACGTATTCCTTAGGATCTCGCCTACCCGTGGCGTCATTCGATTCGACGTACGAGAAAAGCTCAGTCCTAGGTATATAGGTCCATTTGACATTCTCAAGCGAGTAGGTGATGTATCCTATCGTCTTGCTCTTTTACCGTCGTTACGTGAGGTACATGACGTATTCCATATATCCCAATTGCGACGGTATATTTCGGATCCGAGCCATATCCTTGATCATTCGAAATTGGTTGTTGGTACCAACCTTTCGTATGAGGAAAAGCCCGTATTGGATCGAAGAGAGAAGGTACTCAAGGACAAGACTATTAAGTTAGTCCGTGTTGCTTGGAATCATCACTCTTTGGGTAAGTTAACTTGGAAACGTGAGGATGATATCCGATCGTGATATCCACACATGTTTGACTCATGACGTATAATGTCTTTCTTATGTCTTATGCTCTTAACTCCTTGCTTGTATGAATGATTGCTTGATTAATTGCTAGTTATAGATTGCATGTGGTTTGTGTTGCTTGCTTCGACATCTCTAGCCTCTTGATTAAATCCCAAGGACGGAATTCTTTTAAGGTGGGTAGAGTTGTCACTCCCGTTTTCCGTTATACGTATTTTCAGTATACGTGTACGAATTTTTGATATTTGTCAGGTGGATCGTAGTTAGACTTGTCTTGCTTAGCCTAGTCTTGGTTTAATCTTGACTTGGTTTATTTTGGTTTGGTTCAACATGTTGGCTTGGTTTGGTTTGAGATGGTTTGGGCTTAATATATAAGTCAACCCCTCTCTCTTTTCTCCATTTATTTCTCATAACTTCTCCATCTTCTTCATTTACTCCTCTCCACCTACACCCAAGAGCTCTAGGCAAGTACAACTTGCTTTATGATAGATCTCAAGTTTTATTGTTCCATTCTCTTCTTTACATGATTACAGCCCTCTTTAGAACTTGGAGTTTTTGATTTTTATGGGTAGATTCTTGTAGATCTAAGTTTGATGTATTCTCAGTTTTTGGTGGTTTTAATCTATCAAACTTTTTTTTTCAAAAAGTAGTTGTTCCATGTGGTAGAGAATTTTGTTCTACCCTATTTTGACCTTTAAAAGTCCTAATTTGGAGTTATTTTGACCAAGTTATGGTCATTTGAAGTTCATGGGTTCAACCAAACATTTTTATGCTGGTTGGAGAAGATAAACAGTGTGCGCGCACGCTTTCTAGCACCGCGTCATCTAGGTTGCGCGCAACCAGAATTCTGGCGCAACCTGGTAGTGCCGCAACCTGGCAGTACCGCAACCTGGCGAGTGCCATAACCTGGCAAGTGCCGCAACCTGGCTAGTGCCGCAACCTGGCAGTGCCGTAACCTGGCAAGTGCCACAACCTGGCAAGTACCGCAACCTGGGTAGTGCCGCAAATTGGCTAGTGCCGCAACCTGACTAGTGCCGCAACCTGGCAGTGCCGCAATATGGCAAGTACCGCAACCTGTAAGTGCCGCAAGCTGGCAAGTGCCGTAACTTGGCAGTGCCGCAACCTAGCTTGGCACAACTTGGCTTGGCACAACCTGGCTTGGCGCACTCTTGATAAGTAATAAGTACACTTGATATGGCATGTACAATCTTGATAGTGGCCCGTCGAGGC
Organism: Iris pallida; assembly: GCA_029216955.1. Lineage (NCBI taxonomy): Eukaryota > Viridiplantae > Streptophyta > Magnoliopsida > Asparagales > Iridaceae > Iris > Iris pallida. The sequence continues at coordinate 9,424,735 of JANAVB010028820.1, forward strand.
GCACTCTTGACAAGTAATCTTGACAAGTAATAAGTAACCTGACATGACATGATAATCTTGAACGCTATTGTGACAACTACCCTGACTTGCTAAGTAACTCTTATCTTGACACCGTGGTTGATTTTTTTTATTGTGCTTGTATAAGCTACCTGTCTCGTCTTGCATCATGTCTAGGACATGAATTCCTGGTTACCACGGTCAGGGATTCATAATGAATTTGACTAGGTTAATGACTAGATTGATCAAGTATTCACATATAGAGATTTTTTCCAGTTACAGACGATCCCGTTATCCCGGCCACACCAGAGGACTTGTAGCCTGCCGATGAGTAAGGCACATTTCCAACTCACTGTCATGTGGGGCACTTCTTGAAAACATAAGTACTGAAAGTACACCAGTAAGCTCGATAACTCTTGTAACTCTAATAAATCTCCTCGTCTGGATAACCTGGATGGCTGCAGGGCTTGTGACTGCGGGAACATCTCATTGCATCTTGCTAGTAACTAGGCTTGTGATAACCATAGTTTGTTAAAGTATCAAGCTGTACTCTTTGCTTGGCCATGAATGATGGATGTAGCCCAGTCTAGTCTTGTCTAATCGATGCCAGTCTATGATACTTTAGCACATACTTGCTTATGCTTTACTCTTGTTGATAATTGGTTGGAGACTAAGCTCTGTTCAGGTGAAGGGTTACAACCTCGGTCCTTGTTTGGTTTACGGGTTATAACTTGGCTACTGGAATAGTCCCTTAGTTATTTTATCGTTTATCACCTTATTTTCTCTAACTCATGTCTTTTATTACCATTTATGTTCCCATGTGCTAATATGCTAGTTTTAGTTCTTAAGTGAAGCCTCCCTTGTGGCACTTGCTCTTTCTGGGGTCTGACCCAGCTGGTTTTGTATGGCCAGATTTCGGAGTAGGACTCGAGGATCCTCCAGTCTTCTAGCCAGATGGTGACCACTAGGCGCAACCCTGGCAACGAGTGGGTTCTTGTTTTCCTCTCCCACTCCTATGTAAAAATATTCTTTTAAGGCGTTTAGCCGCCGAGCAAGTGTTAGCTCGTTTGCAACTTTACTTACTATCTGCCTACGGGCTGTAACATGATTGACAAATCCTAGGTTTGATCATGTATGACTGAAACTCTTGCTAGTCTTCACATTTTGTATGACTAGCTTCATGATTATCTGAATATGTAATGTTTGGGACACCTTTCTTTGTATGTGTAGCCTCCCTTCCCGGAAATTTTTAAAATATTTTTATTATTTATTTGATTTAACTGGTAATTTTTAGATTTTTATAAATAATTATTTACTTAATTTTTACGGTAGACGACTATAGCCACGGTTAAGTTTTGAAGTACCAGACGACTAGGAATCATGGCACGGATAGTGCAGTGGCGTGTCTTGACTAGTGTATTAGCCATGTCAAGGAAGACTCAGCCATAAGTGTGTCCTAACTAAGAAAACCAGGCCAAGTTGTGACTTAACCTCTAAAGACATTTTAATTATTTATTAATTATATTAGGAGACCCGGTTTGTGTCGATTTTGCTCGGATTAGACCCGAACCGAAACCGAGCTCATGTAATCTTGTAGTGAGACCAAAGACGACCAGGTAGGCATATTTTATGTGTGTACAAATATTTCTAACTTATTTTGGGTATTGATGTACATTTTTAATTATTTAAATATTTGTACAAAGATTGGTATTTTATTATTCAATATTGTTTTACAATATTTGTACAATTTTCTGGACCCGGAACCACCATTTGTACAATTTGTACAGTATGGATTCACGAAACCACCATTTAATTATTTTATTATTTTGTGGTGATTAAATAAATATATTTTATTTTTACTGAATCGATATTCTATTTTTAGAAATTGGATAAATACTTTTATATTATTATATTGACGCATTTTGGATAAATATATGTGTACACATTTATAATTCATTTTCACCTTTATATATACTAATTTTATATATACGTGCATATTATATTTAAGAATATATATACTTATATAAGATATATAAATGTGTGTATGTATATATAAATATATATGTGTGTATATATCATCATATATGTGTGTATTTGATTGTATATATAAATATATTACATATGTGTGTGTGTATATATATATATATATATATATATATATATATATATTTTATGTGTATATATATTTATATATATATATATATATATATATATATATATATATATATATATATATATATATATATATATATTTTGTGTGTATATATATATATATATATATATATATATATATATATATATATATATATATATATATATATATATATATATACATAAAAAATATATATATATATATATATATATATACATACAAATACAAAACAAATATATATATATATATATATATATATATATATATATATATATATATATATATATATATATATATATATATATATATATATATATATATATATATATATATATTAATAATAAGAGGAGGGGTTTTCTTTATATATATATATATATATATATATATTTATATATATATATATATATATATATATATATATATATATATTACATATGTGTGTATTTGTATGTATATATAAATATATTATATAAGTGTATGTATATGTATATATATATTTTTTATTTTTTTTGTATGTATATGTATATATATATATAGGAAATTATATATATGTGGATATAGATAGGCTAAAAGAAAAAGAAAAAAAGCAGTAGCAACTGCCCAGCCCAAGGCTGCCAGTGCAACAGCCGACCTTACCCCATCTGCTCGAGTACAAACACATACGTTTATACCTATAAAACCGAGCGGAGCCCAAACCGAGCTACTCAGCATCATCCGACCCTGAGAACCGAAGCCGTGCGATTCATAAGGCTATAAATCGAAACAGAGAGATCGAGAGGTTCTCTTAAAAATCCTAAACCCTAACACCAAACCGCCACCCCCGACGAGCTTGCCCTGCGTGCCACCCTCGGCGTCGCTGTGTGCGGCCACGGCCATGCGGATGCAGTAGCGTGCACGCGTGCAAAGAACATGGTAACGACAGCAACAACGCTGACCCAATGTTCGTGACAGAATTTCTCGTCACAGAGCGGATCATTTGTCGATCCAATCGATCAGGTGTGTTTCCAAACTATACAACTCCGATCCCCTTCAAATAATTTGATTTATTTTGCTTCATGTGCATCGGGAAGCGAGCCCGAAGATTGGTAAAAAACTGGTCCAAAACAGAACAGTTTTCTAGTTGAAACCCGAAATTGGAAGGCGATTTCGGATCAATCTGTTAAGAATTTTATAAATCTTTTTGAAGAGCCTTTTAGACAACCTATAGGACTGTAGAATCTAATTGGTAGTTTGGAATTTCATCAATTGAGTCGAGAGATAACGGTTGTTCAAAATCAATAAAAACCTATGAAAACAGTTTTCGAAAAATAAAAAATCTTTCGATACGACGTGCGTCCCGCCAATCCGGGCGACGTTGTCACGCCCCAATCTCGGAGGATCAAAAACTAGCCACTGGGCGTGATGCCGTACAAGTCTAGGTTGCACTTGTACAAGACAAACCATTACAGTTCCTGGTATTTCTCAGAAAATATCGACAACACAGCAAAACCAAGCAGATAAATTAAAGTCACACAAGATATGAAGAATGTATCTCTTTATTGATAATCATAATGGATTACAAGACTTGCACCGGACTACAGAGTTTACAATTGATTACAAGACTCTTGAATAACCAACTGAATGTATACACTTGCCCTTTAGGCTACAAATAAATGTACCGACTTCTTTACAATGAACTTGCCAATATGGCTACAATCTCACTGGTACAACTGAATTACACTGTCCCATACATTATGTCCCGTATAGCAGAAGACATCGTCTTGAAAGAAGAGCTTCTGTATACCCATCCGATTCATCGATGCCAAGCACTGATTCACAGGATTTCCCCCAAGTAAACACCTGTAATATTGCCCACAACGTGGGTCAGTACATTATCAATGTACTGGCGAGCGATGCTGGCCCAACTCACCTAAGAAGACAATACTAAGTAATCATGTTATAGAACATTATTAAAAGTGGTCTTTCTCGTTGCCTTAGGGTCAATTTCATGTTATAGCCGACAAGAAGTAAAGCATGCAACTCTCATAGCCAACATAATTTAAAGCATACTGTTATCACCCTTTGGTGATTCTTACCCACGGTCATGTAGCCATCCCTGTACATTTATAATACTTACTCTGCCTGTACAAGACATTGTTAGGAACAATATCATGATTTAATATAAATATCACCACTCAGGTGATTCTTACCAACAGCCGACATTCTTTCTTGTATTTGAGTAATAACTTACTCTGCCTGCATAAGACATCATTAGCACCGGACCTACTATATGAAGGTCACTGGCGACACGCCATCTTGGACCGACTTACAGGTATACATTGCCCTTGCCAGTGCAGGTAGCTAGCCCCACTGCAAGTCTTGTATACCGTGATACTACTTCAACACTGCTACTACTTTAGCATTGGTTTCCCCCAGGACGAACCGGGTTCCATGGCCCAGGAATACCGTTCGAGAAACCACCTTGTCGACAAGTTGTCTATGACCATACAACTATGTGCAACTTATCTAAGAAGAAAACATATAATGCATGATAAGAAAAACTAAGTAATTCATCCATCATTCCCATTCATATTGCCATCTTGCCATCTTGCCAGGGTCTTGGCGTAATCAATATTCTACATCGGCGACGGGATAATAGGATGTTGTTACCCAATCCCTTGTACCACATTTTTGATACCATACATCTTTCCAACCAACTCCAGGTACTCATCGCCCAATCCTTTGGGACTTAGCATCTGTTTTAGCATACATTCATTTGAATGCAATTCAAGCATACTCACTGCCCAGCTCTTGGGTCTTAACATATGTGTTACCAACTATTCATCGAGCCAAAGCTCGATATACTCACCGTCCAAGTATTTGGGACTTCGCCTTCACCTATCATATAATTCATCGCAACATCGTACAAGCATACAATTCATTTAGCCACAACAGTTTACGTTCAGGTGATTATTATCTTTCATTATCTTTCCATATTCCATGCAAGGTGTTATTGAACAACTTAACAAGAAACATAACATACTTATCCTTATTTTAAGCGTAAAGCTAAAGGATCTTTGAAGGGTTCAACACTACTCACATTCAAAGGACGATTCCTGCCACGATCGCATAGCCTTCCAAACGATCCATCGCGTAATCCCAAGTCCAACAAGGCCTCATCGAACCAACCATCCATCATAAGGCATCTTGCGGGTCGGGGCACTACAATATATACCACTCAGAAAAAGTTTCGTCCTCAAAACTTAAAATAAAACTCATCCCCAAAGTGTAAAACCCCTAAAATTTTTACTATTTTTTTAATTTTTAAATTTGGTACTTATTTACAATTTTGTATTGTACGTCGCCTAGTCGTATTGTACGTCGCGCACGAAATTTTATTATTTATTTATTTATTTTTGCTCGACGAGTGCGAATATGTGCGAGCGTACATATTTTAGAAAAGTATTTTTTTTATTTTATTATACACTTTCAAAATATTATATATAATTATTATTCTTGTTATAAAAAAGCCTTTTTGTTTTTAGCAGCTATTAATCATAAATAATATTTTATTGTAGACTAGGAAAGGCATAACCATATATGCATTATTTGTGCTTACATATATATTTCATAAATATTTTATTAAGTTTATTTCTAAATAATAATGTATTTTCGAAATTTTTATTATAGTAATTTTAGAAAACATATTTTGAAATTATTGTAGCAATTTAAATCTTGATTTGATTTATGGACATGTTTTAAAATAGTAAATTAATATCTATATTTGGAATTTGATTTATCTTAATTAATTTTAAAATAAAAGATAGAATTTAATTAGATTTGATTTGGATTTGGATTTAGTGAATTTAATTAAATTATAGATTGAATTATCTAAATGGGGAATTTAAAATCCTAATCCTTCTCTTAATCGAAATTTCCATATCCTATAAAAAGGCAGGTACTCATCCATAAAATTCTATACTCCACAATTTCATCCATCAATGTGAGTGCCTCGTGTCTGTGTCCAACATCTCCCGTGTCAGCCATGACGGCCTCGGGTCCGACCCCGGGTGTCTTCCACTATCCTTATTTTTACATATACATCTTCTTCTTTGTGTCCGACATACCGGACACGTACACCAAATTCTTTCCAACCTAATCTCCGTGTCCGACACTTGGAAACGATTCCTAAACCTAATCCTAAACGAATTCCAAATCCATATCTTCCCGCTGCCACCACCATTGTCGTCATCATCATCACGCCCCTGTCACCATCGCCACGACCAACATCATCACCCTCACCACCTGTGCTGAACACCTGACAACCTAGCCTGTCACGACCCGCACCCGTTTTTTTTAAACGGATACGAGACGTGTCCAAGCCAGCCTACGCCGCAGTGTCGACGGTAGAACGCTGTCACGGCCATGAAGATCGTAATCACAAATATGCTCATTCAAAACATAAATTTAATTTACAATAATCACAAGATTTATATTTACAGAAAATATAAACTTGTACAACTATTGGAATGACTACAACTCTGCTATCTAGCTAGTTTCTAGGCTTTGTCTGCAAACATTCCCGTCATTCCCCAAGCTAAGTAAATTCACGGCTAACCTGAAAAATATGGTTTCCAGTCAGGAATGGAACGAGCACAATTCACTGAATGCAATCTCAATAAAGAAAATGACTATAAAACAAAGGTTAGACATCAATCATGAGTTTTGAAAATAAACAGTAAATACAGAAAACCAATAATAAATAAATAGACACAAAATACTTTCCCCAACTGTTAGAAGTACCTTTGATATGTGATCGGTCTGGGGTACTACACCGCACAGTCTACGAGGTCTACTTGCATGAAAAGTAAGCACGGTCTACACTACTTGCAGAAAAGTAAGCACGGTCTACACTACTTGCAGAAAAGTAAGCACGGTCTACACTACTTGCAGAAAATAAACACGGGCTACACTACTTGCAGGAAATAAACACGGGCTACACTACTTGTAGAAAATAAACACGGGCTACACTACTTACAGAAAATAAACACGGGCTACACTACTTGCAGAAAATAAACACGGGCTGCAATGTCTAACACGGGCTATGGTCAGATCACATATCTTTGGTACTTCTCATTCCCGACTCAATAATTTATAATAGAAAAATAATCACATAACCAATGACCAATCAATGAAATATAATGAAAATCAATATCGAAATGCAGACAATAAACTGTACTCGCTTGTGGTCCTGTGCTGGTGAAACCGATGATCTGAGCCACTCAGTATGCTACAATAGTCAAAACCCATACAACAGTCCCCGGAAGCTGAAATAAATAATACCAATGATCTCAGAATAGTCCAATTAGCTAGGATTGCCTGTCCTTATGTCCAATTCTGGACACAGGGGCAAAATTGTAATTTCGGACAAAAACGATGTCTGCCGTTGGACCCGCTTTGCACCGAAAAGCGTGCCAGAGTCAACAGTCTCTAAAGTCATCAAACTACATGTCTACGGATCTAGTTTTCCGATACGAACCCAACCGTATGTCCAGAGTTGGATTCCGGCAGGCCGTACACAAAATCGCCCGTTGAGTAGGACCGTGGGGCCTACAAAACGACGTCGGATTCAACTGCCTCAGAATTGGACCAAACTTGGCATACAGGACTAGAAAAATGATACAGTTCTGTTGGCGTAAGTTTCGTCTCGATCCGATGAGCGTGCACAAAGTAATTGAGAATTTTACAAAGTGCACGATACGGGGAATTTTGACGGATACGCATCAAATTCGTCGCGCACACGCGACCAATTTGAATTCCGTCAAAGCCCACACGACCACGAAGCTGTTACGCAGCTTTCGATCCCTTCGGTTCGCGACCACGTCGCCCGGATTGGCGGGACGCACGTCGTGTGGAAGAAATTTCTAGTTTTTAAAACAGGTTTTCGTCAAAGTTCGGGATTTGATTTCTAGACGCGTAGTCGATGGTTTTGGCTTCTGTAAAAACTTTTGTGAAGGCCTATAGGTCGTCTAAATATGTTTTCAAGTAGAATTTATAAACAGTCACGGGATCGATCGAAATCGATCCCCGAATACGAGTGGTTGGACTGGTTTTACTCTGTTTTCAACCGGGGTTTTTCGTCGACTTTGAGTCGACTTATCGGCCAACCTAAACCATCTAAAATCGATCTAACTGAAAGGAAATAATCATGTATAGGTTGGCTACGTACCCATGCAATTGGATCGGAAAACGATCCACCGTGCACGACGAAATGCCGCGACGAAGTTGTGCTCGCAGCTTCGCAGTTGCTGTCAGGTCTGCTGCGCGTGCTTGGTTACGGCCGACTTCGGCGACCTTCGCGTGGGCGCACGGTTGCGCGTGGCCGCCCAGGACTTGGGGGTGGCACTGTTGGGCAGGCGCACGTCGAAGGTTTTAGGGTTTGTTCCCCTCCTCTCTCTCTCGATCTCTCTATATCGAGATTTGTATATCAGCGGAAGAGCTCGGTTTTGTAGATATACGAGTATATCCACACATGGTCGGGCTGGGGGTCCCTGGAGTGTTAGGATAGTTGGGCCGGGGTTGTTGGGCTGGGTGACTTATGATAGATTGTGTCGAGACGATTGCGTCGGTTGTGATAAGTTGTCCCCGACGGACGGAATAGTACGAGACTCGAGTAGGAATGACTCGATAAAAGTCGATGCAAGTATGCTTCGATAAATTGAGTTGGACGATCAGGCGTGGACTCGCATCATTAGATGATGAGTCGAACGGAATTCGATGAGTGTAAACCGAACGATAGGCTAAGAACAGCGAGGGAAATTTTGCGTTGAGAAAATAATTGACTCGGTCAAGTAAGAGTTGAGCTAGTACGAAGACATGTCCTAAATGAGTTGAGTTGGTATGAAAAAATCGTACGAACAAATTTAAGTTAGTGCGTAGAATCGGTGGCACGATTTCGAAGTGTTAATTGAGAATACGAGAATGGATATAAGAAATTGGAAATTATGTCGCTCATGATTATAGTTAGCTAGATACGATAAGATGGATCTTGATGCGTGCGAGATTTGATTCGTATTTGAGTTTGGTTAATAACAATGATTGCAAAGAATTGGAGTTTACGAGAAAAGATGATGTTCATGTTATGCATATCGACGATGGTATTGAGGCGTATCAAAGACAACATGCAATAACTCGGGAATACTCTAATCAAATGAACAAGAATGATGTTGAGCATTGTTATTGGATGAATAAGATGTAAGTTAAGTTGAAGCTGGTTCAGACGAAACGAGAGTGTTTTGGTTTGTTTCGACGATAATCACAACGTTGATGTTCTTGTCTTGTGCGAGCGCAGCTCCAGCCTCATACATGCGTCACATCAAATTAAGACGATCATTCTGCGTGAACACTGGCATGGTGATTCATGCCCAGCGGGGATGGTCGAATTTACAAGGCGTGGTAAATTGGATTCAACTTGTGGTTTGATGCGAAAGTGAATTCGAGGATGGTTGCGATGAGTATAGAGTACGTCGGATATTAACCGTGAGTAGATAGACTCATACTCGAGGTGAACAAATATTGATCAGTTAGCGATATTGTTAAAGGTAGTGCATGAGTGTTTCGAATAGTAGCGGCACATCAGTTGTGCAGGAAAGATGAGATATGCTGTCACAACCCGCACCCGCTATTCGGACGCGAGAGCGTGAGTAAGCCTGCTAAGCATCAAGCGAACTCCAGCCCGACTCGAATACGTAAACGCTGTCACGGCTATGGCAATGGACCAAATCAAGGCAAGGTAAAACTACATCTCAATCCACAATAAGAATAATAAACAAGAATGAACAAGTATGGGTCGTGGTCTGCAGCCTACAAACATAAATGTCCGATAAGACTCTAGAGGAAATAATAAGAGTCTAAAACTGAATCAAGAAACAAGATATCTCATGATAAGGTGTGAAAGCACGAGCGGATAATAAATACGATAACGATACCTGAATCCCGCAAGCGTATCATCACATCTGTCATCCAGAACCACTAGCTAACTCCATGTAATCGCTAAACCTGAAGAGATCATCAGGTCCTCAGGGGACATAGCAAGAAACATAAAAATATGCCTATCTAGCAGTTTATCATGCACTAAAGAAAATACAGGAAATAAATGGAAGAAGACAAATCAACACGAAAATACGACTATACACGACTGGGTGAACCACTACGCATAACCGAACTGCTGGAGAAGAACAAAAGAACACGATATCACAATGTCAATAGATAACCAATCGAATACTCAAACCCTCGCCCCTAGTGTGGACTCGCAGGTTTGAACAACTACTAGCCCTCGCCTCCTAGTGTGGACTCGTAGGCAAGCATCACCCTCATTCCTAGTGTGGACTCGCAGGTGTGAACCATATACTACTAACCCTCGTCCCTGGTGTGGACTCGCAGGCTAGCATCACCCTCATCCCTAGTGTGGACTCGCAGGTGTGGACATATAACTACTAACCCTCGCCCCTAATGTGGACTCATAGGTTAGCTTAACTACTAACTCTCGCCCCTAGTGTGGGCTCGCAGGTTAGTTTAACTACTAACCCTCGCCCCTAGTGTGGGCTCGCAGGTTAGCTTAACTACTAATCCCTGGTGTGGACTCGTAGGTTAGCTTCAAGAATTTCAAGGTACAGCAGTTCCGATATAACTTATTCATCCTATGACACGATATGACTCAGTCCAAGTACAAGTGATGACACGACACGACCCAATCACGATACACGAGAAAACCAATCCAATATGAACTACAAAGCTAATTATAAACAAGGCTATATATAAACTAGCAGGCATGATATACAAATCACATATAAATAATCAACTAGTAAAACTGTATAATAATATAAATATGCATGTAAATAAACTGTAGAGGAAGGTAAGATATCTTGCCTGGAGATTGCACGAAGATCTAATAATATAGCGTCAACTGGCAAGCCATAGAGTCCAAATCTCACAGCTGTCTCCGAAAGCTGAAACAGACATCACCAACATTCTTAGAATAGTCAAATTAGCAGGAATTACCTGTCCTTAAGTCTAATTCTGGACACAGGAGCAAAACGGTAATTTCGGGCCAAAACGGTGTCCGTCGTTGGATCTGCTTTGCACCAAAAAATGTGACAGAGTCAATGGTCTCTAAAGTCATCAAACTACATGTCTACGGATTCATTTTGATGATACGAACCCAATGGTATGTCTAGTTTTGGATTCCGGTGGGCCGTGCACAAAATTGTCCGTTGAATCGGACCGTGGGGCCCGCAAAACGGCGATCTGATCAACTGTCTCAGAATCGGACCAAACTTGGCGTACAGGACCAGAAAAATGATATGGTCCTATTGGCGTAAGTTTCTTCTCGATCTGACGAGGATGCACAAAGTAATTGGGAAATTTACACAGGGGCCGATACGGTAAATTTTGACGGATATACATCAAATTCGTAATGCACACACAGCCAATTTGAATTCCGTCAAAGCCCACACGTCCATGAAGCCGTTATGCACCTTTCGATGATTTCAGTTCATGCCCAAGTCGCCCAGTTTGGCGGGACGCACGTGGTATCGGAGTGATTTCTATATTTTTAAAAACAGATTTTTTGTCAACTTTACACGGGTTTTATTTAATAAATATCTAGACTTATTTAAAACTAAAAGAAGGGTTTTGTTGCCCTACAGGTTGTCAATAAAGTCCTTCAAATAGGTTTCCAAAATTCCTAGAAGGTTGTGAGAAATCGGCCTTCCTAACAAGGAGTTGGGGAGTTTTTACTGTCCTGTTTCGAGACAGATTTTCATGAACTTTGTGTCGATTCACCCGACAACCTAGGACTTCCAAATAAAAACTAATTAAAGGTATATTCAGTCCTATAGGTTGTCTTCCTAATGAAAGAATCGGTTCTCAAATTGGTAATAGGAGGGGCGAGAAAAGTTACCTGAAAGGTGGTCTGTCAAGCACTGCTATGCTACTGTTGTGGTGGCTGTTCACTAGAGCGCGCGGCAAGTTTCAGTCGCCGTTTGGTGATGTGTACGGCGGCGCACGGTCGCGGGTGGCCGCCCAGGATGGTAGGGAGGGTGGCGTGCCGTCAGGTGTTTGGGGTGCTAGGGTTTTCGATAAGATTTCGTATAATCCCCTCCATCTCTCTCGATATCTCCCTGCTTCGATCGGGTATCAGTGTTTATATATGTGCTGCTTCTCTCTGGCTAGACTGGGATTACTTGTTGATTGGCTGAGCTGAGATTTGCTCTTGTCTGGGCTTTCGTTCATGGGCTGGGATTGGCTGGCTTTCCTTTGTGTGTTTATATATATCCTATATTAGTATATATATATATATATATATATATATATATATATATATATATATATATATTTCAAACCACCACTTTATTCATTCATTCATCAAAACAGCAGTGAGTTACACGAGCCAAAATGAACTACTAACATCCAACTAATGCCTACACTTGATTGTTGCCTTGGAAATTTGTCGAAAGATCTCCTTCTCCGTAGCCTCCTTCGAGTATTTGTAATCTTCGTAGCTCCACTTGTTACGATTTTTCCACAAAACCCATATAACTGCTCCCACCCCGATCTGACGCCTGTGAAGTTGCTTTCCACGCCACCATTTTTGCAGACATTGCCTCAAACACGAGCTTCTTCCCCTAATCTGAAATTTAACCTGCATTGACCTCCAAGTCTCCCTTGCCAAATCACCCTCATGTAGTATATGCTCCATCGTTTCTCCCGAGCTCTGCAAGCAACAATGACATTTAGATGCCAAGCTATATCCCATATTCATGATATTTTCATCCGTGGGAAGCTTACAATGCAGCACTCTCCATAATAGTATCGACCATTTTTAAGGTATACAAGTACCCCAAATATGTATGAAAGATGGGTTCAGCGGCCATCTTCTTCGGGAAATATCCCAAGCAGATGAAAGAGTAAACTTTTCCGACACCCTACGCCAATGCAACCCCGGATCATCGAGCAAAATGTACTGTTCCGCCATCCCTCGCCCCGCCAGCAATCTCTTCCAAACATAAGATGAATTCGACGTAACCAAAGCATCAGGCGGGTTCACCTATGTACAGTATTTAGCCATAAAGTACTGAATCCAAAGATTGTCCTGTGATCGAAATTTCTACCTCAATTTAATAGCAAATGCCTGCATAATATCCTCCAAACATTTCACACCCAAGCCACCCTCCGATTTTGTTCTGGCTATCGATTCCCAGCCCAGCCATTTTCTCTTTGGAGCCCCATTGCAAGATCCCCACAAGAAAGAGCTAAACATGGCCTCTATGCGATTTAATACTGAACTAGGGGGATTGTACGCCGCCAGTGTATAAACAGGAATAGAAGTAAGAACTGATTTAAGCAGAACCAGTTTACCTCCTGGCGACAAAATTTTATTGTGCCATCCTTCGATCCTGGCCCGGATCCTACCAAGAAGATCGTCGAACATTGCTGCGTTCCTGCGTCCTGCAGCCAGTGGACATCCCAAGTATGTGAAAGGCGGGTGGCCAATCTCAAATCCAATGCGATCCGACAGCTCCTTGATTCGATTTAGGTCTGTCTTGTCCGAAACATAGAGCTTGGTCTTGGCCACATTGAGCTTTTGGCCAGAGACATCTTCATATCTTGCCAAAGTTGCCTGGACCAGAGCAATCGAGCGATAATCACCTGCTGAGAATAACAAAACGTCGTCAGCATAGGAGAAATGCGTAATTGGCATACACCCTCTAGGTGATATAAAAGGAGTGAACCCGTCTGTATTTGGCAGTTGCTTCAGGTTTCGTGACAATGCCTCTGCTGCAATGATGAATAATGCTAGAGAGATCGGATCCCCCTGTCTCACTCCTCTGAAAGACTGAAAATACCCAGCAGATTCCCCATTGATCAAAGGGAAAAAGCAGACGTTGTTCTGAAGGCGTAGCATCATGTCGACCCATTTATTGTGAAACCCAAACCTACGCAGTACTTTGAGCAGAAACCTCCAATCAACCAGATCATAAGCCTTCATTATATCCAGCTTTATAGCAATGTTTCCACCCCAATGCTTCTTGTTAAGCTTAGCTACAATTTCTTGAGCCAAAACAATGTTGTCTACAATTTCACGACCTTTAACAAAGCCACTCTGTTCAGGTGAAATCAACTTGGGAAGCAATGGTGCCAACCTGTTAGCGAGTCTCTTAGAAATAATTTTATTAAAAACATAACAGAGACTAATCGGTCTATAATCCGAAAAGTACTTCGGCTGTTTGATCTTAGGAAGCAACACCAGAGATGTATTCGTGATGTCCCGGGGAAGGAAGAAGCCATCGACAAACATACCTATAGCCTCTGTAATGTCATCTCCTATAATATCCCAGCTACTAAGGAAGAATTGCACACTAAAACCGTCAGGACCCGATGCACTGTTCTTGTCAAGAGATTTAAGAGTATCCAACAGCTCCTGCTTCGACGGGGGTGCAATTAGACAATCATTATCCGCATCATCTATCAACCTTGGAATCACCGATAGGAACTCGTCGTCTTCAGTAATATCTCCCATCTGGTATAAAGACGAGAAATAATCCACTGCAAAGGATTTGATAAGGGATTTCTCTGTAAGGGGAACATCATTAGGAGTAAGGATTGAGTGAATCCTAATGGTTCTCTTCTTGTAGTTGACACACTCATGGAAGTAAGCCGTGTTCTTATCCCCCTCTAAATCCCATTTCATTCTTGATTTTTGTCGCCAGTAGTCCTCCTCAATCTTCATCCACTGTTTAAGCACCGCAGTTTGATGAGCAAGGGCAATTCTATTCTTCTCAGAGTGATCAGCTTCAAATGTCAATTCCACAGCCAGAACCTTGTCCTCCGCCTCCTTGACCGCTTGAAATAAATCACCAAATATGGCTCTACTCCATCGAGATAACACTGACCTGCATGCCTCCATCCGACGAGCAACCCTGGTGATGCCATAATGATGATCCACCGAGTGCCAAGCTTCCCTGATCAACTACAAATAGTCTTCATGTTTTGTCCAGAAATCCAAAAATCGAAACGGTTTTCGAATATTATATTGTTGAGCAAGGAGTCGAACAAGAATAGGAGCATGATCAGACTCTGCTCTGTTCAAATGATCTTCCACGGAACACGGGGCGAGCTGATGCCATGAGCTATCCATGAACACCCTGTATAACCGCGAAGCCCTCCTATCTGAACTGTCCGACTTGACCCAAGTGTAGGAGCTCCCTGTAAATGGCAATTCAGATACACCTGCTGCTAAATAGAAGTTGGCAAATTCCTGCATGGAAATTGCGTCTGCCCTTCTACCACCCACCTTCTCCTCCACTCTCAACACGGCATTAAAGTCACCCCCGACTATCCAAGGAATCCTCAACATACTCCGAGTCTGAAGTAATCTGTCCCAAAGAAGCCGACGACCCTCCTTCTTGTTATCCCCGTGCACAATCGAGATTAATGTCTCCACTGGCAGTAACGGATCAACCAACCGAACTGACACCGCCTGCTCGAACTCGTCAACTAGAACGATGTCACACGGATCTTTAGCCATTACCCAAATATTACCTCTTGTATTAGACATAGCATAAGAGAACCCTAGTTTAAGCCGATAACGAAGAAGCTGCTCTCGGTCTACTTTAGGCTCGATTACAGCAACAAAGTGAACTTTATGAAGTCTAATAATACTTTTCAGTCTTTTAAGAGTCATAGGGTTTGCGACTCACCGGACATTCCATATCAAGATATTATACATGATGGGTTGAAAGGTTACCAGCTTGTGCTTTGTTTGCAGCCGACCGAGTGATTCGATAAGATGGTTCCACCTGTTTCTTCCCCTTCTGCCATTTCGAAGTTTCCGTTGGATGCTGCTTCTCGAGTTGGTTAGGGTCCGTAGGCATGACAGTGCCTCCTCCTGTATCTCCTCCTTCTTCTTCATTATCCGATGGCGCTACTCCCTCCAGAGAGTCAGCAACGCCTTCTTCTCCTTGATCCTGTAGCTCTTCTTCTTCAGCAATATCCGCCCAGCTACTTCGCCTGCGACGGAGTTCTCCTTCTTCCATATCTTCCTGCGGCATCAAACTGACGTCGGTATTGGTATACGCAGAGGCCATCACCGTCATGTCATCGAAATTCGCCATGCACCTCTCCGCAGTAGGAGGGGTGTCTTGATGTCCCATTGGGCCAGGTGGAACAAAATTTATGGCGTCTGGAATAACGTGAGCTGGCGGCACATTTAGATCAGGTTGATTCTCTGTAGGGTCATCATTATTCCCACCCCCCACAGAGGTAGTGGCAGCATTAATATCAATAACTCCTTCATCTACTCTTAGCAAAATAGAGGATACAAGTGGCTGTGTAGTCTTTAGACGCGTGGTCGACGTGGGTTTGATTCTAGGTTCCTCCTCCTGCACGATCGTCTTTCCCTTGTTTTTTATTTTACACGAGTCCATGTTGTGTCCTTGATGAAAGCAATGATTGCAGTATAACGGGGTGTACTCGTAATCTATATTCTGCCAGAAGCTCATTCCCTTCGATAAGTTTATGCGCACTCGACGCTGCAGTGGCTTCCCCGCATCTATCTCAATAAACACCCTAGCCATGCTTAGCCTAGCCAGGTCTTCAGTGGCACGATCAATTTTGAGTGGAGTTCCGATGGCCGACGTGTTCGCAAAGAGCGCGTCCTTGGCATATAGATGATGAGGTAGGTCAGGAAGACTTACCCACACCGGCATAACCGCAGATTCGATCAATGGAGAGAAATCAGGATCCCACTTGAAGATCCTCATAGGAGCACGAGCTATGAACCACATCTCTTTCGATCTGAGTCGCAAGTAGTCCTCTTCTATACTCGGTCGGATTAAAATATGTTTACGATCAATAACTCCTGCTTTAATCGATCCTTTGAATTCAAACCCTTGAAGGACCTTTCGGATGACTTCAATCAGAGGCTTGTTGTGGGAGAACTTTCCTATGAGAGCAAACTTCAAGGGAGCCGCCAGGGCTGCTTCTTCTTCCACAGTGAAAGTGATCGCAGGCGCTCCCTTGAAGGAAGACACCACACGATCCGCAAGTCGGGGGGAAGCAGTGACTCGGCCAGCGACTGCGTCCGCGAAGGACTTAGGCACGGCCATGACACCGGCCTGGCCGATGGCCAAGCCGGAGTCGGCGAGAGGCGAAGTTATTGTAGGAGTCTATAGCGCGGCGCTTGGGTTGCGCGGCGCGATTCTGTATGTCATCCTATATTAGTATATATACATATCATTATACATGAATTCATTATATATATATATATATATATATATATATATATATATATATATATATATATATATATATAATATTTATTTAATATTTAATCTAATATATCAATGATGTTATCATAAATATATTAACAACATTAATAATAACAACAATTATAACAATTAAGGTGAACCAAATACAAATATGGGTTTTGCCTAGTTATTCAAAAATTACACAAGGGTAGCTAGGAAAATCATTTAGCATACTTTTAAATATCCTTTGAATATCAAATAATTATTATTTACAAAATATATGTAGTAGAACATTTAAGGTAAAATACGTACACACAAGATGTATCGACACGAACATCTTTGGTCATCCCACATGCCTATACGGGCTTGAGCTTGGTTCGGGCCCAGTCCGGACTAGTTTGGTATAACCGAATTTCCTAAAAGTACAATTATTAATAAATAACTAACTAAACCATTTATAGAGATTAACTCGCAACTTGGCCTAGTTTTCTTAGTTAGAACACACCTATGGCTTGGCACTCCCCTACCATAGCTAAACACTAGTCAAAGCACGCTACTTGCATTATCCGTGCCATGATTCCTAGTTGTTTTGTACTTCAAAACTCAACCATGGCTAACGTCATCTACCGTAATAATTAACTAAAGGATTATTTACAAAATCAAAAAAATCACCATTTAAAATCAAATAAATAATAAAAAAATATTTCAGAAATTTTCGGGAAGAGAGGCTACAAATCTATCCACCTTAAAATAATTTCGTCCTCGAAATTTTAACTCATAATTATTCCTAAAAATCAAGGTCTACTATTTCCTTAATCTCTTCAAATTTAATTTCTCAAAAATATCTTATGGCCTTCTCTAGTCATTTTATAACTCCGAGTACTTGATGACTTCTATCCACCTTTAGTCACACTACTCCTCAAAATACGGTCACTAAAATCTTATAATCCTCTAACCAGTCGCTAACAATTCTGCCAACAGATATCTAGGGCATATAACAACTATAATCCCTCATACCTATAAACAACCAAAAATTCAATAAACAGACAATATTATACTATATCTTAAGAATTTTCTGATGAATCCTAGACAGCACGATCATTCGTCACCCCAGAATAGGAAGGGACGGTAATCAATGGTACGGAAGGCAATAAAGTATAATCGAGAGCAAATAAGGAGTTTTCAAGGACGTTGAGAATTTCTAGGAGAATTTTAAAGGCGGAGTGGATTGAGATTTCTAAGGTTTAGTAATATTCGCAGGCTCGTACCAGTATAGTTACGTAACCGGTACGATATGCTCTGAGCTGCATGGGCCACCAAATATGCAGATGTGAATAATTATGTTGGATTGGGTAAAGTCCTATAGGAATTGTCGGAAATTGATTTGGCTCCGAGATAGGATATAGCATGGTTCGTAGTAACTGTCCCTCGTTAATGATCTTCAATTATCGAACGTAGCTACGGGGCAGCTGACCCTAGAAGACTTGACCGCCAAATCAAAAAAAATGTCAGAGACCATAGGATGACCCTAATGAAGTCGCATAAGAAATTGCGTCGAGGATAAAGGATGATGTAGTACATGTTGAGGATAAGTCTAGGCGATCGGATATGTGTTGCGAGATTTGATAGAACAGCCTTGGGCTGGATTGATAGGGATATACTTTGATTATCGATCGAATAAGTATTCGAATGGTTTGCTAGTCTCGGATAGATGTTGATTAACGTACGTAGCATATCGATACGGATAGACAATTACGAAAATCATGTCATATACGAAAGCGAGAATAAGGGAATGATCCTAGGATTGTGTCGTAAATCGAATTTGGTTACAATAAGGCTACGTGTGTCAAACGCACGATCGAGATTTACGAAATGAACAAGTCAGAATTGGAGCGAGAGTTCAAATTGAAACTTTCGTACTCGATAAGAGGACGTGACATAAGACGTATCAGAAGAGTCCTTGTGTCGAAGTGATTGACGCCTTTGAGCGTCGACGATGCAAATTGACCTCTCGTATCGGAAAGGATTAAGCGCAATGTCTGGATAAGTTTCCTATCAAGGGTAGCCTCAGACACGATAGGGATAGTTTTGAGAACGTAAAAAGTTGCGAGTTACGAAGCTTTATGGTCGAGACGAAACTTGGGCATGTTAAACTTAGTTCATGCCATTGAGACGGGACCTCAAGATTTGTTGCGGTCAAATATGCAACGGCTTGACGCGATACATAGAATTGATAGTCCATACGAAACCTACAAAATAAGATATGCGATTTTTGAATCGTATCGTGTGCTGTGACTTTGGTCGGATGATCACATATGCATCAAATATGCATATGCGATAGAGTTGCGAGAATAAAAACTAAGCGACCAAGTCCAATCGAGAATACGGGATGACAAGTAATTGAGGAATTAAGTTGAGCCTGATCGCTTTGTCCCAGTATCCTACAACTGAGCTTGGCTGAAATGCATATATTAGTGGGACGCCTAAAATATGTGTATGATCCAAACTAAGTTGTATGATTCAAACAATAGCGGCACGAGATCGTGAAACGATCTAAAGAAACACTTGGACTGAGTGTTGGTTTCGGTTCGAGGCCAAACCTTATTTTGAGTGGTATACTATATAAATCCCGCTCCGCACGGTGCATTACGATGAGTCGTTGATTCGAAGAGTTTCGTTGACCCAATGAAGTATCGATGCAAATCGATACAAGAGTTAAGTTGCCCCGACATAATGCTTGAGTCGATTCGAATTTATAAATTGAAGCGGTGCAAGGCATAAGTCCGATTCGAAGAGAATATTCACTTTTAGTTGATTTTGCGTGCAGGCTACGCTTTTACGCTGAATCATAAGAGGTCGACATTTTGCCTTATTCACTAAAGTGTCCACAAAACCAAAACTCCCGCCTTGCAGTAGGCTGAGGCATGAGCATGGTAGGCCGAATCAATCGAGTAGCTCATTGGAGTGGCTATGTCAGAAGAGTTAGCCGTGCAACCAAGTTATAGAATCGAACAGCATCAGCTCGACGAGACGGCAAGGCGTATCGGCATAAGGTGGGCAGGTTCATGACGCTTCTCCCCTACTTCTTCATGCCTAATAAAATATACCCGTATGCGTAAGTTGATATCAAGTTAAAGAATATGGCTCAAATAGAGTAAAGGTCTTCGTGTGTGTCAAACATTAAGATAGATCATTGAACATTGAACAGTTGAGGCGACGTGCATCAAGTGCACGAGTCGCGATAGGAGATTGATGCTAGAACATTGAAAGGCAATATCGATGTGCATCAAGTGCACAACTCGGAAGAACATTGAACACTAAGGCATAGAACATGAAAATACGGTATTGAGCCGTGCATTGAATGCACGACTCGAAGGAAAGAGGATATATGTGTAAAAGTGTACGTATGTGCACGGACTCATAAAAGATGGGTTCGTTACGAAGAGTACAGTTGTGGCACGAATGTTGTGACGAAACTGTCGAATGTGGCACGGTGCCTTCGAGATTGCAGGGACCTTCGGGTCGATTTATGAGGAATATTAAGTTGGGGCATCGTGCCAATGTAATAGAGATAGGCGAACTTGTTTGGTTGTATGAAAAATTAGAACGCATTGCATATGGTCAATTGACTTGGATGTATGGCCCGTGCACGTGCGTGCTTCCCTCGAACGTAGGATCGTCGGAGCGTCGGGACTGTTCGACCGTAGAGGAAATTAAGGGGTATTAATGGTGCACTTCATTCAGACGGGGTACACCCTCCTATTGATGTGATAAGCCACAATACCAGTAAGTTTGGTATCCTTTGAGTAATAGGCTAGCGATCATGCCAAAGCGATCGTCGGCTTACAAGTTAAGATGCCAGTCCATTACGATACGGAACGTCGTGACCTTCATATAGATAGGACCGGTAGGCTGAGATTAGAATTGAGAGCAGGCGCAGAGCCTGCCACCCTTATGCATATGTCTAAGTTTGGTTAGTTGTCTGCATGAATTGTATGGTTGGTTATGCGTATTTCTAACGATTGCAGGCTAAGTGAAACGAGATGGAAACATGCACGATCACTATGCTTATGTTCATATTATGTCTAACTGTATCTGCTGCAGGGACACGATATTAGACACATTTATATTTAGTTGTTATCAATAATTAATTGAACATTGCCATGAAACTGATCCTAAGGCTAAATAGAAAGATCATCAATTAAAGATGCATGCTTCACTAAATTTTACTTAGTGTTGGTTTGGGTGCGAGTGTGTCTTGATCTGTGCAGCGAGGACGAAATCACTAATCCCCCCACTAGTCTGCTTGCAGGTTCAGCATATGTTCGGCTCGGGACGGGGCTTGGCTTGGACGCGCCGAGGCATGGAGTCCTTAGCGTATTGAGGCGAGTTACCGCATTACGTACAGACTTGCAACATGGAGATGTTTGGCCGAATACTACTTGTTGGCTATAGAGAGACATAATGTATGAAATATTGTAATCTTTTGTGAGCTAGAGAGATCATGAGCGTTGTAGCCAATTGGCATAATCAGTTGGGCTATGCAAAGCCTTGTAAACTTCAGTTCATTATTAATAAAAGAGATTCTTATTGTATACTCGGTTTCCTTCTGTTGCTTATATTATCAATTTGAGATAAACTTACGTGAACATGTTAGCTTACCTTGTACGAGCGCAACTCCAGGCTCATGCGGCATCACGTCCCAGCGAGGACGATGATTCGGGTGAAATCTAGCGAGGACGAGCAATTTTTCGGGTCGGGACGTGATACCATCCAACAGTGTAAATAGGGGGATGCTTGGGGATGCAAAAATTGTGGGGATCTTAATCCTTTATCTCTATATATATAGAGGAGGGATCTGTATTCCCTCATTTTTTGTGTCCCTATATTAACAACCGTTGGATCTTATTTAAGTCATCTAATTTTAATCGTTGGTTTGAATGGATCAAATCAATTGTTAAGATTAGATGACTTCAACAAAATCCAATGGTGGATAGCATGGGAATGTTTGGAGATGCAAAAAATCGAAGATGTTGATCCCTCCTCTCTCTCTCTATATATATATATATATATATATATATATATATAAATAATTAAAAAAAAATATATATATATATATATATGGTTTTCTCCGGAAGAAGGCTCTAAGCGCGAGGGAGACAAGGTATATAGGATCCAGGGGTTTCCTCCTCCCTACAAGGAGGAGGCAGGGTGGACTTCATGGCTGGGGATCTTAGGGAGAGGGGCATGGCCGACGGTTGGACCACCGTTACAAGACGACAGAAAGGAAGCGACCAGGAGAAGGTTACAATTTGGAGGAGAGTTTCGCATCCAGGGGACGGAACGTGCTAGAGATTCACCGTTGGTAGAGGTACGGGAGTAGATCGGTGGGAGAGTCACATCAAGAAGGAGAGGGTCGTCGACAAGGCACGGGTTGGGTGGCTACGACAAGACGGGACACGGGTAGATGGTTGGAAGGAAAGGACATCGGGGGACATATTAGCCCTAAGCAGGTGGCTGGTATAAGAGTTCCATCTCAGAGGGCGGTAGGAGAGATCACCAATGCAGACATCAACGACAAAGGGAAACCGACAGGTCCGCGGTAGGGTGCTCGTGGGCTGGACTGCTGCAAGGTGGCTCACAACCCACAACTAGTAATATGCATTACGTATCTCCTAAGAAAGTGGACGAAGGTGAATGTGCTGTTTTTAATAAAGAGGAGATCGCTGAGACAGCTGAGCAATGGCAAAATACGATTGTCCTATATGTTATTCGGGACAGACCGTTCTATAGCTAAATCTGTGCTTTTTTGGCCAGGGTTTGGAGTCCGATGGGTAGCATGGATTTCTTCGCCATGGAGGATGGCTTCTTCTTGGTTATGTTCGGCATGAAGGAATATTTTGATCA
The DNA here is from genome assembly GCA_029216955.1 of Iris pallida. Taxonomy (NCBI): domain Eukaryota; kingdom Viridiplantae; phylum Streptophyta; class Magnoliopsida; order Asparagales; family Iridaceae; genus Iris; species Iris pallida. The sequence goes on from JANAVB010028820.1 coordinate 9,448,078, forward strand.
CATACTTCAGGGCGGCCCCTGGATATTCGACGGAAGGTTTATCATATTAAAAGAATGGCATCAGGGGGTAAAATGTGAACGGGATCTGTTACATACGATACCTATTTGGTGAGACTCCCAGGATTCCGATCGCATATTGGAATCCTAAAATGCGAATGAAGTTAATCATCCGTTTAAGGGTGAAAGATACATGTCAATAGGTAGTATACACTTGGACAATTAACCATTTTTTCACAAGCGTTCAACAATAATACATCAATCCACTTCCAATTTCACAATGAAAATATAGTAATTTGCGAATTAAGAAGTCTATTTCAGTAACATATTTACCATGAAATTTAAACTCAAGGTACCATGAAATTTAAGTATTTTAGCTATACAACATTATCAACTGTCTTTTACTCAAGGTACTATAAAATTTAAAATTTTCAGCTGTCTGACATGTTTAAATTATGATAAAATGCCATGGCATATTTGAGCGCTTTCAGCACTCAGCACTTTTAATACAAGTACAAACAAAAGAGTCTTGTACAGTCTGCCCCACCTACCAATCCCTGTAGAATCTACCAATTGTCACGACCCGCACCCACTATGAGGGTACGAGAACGTAACAACGCCCAGCCTACGCCCCAGTGTCGGCGGTAGAACGCTGTCCTAGGTCAATCATCTAACAATATAAAGGTACTTGTACAATATATACACTCCGAATGGAGGTGACATAACAATATACAGCCACAATCACATCTAAGGCAGAATGATGAAAATAAAAGATAGATAGATACTGGAATAAAAGATCCACATGATACAATCAGAGAGAAAGAGTCCAAGTGTCTTCTGCCATACAAACTGAACATCCAACTAAATACAAGTCTCTAATACTGAAAATGAAAGAATATATACAATCAGATCTCAGAAGACAGAAATAGTAAAAACTAGACTAGGGAGCCTCAGTCTCTAAGCTAGTGGATCAGGCTGGAAATCTGGGTCACACATGTCATCTACACCTGTCCCATAGTAGGTGTCTATGCAGGCCTCCTCCTCATCCTCTGTAATATTTCAACAGGTCCAGTCAGGATGGGAGCGAGCACAAAACATCTCACGCAGTTCATATCGAGTTAGAAAATATAAAGCATACAATAGAGTAAAGTACATGAAACGCTGAAAGAAGAAGATATAAGAAAAATAGTAGAGATTTGATAACAGGAAATATCTAAATATGATAAGTAAGAACTGTAAGGAACATGTGATTTTAGAGTACAATCTGGTTATGTAAACGGGCTAGGAAAATGCAATGGTAACTCCATTGTACGTGGGTGTACAATAGACATATACAATAGTTATACAATGTTGTACAATAGGATTTGAGTACATAACCAATTCTACTCCCCCTCCCCAATCAATACACAAGGATCTACTCCAGTTACGTTATCTTATACAATAGTGTACAATATTATACAATGGATGTACAATGTTATACAATAGTGTACAATGGTCTATCCCTGGGCTCATGTGATAATGAGAGTACAATATGCACAATGAGTATACAAGGATATGGGTATTCAATAAATACAATATGGAAGTGAAACGCACGTCACAATATGTATTTAGTGAATACAAGGAGATAGCATCTCAAAAGAAGATCCATATAGTACCAATCCGTGATAACAGTCGTATCAGCATCAAGTACAGTAATCTAGAGCAAGAATGTAAATCCATACAAGTATGAAACGGTCAGAGAATGTACTCGCCTGATATCCTGAGTGTCTGAAGAGAATATAATGTCCGAGGAGTGGTGTCTGTCTCCTATAAAACAGCACAAGTCACAACAAGTCTAAAATGGTAAACTGAAGTTCTACTATGCATTCTACATGAATCTAGGTCAATCTAGGCCAAAGTCAACTCTTGGTCAACTCTTGGTCAACTCTGGTCAACCCTAGAAGTCAAACTAGGTCAAACTAGGTCTAACCAAGTCTAAACTAGTCTACCCTAGCAAGTATACACCATACAAGTCTATAAGACCACTCATGTACATATTTACCATATGCCAAGACCACACAAGGATGCCATAGGCCCTTATAGGCAATACACATGCAATCCATATATTCATATACACACTATACCTATAGGTAACATGTATATTGTATTACAAGTTTCACATCAGTTATATATATTATTTATATATATATATACATGTATATACATAGAGAGTTAAAGAGGGAAAAACAAGGCATATGTGTGTGTCTCATAGGAGTACATATGTGGGATAACTTGTGTGTTCACAGGTAGTTAACAGTGAGTGATAGTTACCCATTTACAGATTTCACTTAGTGAAGTGTAGGCATGACCATTATGTCCACATGTGTGTATAACATTTCATATATATGTACTCCTTAATTTCCAGTCTTTGTGTGTGTGTGTGAGTGCCTGAAATCCCAGTGTGTCAACATCCAAGTCAAATGGAACGGAAATCAGTCCAAATTCCACATCCCATTCTCAGTAAAACAGGAACCAAAAACAGTCTATTAATTCAAATCAGTCCATAAAACAAGGGGCAGGAATCAGTGTTGTGTGACAGTGAAGAAAAGGAATAGAACCAATTCAGTAAAAAGGAGAAAAGGGAAATCAATTCATGCTCTATTTATCAGTGTAAGAAATCAAAATAAAATACAAGGAAAGGAAATTAGCTCAGGTTTACACCTACACAATCCCAGATATTTAACATGACAGAATGTAGGCATTCCTTCCAGGTTTTGAAAGGAACTACAACGCAAAATAAGGCCAAGGCAAAGCCATAGCAACACAGTTAACACATAGGCATCTAGGTACTCATGAAGCCCAGTTTCAGTCCCTTCCCATAGCCACGAAACAATTAAACACCAAACCTATTCTCAGATTTGTTTTTACATTCAAACAATCACTCAGTTCATGAGGTATCAGGAAATGGTGGTTGTGAACCAAGTGTGTGGAAAATGAATATCAGTTTCTAAATCAAGGACAAAAAAGCCCCACTCAATACACAAAAAAAACTATTCAATGATTTCCCTCTAACCCAAACTAAATTAACTTCCAATTCAGTCATAACCAACACTCAAAATCAGTGATAGGAATTGTCACATATTAGTTGGGAAAACAAGAATCAAACTAGGAATTTAAAACAGGGTTCAGGATTAGTTAAGAAACTTAAGAAAACAGTGGGTATAACTCAGATTTCATTCAACCTAAAACAGGTATACAACATGTAGATACACAGGCATCCAGTTTTGAATCACCAAAATCAAATATCTGTAAGACCAATCAACAATAGGAAACCAATTTCAGCTAATGGACTCAGGTATACAGGCTCTTGTGCAAATTCAGGAAGGTAAGTGTCACAGTTGACACATGATTAAATTCAACATCCAAAAATCCAAGTCGACATCAAAACCTAACACAAATCATAAACCATATATTTGTACCATCTATTACACATGTAGGTGAGCCTAAAATTATATTTAACAGCATTTAAATTCAAAGAAAAGCAAATTAAAACTGAGTTCAACTCAGTATCAGAACGTATCAGCTAACAAGGAAAAAATTCAAATCTTCAAATATAAATAGCCATCAAATCACAATCAGTGCATTGGTAACTAGTGTAGCATATGTACACGTGTCATGTGAGTCATTTTGTGTCCAAAAACTATGACACAGACGTGTCCAACACGTTTCAAACACGTGGGGTGCACCCAGTATCACACAGTGTCGTGCACGCATGCACTCGAGTATAGGACACGACACACGACACTTCGTGTCACGTGCACACACCCACATGGTCGTCTATGGTAGGGCTACACGTGGGATAGCCTGATACGTGTCCACAACGTGTCTACAGAGGATACAGACACGTGTTCGTACGTGTCTGTGCATGTGCTCAGTCGCCTGTGCGCAACAGTGCGCGGCCAGTGCGGCCCCGATTTCTTCGCGCACAGACCACGAGGCACTCCTAAACTTTGGGAGCAGGGAGTCAGTCAATGTCCTTCTACCCACACAAAATTTTGGATCAAAAGACCCCGTGTCATGGCCACAACAAGGTTCGAGTAGCAGGGGAAAATGTGGGCTGTGCACAGGCCGTGTCCAATACCAAAATGCGACACAAGAGGATACGAAAATCACCTCAGAGATTAAGAAATCATTAAGCAATATTAAAACCAAGATTTCTATTCAAAAGGAATTCAAAAATAACAAGGAATGAATTCATTCCAGCATTCAACCAACACTCACAGTCACGACTGATACGTGTCCGATACGGACACGTATCCGACACAATAAGGCACCAAACTTAGTCAGGTTGAGGTGGACACCTAGGGTTACATGAATATGCAATAAAATCTAAAGTTTCAATAGGTTTTTAGGGTTAAACCTGGGTGTCTTTCCAGCCTCCAGAATATCCTCCAAAGCTGAGAGGTTCCTTAGCAAGTAGGCTCCCGAATTGCCCCTAGGCTGGGTTTGCTCCACAAGAACAACAAGTAGGGATTGGTTAGGTGCTATTGCAAAAGATTAGAGCTAAAAAGGATCAAAAATGGATGAACTATGGATTGGGGAAGGAGTCTATACCTCTCTTTCTTCAAGACTTGCAAGAATGATAAAAAAGAGGCAAGAGTTCAACATGAAGGTTTATATAGGGAGAAAAACTACTACATGGCTGGTCATCCTAGGGTTTTGTGCCAAATCTATGGCTCTCAATCTCCCACTAAGGATCTATGGTCCTTATGGATTCTAGGTTTTGGCTATACCACTCAAGACTATGACTAATCCTAGTCATGACTAGTCAAGTCATAAATCATGGCTAACCAACCTTAGTCAATGCTAACATGACCATCAACTTAACAAAGGCTAATCTAGGTTAGTCCAATCTATTAGGGTAGGTCCTTCTAGGTTAGGCTAATCACATCACTTACCAAGCAATTGTTCACATACATTCAATAAGTTCTAACAAATCCTATTAAATTAAATAAATCCCCAAAATTACCAAGGTATCCTCTAGGCTAAAGTGTACTAGAAGGAAACTCTACTCACATGGTTGGGCTCCCAAGGTCATGGTTAGTATCCTGGTCAAGTAGTCTCTAGGGCTATACCAGAGAACACTAAAAATATAAGTCATGATTTAAATAGTTTAAAAATAATTAAAAATTACCAAAGATCATATTATTAATTAAATATCATAGTTAAATAAATTAAAATACAAAAATTTCAAAATTACCCTCATTTTAGAAAATTGGGTGTTACAAGTCTACCCACCTTAGAAAAATTTCGTCCTCGAAATTAAAATGGTAGTAGTCCTTCTAGGTCAAACACCCCACAATCAGAGTCTCAAACATACCGTCAGATAATCATATGCGTCTGTCCAAAACCATGATACTCAGAATCTCTGTCATGCCAGTGAGCAAGGCTACGATAATCACAGAGTCCTCAACTATGGTACATACCTCTAGAATTGTGGTATTTAAAATTTTTGCATTACCGCGCACTTGGCAGCGAAAACCTTAAATTCCCACACCCGAGAAATACATCCATAGTCTGACTATATGTCCTCACTATGCCTGCTAGCACGACCTTAGAGGATTCCAAAATCTCATAATCGAGGCGACCAAGCCCATACGACTTATCTCAGAAGAAAATTTAATCATACTGAAACACCAGATCAAACTTATCAACAATGAAGAAACATATAGAAATAGATGAAACTGAATTTTACGATAGGAATTTCAGAATTGAATCAAAAGAACGGAACCTGCGACTAGATCTCCAATGGCCTGAGCATCCTCGGCTGTCATGGCGAAAGCTCGTCCTGGCTGGCCTCCCCTGGCCTGCTGCTGATGCTGGACGAACCTCTGCTGCTGAGTCTGCAATGGTGGTCCCCTCTGCTGCCCTGCCGGAGCTCTAGCTCCTGGTGCTACCTGAGCCAATGGTGTCGGGTTCTTGGGATACTCTCTACACTGATGCTCCACTGATCCGCAAAGTAAACACATACCCAGCCTCTTCCTACAGTCGTCCCACCCATGGCCTTGCTTTTTGCAGAAGTTGCACACAGTGTTCTGCTGCTGTCTGGGTGCCTACTGATACTGCACCTGTCTCTGTCCCTGATACTGAACAGGCCTCAGCTGCTGCTGCTGGAAATGGGCCATCGACTGCTGAAACTCATGCTGAACGTGCGGCCTCTTGGCCGGTCCTCCACTGCTGCTGCCCCCAACTGGGTCTCGCCCCCTCTTGAGCCTAAGCTCAAGATCATCCTCCGCCAATAAGGCTCCCGTCAAAATCTCCTCAAAAGTAGCATCTCTGTTCCCCTTGGTCAGGGACTTGACCTCCTTGACCAGACCCTTCCGGAACCTCTGGGCCTTCGCCGTCTCGCTCAACCCCTCAACAAACCTGTCAAGACGGCCAAACACTCCCGTATACTCCTCTACTGAGAGGCTGCCTTGGACCAAGCTCTCAAACTGCGTCTCCAAGGCTCTGACTGCTGAATCTGGGAAGAACTTCTTCTTGAAGAAGCCCCTGAACTGCTCCCAAGTCTGCCCTGGTACCCCCACCCTGGGGTCCGACTGATACCAGGTGCGAGCAAGATCTCGCATCCGGCTAGCAGCTGCCTCGATCTGAAGGTCTGCTGGAATCCTGGCCAAGCGGAAGATCTCCTCCATATGCTCGATCCACTCGTCGACATACATGATCCCCTCTGTCCCCAAAAAGTCTCTGGGGCTCATCTTCTGAAACTGCTCGATACCCGGTGTCTTCGGCTGCTGAACCACTGGTCGAGCTGCGGCTGTCGTGACGGCCAACTCCATGCCTCTGTTCTGCCGAGCCTGCTGTCGGTCCATGAACTGCTGGAAATACACGAATATCTGAGCTGCATCCACATGTCCTGGAGGCGGTGGCGACTGGAAAGGATCCTCTGGAATGACTGGTCCTGCCTCCGAACTGGTGAAGGCATACCCTCAGCTACTGCTGCTACTGAAGTCCCAATATGAGCAGAGGTGGCAGGAGCTGTAGCCTCCCGACCCTGCTGAACTGGCTGAGAGGTAGCAGTCCCCTCTACAGTATCTCCATGAATGGCACGCTGTAATCGCGTCTCCACCATCCTGAAGACAGATCAAACAAACAATTGCTGAGAATGAGTCGAAATAGCAAAGGAGGACAGTTATATTCAAGGAGAACAATATCAGCAAGAACTGAGATGGTATGAATTTGATATGAGTTTTTCCTAGTGTGATTGAGTACCTTTAAAATATTCTAATCCTATTGCAGGCTGTAGTGATACTCTAGTTCGAATACCACTACATAAATTCGGACCTACATGGGCCACCACTAAAAATGTGTCACGACCCGCACTCACTGTGAGGGTACGAGAACGTAACAACGCCCAGCCTACGCCGCAGTGTCGGTGGTAGAACGCTGTCCTAGGTCAATCATCTAACAATATAAAGGTACCTGTACAATATATACACTCCGAATGGAGATGATATAACAATATATAGCCACAATCACATCTAAGGCAGAATGATAAAAATAAAAGATAGATAGATACTGGAATAAAAGATCCACAGGATACAATCAGAGAGAAAGAGTCTAAGTGTCTTCTGCCATACAAACTGAACATCCAACTAAATACAAGTCTCTAATACTAAAAATGAAAGAATATATACAATCAGATCTCAGAAGACAGAAATAGTAAAAACTAGACTAGGGAGCCTCAGTCTCTAAGCTAGTGGATCAGGCTGGAAATCTGGGTCACACATGTCATCTACAGCTGTCCCATAGTAGGTGTCTATGCAGGCCTCCTCCTCATCCCCTGTAATATTTTAACAGGTCCAGTCAGGACGGGAGCGAGCACAAAACATCTCACGCAGTTCATATCGAGTTAGGAAATATAAAGCATGCAATAGAGTAAAGTACATGAAACGCTGAAAGAAGAAGATATAAGAAAAACAGTAGAGATTTGATAACAGGAAATATCTAAATATGATAAGTAAGAACTGTAAGGAACATGTGATTTTAGAGTACAATCTGATTATGTAAACGGGCTAGGAAAATATAATGGTAACTCCATTGTACGTGGGTGTACAAAAGACATATACAATAGTTATACAATGTTGTACAATAGGATTTGAGTACATAACCAATTCTACTTCCCCTCCCCAATCAATACACAAGGATCTACTCCAGTTACGTTATCTTATACAATAGTGTACAATGTTATACAATGGATGTACAATGTTATACAATAGTGTACAATGGTCTATCCCTGGGCTCATGTGATAATGAGAGTACAATATGCACAATGAGTATACAAGGATATGGGTATTCAATAAATACAATATGGAAGTGAAACGCACGTCACAATATGTATTTAGTGAATACAAGAAGATAGCATCTCAAAAGAAGATCCATATAGTACCAATCCGTGATAACAGTCGTGTCAGCATCAAGTACAGTAATCTAGAGCAAGAATGTAAATACATACAAGTATGAAACGGTCAGAGAATGTACTCGCCTGATATCCTGAGTGTCAGAAGAGAATATAATGTCCGAGGAGTGGTGTCTGTCTCCTATAGAACAGCACAAGTCACAACAAGTCTAAAATGGTAAACTGAAGTTCTACTATGCATTCTACATGAATCTAGGTCAATCTAGGCCAAAGTCAACTCTTGGTCAACTCTGGTCAACCCTAGAAGTCAAACTAGGTCAAACTAGGTCTAACCAAGTCTAAACTAGTCTACCCTAGCAAGTATACACCATACAAGTCTATAAGACCACTCATGTGCATATTTACCACATGCCAAGACCACACAAGGATGCCATAGGCCCTTATAGGCAATACACATGCAATCCATATATTCATATACACACTATACATATAGGTAACATGTATATTATATTACAAGTTTCATATCAGTTATATATATTATTTATATATATATACATGTATATACATAGAGAGTTAAAGAGGAAAAAACAAGGCATATGTTTGTGTCTCATAGGAGTACATATGTGGGATAACTTGTGTGTTCACAGGTAGTTAACAGTGAGTGATAGTTACCCATTTATAGATTTCACTTAGTGAAGTGTAGGCATGACCATTATGTCCACATGTGTGTATAACATTTCATATACATGTACTCCTTAATTTCCAGTCTTTGTGTGTGTGAGTGCCTGAAATCCCAGTGTGTCAACATCCAAGTCAAAAGGAAAGGAAATCAGTCCAAATTCCACATCCCATTCTCAGTAAAACAGGAACCAAAAACAGTCTATTAATTCAAATCAGTCCATAAAACAAGGGGCAGGAATCAGTGTTGTGTGACAGTGAAGAAAAGGAATAGAACCAATTCAGTAAAAAGGAGAAAAGGGAAATCAATTCATGCTCTATTTATCAGTGTAAGAAATCAAAATAAAATACAAGGAAAGGAAATTAGCTCAGGTTTACACCTACACAATCCCAGATATTTAACATGACAGAATGTAGGCATTCCTTCCAGGTTTTGAAAGGAACTACAATGCAAAATAATGCCAAGGCAAAGCCATAGCAACACAGTTAACACATAGGCATCTAGGTACTCATGAAGCCCAGTTTCAGTCCCTTCCCATAGCCACAAAACAATTAAACACCAAACCTATTCTCAGATTTGTTTTTACATTCAAACAATCACTCAGTTCATGAGGTATCAGGAAATGGTGATTGTGAACCAAGTGTGTGGGAAATGAATATCAGTTTCTGAATCAAGGACAGAAAAGCCCCACTCAATACACAAAAAAAAACTATTCAATGATTTCCCTCTAACCCAAACTAAATTAACTTCCAATTCAGTCATAACCAACACTCAAAATCAGTGATAGGAATTGTCAAATATTAGTTGGGAAAACAAGAATCAAACTAGGAATTTAAAACAGGGTTCAGGATTAGTTAAGAAACTTAAGAAAACAGTGGGTATAACTCAGATTTCATTCAACCTAAAACAGGTATACAACATATAGATACACAGGCATCCAGTTTTGAATCACCAAAATCAAATATCTGTAAGACCAATCAACAACAGGAAACCAATTTCAGCTAATGGACTCAGGTATACAGGCTCTTGTGCAAATTCAGGAAGGTAAGTGTCACAGTTGACACATGATTAAATTCAACATCCAAAAATCCAAGTCGACATCAAAACCTAACACAAATCATAAACCATACATTTGTACCATCTATTACACATGTAGGTGAGCCTAAAATTATATTTAACAACATTTAAATTCAAAGAAAAGCAAATTAAAACTGAGTTCAACTCAGTATCAGAACGTATCAGCTAACAAGGGAAAAATTCAAATCTTCAAATGCAAATAGCCATCAAATCACAATCAGTGCATTGGTAACTAGTGTAGCATATGTACACGTGTCATGTGGGTCATTTCGTGTCTAAAAACTACGACACAGACGTGTCCAATACGTTGCAAACACGTGGGGTACACCCAGTGTCACACAGTGTCGTGCACGCATGCACTCGAGTATAGGAAACGACACACGACACTTCGTGTCACGTGCACACACCCACATGGTCGCCTATGGTAGGGCTACACGTGGGATAGCCTGATACGTGTCCACAACGTGTCTACAGAGGATACGGACACGTGTTCGTACGTGTCTGTGCATGTGCTCAGTCGCCTGTGCGCGACAGCGCACGGCCAGTGCGGCCCCGATTTCTCCGTGCACAGACCACGAGGCACTCCCAAACTTTGGGAGCAGGGAGTCAGTCAATGTCCCTCTACCCACACAAAATTTCGGATCAAAAGACCCCGTGTCATGGCCACAGCAAGGTTCGAGTAGCAGGGGAAAATATGGGCTGTGCACAGGCCGTGTCCAACACCAAAATGCGATACAAGGGGACACGAAAATCACCTCAGAGATTAAGAAATCATTAAGCAATATTAAAACCAAGATTTCTATTCAAAAGGAATTCAAAAATAACAAGGAATGAATTCATTCCAGCATTCAACCAACACTCACACTCACGACTGATACGTGTCCAATACGGACACGTATCCGACACAATAAGGCACCAAACTTAGTCAGGTTGAGGTGGACACCTAGGGTTACATGAATATGCAATAAAATCTAGAGTTTTAATAGGTTTTTAGGGTTAAACCTGGGTGTCTTTCCATCCTCCAAAATATCCCCCAAAGCTGAGAGGTTCACTAGCAAGTAGGCTCCCAAATTGCCCCTAGGCTGGGTTTGCTCCACAAGAACAGCAAGTAGGGATTGGTTAGGTGCTATTGCAAAAGATTAGAGCTAAAAAGGATCAAAAATGGATGAACTATGGATTGGGGAAGGAGTCTATACCTCTCTTTCTTCAAGACTTGCAAGAATGATAAAAAAGAGGCAAGAGTTCAACATGAAGGTTTATATAGGGAGAAAACCTACTACATGGCTGGTCATCCTAGGGTTTAGTGCCCAATCTATGGCTCTCAATCTCCCACTAAGGATCTATGGTCCATATGGATTCTAGGTTTTAGCTATACCACTCAAGACTATGACTAATCCTAGTCATGACTAGTCAAGTCATAAATTATGGCTAACCAACCTTAGTCAATGCTAACATGACCATCAACTTAACAAAGGCTAATCTAGGTTAGTCCAATCTATTAGGGTAGGTCCTTCTAGGTTAGGCTAATCACATCACTTACTAAGCAATTGTTCACATACATTCAATAAGTTCTAACAAATCCTATTAAATTAAATAAATCCCCAAAATTACCAAGGTATCCTCTAGGCTAAAGTGTACTAGAAGGAAACTCTACTCACATGGTTGGGCTCCCAAGGTCATGGTTAGTATCCTGGTCAAGTAGTCTCTAGGGCTACACCAGAGAACACTAAAAATATAAGTCATGATTTAAATAGTTTAAAAATGATTAAAATTTACCAAAGATCATATTATTAATTAAATATCATAGTTAAATAAATTAAAATACAAAAATTTCAAAATTACCCTCATTTTAGAAAACTGGGTGTTACACCAATCCCCTCCCAAACTAAACTGCAACATCAAAGAGAGAGTGAGAGTTAAAATAAGAGGATTCTTAAAGTGTAAACATCAAGCAGCATATCAAAAAGACTAGAAGTCGATCTAAATTAACATTTACATTAGATATGTTGTGTTTTGTTCTTTAATGTAAACTGCAACATCTACCAACAACTATACAATCAATGAGTTCTTTAGGTATCTAACCACTTATTTTCATTTATGGTCGAGAGCAACATGTTGCTACATAATCAAATTCTGTCACGACCCGATCCTAAATAATTGGGTCAAACCGGATCATGCCCATCCTGCACCGTTGTGAGACGGCGGCAGTAAGCTGTTCCATTAGCAGGTAAACACAACAACATCTATACATTTGTCACAACTGAATATTCGGGAATTTAAAACTTTATTTAATATTTGAATAATACAACTGGAAAGTAAAAGAACTGAAAAGAATGCTGAATTCAAATTAACAAAATTCTAAAACAACAAATATTGAAACAGAAAAAAATCTTGCTAAGCGTTCGGCTCGTCGTCCTCAGGTCCTGCGTCCTTTAATGGGGACTCTAGCAATACCACAGGGTACAGAACTGGGTCATAATAGCTGTTGTATAACAGCTCAGCATCCTCAAAATCTCCTAAAAATGTTATCTCCAGTCAGGAGGGAGCAAAGTACAATTCATGATAATCCAACAATTAAAATAATAATAGAGTTATGCACTTTTAAACAATTTGAAATAAACAGTTCTCCAGCAGTTAAAATATTGTGATGTGAATAGGCAATGAATATGACCGGATTGGGTTGTACAGTTGTATCCTATTGATATGATATGGCTTATCCCCGTGTATATGAGGGGTAAGCTGTAACGCCCCAGTCCCAAAATACGTAGGACTAGGTACGTATCCATGCCAGCTGTATTCATACGAAGTATACTCCAATATATGGAAGCCTCGTATAAATACATAAGCTGTAAAATGCAGTAAAACCACAACTAATCTCATCCACACAGTATAAATGAATAAAAGATATCATAATGAGAAGGAATTTGTCTTGATACAATATGTTAGGCGGAGACAAATCCACTACCAACAAAATAAAGAAAGGTACATAGAAAATGAAATGAGTGGCGAGCGAAGCGAAGACGATCCAAATGCAATCATCCTCGAAGAAGTAGCAATGAACACGGCTAGAGCTAGAACACCTGCGAAAGACAATAGCACACACCTGGCAATACAACCAGGTCCTCAGAGGGACGTAACAAGACACATAATAGCATGCCATATAAACTGTATAAATATTGCTCAATAAATAAGTTAATTGAATTTATAACATGGTCCAATACGCACCTGCTGAACGAACGTACCATCCCCCCAACCAAACAAGGACATGAGATGGTAAACTAATTCACGGCGATGTATCTTTCTATGCTATGAATCCAATATAGTATCCGGACCCCAACAAGGTTCAATACCTTCTTATCGAAGTAGTAAGTCACACCTACAACCAAACAAGGACAAGATGTGGCGAACTAATCCGCAACAAGTTATTGTTCCAAGTCACGGTCAGATACAAGTACCCAAACCAAAAGTACTCGTACCTAACGGATAAAGGTGCCTAACCGTTCTATGTGAAATATAGTTAAGAACAATCCTTCCTACGTATAGGCCCTGGCTAAAAGGATCGGCGTAGTCCCTCTTTGGGCACCAGAGGCCCCATCAGGAAGAGCATGAATAATCATGGGTCATCAACCCCGTATCTCCAGCAGAGAGTCCGGGTCACAAGGGAAGTGTATCGAAGCCCATACGCTAAGGAATTGTCCTCCCCGCCCAATGCCTATTATGTTGTATCCACAACATTAACCTCTATAACCGCTAAGTCAAACTAGCATGCAACCTCTATTACCGGTTATTCCTATCGCACGGCTTGTACGTACTGGTGGCCAGCCAATCACGCACTTCCGTGTTCTACATGCGACACACAACCTCATATTACAACGTGTCAAGGCCAATGAATGCAACACATAAGGTGGTCCCTTAAATCTAGGTTTAATGTGTGAAAAATAATACACAGCAGGAAAATAAATGAACGGTAAGTTCTAACAGTTATGCTATGTATCACAGTTTATTTTGCATAAAGAAAATAATAGACATGCATGAAATATGAGCTAAAATAATTAAATAGCAAATAGCAAGGTGTCTTGCCTGGTAGAGCGCCTGGTGTGCTGCGATAATCATGGTGGCATGAACTGCGACTTCGGTACAACAACTATGCATGGTGAACTCAGATGGTGGCACGAACAGTTCTATTGGGTTCAGGGCGGTCCAATTAGTTAGGGACGACATAAGGTAGTCTAGATTTGCAAGAAGATTAGGAATGATTTGGTTATGGACAAGAATAGATATTCGAAAAATTTAGTACAGTAAAATATCCATAACTATTTTTATAAGATACCTTTTGGAAACTATGTTTGACTATAAATAAAAAAAAACTTGGTTTTTCTTTTATTCAAGATATTAAAATTTTAAAAATAATTTAGGCTAGAACCTAATTTTTATCAAATCTAATTTTTAATAAAATGCCATAAATATTACAAAATAGTATAACACTAATTTAGGTAAACACTTGAAATATTTAAAATATTGAAAATCGTTTTTGAGCTAAAAATCCAATTTAGTCAAAATTAGGATTTTAGGTCATAGACTATATTTTAAAATACCCTAAAACAATATAGCAATATTTTTACGCCTTGAAAACAATTTGCAACTACGTATATAATCACGTATCCATATACTTTTGTTACCAAAATAATTTAAAAATTACTATATATTTATTTATCTAATGCAACAATTACTAAAGATAATAAAAATGATAAAACTTTTAACAAGATATATGTAAAATAATAATAATAATAATAATAATAATAATAATAATAATAATAATTATTATTATTATTATGATAATGATAATACAGCACTTCTCCTCTTCTCAGGAGAAGTGAAGAAAGAAATACTTAGTCCACAACACAAAAAAATATAATATATCCGTTTACCAACCTTTCCAAGAAAAAAAATAAGAGAGAGAGAGAGGTTAAAGAGGAGAGAGAGTGAGCAGAGGGAGAGAAAGAGGCGGCGACGAGTGTTGCGGGAGAGAGAGAAGCGTAAGGAAGAGAGGGAGGAAGAGGGTTTGAGGAAGTGAAGGAGAAGGAGAAGAGGAAGTAGGGGGCGGCGCGCCAGCTCAGGCTGATCGGGGGATGGGATCGGCCGGCGAAACGCTGACGCACGGACGGCGGACGGGCGGCCGGCGCAACGTTCGCGGAGACGCGAAATCCGAGGCGGAGAGAGAACGGCGGTCGGCGACATGTAGGTCAGGGCGGCGGGCGGAAGGGAGTTCATCGGCGGGTTTAACGAGCGGATCTGGGAGGAGGAAGGCGAGCGGTGGAGTACTCGGAGCGGCCTGCGGTGGCCGGGGCTGAGGCGCCGGCGGGGATCAGTGTTCGGGGCTCTCGGCGGGTTTTGGGGGGTTCATCGGCGGAGCGGCGCGGGGACTGGAAGTCAGGGGTTCTGGTCGGAGCGTGCTCGTCGACGCGGGGAAGCACGCGACGGGAACAGCGGCTGGGCGCGGCCAGGTGAGTTTAGGGTTAGGTTTAATTTTGGGCGTTTGGGTTTGGGACTGCCGGCCACGACGGGGTGGTGGTCGTGGGATAGAGTGGTGATAACGAAGACAATGTGGTGGCGATGATGGTGTTGGTAGGGGTGGCAGTTGTGTATGGCTGGGTCGACAGGGTGGTATTGGGTGAGGCTGGCCGGAGTGTCGGGATGATGCCGATGGCATCGATGGTGTTGGTGGCGGGTGTTGGTGTTGTCGCGGCGATGGAGACGGGGAGATCTGGAGGTGATGGGTTGGCTGGTTGTCGTGGGGGTCGGGGATAGCAGGAAGTCGGGTTTTTGGTCGGGACGGCGAGGCAATGGCCCTGGATAGGCTAGGATTTGCTGTAACGAAATCGTGTCCGACATGTGGACACGAAGAAGATGAAATGTATTTGTAATAAAATATTAAAAAGGAAAAATAGGGCACGGACACGATGCACTTATTTGGTTGTGGAGAATTTGTGGAAAAGTGAATTTGTGGATGAAAATATTGGAGGAGTACCTGCCTATATTTATAGGATGTGGGAATTCCCAATTAGATAGGGATTAGGATTTATTTAAAACCCAAATTTAGATATTCATAATTTAATTTAAAAGCAATCAAGTCCAAAACCAAATCCCAATCAAAATCTAATTTAAATCAAATCAAATCTTAAATTTTTAGTTTAAAATCAATGGAATAAATCTAATTCTATATATGGATATTAATTAATC
Source organism: Iris pallida (assembly GCA_029216955.1). Taxonomy (NCBI): domain Eukaryota; kingdom Viridiplantae; phylum Streptophyta; class Magnoliopsida; order Asparagales; family Iridaceae; genus Iris; species Iris pallida. The sequence goes on from JANAVB010028820.1 coordinate 9,464,469, forward strand.
TATTTAAATAACTCCAAGAATCAAATCATGATTTAAATGGCCAAAATATCTTTCAAATATATTTTTCAAAATACCAATAAAAATAATTTCGAAAATCATAAATATTTTTAAATACCTTTTTAAATAATAAAATATTAATATTAATAAATCCAGAAAATTACATTTTTATTTAAAATAAACCAATAAACAATTACGAAATATATGTATGAAAAAATATTCTTTACATAATTAGACTTTTCTAGTATACAAAATATTATTTATTATTAATAATTTTTTTTTAGAGACAAAAGGCTTTTTATAGCAAGAATATTAATTATATAATTTTGAAAGTGTATATTAAAATAGAAAAGAAAATATTTTTATAAAATATGTACGCTCGCACATATTCGTACTCGTCGAGCAAACGAAAATTTTGCATACGACGTACAATACGACTACGTGACATACAGTACAAAAATTTTAAATCCATGCAAATTAATAAAAAAAATAGTAGAAATTTAGGGGTTTTACATCCTACCCAACTTAAAAGAATTTCGTCCTCGAAATTAAGGATTTGTAGGGGGGTAAAAGGCACAAGGGGGTATCGATAAGAAAGCATAGTCAAATCAAGACAAGGGAACGACGTTTAATGAAAACTTGCATTAGCGTCGTGATTTCAATAAGGCGAAGATAGTCATGGGTTAACGCAAGAAATGTTTAAGATGACGCGCAGTAAAGAATAGTATGGGTTCAAGTAAAATAAAATAATTTAGAGACCTTAAAGTTATGGTCTCTTGAGAGTAGGTTGAGGGCACGATTAGAGAATGAATTAGATTTGCTCGATTAGAAGGTCATGACAGTAATTATAGGGCCGAGAAGGAGGGCGAGGAGTTTAGGATGAAGATATAGCAATATCGAGGGAGAATGGTCATAGCCGATAGGAAGGCGAGAGGGAGTGCTAGTATAACGCCTTCGTCTTTTGAAAATTGGTGAAGACGAAAGCAATATAGAGTTCGAAGGAGGCGTTATCGAATACGAATACGTGATTCAAAGGCGATCGAAGAATTTCAAAAGAAATGTCAAGGCAGTCGTGGATGGAATTGTAGGGGCCAAGTTTAGTTATGTCCCCATCCACGTAGAGTAATAGACAAAAGCGAACCAAAGTGCACTTGGTTGATCAGACCACTATGCACCGGTTCTGATTTAGACGATAGGCTAGTGAGTGGCCACTCTATAGCATATGTCTTGATCAAGCTCGATAAGGATTATCTTGCAAATACTAGGCTATATTAGCATCATTAGTCAAAATGGTAAATACATAGGCACGAGAGATTCAGATTTAAAGAAGGTAGAATGATTTTAAGTCATACTAGAATGATTCTAAGTCACACAGTCGTCCTATAGTCTTCTTGTCCAAGTCCTTGGTCGGCTAGACGGGTTAGGTCCTCTAGATTCTAGGATCTAAATGAGCTTGCTAATATATGTCACTAGGTCAAAGGGGTTGCTAGTTCATAAGGTATTCTACCCAACTTAAAGAATTAAACTAATGGTGTTTTTTTTGGGACATCTAACTAGTAGGGTCAATCTCTAGCAAGCACGAAAAGAAGATAAGGATATTGATAGAAGGAATCAAGCAAGATGCAATCGATGAGTCAAACGGTGGATTGAAGAAAGTGGTCAAGTATGTGGATGAGATCCTAGACTTCTAATCCTATACGCAGGCTTGCTTGGTACGGTAAAGTAACCAAACAATTTATCTTGACCTGCATGGGCCACCACAAAAACATGTAACGCCCCAGTCCCAAAATACGTAGGACTAGGTACGTATCCATGCCAGCTGTATTCATACGAAGTATACTCTAATATATGGAAGCCTCGTATAAATACATAAGCTGTAAAATGCAGTAAAACCACAACTAATCTCATCCACACAGTATAAATGAATAAAAGATATCATAATGAGAAGGAATTTGTCTTGATACAATATGTTGGGCGGAGACAAATCCACTACCAACAAAATAAAGAAAAGTACATAGAAAATGAAATGAGTGGCGAGCGAAGCGAAGACGATCCAAATGCAATCATCCTCGAAGAAGTAGCAATGAACACGGCTAGAGCTAGAACACCTGCGAAAGACAATAGCACACACCTGGCAATACAACCAGGTCCTCAGAGGGACGTAACAAGACACATAATAGCATGCCATATAAACTGTATAAATATTGCTCAATAAATAAGTCAATTGAATTTATAACATGGTCCAATACGTACCTACTGAACGAGCGTACCATCCCCCCAACCAAACAAGGACATGAGATGGTAAACTAATTCATGGCGACGTATCTTTCCATGCTATGAATCCAATATGGTATCCGGACCCCAACAAGGTTCAATACCTTCTCATCGAAGTAGTAAGTCACACCTACAACCAAACAAGGACAAGATGTGACGAACTAATCCGCGACAAGTTATTGTTCCAAGTCACGGTCAGATACAAGTACCCAAACCAAAAGTACTCGTATCTAACGGATAAAGGTGCCTAACCGTTCTATGTGAAATGTAGTTAAGAACAATCCTTCCTACGCATGGGCCCTGGCTAAAAGGATCGGCGTAGTCCCCCTTTGGGCACCAGAGGCCCCATCAGGAAGAGCAAGAATAATCATGGGTCATCAATCCCGTATCTCCAGCGGAGAGTCCGGGTCACAAGGGAAGTGTATCGAAGCCCATACGCTAAGGAATTGTCCTCCCCGTCCAATGCCTATTATGTTGTATCCACAACATTAACCTCTATAACCGCTAAGTCAAACTAGCATGCAACCTCTATTAGCGGTTATTCCTATCGCACGGCTTGTACGTACTGGTGGCCAGCCAATCACGCACTTCCGTGTTCTACATGCGACACACAACCTCGTGTTACAACGTGTCAAGGATAATGAATACAACATACAAGGTGGTCCCTTAAATCTAGGTTTAATGTGTGAAAAATAATACACAGCAGAAAAATAAATGAACGGTAAGTTCTAACAGTTATGCTATGTATCACAGTTTATTTTGCATAAAGAAAATAATAGACATGCATGAAATATGAGCTAAAATAATTAAACAGCAAATGGCAAGGTGTCTTGCCTGGTAGAGCGCCTGGTGTGCTGCGATAATCATGGTGGCATGAACTGCGACTTCGGTGCAACAACTATGTATGGTGAACTCAGATGGTGGCACGAACAGTTCCATTGGATTCAGGGCGGTCCAATTAGTTAGGGACGACATAAGGTAGTCTAGATTTACAAGAAGATTAGGAAGGATTTGGTTATGGACAAGAATAGATATTCGAAAAATTTAGTACAGTAAAATATCCATAACTATTTTTATAAGATACCTTTTGGAAACTATGTTTGACTATAAATAAAAAAAACTTGGTTTTTCTTTTATTCAAGATATTAAAAATATAAAAATAATTTAGGCTAGAACCTAATTTTTATCAAATCTAATTTTTAATAAAAAGGCATAAATATTACAAAATAGTATAACACTAATTTAGGTAAACACTTGAAATATTTAAAATATTGGAAATCGTTTTTGAGCTAAAAATCCAATTTAGTCAAAATTAGGTTTTTAGGTCATAGACTATATTTTAAAATACCCTAAAACAATATAGCAATATTTTTACGCCTTGAAAACAATTTGCAACTACGTATATAATCACGTATCCATATACTTTTGTTACCAAAATAATTTAAAAATTACTATATATTTATTTATCTAATGCAACAATTACTAAAGATAATAAAAATGATAAAACTTTTAACAAGATATATATAAAATAATAATAATAATAATAATAATAATAATAATAATAATAATAATAATAATAATAATTATTATTATTATTATTATTATGATAATGATAATACAGTACTTCTCCTCTTCTCAGGAGAAGTGAAGAAAGAAATACTTAGTCCACAACACAAAAAAATATAATACATCCGTTTACCAACCTTTCCAAGAAAAAAAAAACAAGAGAGAGAGAGAGGTTAAAGAGGAGAGAGAGTGAGCAGAGGGAGAGAAAGAGGCGGCGACGAGTGTTACGGGAGAGAGAGAAGCGTGAGGAAGAGAGGGAGGAAGAGGGTTTGAGGAAGTGAAGGAGAAGGAGAAGAGGAAGTAGGGGGCGGCGCGCCAGCTCGGGCTGATCGGGGGATGGAATCGGCCGGCGAAACGCTGACGCACGGACGGCGGACGGGCGGCCGGCGCAACGTTCGTGGAGACGCAAATTTGTCACATTTATTGACGATTATTCAAGGTATAGATACATTTATTTGATGCGCCATAAGTCTGAGTGCTTTGAGAAATTCAAAGAGTACAAGGCTGAAACGAAGAAATGTCATAGAAAATGTATCAAGTCATTACGATCAGATCGTGGTGGCGAGTACCTCTTTGGAGAGTTTAGGGAATATTTATCAGAGGCTGGGATTGCATCCCAATTGACTGCACCTGAAACGCCCCAACAGAATGGTGTAGCCGAAAGAAGGAATAGACCTTTTATGGAGATGGTTAGATAAATGATGAGTTATTCAAATTTTCCAGATTCATTTTGGGGATATGTCTTAGAGAATGCAGCTTATATTTTGAACTTGGTTCCTTCTAAGTCAGTACCTCTTACTCCCACAGAGCTGTGGATTAGACGTAAGCCTAGTCTGAAACATGTTCGCATTTGGGTAGTCCAGCACATGTGCTGAATGGGAAAGCAGATAAGTTGGAATCTCGTACAGAAGTACGCTTGTTTATAGGTTATCCAAGAGGAACGAAAAGAGGTTTATTTTATAGTTCTAACGATCAGAAGGTCATTGTTAGCACCAATGCCCGATTCTTAGAGGAAGACTATGTGATGAACCATAAACCCACAAGTAGAGTTGTTCTAGAAGAACTGAGACGTGAGACACCAAGTACTTCAATACCAACAGTACAAGAGGATGAACCACAAATAACTGCACAACGTGTCATAAATGTTACACCACAACCGATAGTGCCTCGTCGTAGTGGGAGGGTTGTGATACAACCCGATAGATATATGTTCTTAGGAGAGTCGTCAGACTTTGTCCCTGAGGAACAAGATTATGATCCCTGTACCTACAATAAAGCACTCCAAGATAAAGATGCAGAGTCTTAGCAAAAAGTAATGATATCTGAAATAGAATCTATGGATTCTAATCAGGTCTGGGAGCTTGTAGAACCACCCGTTGGTATAAAATCCATTGGATGCAAGTGGGTCTATAAGAAAAAAAGAGGATCAGACGGTAAGGTTGAAACCTTTAAAGTCAGCTGTAGCAAAAGGTTTTACTCAAAGAGAGGGTATCGATTATGAGAAAACCTTTTCTCATGTAGCCATGCTTAAGTCTACTCAGATTCTTTTATCTATTGCAGCTCATCTCGATTATGAGATTTAGCAAATGGACGTCAACACAGCTTTTCTTAATGGAAGTCTTGAGGAAGACATCTATATGAAGCAACCAGATGGGTTCATTGAAAAGGGCCAGGAGCATCTTGTTTGTAAGCTCAAGAAGTCCATTTATGGACTTAAGCAAGCTTTCAGATCTTGGAAAATATGTTTTGATCAGGTGATAAAATCTTATGGATTTGATCAATGTCAGGATGAATCATGTGTATACAAAAAGTATGATGAAACGTGGTGGTGTTCCTAGTACTTTATGTGGATGACATCTTGCTCATTGGAAATAATATGAAGGTATTATCTGATGTTAGGGTATGGTTATCCAAACAGTTTGATATGAAGGACTTGGGAGAAGTAGGTCACATCCTTGGGATCAAAGTTCTACGAGATCACAAGAAAAGGATGTTGGGCTTATCCAAAGCTTCCTATATCGATACTGTACTAACTCGTTTTAGTATGCAAAATTCTTAGAAAGGTTTCTTACCTTTTAGACATGAAATTGCTCTATCAAAGGAGCAGTGTCCGAGGACACCTAAAGAGATAAAGAACATGAAGGCAGTTCCTTATGTTTCAGCAGTAGGAAGCTTAATGTATGCAATGCTATAGACGAGACCAGACATCCGCTTGACAAGAGTACTGGACTGCCGTAAAGCATATTTTGAAGTACCTGAAATGGACTAAAGAGTATATGCTAGTTTACCAGGCAGATAGTTTAGTTCCCTTGGGGTATACAGACTAAGATTTTCAGTCAGATAGGGATTCCAGAAAATCTACCTCAGGTTATGTGTTTACTTTGGGAGGTGGAGCCATTATGTGGAGGAGTATCAAGCAAAAATGTATTGTTGATTCCACCATAGAAGCCGAGTATGTGGCAGCCTCTGAGGCAGCCAAAGAAGCGGTTTGGCTCAGAAACTTTCTGTTGGACTTGGATGTGGTACCAAGTTTGCCTAAGTCTATTATACTTTATTGTGATAATAGTGGTGCAGTTGCAAACTCGAAAGAACCACGAGCCCATAAGATAGGCAAACACATTGAGCGCAAGTACCACCTGATACGAGATTTCGTAAAGAAAGAAAAAGTTGTTATGATCAAGATAGCATCAACCGACAACCTAGTTGATCCCTTTACAAAGAGCTTACCAGCTAAGGCTTTTGACAGTCATGTTGAGGGAATGAGAGTCAGATTTGTAGCAGCATGGCTTTAAGTATAAGTGGGAGATTTATAACAGTATACTGAAAAGCAATGCTTTGAGAATAAGTGGAAGATTGTTAGGGTTATATACTAAAAGCATCACTTTTGTAGTAACCTTATTTCCTTAAATTTTGAATAAGAATCATGTGGAAAAATATTTGCATATTGTATTTGTTGCAAATGTTAATGCAAATGTCTGATATTCTATATTGTAGATAATATGGTGTGTGGTGTCACACAGAAGATCATATTATCAGTTTCCTATGGAGTATATAAATAGTTCACAACCTAGATGGACTTGGACAATCTATTGGAAAGGTTGTAGTGTAATCTGGTATTAGTCTATCTTAACTATAGGTTTACACTAGTACACTTTGTGTGTATTGAACATGACCACTTGAGGTTGTTCTCTTTGTTCTGATTACATAAAAGAACAAACACCTATGTTATTATGGATGCTTGTGCTCTTAATCTGGATATAATAACGGACATGTATATGCAGTGTGCATTACTTTGACACATAAAAGAGTGAGATTCATTATGGATCAACAACCTCTATGAATTGGATAATAACATTGTATGTATGATGGGCTGTTGATTATAAATGGAATCTATGTCCCGATACATCGGGTTGATGATGTCCTCTTAAGGAGCTCATAAGGATTGTCATGTAAACCATGCAGGTAGATTATATCCGACATGACAAATATAGTTGAGCGGTACTACTTAAGGATAAAAGATGTCGAATCAATATTGTTGTCAGTAACTTAATTTGATCGACGGACATACGATATCTTAACATGGGGAGCCAAACGAGCATATAATAAAAGGAGCCCACAAACATAATTTGGGACTAGGAAGGTAGTGCAACAATAGCTCATTAGTGAACCGAGCTATTGTTAATGGGCCTGGATTGTGTGTTCGGGCTGAACACGGGATATCCAGATCGGTTAGGAGGCCTAACCCTAATTTCTCCTCATGGTCCCTGTCGTAGCCTATATATATCCTTTATTCTCTGGCCGCCAGATTACTGATCAGAAATCTAAATTTTTTTCTAAATTAATGATTCACGTAAAGAGAGAAAGAGAGGGCTGCCAAGGAGAAAAAAGGTTGGGAGATCGTCGCCCACACGACGTCCAACTCGAGGAAGGAATACGTGCAGAATATCTTGGGGTCGTCCGCTCGAGATTGCCAGGAATTACTTGTCTCCTTTCCGCCGCAGGTATAATTCGTGAACCCTAGTTTTCGTCTATGAAGGGTTAGAACACGTATTAGATCTGTTTAACTTTCTATCGATCAATACGCACACCAAAGGAAGGGTTCTGGGAATCTCCAGTTCCATCAAGATGTGCATCTGGACAACATAGAAGCATACGCAGATCTTGTCCTGTAGAAATTTCTGGAAGGAAGATGAAGGCTCGATTTTTGGTTTTTTCTATGCCAAATTTCAATGCAGTTCCGGGGATGGACTGGCTAAGTTAGTATCATGCCTCCCTTGACTGTCACAAGGGAAGTATTGTGTTCAGACCACCAAAAGATGAGTTCGTGTTCACAAGAGAATCTTCTAGTGATGGAGTTGTGCCAGCATTGAGAACTGATATGGAGATATAAGGGGTTACTTATCCTCCAATTATCATCGAGTTCCAAGATGTATTTCCTGATGAGCTACCAGGATTGCCGCCTGACAGAGACCTTGAGTTTTTTTGTACAACTTGTTCTAGGAGCCAGACCAATCTCGTCTTATGTGTACCGAATAGCGTCAAAGAAGTTGGCAGAAATGAAGGTTCAAATAGATGAGTTGCTTGGAAAGGGTTTTATCCAAGCTAGTGCATTGCCATTGGGAGCTCTAGTTTTATTTGTACCAAAGAAGGATGGCTCAGTGTGCATGTGCATTGATTACAGAGCTCTGAATGTGGTGATGGTAAAGAATAAGTACCCTCTGTCGCGCATTAACAATTTATTCGATCAATTATCAGGATCTAGTGTATTTTCTAAGATCGACTTGAGATCTCGTTATCATCAGGTGAAGGTTTGGAAGGAAGATATCTCGAAGACTGCATTCAGATCCAGGTATGGACACTATGAGTTTTTGGTCATGCCTTTCGGTTTGACCAATGCTCCAGCTGTATTTATGAATCTTACAAATAAGGTTTTTCATCAATACCTGGACAAGTTTGTAGTTGTATTCATAGATGATATTCCTATATACTCAAAAGTCTTGAAGTGCATGAGCAGCATGTAGTGCCGCGTCCTGCTCAGTCAATCGGTGGAATCGAAATGCCGACGGCGTTCGGACTTAGCCTTGCAACGGCGGCTCGAAGACATCGCTTGGTCGAGGCAAATCATCGCTCAGGTGGGGTAGTTTCAGTGAACTTTTCTCATCTTAGCCTTCATATAATAAATCGTACATTTTAAACTTGCACAATTTAGGCTTGATAATAAAAGAGACAAATCCACATAGATAAGGGAATAATTTCGACGGGTCAAATTGAGTTAGAATATGGAAAAGTCTAATGGTCGGCTTAGAATTATTGTACGGTGTGCTTTCAAAATGACACTCGGTCCTTCGTCCCGTGGCTTGGGAGAAGAAAGTTGGTTTAAATCTGCCACAAAGTTACGAACTTAGGCTAAGTCATAGGCGTTGCACGGATAAATGCTTGATAAAGCATACATGGTCCATCGTCTAAGGCTTGGCATAGCCTTGAACGTCCCACGAGCTAAGTTGTATCGTACGGCTTATGGCATAAGTCTTGGTACCCAAAGAACTTGGTTGTTCAAGTTGAGCGCATGCACGGTCCCACGATTCTACGGCTACATATAGCCATTTGTTCCCACGGTCTTAAGGCTCGTCATATAGAGTATGACTTGGACAATAGTGTCGCACAGAATATAATGGTTTTAAGACACGAAACATGGTTGTTTCGATGATAGAAATGCTACGGGTTATGGCAAGTATTAGGCACGTTGGGTGCAAGCTAAGTTGGAAGGCTATACAATAGTCGTTCCCTCGATTTCAAAGAAGTAAGTTCACGCGACCGTTTATCGCTGAGGTGGTCCCTCGGTTGGGAGCCTCACGGTTCCTATGTATATTTTCAAAGTATAAAGCGGTCCCTCGTTTGGGAGTCTCACAGTTCCTATGCACATTTTCAAAGTATGAGGCAGTCCCACGGTTAGGAGTCTCACGGTTCCAATGCACGTTATGCAAAGTGTGGTTTAGAGCACGAGATGCTAAGTATAGTTCGAGTGGTACCATAAAAATTAGGCCAAGCATTTACATGAGTCTAGACGTCTCGTAGGTGCATGGTCATTGGACAACTTGTCGACAAAGATTTCTTCCTCGACTGGTATTACGTCGGGGCACCGGGGCCAGTCGACCTAGGGGGAAGACGTTATAGTAACGCTGAATTGTACCGCGTGGGTAGTCGGGGACTTTTCATGGGGCTAGCTACCTTGTATCGAAAGACCCGCCGCCTATCCAGCTATGTCCACGATGGCTTGTCGTGCCAGTGGCCTTTCATATAGATAATTGGCGAGCTAAGCGGCGAATTCGTATGCTCGGTGTCAGTCGAATCTAAGGAAGTGTATGCACGACACGAGTTGAGTTATGGAATGTGTGTACGGTATGCACATAAGGTATTTTAAAGCCTAAGATTTGGCTATACGTAAAGACACGTGATTCGTCACGAGATACGGCATCGTACTTGAATTCTCAACACCGATTCCACAAGTTAGGTTAGACGTTTCGAGTTAAGTCTGGAAGGACCGTAAGGCGAGTTTGGTTAAGTCAGGCTATGCTGCGGAGCACGACCTCGATGTTTGAGGCACGAACAAGTTTATGACACGACCATGTTGTTATGACACAAGTATAGGCAAGTAATTAAGTGGCGAGGCACTACCTTAGAGATATTGAAGCATGAATCGAGTTCATGACACGACCGAGTCGTTACGTCCCAGAGTATGGCATGGGAGAAAGTATGAGTCGGTATGTTGACAATACAAGCACGAGAAAGGTCTAGAGGCAAGGATACAAAAGTTATCGGTGCAAGGCACAGAGATATTCTAGAGACACAAAATAGACCAAGGCGTCTGCCCTAAAATCGATCCTAAAGAAAGAGTAGAAAGATAATCGTAAAAGGGATTATGTTGCACAAAGTAAATGAACGTGTCAATTTTGTATAGGTGGGCGAGGAGCTCACTCCATCGGTACAGTTGTGTACTGACACCCACACAGTTTTTATGTGCATGTACAGGTAAAAGCTCGTGGTGCGAAGCTCGTTTGGATACGTCGAGGCACGGAGTTCCTTGGCGATTCGTAGCGTGCGGTCGCGTGGAGTCAAGACTAATACGGAACGTAATGTATGGGCATCGCCTTTCGAAGCATCCGCTGGCTCAAGACATGTATTGAGAGATGAGAGAAAGCTGAGTGACTTGTAATGAGAGAAGAGTGAGCTTGAGTGATTGTAATCTTGGCCTTGTACCCCATTGTAACCTTTGTTTCAATATCAATAAAATGCATCTTTTGAATGACTTGTGTTTTATTCTAAATTTTTGTTGCTATTATTCATTATCTCTGTTTGGGACTTCTGCGCGACGACCCCGTCGCAGCCACTTTAATCGGCCGTTATGGAACCCGTCTTGTACTAGCGCAATCTAGGCTCGTACGGCATCATGCCATAGCGAGAAAGATCGCTCCTACGGGAGTGGGGCATGACATAATGGTATCAGAGCACGGCTTTACGTCCTTGGAGTATCAATTGAATTCTTTAACTCCGTTGTTTCCGCAAATTCTGAATTGTTGCTACCGCAAGTTGATATCGTTGGTGCGCTCTCTCTCAAATGTCCTACGTGATGTCCATACAATAAGTTTATCTATTTTGAAAAACGTAGGAAAGTAGTTTTTGACAAGAAATAAAAAGATGGTTCGTGTAGGCACGATTGGCTAAGTCGGGCTGGGCTTATACACCAAAGTTGCATCGACCTTAGAAAAGTCGAGTACAGGATTCTAATTAGGTCGGACGAGAATGATTTGGACTCGATTGAGTGAAGTGAGATGACTATCGATAGAGGTGCTATCGAGCGACGATAATATCAGTACGATATAGATGAGCGTCCTTGAAATTAGAGCAATGGTTCAAACGGGATTCGAAGAAGGCGATTTTGATTCGAATGATAGTTTTGAGGATTTGTCGAATGACTTCATCCCTGAGTGGTGTATGCAATAACTTCAGGGATGTCGATCGATCGATTGAGGATATATAGTATCAATGTAACGCTCCAGTCCCAAAATACGTAGGACTAGAAACGTAGACATGCCAGTTGTACTCATACGAAGTATACTCCAATATATGGAAGCCTCGTATGAATACATAAGCTGTAAAATGCAGTAGAACCATAACTAATCTCATCCACACAGAATAAATGAATAAAAGATCATATAATGAGAATAAATTTGTCTTGATACAATATGTTGGGCGGAGAGAAATCCACTACCAACAAAATAAGAAAAAGTACATAGAAAATGAAATGAGTGGAGAGCGAAGCGAAGACGACCCAAATGCAATCATCCTCGAAGAAATAACAATGATCATGGCTAGAGCTAAAGCACCTGCGAAAGACAATAGCACACACCTGGCAAGACAACCAGGTCCTCAGAGGGACGTAACAAGACACATAATATTATGCCATATAAACTGAATAAACATCGCTCAAATAAATAAGTCAATCGAATTATAACATGGTCCAATACACACCTACTGAACGAGCGTACCATCCCCCCAACCAAACAAGGACAGGAGATGGTAAACTAATTCATGGTGACATACCTTTCCATGCTAAGAATCCAATATGGTATCCGGACCCCAACAAGGTTCAATACCTTCTCATCGAAGTAGTAAGTCACACCTACAACCAAACAAGGACAAGATGTGACGAACTAATCCGCGACAAGTTATTATTCCAAGTGTAACACCCAATTTTCCAAATAAGGGTAATTTTGAAATTTTGTGTTTATAATTATTTTAATAATGATATTTAATTCATGATATGATTTTCGGTGATTTTAAATTATTTTAAAATTATTTAAATCCATGACTTGTGGTTTTGACGTTTTGCTAGTGAAACCCTAGAGACTTTTGACCTAGAGCCTAACCATGTGATTATGATATTTTAATATCATTTCTGGCCTAAGAATATTTTGCATTTGACTTTTTTGAATTATTTTGATATTTATTTTATTATTTATGATATTGTTTGGGGTTATTTGGGTCGGGTTCGAAATTCATCTCAATCCGACTTGTAACGGGGACCCGGGGTAACTTAGACTCTAGTTGGACCCATGCATTAGTTAGCCATGGCCCACATTTTAATTAGTCACGTTAGAAAGATTAGTCATATTCCTAATTATTAGGTTAACCATTTAGAGTTTTTTTTTATTTTGACTCTTTTACCCTCCAAACCCTAACCAAAAATTGTTTTAAACACTTGTAACTAAGGGAGGGGCAAACTTGTAATATTCAATGAGGGAGGGATATAACCATTGTGGCCGGCCCTAATAAGACTCCCATCTCATTTCGTTTCTTTGAGAAGTCTTCTTCCCCAAGTGCTCTCAAGCTCTCCTAAGGAAGAAGCCTTTCTCCTTGGATTTTCTCTCCTTTAGGTAATATTTCCTTCTCTTTTATTTCTCCATTTTGCATTTAGAAAAGTTTTAACCATAGGAATGACCCTATTGTTGTGTCCCAATTTTGTGTCCTCTTGTGTCCATTATGTGTCCTTTAGGAATTTCTATTGTATTATTGTTGTGTCTTGTGTTCATGGGGAAAACCCCCAAACTTGGACACACTTTATATTTAAAATATTGATTAAATAAATTAATTCATATTAAATCTCAGATTTGAATATGTAGAGATATGTTCTTGAGTACTTTACATTTCATTCATGTGTCTCTTATGGATGTGTTCATGTTACATATATAGATATATATATATATATATATATATATATATATATATATATATATTGTAATGAGAGTGTATATATATTTATATATGTAATAAATGGTTCATGATGATTATATAATCAAGTTTGTGAGTGTGGTTCCTCATATTATTATTGCTATTATTGTTGTGGATAATTAGGATATATATTGTGTATTCTTTTGGCTCAAACTATCTAAATCCGTCATGATTTTTATCCACGTTTTTAATTTCAGCCCTAACTTAGAAATGTCATAACTTCTAGCTCAAAGCTTGGTTTAATCTCCCGTTTTTTTTAAAAGAAGTGTATTGAAGTTAGATTTCAAAAAACATGTATTAATAGGCCTAATTCTTTCTGTAACTTTCTGGAAAATTATTTGAGTGTCAGCTGTACGAAAGACAAACGCGTTCTCGGTGTTTTCGCGATTTCGGGAGTTTTCGGAAACCAAAATGCGATCCGTTTGAAGTTTCGGAAAGCTAACACATAGATCTATAACATACTTTAATACTAGATTTTAATTCATGCTAAGTTAGTACAGTATTGATTATTAGTAGGAGTTACTATTCGGCATATGCATTTTGTGCTCCCTTGTGTGTAATATAATGTTCTATTTGATTTTAATCCATGTTAATGTATATACATTATGTAACTAAATAGAGAATGCAAGCATGAGTAAATGGTTAAATAAATGATGTATGAGGTATAAGTATCCTATCTAATGTAAGCATGTATAAGTATGGCTTGTAATGAATATGTAGGTTCCATAGTATGTAATGTATGGTGCATATAGTAGTGCAAGAGAATAAATGAATGATGAATGAATGCAAGCATGAATGTAATATAATAATAGATGTAATATATGCAATATACAAGTTAATGAGATGTAATATTCTATGTTAACACAAATCCTATATTACCTCATGTACCCCTAACACTATGTTGACACTATCACACTTGACACTTTGTTCACTTACACTTTGACACTCTTTGATATGTATACACTATGTATGCCCATTTAACCCTCACTTGCCCCTTTGCCATGTTCACATACACACACATAGCCTCTTAAATAAGTATTTATGAATATAGTTAACTTAGCTATGTATGTATATTATATATATGTTAGCATATTGTATTGTAATATATAAGTTTATATAGCCATTTGAAATGCCATGATTATAGACCTAATGTTGAATACCAATATATGCATGTGTATATATGTGTAGACATGTATAGCTTAAAGTAATAGATTATCTAGTGTATATCTAATGTGAATTCTTGCCTATTTGAGTATTGAATAATTGCATGCTATATAGAGTTGGGTGTATGTCGGCTTCTATAGCCTTGTATTGATGTGTGCTTGCTAGAATAGTCTTGGTTAGGCCTAGTAAGACTTGCTGGGTTAGGACATGACCTAGTTTGACCTAGTTTGACTAGTGCAGTTGACCAGAGTTGACCAAGGGTTGACTTTGGCCTAGTTTGACCAAGATTCATGTTGAATGTATTTTAGTGCTTTATATTACCCTTCTGGACATGTTGTGACTTGTGCTGTCCTAATTAGGAGCCAGATACCTCTCCTCGGACAGTATCTTTACCTTGGACATTCAGATATCAGGCGAGTACATTCTATGATCATTTCATATCCTGCTTAGAATTATTTTCTTGCATTAAATTACTTTACTTGATACTGTCACGTTGGTCACACGGATTAGTACTATATGGATCCTTTCTTGAGATGTTATCCCTTCAGGGAGCATCGGGTACTCTATGTTTTGTGCGTTTCACTTACATGGCAATTACTATGCTCTTTTGGTTCTTTGATTACTTGTGACATATACTCTTATAATCACAGAGTCTTCTTTGAATCCTTATCCCATTTATTGGGTCTATCAGAATCCCCATTTATGGGACTACTATGTACCACCCTTCAGGGGCCGTTGCATAGAATCATAACATAACCTGCTTGGATCCTTGTGTACTGATTGGGGGTACGGAAGAGTAGAAGTGGACATGTGAATAATACACCAGTAGTATCTTAACAGAATCATTCCGTAGTGTTTTATCAGAATCATCCCATGCCATTTACATGTCTATATTATACTCTGACTCACTAGCCACTGTTAGTTCTTTACTTATAGTAGATATTTCTATTACAGTTCTCTCTCTGTTTACATACTGTATTTCTTCAGTATCTATATCTTACTTTACTGCATGATTATATTTTCTAACCTGCTAAGAACTGTTGAGATGTATTGTGCTTGCTCCTGTCCTGACTGGACCTGTTGATAAATTTTACAGATAGCTTGGAGGATGCCTGCTAGCCTAGAGGAGACACAGTAGAGGTTGTATAGATAGCTAGGGTTTTGCTCATAGTTTATTTTTAGTTATCTGGAATTGTATTTATGGATTACTGTATTAGAGCATTGAGATGTATTTCTGGGTTTGTGTATCTTAGACACTTAGACTTCTATCTGCTGTATCTCTTTTCGATTTCATGTTTTATCTATCTTCCTTTATGCTCTACCTTAGATGTGATTGAGTTTACATTCTGCTATGTCACTCCATTCGGGGAGTATAAACTGCTTATCCTTATACTGTTAGATGCATGAGACCTAGGACAGCGTTCTACCGCCGACACTGCGGCGTAGGCTGGGCGTTGTTACGTTCTCGTGCCCTTACTCTAGGGTGCGGGTCGTGACACGTTTTTAGTGGTGGCCCATGCAGGTCGAGATTCGCATTAGTGCGATTTCGTAGTAGCGTAACGACTTAGTTGTACTACTACGAGCCTGCTATAGGATATATGAATTAAGATGTTAGGATGAGAGGAAACTCAATCACTGTTAGGATTCCTTGAGAGATTTCTGGGATGACCCTTGAGAATCTCATTTTGAATTCCGATTTAAACTCCTTTTCCTTGTTTTGATTCACCTTTTTCTTTGATTTCAATTTGATTTTGTGGATTCATTGTAGAACTTTGAATCCTGGTATTAGTTGATGATTTTGATAAAATTTTGTCGTTGTTAATTTAATTTTGTATTTCGATTAATATTTTTAAATCCAAGGTACTCAATCACACTTAGGATTCTTTGAGAGATTTCTGGGACGACCCTTGAGAAACTCATTTGAACTTCAATCGGAATTCCTTTTCCTCTTGTTTGGATTCACCCTCATTCCTTGCTATTGAATTTAAGCTTGATGGGTTCCTCTTGTTTGAACCGATGAGAAGGAACATATCTTCATTATTCTTTCTCGCCATTATTCCCTTGCATTCTTATTTACCTCTTATCTTAAACTCTGTCTCATTACATTAATTATCCATATCTTGTCGTCCCTACCAGATGTACTTCGAAACCCTTGAATCTTCGTATCATTTGCATGGGGAAGGCTAAGGAAGTGACGTAAATTATATAGCTCAGAGAAGACGTAACTGGTTATTATATGATGATCTAAAGGAAATCAAATGTGGAGTGTTCCATATGGAAACTTGAGATAGAAATGTGGTAAAGGTCTCGAATAGAATAAAGAGATGTATACTGCCAATCTGAAAATAATCACATTTAGAGAAAATTTTGGGGTTATGAGATAGTTTATAGGTGTATTCAAAACTGATAAGGATATTCAAGATCAACCTAGATTGGAGAACCACGAAATTCTGGTTATTGATTCTTGGGAGGTTTACCCTAAGGCTATGTGGAAGGTTAGTAATGGAAAAGAGAAGTTAATTGTGTTTAATAAGGATACTGAACAAGATGTTGCGAGGAAATGACTAGGGAAAGAGAGGACACAAAGTTATGGAAGTTTAGAAATTGTTGTAAAATATTTTTAGGAGAATAATATTCAAGGGTATATGTCGAAGAAAATACGGAAGTTGATTTTATGATGGAAGATAAGTTTTGTAAGGCCTAGAGATTTAAAATAAATAATACGAGGAGAACAATTTGAACAAGTTCAAGGAATTCGTAAACGGGATTTAGAGGCTTTGGGTCAAATTTAAGACAAGGTGAAAGAATTTGAAAATTTAAATAAATAGTTAATGTTGATTCGTAAATGTGAGGGCTGTGCTTCAAGAGTGATGTTTGGAAATTGGGAATTGCCTACAGTAGTCATGGTAAGGGTTGAAGTAAAGGTTAAATTTTTATATGGAGACTGGTGAGGTAAAGATATGATTGGCAAGTTATGACCAGATGAACTTAAGAGTATCAGAAGCAGATGACTAACTCGATCTTCATTATTTTTGTGCATTAATTACCACCTCTTGAACTCCTACTTTCTAATTGAGATCTTTTGACGTTCCTTATCGTGACTTTGATATTCGGAATGTAATACTAGCTGTTGCCCTCCAACAAATCTTATATGCAAGACCTAGACGAGCTCACCTTCGTGTAGGTATATCATGTCCCACTAAAACCCGTCTTCTTGTACTCTATTTTCTTGATATGATTTTCTGGTCAACTGGCTAAACTATAACCTCTACCATTATACTAAATTTCTTCTTATTTCAATTAGAAATCCAGCCTTGACTCAATTCTTTCGACCCGACATGTGATGGTGTTCTGCTTGTTTCCTTAGATGCTTAACCTTGTACCTTATCTGATTACTTGACCCATTTGGTTAAGAACCTTGGACTATCTAATTCCTTTCATCATTACTACCCTTATATCTTGTGCTGCTAAATTAGCCTTAGTTTTGCAAGCTTATCTATTTTTGAGCTTGGTCATGACATATTTTATTGGGTGGCCACCCACTAACATATTGTCTAATCAGAACCGGTACATGATGGTCTGATCAACCTATTGCACTTTGGTTCGCTTTTTCATGAATTAATCTACGAGAATGGAGACATAGTTAAACTTGACCCTAGAGTCTCATTCGCGACAGCCTTGACAATTCTCCTTGAAATCTTTTCATCGCCTATGAACCTCGTATTCGTACTCAGTCGAATTAAATTTAATCATGACCTGAATCTCCATCATTGGATGCTCGTGCTCATACTTTGATTTTATTGATTTCCCTTCTTGCCCAAATCACGTTTATCCCGAAATTGATCAACTTAGATCGTGTCAAGACAAAAATTTATTTGTGACTTGTTGTGCCTAAATTTTCAATTTTTGCCATTTAATGGAATATTAACCTTTTAATAATTTCTTAGTTGCTTGTTAATGACCAATTTTTATATAGGATGGTAGACAGCCCTACAACCTTGATGATTGTTGTTCCCTTACCTTCCCAATTAGGACACCCTAGATTGTTTGTGTGTTGATACCATAGTACTGTTTTGACCTAGAATAAATAGTGCACCAAGGTGAGACTTCCAACTGCTACGGTATGCCCTGACCTTGTCTACTATTCCTTCAAATTGCATGATTTTGATAAAAAAATTTAAGACCTTGATTGTTGGGAAATAGGGATGTCACCCCATTAGTATCAGTTGTAGATATATATAGGTTAGTCCTTGATGGGGGGATGTGTGTCTATAAACCTATAGCTTATGAGATTTATGAGGGATTTATAGTATCAGCCTTGATAGGATGTACTAGTCTTTTGGTGAGTATAAATGTGTTATGAGAGATAGGGGCCTATATGTCTTAGTAATGCATTGTTCCTATGGTAATAGAATGTATTAATAGATGGTTAATAGGAAGATAATAGTTTGAGCATACCTATAGCCTATGATCAATTCCTTTTCATCCTTAGTTAAGACCACTTTAAAATAGGTCCAGCCCCTTGGATATAGGTTCCAGTCCATATTTTATTGAAGTTCCATTACCGCCGTACAGCAGAGCAGTGTTGGAGGTATTCCTAGATTGACACTATTTAGATGTCCGTTTATTATTCCAGCGTTAGGAAGTGTTACCTTAGATATTGGGTAGGTTAGAGGCTCTAGAAGGAGTACTATCGATCTTAAATTTTGAGGACGAAAATTTTCTAAGGTGGGTAGAGTTATAACACCCAGTTTTCCAAATGAGGGTAATTTTGAAATTTCGTGTATATAATTATTTTAATAATGATATTTAATTCATGATATGATTTTTGGTGATTTTAAATCATTTTAAAATTATTTAAATCAATGACTTGTGGTTTTGACGTTTTGCTAGTGAAACCCTAGAGACTGTTTGGCCTAGAGCCTAACCATGTGATTATGATATTTTAATATCATTTCTGGCCTAAGGATATTTTGCATTTGACCTCTTTGAATTATTTGATATTTATTTTATTATTTATGATATTGTTTTGGGGTTATTTGGGTCGGGATCGAAATTCATCTCAATCCGACTTGTAACGGGGACCCCGGGTAACTTAGACTCTAGTTGGACCCATGCATTAGTTAGCCACGGCCCACATTTTAATTAGTCATGTTAGAAAGATTAGTCATATTCCTAATTATTAGGTTAACCATTTAGAGTTTTTTTAATTTTGACCCTTTTACCCTCCAAACCCTAACCAAAAATTGTTTTAAACACTTGTAACTAAGGGAGGGGCAAACTTGTAATATTCAATGAGGGGGGATATAACCATTGTGGCCGGCCCTAATAGGACTCCCATCTCATTTCCTTTCTTTGAGAAGTCTTCTTCCCCAAGTGCTCTCAAGCTCTCCCAAGGAAGAAGCCTTTCTCCTTGGATTTTCTCTCCTTTAGGTAATATTTCCTTCTCTTTTATTTTTTCATTTTGCATTTAGAAAAGTTTTAACCATAGGAATGACCCCTATTGTTGTGTCCCAATTTTGTGTCCTCTTGTGTCCATTATGTGTCCTTTAAGAATTTCTATTGTATTATTGTTGTGTCTTGTGTTCATGGGAAAAACCCCCAAACTTGGACACACTTTATATTTAAAATATTGATTAAATGAATTAATTCATATTAAATCTCAGATTTGAATATGTAGAGATGTGTTCTTGAGTACTTTACATTTCATTCATGTATCTCTTATGGATGTGTTCATGTTACATATATAGATTTATATATATATATATATATATATATATATATATATATATATTGTAATGAGAGTGTATCTATATTTATATATGTAATAAATGGTTCATGATGATTATATAATCAAGTTTGTGAGTGTGGTTCCTCATATTATTATTGCTATTATTGTTGTGGATAATTAGGATATATATTGTGTATTCTTTTGGCTCAAACTATCTAAATCCGTCATGATTTTTATCCACGTTTTTAATTTCAGTCCTAACTTAGAAATGTCATAACTTCTAGCTCAAAGCTTGGTTTAATCTCCCTTTTTTTGTAAAGAAGCGTATTGAAGTTAGATTTCCAAAAATATGTATTAATAGGCCTAATTCTTTCTGTAACTTTCTAGAGAATTATTTGAGTGTCAGCTGTACGAAAGACAAACGCGTTCTCGGTGTTTTCGTGATTCCGGGAGTTTTCGGAAACGAAAACACGATCCGTTTGAAGTTTCGAAAAGCTAACACATAGATCTATAACATACTTTAATACTAGATTTTAATTCATGCTGAGTAAGTACAGTATTGATTATTAGTAGGAGTTACTATTCGGCATATGCATTTTGTGCACCCTTGTGTGTAATATAATGTTCTATTTGATTTTAACCCATGTTAATGTATATACATTATGTAACTAAATAGAGAATACAAGCATGAGTAAATGGTTAAATAAATGATGTATGAGGTGTAAGTATCCTATCTAATATAAGCATGTATAAGTATGGCTTGTAATGAATATGTAGGTTCCATAGTATGTAATGTATGGTGCATATAGTAGTGCAAGAGAATAAATGAATGATGAATGAATGCAAGCATAAATGTAATGTAATAATAGATATAATGTATGCAATATACAAGTTAATGAGATGTAATGTTCTATGTTAACACAAATCCTATATTACCTCATGTACCCCTTACACTATGTTGACACTATCACACTTGACACTTTGTTCACTTACACTTTGACACTCTTTGATATGTATACACTATGTATGCCCATTTAACCCTCACTTGCCCCTTTGCCATGTTCATATACACACACATAGCCTCTTAAATAAGTATTTATGAATATAGTTAACTTAGCTATGTATGTATATTATATATATGTTAGCATATTGTATTGTAATATATAAGTTTATATAGCCATTTGAAATGCCATGATTATAGACCTAATGTTGAATACCAATATATGCATGTGTATATATGTGTAGACATGTATAGCTGAAAGTAATAGATTATCTAGTGTATATCTAATGTGAATTCTTGCCTATTTGAGTATTGAATAATTGCATGCTATATAGAGTTGGGTGTATGTTGGCTTGTATAGCCTTGTATTGATGTGTGCTTGCTAGGATAGTCTTGGTTAGGCCTAGTAAGACTTGCTGGGTTAGGACATGACCTAGTTTGACTAGTGCAGTTGACCAGAGTTGACCAAGGGTTGACTTTGGCCTAGTTTGACCTAGATTCATGTAGAGTGCATTGTAGTGCTTTATATTACCCTTCTGGACATGTTGTGACTTTTGCTATTCTAATTAGGTGCCAGACACCTCTCCTCGGACAGTATCTTTACCTTGGATATTCAGATATCAGGGGAGTACATTATCTGATCATTTTATATCCTGCTTAGAATTATTTTCCTGCATTAAATTACTTTACTTGATACTGTCACGTTGGTCACACGGATTAGTACTATATTGATCCTTTCTTGAGATGTTATCCCTTCAGGGAGCATCGGGTACTCTATGTTCTGTGCGTTTTACTTACATGGCGTTTCACTATGCTTCTTTGGTTCTTTGATTACTTGTGACATATACTCTTATGATCACAGAGTCTTCTTTGAATCCTTATCCCATTTATTGGGTCTATCAGAATCTCCATTTATGGGACTACTATGTACCACCCTTCGGAGGCCGTTGCATAGAATCATA
Organism: Iris pallida; assembly: GCA_029216955.1. Classification (NCBI taxonomy): domain Eukaryota; kingdom Viridiplantae; phylum Streptophyta; class Magnoliopsida; order Asparagales; family Iridaceae; genus Iris; species Iris pallida. The sequence continues at coordinate 9,486,952 of JANAVB010028820.1, forward strand.
ACATAACCTGGTTGGATCCTTGTGTACTGATTGGGGGTACAGGGGAGTAGAAGTGGACATGTGAATAATACACTAGTAGTATCTTATCAGAATCATTTCGTAGTGTCTTATCAGAATCATCCCATGCCATTTACATGTCTATATTATACTCTGACTCACTAGCCGCTGTTAGTTCTTTACTTATAGTAGATATTTCTATTACAGTTCTCTCTCTATTTACATACTGTATTTCTTCAGTATCTATATCTTACTTTACTGTATGATTATATTTTCTAACCTGCTATGAACTGTTGAGATGTATTGTGCTCGCTCCTGTCCTGACTGGACCTCTTGATAAATTTTACAGATAGCTTGGAGGATGCCTGCTAGCCTAGAGGAGACACAGTAGAGGTTGTATAGATAGCTAGGGTTTTGCTCATAGTTTATTTTTAGTTATCTGGAGTTGTATTTATGGATTACTGTATTAGAGCTTTGAGATGTATTTCTGGGTTTGTGTATCTTAGACACTTAGACTTCTATCTGCTGTATCTCTTTTGGATTTCATGTTTTATCTATCTTTCTTTATGCTCTACCTTAGATGTGATTGAGTTTACATTCTGCTATGTCACTCCATTCGGGGAGTATAAATTGCTTATCCTTATACTGTTAGATGCATGAGACCTAGGATAGCGTTCTACCGCCGATACTGCGGCGTAGGCTGGGCGTTGTTACGTGGTGGTAACTTCGGTGCAACAACTATACAAGGGGACCTCTGTTGGCGGTACGGATGGTTCCGTCGAGTCTAGGATGGTCAAATTGGTTAGGGTGGACACAGGGTAGTATTGGCGATCAAATAGGAAATAGGGGGTTGAGTCGCGGGAAGGAGGATACTCGAAAGAAGAATTGATAATTTAGATACATATACTATTAATTAGGATATTTGAAAAATAGGGAAAAGAACTAAAATTTACTTTAAATATGAAAGTATGATAATTTGGAAATCGTATTTTATTAATCAAAATACTTTACGTAAACGATTGAAAATAGTTTATATAATGGTAGTTTGAACCCATATCAAAATCCTTTTAGGCTCAAAGCTTACATTTTGATTTAGAACTTTATTTAAAAAAATAACGATAATAATATACACTTGAGGCCAAATTATATTAGAAAGAGATTAGCTGGAATACTATAGTAAATTTTATTTGAAATAATGCGAAATATAATTTAGGAATATAACAACATTAAATTTTAATGAAAATAGTAGTAAACCCATTGATATAATATAGTCACTATATTGCATAAAATATTAATAATTTAAAATTATGGAATGGTAACATACATACACTAAAAACAGTAGTAATAATAATAATAATAATAATAATAATAATAATAATAATAATAATAATAATAAAATTTATAATAATGATGATAATAATAATAATAATAGTGTAATGATAATAGTAACAGTACTAATAATAAATATAATAAGTAATTAAATAAATAATAAAAAATTAAAATAAAAACAAACTTTATTCTACTGTTTCCCCTTCTCGGTTTGAGAGAAGGAATTGAGTGAACAACAAAACCAAAAAAAAAAGAAAGTAACGAGAGAGAGAGAGAGAGCGGACGGTGAGCTAGAGAGAGATGCGGCGTGGGGGAGAAGAAGCGGAGGGGCGACGAGGTTCGGACGCGGTGGCCGGAGAAAAAGGGGAAGCCGGAGCGGATTTCTGCGGTGGAGGAAAGAGGAAGGGGACGGGGGTTTCCCGACGGCTAAGGAGGGGGTTTGAAGTCGGAGTGGAGCTTGGGCGGAGGAGAAGCGAGGGAGCGGCGCTGCGGTTCGAGATCGGCGGTGGCGCGGTTAGGTGTTGTCGGCGACGAAGAACTGAGGCGGTGGCTGGCTGACGTGGAGGAGCGGGTTCGGTCGGTGGGCTCAACGGACGGCGGGTCAGGCGGATGATGCTGGTCATCGGAAAAAGGAGGAGCGGTGGAGGGTTTGCGGCATCGTCGGTCGGCGAGGGCAACCGCTCCGGCGGACGGAGGTGAGGGGTATGAGTTTTCCTTTCTTTTGTTCTTGGTGGCGGTGGCGGTGGTGGTGGTCCGACAATTGGCCGTGGGAGCGGTGGTGTTGGTGGTCTGGTGGTGACGCAGTATGGTGGAGACGGGGTCCAGGCTGTGTGTCGGGAGTCTTGGGGTGGTTGTCGGTTGATGGTGATAGTGGTGGTTACGGTGGTGTAGGTGCTGGAGTGGGTCGAGGAGGGGACCAGGGTTGGGTTGGCCGGAGAAGTCGAGGTGAATCGGGACAGGGCTTAGGATTAGATATTTGACGATGTCGGGGTGTGTCCGACACGGGGAATGGAATAAATGTATTTATATAAACATGGAATAAGATATTGGAATGACACCCGGGGTCGGACCCGAGGCCGTCACGGCTGACACGGAAGGGATGGACACCGACACGAGGCACGTACATGTTGTGGAAATATTTGTGGAACAATTTGGTGGATGATAAAAATTAGAGGAGTACCTGCCTATTTATAGGATGTGGAAATTTCCAATTGGATAAGAATTAGGATTGTTTAAACCCAAATTAGATAAATCAATCTATTAAATTAAATCAACGAAATCAAATCTAAATCCAAATCTAATTAAATCTAATTTAATTCCCTTAGTTTAAAATCAAATCAATAAATCAAATTTCAATATTAACTATTTAAATAAATACATAAATTCAAATCAATATTTAAATCTCCACAATAAATTCAAAATATGCTTTCCGAAAAATACTAATAATATAAAATTTGAAAATTATTATTTAAAATAAACCAATAAATAATTACTAAATATGTATGTAGATACAAATGATGTATTCATAATTATGCTTTTCTAGCATACAAATAAAAATATTATTTATTATTAATAATTGTGAAAAATGTAAGGCTTTATAAATAAAATAACAAACTTGGAAATTTTTGGAACGATAACAAAATAATTATTATGTATATTATTTTGAAACTACAAAAATAGAAAAATAATATTTTCAAAAATATGTACGCTCGCACATAATCGCACTCGTCGAGCAATTTCGAAAAAAATAAAAGTCGTGTGCGACGTATAATACGACTACGCGACGTACAATACAAAAATTTTAAATCAGTACTAAATTTAATAAATAAAAAAATAGTAGAAATTTAGAGGTTTTACATCCTACCCAACTTAAAAGAATTTCGTCCTCGAAATTAAGAATTCGTAGGGGGGATGAGAGGACACAAGGGGGTATCAATGGGGATCCAACGATGACAAAGTTTTCACAAAATCACGTCGTAAGAAATCACGATCTAAATCATTGAAAGATAATACGGTATGGTCACGTGGGTCGCGAGTTAAGGCACGAATAAGAGATTGATTAGGTTCATGCCTAAATCAAGTGACTTGAAAGGTTCATGATAGCGAATATAGGGCCAAGAAAAGGACGAGTGGTTTAGGGTAAAGATATAGCAACATTGAGTGAGAATGGTCATAGCCGATGGGAAGGTTAGAGGAAGTTCTAATATGACGCTTTCGTCCTTCTAAAATAGGTGAAGGCGAAAGCAATAAGGAGTTCAAAGGAGGCATTATCGAATACGAATACGTGATTCAAAGACGACCGAAAAATTTCAAAAAGGAGTATCCAAGGCAGTCGCGGATGGGACTCTAGAGGACAAGTTTAACTATGTCCCTATCCACATAGAACGATAAATAAAAGTGAACCAAAGTGCACTCGGTTGATCAGACCATTATGCACCGGTTCTGATAGACAATATGTTAGTGGGGTACCTCCATTAACATATATGTCACGAACAAGCTTGGTAAAAGGCTAAGCTTGCAAAAACTAGGCTATATTAGCATCATTAGTCTAGATAGTAAAATATAGGCACGATAATAGATGAATAAAAACAACTATGAATGGTCTAAGAGTCATAAGAATCTAAGTCTTGTTTATTCCTATACCATCATTCTATGTTTTTATTGACCAAGGCTTGGTTGACCAAATGGGTTAACTTCCTCTAGTCGCTATGGTATAGATAATACCAATTGTATTTCCTTAATGGTCAAGGGTGTGTCAAGTCGTGGGGTATTCTACCCAACTTAAAAGAATTAAGCTAAGGGTGTTTGGGACATCTAACTAGTAGGGTCAATCTCTAGCATGCACGAAGGGAAGATAAGAATAGAGATGGAAGGAAGCAAGCAAGATGCAATTGATGAGTCAAAAGGTAGATAAAATCAAGGAAGAGGTCAAGTATGTGGATGAGGTCCTAGACTTCTAATCCTATATGCAAGCTTGCTTGGTACGGTAAAGTAACCAAACAATTTATCTTGACCTACATGGGCCACCAAAAAAACATGTAACGCCCCAGTCCCAAAATACGTAGGACTAGGAACGTAGACATGCCAGCTGTACTCATACGAAGTATACTCCAATATATGGAAGCCTCGTATGAATACATAAGCTGTAAAATGCAGTAAAACCATAACTAATCTCATCCACACAGAAAAAATGAATAAAAGATCATATAATGAGAATAAATTTGTCTTGATACAATATGTTGGACGGAGACAAATCCACTACCAACAAAATAAGGAAAAGTACATAAAAAATGAAATGAGTGGCGAGCGAAGCGAAGACGACCCAAATACAATCATCCTCGAAGAAATAACAATGATCACGGCTAGAGCTAAAGCACATGCGAAAGACAATAGCATACACCTAGCAAGACAACCAGGTCCTTAGAGGGACGTAACAAGACACATAATATCATGCCATATAAACTGAATAAATATCGCTCAAATAAATAAGTCAATCGAATTATAACATGGTCCAATACACACCTACTGAACGAGCGTACCATCCCCCCAACCAAACAAGGACAGGAGATGGTAAACTAATTCATGGTGACGTACCTTTCCATGCTAAGAATCCAATATGGTATCCGGACCCCAACAAGGTTCAATACCTTCTCATCGATGTAGTAAGTCACACCTACAACCAAACAAGGACAAGATGTGACGAACTAATCCGCGACAAGTTATTGTTCCAAGCCACGGTCAGATACAAGTACCCAAACCAAAAGTACTCGTACCTAACGGATAAAGGTGCCTATCCATTCTAAGTGGAATGTAGTTAAGAATAATCCTTCCTACGCATGGGCCCTGGCTGAATAGGATCGACATAGTCCCCTCTTGGGCACCAGAGGCCCCATCAGTAAGAGCATGACGTTCCGCAGAATCGTCAGTAGCCGTCAGTAATCATGGGTCATCAACCCCGTATCTCCAGCGGAGAGTCCGGATCACAAAGAAAGTGCATCGAAGCCCATACGCTAAGGAATTGTTCTCCCCGCCCAATGCCTATTATGTTGTATCCACAACAGTAATCTCTATAACCGCTAAGTCAAACTAGCATGCAACCTCTATTAGCGGTTATTCCTATCGCACGGCTTGTATGTACTGGTGGCCAGCCAATCACGCACTTCCGTATTCTACATGCGACACACAACTTCGTGTTTACAACCTGTCAAGGCCAATGAATGCAACACATAAGGTGGTCCCTTAAATGTAGGTTTAATTTGTAAGAAAAATAATACACAGCAGGAAATATAAATGAACAGTAAGTTCTAACAGTTATGCCATGTATCATATTTTATTTTTCATAAAGAAAATAAATAATGTATGAAATATGAGCTAAAATAAATAAACAGCAAATGGCAAGGTGTCTTGCCTGGTAGGACGCCTGGTGTGCTGTGAGGATCAAGGTGGCACGATCTGTAACTTCGGTGCAACAACTATACAAGGGGACCTCTGTTGGCGGTACGGATGGTTCTATCGAGTCTAGGATGGTCAAATTGGTTAGGGTGGACACAGGGTAATATTGGCGATCAAATAGGAAAGAGGGGGTTGAGTCACGGGAAGGAGGATACTCGAAAGAAGAATTGATAATTTAGATACATATACTATTAATTAGGATATTTGAAAAATAGGGAAAAGAACTAAAATTTACTTTAAATATGAAAGTATGATAATTTGGAAATCGTATTTTATTAATCGAAGTACTTTACGTAAACGATTGAAAATAATTTAGATAATGGTAGTTGGAACCCATATCAAAATCCTTTTAGGCTCAAAGCTTACATTTGATTTAGAACTTTATTTAAAAAAATAACGATAATAATATACACTTGAGGCCAAATTATATTAGAAAGAGATTAGCTGGAATACTATAGTAAAATTTTATTTGAAATAATGCAAAATATAATTTAGGAATATAACAACATTAAATTTTAATGAAAATAGTAGTAAACCTATTGATATAATATAGTCACTATATTGTATAAAATATTAATAATTTAAAATTGTGGAAAGGTAACATACATACACTAAAAACAGTAATAATAATAATAATAATAATAATAATAATAATAAAATTTATAATAATGATGATGATAATAATAATAATAATAGTGTAATGATAATAGTAACAGTACTAATAATAAATATAATAAGTAATTAAATAAATAATAAAAATTAAAATAAAAACAAACTTTATTCTACTGTTTCCCCTTCTCGGTTTGAGAGAAGGAATTGAGTGAACAACAAAACCAAAAAAAACAGAATCAGAAAAAAAAGGAAAGTGACGAGAGAGAGAGAGAGCGGACGGTGAGCTAGAGAGAGAGAGGCGGCGTGGGGGAGAAGAAGCGGAGGGGCGACGAGGTTCGGACGCGGCGGCCGGAGAAAAAGGGGAAGCCGGAGCGGATTTCTGCGGTGGAGGAAAGAGGAAGGGGACGGGGGTTTCCCGGTGGCTGAGGAGGGGGTTTGAAGTCGGAGTGGAGCTTGGGCGGAGGAGAAGCGAGGGAGCGGCGCTGCGGTTCGAGATCGGCGGTGGCGCGGTCAGGTGTCGTCGGCGGCGAGGAACTGAGACGGTGGCTGGCTGACGCGGAGGAGCGGGTTCGGTCGGTGGGTTCAATGGGCGGCGGGTCAGGCGGATGATGCTGGTCGTCGAAAAAAGGAGGAGCGATAGAGGGTTTGCGGCATCGTCGGTCGGCGAGGGCGACTGCTCCGGCGGACGGAGGTGAGGGGTGTGAGTTTTTCTTTCTTTTGTTCTTGGTGGCGGTGGTGGTGGTCCGGCCATTGGCCGTGGGAGCGGTGGTGTTGGTGGTCTGGTGGTGACATATTATGGTGGAGACGGGGTCCAGGTTGTGTGTCGGGAGTCTTGTGGCGGTTGTCGGTTGATTGTGATAGTGGTGGTTACGGTGGTGTAGGTGCTGAGTGGGTCGAGGAGGGGACCAGGGTTGGGTTGGCCGGAGGAGTCGGGGTGAACCGGGACATGGATTAGGATTAGATATTTGACGATGTCGGGGTGTGTCCGACACGGGGAAGGGGATAAATGTATTTGTATAAACATGAAATAAGATATTGGAATGACACCCGGGGTCGGACCCGAGGCCGTCACGGCTGACACGGAAGGGATGGACACCGACACGAGGCACGTACATGTTGTGGAAATATTTGTGGAACAATTTGGTGGATGATAAAAATTGGAGGAGTACCTGCCTTTTTATAGGATGTGGGAATTCCCAATTGGATAAGAATTAGGATTGTTTAAACCCAAATTAGATAAATCAATCTATTAAATTAAATCATCGAAATCAAATCGAAATCCAAATCTAATTAAATCTAATTTAATTCCCTTAGTTTAAAATCAAATCAATAAATCAAATTTCAATATTAACTATTTAAATAAATACATAAATTCAAATCAATATTTAAATCTCCACAATAAATTCAAAATATGCTTTCCGAAAAATACTAATAATATAAATTTTGAAAATTATTATTTAAAATAAACCAATAAATAATTACTAAATATGTATGTAGATACAAATGATGTATTCATAATTATGCTTTTCTAGCATACAAATGAAAATATTATTTATTATTAATAATTGTGAAAAATGTAAGGCTTTATAAATAAAATAACAAACTTGGAAATTTTTGGAACGATAACAAAATAATTATTATGTATATTATTTTGAAACTACAAAAATAGAAAAATAATATTTTCAAAAACATGTACGCTCACACATAATCACACTCGTCGAGCAATTTCGAAAAAAATAAAAGTCGTGCGTGACGTATAATACGACTACGCGACGTACAATACAAAAATTTTAAATCAGTACTAAATTTAATAAATAAAAAAATAGTAGAAATTTAGGGATTTTACAATCAATGAGTCTATAAGCAAGCATCCCGTGTGTGCAAAGTCGTAGATTGAGAATTGTTGAATAAGTTGTAGTCTTGAGATTTGACGAGTTGATTCAAATGACCTAGAAATTGACGCGCACAGAACGTGCATGAGTTTAAGGATTGTGCGAGTATGAAATACGAAAATGATTGAGTGTGTGAAATCGAATCGAGGAACAGGTTAGGGTGTACGAATGGATGACTTGATCGAGGAAATAGATATGGATCGTATACGAAAAGTTATTATGACAGAAAGATAGTGTGCATGAAAAGTGTGATTCGAATGTTTGAAAATGACTCTGAGAATTGGAATGGATGTTGCTCGATGATTTGAGTTAGCAAATAATGATGCGAATTGAGAAAATGTGTTGGTCGACGACTTAAGATAGACGAATGAACAATACGTGAATTTGGGTTTGAGAAAAATTGATGTTATGAATGGTTTGAGGGATAATGATCGGATTTGAATTTAAATGTCGAGGAGATTTACCAGTCGAACGACAACATCATTCGCACGACTCAAAATTCGTTGCAAAGGAAGATCGTCAGGTTACGCATATCATCGATGGTATTGAGGCGTATCAAAGATCGATATGCGATAACTCGGGGGCACTCTAATTCGAGGGATGATGATCATGCAAGTGTTATCGTTCTGACGGATACTATACTTAGGATGAAAATTTGAGGATGTTTGGACTTGCGATTGATGATTAAATAAATTTGAGGATTGAGTAGGTCCAATCCACGCATCGAGAATGAATTAGTCTAGACACAAAACAAGAGTTATGCCCCGATGAAAATGATTATTCCGCGGGAGCGTTGCATGGTGATTTCATGCCCACCGTGGATAATCGAACTCGTGTGAGATCGGAGCGTGGCATATTATTAAGTTAGACGACCTTGTGATCGATTACGTGAATTGGAATAGATGACTTAGGAAATGAAGAATGTGAAATTTTGGTTAGCGACGAATTGTGTCATAGCGTACTTGGTTTGAAAAGGATTGATAGGCGAACTATATCGAACATGTTTGAAAGGATAGACTATACAAGATGGTTTGTTGAACGAGCGATATTGATATGATGTGGAATTAGTTGAAACGTGAGTTATTGTAGGATGGCTTGCTGAATGACTCAGATCCCGTACGACGAATATTGGGATGTGTGTAAGAAATCGATGCTCGATATTTAGAAATCAGAGTGATACGAGTGTAGAAGCATGGAAAATACTAAAGAAAGTGACTCATGCGGCCAGGAAAGATCCATGCAGCTAAGAAAACTCATGCGGCTCAGGAAGTCATGCGGCATGAGGAGCTAGGCGGCCCGAAGCATTTCATGCGGCTCAAAGGACACGTGGCCTGACAGTGCTCCCTCCGACCCATGCTGCATTAATTGCTTTGACGGCTGACCCCTCTGAAAAGTTGACAGCCCTAACACGAAAGCAGGTAATTATGCCTCTGTCATAATGGCAGACGCTTAGGAAAGAGAAAGAAATCTCTGACACAATCCCCCGAGAGCAATAAAATGCCACGTGGCCTTGCCACGTGGGCGTGCTTATGCGGCTCGAAGCGAAGACTTCCCATGCGGCTCAGATCAAAACAGTCTCATGCGGCTCAACTGGAAGCATCCCTATGCGGCTCAAGAAGACCATGTCCATGCGGCTCAAGCAGACACACCCGTATGAGGTTTATGCGGCTCACTATCCATCGTATGGTTCAAAAGTCTGAATGAGGGGGCCACTACCGAACAGCTCTGACACGTGTCCCAAATCTTATGCGGCCCAATCTGCATGCGGCTCAAATCTCACCAGTGGCCCCCAGGACACGTGTCCTAAGCCGATCAATTTCCCAGATTTATTGCAATCCTAGATTGGGCCAAATTCCAATATTCGGGGACACGTGGCAGAAGAATAGATCTGATTTATTCGCATACATCAGAAGATCATCATGAGGAAGATATATTCCAATCAGCACTAATTGCTAATGGGATTTGGTATAATCTACACTCAATGGCTCAGATTCGTCACCATCAAAAACGAACGGCCTGGATTGACCAATCCCCAGGCCACCGCCATCTCCAAGAGTTAATCATTGGCAACCCTAATGATCACATCCCACTATTATAAATAGCAAGGTGCCATTCCCTTACGAAAGATACAATATCAGAGAGAAATACGCATATACAGAGAGACTTCCCCCTATAGTCAGAGAGAGAATATACAGAGAGAGAGAGAAGCCCGAAGAGCAATAAAGAGGAAGAGCAAGAAGAGCATTTCTCCATCAGCGTCGACCATCTTTTTGCAGGAGCCAAGGCTGCGTACTGATCGTCCAAGGAGTAAGGCAGGACTGCCGTCGCCTTTCCGAGCCTCTATCTTCACCCCCCAGAATCAAAAATAAACAATTGTACTTAGACTGCTGTACCTAGGTTTTCGTCCCTAGGCTTTCTTTGTACAAGCGAGTTTGTAATGTGAAGTAAAAGTCCGGTCCTCCGATAATTGTTCTGTTCTTTTATATTTTATGGCAAACAAGATGGCGACTCTGCTGGGGACTAACTTCTCTACGGCTGAGGAGTTGGTGATGCAATCGGACGCAGCCAAAGTTGGCTCCACGCAACAAAAGATGGTCGTCCGCCTCGACCAACAGGCGTTTGAAGAGATGCTCTCCGAAGGAAGCGCTGGCCCGGTCCAAAAGTGCACTCGCACGACGAAGGCTCGTAAAGAGTGGAGGCCAAAATTATTTGTTCCTCCCCAAGCCCTCGATGGGATACCTTCTGTTGCTCAAAACTGCGAAAAAGACTCTCCTGCGGCCCCACTTCAGACCGTAGACGACTCTGCTGTCCCCAAGCCCGGCAGAAGAAAATACTATGATGCTGGACTTGCAGGGGCAAAGAGGAACTATATACGATCCGAGCCGCATAAGGGTATTACCCGCAGAGAGAAAGCTCATGCGGCTACATCCGCTAGCCGCATGAAGAAGACTCATGTGGCCACATCTGTCAGCCGCATAATATATGCGGCTGCAGTTGCCAACCACATGGATGAGACTCATGCGGCTATAAAAGTCAATCGTTTGCAGAAAACCCATGCGGCCACTGTTGCCAACCGCGTGCGGCCAGCCTGCACGGTCGTGACTCCTAGCCGCATGAGAGTAACTCATCCCACAACAGAAGATAACCGCATGCAGACAGCCTGTACGGTACCCGATTCCAGCCGCATAGCATCCACTTCACGCTTCTCTCGATCAGTCTTCGACCGGCTCTCATGCGGTCCTGACTCTGATCATTCTCTGGATAATAATCCAGACTCTGTGATATTCAATGTGGACTCTTCCTATTACGCACCCACAAGTGATAAGAAGAAGAAGTCTAGGGTAGCGCGGGCTCATCGAGCCCAGACAGCTGCCCTAATCTCTGACTATCGGGGCGTCCCGCTGACTATCACGCGGGCCTCTGATGGGAAGTTGTATAAAACCGCTCAAGTCCAGCCCCCGACGGCAAACGGACAAAGTGGTTCCTCTGACCTGCATGAAGTCATCCTCCACAAACGCAAGGAAAGAGAAGGAGCTTCAGTCTGCAAAGAGTCCTCACACGGACGTCATTGTACCCAGATCATCGTCAACTGCTGTTGCAGCAACGCGGCAGTAACAGAAGACCGGCTATCCATCTTCCAAAGATTACAGCATCCGAATCCGGAGGATGAGGCACCTCCTGTTGTCTCCTACAATTTCGTGCAGAAAGTCCTCGCCAAGGGGAGAGGGAAGAAGACGAGCATCTCCAGCCCGAAAATATCAACCACTACAGCTAAGAAATTGTCGGCTAAACGGTTGCCCTCCACCAGAGTATACCAACACACCCGTTCGAAGACAAAATCTGCTGCAATGGGAGATTCATCGTCCGTACCGCTGGGGGTCGTGGGAAATAGGGGTAGCACTCCTCCGAACATCCACAACAATCCGATGTTTCAAGGAGATAAGCCCGGGGAAACAACTCTCCCGTCAGGTACAACAGATGCTGATGTCCCCAAGGATATCCATGACTCTCAAGATGAAGCAAGCTCCGAAGCTGGGGGTACTGTTCCTTCCGAGTCCGAACCCGAAGAGAATATTCCCATATATCCTGATGATTTCTCGATGCATGGGTATGACTCAGAGGGCACATCCTCCGCCGTCCCGTCCGTCACTCCTCATGTAAGGACGGTATTTATGACAGACAGCGATCAAGGTGGTTCCAGTGATCGCCAACGCATCGACACTTTGGAGGCCATACTGTACGCCTTGGTCAAGTCTGTAGACGAGATCAAAGCGGCTCTTCCTACTCTGCAGGGAGTGACACCTGGCCAGACAAGCACGGGTCCCGTAATCAATGTAGATTCAAATTCAGCGGCACCGAATCCGGGCAATAATCCTCCCGAAATAACGGCCCCTACCGCGACAGATAAAGCCCGAGAAGTGAGAAGAGAGGTTCAGGAGCTCCGAGCCATGTTCTACGGTCGAAAAAACTCCTAAGACCTCAGAATGCGGCAACCATACCCTGCTGAATAGAGGGATGTTCCATTCCCACCAAGATATAAGCCATTCAATATCAACCCATACGATGGCAAGACCTCAGCGAGTCGGTACATCACTTACTTCGAGGTCACCACCGACCATCTACCCCATGATGACGCTATTCTCACACAATTATTCATCGAGGCATTGGAAGGAGTCGCCTTCGACTGGTACCGTAACCTGCCAGACAATTGCATCCACTCCTTCGCTGGCTTCAAACGCTTGTTCTTGGAGAGGTTCTATGAGGTAGGACAGGACGTCACAATGTCTACCCTCATGGACGTCGTCCAGGGAGAAAAAGAGCTGACGAGGAATTATATTGAGCGGTTTCGTCAAACCGCAATGAAGTTACCATCTGGCAATCCGGATTCCTCCTTGATTGAAATTTGCCAAAAGAAACTACTCCCAACAATTAGCCTCTGGATGGGCGAAAGTCAATTCAAGGACAGGAAGGCCTTTATCATTAGTGCTACAAGTGCCGAAGAACGACTAAGGAAGGCTCGCCAACTGGGGTTGCATATTTCGGATGGAGAGAACAAGGGGAAGCGTCCCAACACCAACACCGACAATGGGGGTAGCCCCTCCAACAATCGGGACAACAGAGGCAAACAGGCTATGGTGGCCGACACAGCCCAAAAGCCCGAGTCACAACCAGCAGACAAACAATGGCCTCAAATAACTTACTCTTTTGAAGACTGCCACGTCAAGCCTATCTTGGTCATGCTCATACAAGGAGATAGAATTCAACTACCTCCACCAAGACGGGAGCCTCGACCGGCTGACCTGGAGAACCCTAAGTTCTGTCATTACCACCGCTATGTACACCATGCTACACATGACTGCTACCAACTAAAACGGTACATCCAAAGCCTCATCGATTCGAACGCCCTCGCCATCGATTTCGAAGAGGTAACCGTGGCAGCCAACATGGTGTCCGTACAATTTGGCAGCTTCCCTCCGACGAAAACTCAAGACGGGGTGGTTCCCATACCTCTTGCGACAATGGAGATTACCAATCTCCCGCCTCCCCGAGATCAAGCTACCGGTCTAGTACCTCTCACTACATCACGAGAAGAAATCATGTGGGCCCATCCGGACCTGGTCCATGAGGTGACTCAGTCCACAATGCCTCCCATTCACAAGAAGAGAAGTGGAATGTCAGATCCTGTCGCACCGTCTCGGCAGATAAAGAAGAAGTCACGGCCGTCGTTACTCGATCTGGAGCACAATCCCAACCTGTGGCCGAAAACTCAACTGATGATCATCCGCCAACTACCACTGACGCTCCAAGGCCTCCTCAGCCTCCGACGACCGACAAGCCTAGGCCGAAGGAGACTCGCTTCGACAAATCCCTCCGAAAGGAGACACCTCAGGGGTTGGAAAGGCCCTACAACTTCGACATCTTGGCGCAATTGGCCAATACACCGGCTAAATTGTCCTTATATGAACTCCTGAGGCTCTCAAAGGATGTCCGTACGGCCTTGAGTGATGCACTCCAAAATGTCAACGCATACTTGGCTCAGGTCAACCTCACGGAAGAAAATCAGCCCGCGGATCTCCAAGACAGCGCATGTACGGGAGCGATGCCCAACATCGTCTTTACCCCGCAGGATATGCTCATCAAAACCAACCACCACAATCGCCCGTTATATTACACTGGATACATCGGCGACGTGAAGGTGGACCGGATGCACATTGACCCTGGGTCTTCCATAAGCATCATCCCGAAGGGTCTGCTACATCATCTTCGCATTCCGATGCATCGCCTGACGCCTACAAACACCGCCATTAGCGGTTTTAATTCGGACAGGAGCTACCCAATCGGGAAGATCCGTCTGAAATGCCAGATTGGCGATCTTCAATCAGAAGTCACCTGCTACGTCATAGATACCGACACTTCTTACAATATCCTTTTGGGGCGCCCTTGGATACACGATTATATGATCGTGCCTTCCACGCTTCACCAATGCTTCAAATATGTCGACAAGCATGACTTTGTGAGGACAGAATTTGCTGACATCGATCCCTTCAAAGGGGTCGAATCCTACTACTTGGACTCCTATCTATACGAAAAGTCGAAAAGGCACCTTGATGGAGCAAATGAACAAACTGATACTGAAGCGACCACGGGATCAGAAGAACCTCTGACGATCCACCTCCAAGCTCGCAAACCGGGCAAATCCGCACCCCTTACGGCCACTCTGCGTAAGGACGCAATCACCCTCTCGGCACAAGAAGAGCAGATGAGAATCCGGCTGCCAAGGTCCGGCCAAATGCCGAGACCCACAACAGGGCCACTTACCATCAGACTGCCGAGAGTCGGTCAGCCCCAAACGGAGAAGCTCAATCCCTCCGATAGACCGTTGACGATACGCCTTCCCAAGAAGGGTCATCACCACGATGCGAGGTCTGACACTTCAAGCGAACCGGCCACTCCTCGCCCCACATTATGTGCCAGATTAGGGGTTACTAGTCTACCAACAACTCCACGCTCTGCTCTGCCAGTTGAACCTCTGAAGATCAAACTGACTAGGTCATCCTCTCAGTCTTCATTTATACAGGGGGTAGCCGAAGAAGAACCGAAACTAGCCAAGTATGTGGCTGCCCACACCGATGTCCCCTTCGCAGATGATGTAATCCCCCTAGAAAAGATACCTTATTTCATCAATAAAGGGCTATCTTTGAACTACATCGAGCTCAATAAGCTTTGTACAATGTATGCTATAGAGCATGGTATAGGCACCCATCTACACACACAGGTGACGAATGTACACACCATAATCCAGCTTATTTCAGCAGAAGACGCATACCGTATAATCGAGGGAGAGGATCATCCAATCATCTTCGGCCGAAAGGATGATCCGCACCCCTTCACCATAAAAGAAGTTGATCTTGGGTCAGATGCCGGGAGATTGCCTCTGTATCTTTATAGCCCCCAGTCCAAACATCTCATGCAAAAACAAGGATATGATCTGGAGACTACACCAGGTTTGAATTATGGCGTCGGACGGCGACTACCTTTGAAGCCACCAGTCCCGGCCGGCAAGCCACGGGACTACTACAGTAAAACTCGATGTGGACTAGGATATGTAACTCCCACGACGACGCCTAAGAGTTTGGATGAAGAGTGTGACTGACAGTCACATTCAACCGAGTCACCAACCTTTGACTCAGATACCAGCATCGGAGACATATTTAGACAGGTCCTGTCGGTCAATATGGCATTCACTGACGCTTACGAAGAAGACAAAGACATTCCTGAAATCCTTGAACTAGAGCCGTGGGCCCAACAGTTGGATGCACAATGAGAAAAGCGGTTTGAGCAAAGAGAACCCCCTACCGAAGATGAGGTTATGCAGGTCGACCTCGGCAGCGAATCCTCTCCAAAGCCAATCTTCGTCAGTAAAAGCCTAACAGACGAAGAGCGAGAATCGCTGCTGAAACTTGTCAGAGAATATATTGACGAGTTGGCATGGAGTTATGAAGACATGCCGGGGTTAGATCCCGATATCGCTCTTCACAAGCTCAACATACGGCCAGATGCAAAGCCAGTCAAGCAGCAACAACGACGCTTCCGCCCAGACGTCATAGATGCGATCGAAGCCGAAGTCAACAAACTAATAGCCAGCGACCTCATTCGTGAGGAGAAACATCCTGACTGGGTCGCCAACATAGTTCCGGTCCTTAAGAAGAATGGGAAGATCCGAATCTGCATCGACTTCCGTAATCAGAATGAGGCATATCCAAAAGATGAATTCCCCCTCCCGATCACAGACATCATGATTGATAACCAATGCGGCTTCGAACGTATGTCATTCATGGATGTATTCTCGGGGTACAACCAAATCAAGATATTTTCTGACAACGAAAAGCACACATCATTCCGAACTCCAATTGGCACATACTGCTACATAGTCATTCCTTTTGGTCTAAAGAATGCGGGCACCACATATCAGCGAGCCATGAGCATCATTTTCAGAGAACACTTGCGCAAGACGGTGGAGTGCTATGTCGATGACATCGCCGTCAAGAGTCGCCGTAAGGGAGATCACCTGCAGGACCTGAGGACGGTATTCGACCTAATGCGCGCCCACAATCTGAAAATGAACCCTACGAAATCTTTTTTGGGCGTATCCAGCGGGAAGTTCTTGGGATTCATCATCACTGCACAGGGTATCCATGTAGACCCTGAGAAAACAAAAGCAATCATGGAGATGGGTCCCCCGAGAAATCTTCGCGAACTTAGAGGCCTCCAAGGGAGGCTAGCTTACATCAGGAGGTTCATTTCTAACCACTCCGGGCGATGCCGACCGTTCACACACCTCATGAAGAAAGGAGTATCATTCGTTTGGGACGAGGAATGCCAGCGTGCTTTCAACAGCATCAAAGAATACTTATCAAATCCTCCAGTTTTGGTAGCCTCGGTTCCTGGAAAACCATTCCTGCTCTACGTACGAGCAATAGAACACTCCCTTGGTGGCCTGCTGGCACAAAACAACGATGCAGGCCACGAGCAGGCCATATATTACCTCAGCCGAATGATGATTGGGCCAGAACACCGATACACCGCTGTGGAGAAAGAATGCCTCGCCCTGGTATTTGCCATTCAAAAGATGCGGCACTATGTCACAGGACAAACCATACATGTGATCTCACGAGTCAACCCTCTCAGAGTCCTCATGACTAAACCAGGGGCACCCAGCTCTCGCCTCGCTACATGGGCAATATTGCTGTCCCCCTACCATATGATCTTCGTCCCGCAGAAGGCTGTCAAGGGTCAAGCCCTAGCAGACTTTTTGGCAGCCCACCCAGGATCGGAGTCATCCAGAATATACGAAGAGATCCGAGATGAGGTCGCCGATTCGAATACAGCCACCCACGATGGCATATGGAGGATGTTCTTCGATGGCTCTTCAAGAACCGGACCCAAGGAAAACATCGTCGTTGGGGTCGGAGTGGTATTGATTTCTCCTACCGGGCTGGTGATCAATTGCGCCTACTCTCTCACAGAGCCCTGCTCTAACAATGTGGCCGAGTATAACGCCCTGGTCATTGGCCTCCAACTTGTAAAAGAGCTGGGGGTAGAATATCTTGAAGCATACGGCGACTCGCAATTAATCGTCAATCAGATTCGGAGGTCGTACGAAGTCCGCCATGAAGACATGATTCCCTACCACCAAATTGCGATCAACATTATCTCATCGTTTGAGGGATTCTTCATCGAGCACGTCCCCAGACTCCAAAATATCGAAGCCGAAGCCCTAGCAGGCCTTGCCGCTTCCTTAGCAGTGCCAAACTAAGCTCATCATTCGGTTGACGCGATTGGCCATGAACTGGTCTGTCCCAAGAACAACGTTCAATTCGTGGCGAGCTATTCCGCCCAGACGGTCGACGAAGCACCAGACTGGAGACAGCCGTTCATCGACTTCGTCGTCTACGACATCCTTCCAGAGAACCCAAAGGAAGCCACTTCTATCAGACGGCGTTCTCTCAGATTCTTCTACGATACAGAGACGAAAATGCTGTATCGCCGCTCGTACGACGGATTATTGCTCCGATGCTTATCGAACACAGAAGCCAAAGAAGCAGTGCGAGAAGCTCATGACGGTGTCTGCAGGGCCCATCAGTCTGGCCCAAAACTACAAGATCACCTTCGCCGAATGGGCTACTACTGGCCCACAATGGTGGCAGATGCGATAGATTATGCTAGAAAATGCAAAGCTTGCCAGGTCCACGCAGACTTCATTCACCAACCATCCGAGTTTCTGCATCCGACAGTGGCATCCTGGCCATTCGAAGCATGGAAAATGGACATCATTGGTCCAATCACCCCAACTTCCTCCCGAGGACATCGCTTCATACTTGCGATCACTGGCTCCAAATGGGCGGAAGCTGTCCCACTCGTAGAAGTTAAGACTTCAATTGTGATCAGCTTCCTTAAGCATCACGTCATCTACCGCTTTGGATTGCCCCGAAGGATCATCCATGATAATGGTCCGCAGTTTGCAAGCCACGTATTCTATCGATTTTGCGATAAGCACCGTATTCAGAATGTCGCTTCAACACCGTACAACCCGGCAGCAAACGGGTTAGCAGAGGCATTCAACAAAACAATCATCAAACTCCTCAAGAAGTTTGTCTCCTCCAACAAACACGACTGGAAGGAGAAGCTCGGCGAATGCTTATGGGCTTATCGTACCACAGTCCGGACCGCTACCGGGAATACACCATTCTCTCTGGTGTACGGTAGTGAAGCAGTTCTCCCATTAGAGACTCAAATACCCTCACTCTGCGTTGCCCTCACTTATCAATTGATAATGGATGATAACTACCGACGTCGACTACAAGAGTTGGAGGCCTTAGATGAAAAGTGCCTCCTAGCTCAACAGAGGATCGAGCTATACCAAGCACGCATCTCAGGAGCCTTCAACAAGAAGGTCAAAATCAGAACATTCCAAGTGGGCGATCTTGTTTTGGCAGTCAAGATGCCAATGGTCATGACTCACAAGACCACCGGTAAGTTCCAGCCAAAATGGGAAGGTCCATTTATCATCGAGGCCGTGTTCTGCAACGGTGCTTACCGCCGCGCCAAGCGGAACGGAGACTTGCTCAAGTTGCCCGTCAACGGCAAGTTCCTGAAGAAATATTATGTTTAAAACAACATTTTCTAGATTTTTGAGTCATATACCCGGTGGTACCGCTGAACTCACCCCCACAATTTTCCAGATTTTTGAGTCCCGTACCCCCTGGTACCACTGAACTCACCCCATTTTTTTCCAGATTTCTGAGTCACGTACCCTCTGGTACCGCTGAACTCACACCCACAATATTCCAGATCTTTGAGTCACGTACCCTCTGGTACCGCTGAACTCACACCCACAATATTCCGGATCTTTGAGTCACGTACCCTCGTATACCGCTGAACTCATGTCCCAAATTACCAAGTCATGTACTCGCTGGTACCTCTGAACTTATACTTTGATTCCAACATTCATGGATTGTCGAGTTATGTACCTATCGGTACCCCTGAACTTACATCCTGGTCACTCTTTTGAAAGAAAGTCATGTATAATCATACCTCTGAACTTTCTTCCTGGAAGAGATCCTTCCTCATGATCTACTACCCGCACTTCTAGTGCACAAAAAGGATAACCGATCCACAAAAAATTCCAAAACGACCATGTCCTCATTACCTCTGAGTCGTTTCAATTCCGCTAAAAACAAATCACCCCTTACATAGAACTTCCATGTCCTCATTACCTCTGAGTCGTTCTATGTACCCCCCTTCATTGAGCCCACTCCTACCATGTCCTCATTACCTCTGAGTGGGAAGGCTCCGTCGAAGAAACCTTCATGCTTTCCATGTCCTTATTACCTCTGAGTAAGTATGTTGATCCTCTTTCGATTTATTATCTGTACCCACAACCGGAGTACGCCAAGGATAATAGGTCCACAAATATCATCCGTTGAGTCCACTCCTGCCATGTCCTCATTACCTCTGAGCAGGAAGATTTCGCGGTAAGAAAACCCTCATGCTTGCCATGTCCTCATTACCTCTGAGCAAGTATGTCAGTTCCCCTTCATCCTATTATCCGTATCCTAAACCAGGGTATGCCAAGGGTAATAGGCCTACAAATATCCTCGGCTAAATTCCTTAACATAAGCCTCCCACCTCATCATGCCCGAGGAGCCCAGCTGCTCTACGACATTCCTTTTCTTAATACCTAGAGTATCCATGACCACCTTGCTATGGCTGCTTCAAGTATCCTGACCGAAACTTGTTATCTCTACCTAAAACTAAGGTACGCCATGGGTAACAGGTCCATAAATATATCCCCTATGTAGGGGAGAACATCACCACAATATCACAGGTACAGCAGGCAATACAAATGAAGGGTAGAATGGGAAATACTCTTTATTTGAAGGAAGAAAAGAAGTACTACATATTTCGGGACCACGTCCCTTTCAAAAAAAAAGAGAAGAAGGAAAAAGAAAAGGCCGACTATATTTCAGTGTTACTCAATTCTAGGAGGCGGTCTCTCACTGAGGTGGTCTCCCGCTCAATCCGTTGCCGAGCACGACGCTCGGCCTCCTGGAGTAACCGCTCCTCATTATCCAAGTCTAGGAGTGCCTGACAGTCATCATCCAATTTCTTCAAGACAGCCTCCAGGTCAGTCGAAGCTTGAGTAACCCTGTCAGCTTCCTGAACAATTAGCCCCCTGTTATTACGGGCAGTCTCGAGTTCAGACTCCAGGAAAGTCAACTTCTTCTGAAGCGCAACGATCTGCTCCCGCGTCTCGGTAATCTCACGAGAGACAGACTCCTCCCGAGCCACAACATTTTTGGTCGCATAACTTAATTTATCGTACCGATCAGTTAAGTCGCTGAGATCCTTCAGTACGGCCGGTTTGGTCTTATCTCGAGCCGCTCTGGTCCTCTCTATAACAGCGATAAGGGAATTTCGCTCCTCGTTTATAACAGCAGGCAGATCAGCCTGTCGTAATACTCGAAGCTCGGTCACTAGCTGATCAGCTTCCAGCAATTTTGCCTCCAGAAGCGAAGACGTCCCTGCATCATCAGGCAGATCCCTAAGGATGTTTATTTGACCATGGGCGCATCGTCGGGCCAAAGTAAAGGAGGTCCCTCTTTCTACAGCAGCCTCGATCCCCCTCTTCAAATGACGATGGAAGCTGGCAACCACGTCCTGCAACGCGTCGTTCAAAACTTCAGCAGAGGAGGGCGTCAAGGGAAGCCGGAGCGGCAACGTCGGAGGAGTAACGCTAGAGCTCGCCACCAGGGGAACGGAGTCAGAGTAGAACGATGCATGAATAGCAGCCAACTCGTCTTCCGCCGCCCGGAGAGCTTGGATGCTCGGCAGGGAAGAAAGGTCGATTCTCGAAGCCATCAGAGCAGAGGATGATGCAAGGACCATCGTTCCCTGCCCCGACCGCCCCAAGGACTGGCCCGTTAAACTCGGGCCCCCGGAAGGCCCATCAAGACAAGTCGGGCAGTGAGGAGGCACACCCCTTTCCACTGATGCCCCTTCGGTTGGGGTTGTCTCAGCGACGTCCATCCTCAATACTGAAGGGGCAGGACCTGAATGTCCAGAATAACAATCAATCGACGTAACCCGAAGGACATGATGATAGAGCAGATAAGCTTCCTCACGGGTTAAGATTCGGCTAATCTTACCAGGGAAGGGGTATGAAGGCCGCGGCTCATCCGCAACTGACATGGTCCCCTCACCCGCGATCCCAGAGTTAAACTCAGTCAAGTCCCCTGCCCCCGTCACCTTAAAGGGGGATACAGATTGATCTACGGCCTCTTAAATAGGAGCAGGCTCATGGGAGTCCCCGTCATCCTGGGTCACCGTCTCGACATCCTGAAACTCTTCTTCTCCCGACACCTAAAAAAAGGGAACGAGGACAATCAAGATTGAAACTCAAAGGAAAGAAAAAAAAGGGATCGAGAGCAGTTTTGTTACCTCTGACGCAGGATTGACTTTTTCTCCACTTGCTGTTATAGCTAGCAGACGATGCCTAGTCGCAACCAGCTTCCGGGATCGAGAGACACTGCCTACATGAGAGACTTGCCTGCTACGTTTCGGGATAGGACCAGGCGCGACAGGGGACTGATCCCTCAACACCTCATCTGACAAAACATGCGACTGACCCACTTCTGTGCCTACCACCGGAAGGATAGAGTCATGTACATCGTGCTCGTTGCCTTCGGCGGAATCCAAATCTGACACTTCGGCTCTAGTCTTCCTTTTCTTGGCCCCTTGAGAGCCTTCTTTCAGACCAGTGCCAACAATGAAACTGGTACCTAGGTCAAAACCGACCGGAGGCTTGTTCGCCAGGACATGATACAGAGCCGCCATATACAAGATCCCCACTGACTCCTTAATGGCAGGGACAGAGAAAATGGCACGAGTATGGAACGAATCATAATATTGCCAAGCTCTTATACCATCAAGAAGACTACCCTCATAACCCAGACAAGAACTGGGGCTGTCCAGACAAAGTTGGCTGTATCCAAACTGTCGGGCAAACCTGCTAGGCAGATAAGGCTCCAGAAAAACAGCATTGTGGTTACGGTACACCAGATGTGCGGGACGGATGTTACGCAACCATAAGAGCATCTGGCCATCCAGAAGTTGAGGAGGTGCAATACCGTCAATATGCACAGTCTCTATGTCCCTGGCGGAAAAGCGAGGGACGGATACGAAAATATGATACTTATCTGCCCTTGCCAAGACCATTCGGCAAACCCGCATGGTCTCACATTCCCAAGGCTCATCACGATAACGGAAGATAAGTGCGTCATCATCAGTCACACCGTCCTCAGAGCCCGACCTCATCAAAGACGGATAATGTATCAGCAGCCACCCCATCAAATAGTGATAAGGTAACTCAGTTCGTTCAAAGTCCTTAGTCACGTCGCGGGCAATGACTTTGGACGTGAAGGTACGAAGGCTACGGTGTATGCTACACACCATGGCTGGAAGGAGAGCTAGTCTGATTCGCAAAACTAATTTCATAGCCGAAAGGATAAAGTTACAACTAATTCTCTCAATGGAACCGGCTCCTCCCGAGACTACACAATTTCGAAGCCAGATCATCAAAAATCCTGCCAGAAGCGCTTTCTCGGACAGCACTTGAGTGTCCTGGTAAAAGTAATCGAAAGTATCAGTTTGGCTCCCGAACCTGTCACTGGTAGACGACACCAAATCCTTAACCGCTTCCCGAGATCTAGGGCGACGAGAGGTGACTAGACCTGAGGCATCTGCTGGGAAAAGATAGTGCACCCAATCCTTGGTGTAGGGGGCATTCCCTTCCAAGTTATCCTTTCGGGTTATCTGATGGCATGTGTTATAATGACACAATATCTCCTGGTAAAGGGCCGCGAAGCCAGGATACCGTCGTTCCAAATCTTCGAGTTCCTCATTAGTGGGAGTATACGCTTCAAACGCTTCGTCCCCCCAAGGAAGCTTGGAGACCGCGTGCATTTCATGGAGCGCGAGTCCCATCTCCCCTACAGGTGTGTAAAAAGTCCCCGTACGACAATTATATATTTCCAGCAAGGACATAAACAGCTTCTTGTTTATGGACAAGCCATGACTGGTACCTCGGATAGCGTGGTACAGGCCAGTCTCGTACAAAAAGGCCTCATACTTCTGCAAGATCCAAGTAGACAAATTAATCCACGAGGGAATAGGGTGTACCCAACCAGGGAACGTCAACCGACCGACGGGATAGGAGCCTTTCCGAGCAAGTTGATTTATAAAAGTACCAGCAGTAGAAAATGAGAAGTTAGAGCCCGCCATATTCAGGAAAGAACCTGGGACCAACCCTGTCACAGAACAACTAGTATGCACTTTGCCGGCAGTCACGGACTTCAGATGGTTATTATAACGGATGTTCCCCACGAACATCCCACTTCTGGTAGGGGTTAAAGTCCCCTCCATCTTCCGGTCCAACGGGAGCATATTGAACCAAGATAATGGAAAGTGTCACTCCATCTGGGGGATGCGGATCGCCATCCCGTTAGAAACAAAATTCCAATCCTCTGACACCTCCAGAACATGATCGTTCTCCACGGTCAAGGCGTCTCCAAAAAAGAACGCAGGCTTCAAATACTCCCCTTCAAATTTCCCGGTGTTCATCATAGCATTAAGGAAGTGGAAAGGCTGATTCTTGATAGCATTCAATCTAGTCATAGGCTCATCGCTCGGAAACTGGTCCGCCATGTGCTGAACAATATGGTCGTACCTATAGCCGAGAACAGCTTGAGCGCTACCCACCAAGAGTTCTCCAGCAGCGTTAACCAGCAGATTTACTGAAGAACAGACAAAGAAAAGTAAGTTAAACAGAGGGGTAAAAAGAGCTGATTGGGTGCTTTCAAACCCCATGCGGCTCAAGAGAACATCCATGCTGCCCCATGAAGTTCTTAGTGAAGAACAGTTTGGCAACTCTAGAGGGGGGTGAATAGAGTTTATATAGAAAAATAGCCAATTAAAAATAACTCTTTCACCAACAATAAATAATCAGAGTAAAGTACGGAAAATAAATGAAGAGCAGAAGAGCATACGCAAACACAGCGATTTTAACCTGGTTTCCCTCGTGGAGGACTAGTCCAGGCCTGAGAACTCTAGCTCAGGATTAAATCCACTATTTGTGAAATAGTAGTTTACAACCCGTGCCTTTTCTTCAGAAGAGCACGTCAACTTCTAACAGAGGATCGCAGTGGCAATTTGCTTGGAATTGTCCAAGCGACTTCTTCGACTCTTGCACAAGAATCCTAACTGAGAGATGCTGAGCACTCGAGACTTAGGAGGCTTGTGGCTAGTAGATGGGAAGGGTATGGCTTATTGAGCTTGTAGGAGAGAAGAGAAGAGAAGATTGAGTGAATTGAAATGAGAGAATTCATGCCCTATTTATAGTGTTTTTAGAGGCAGAATTCGGCCAGAATTCGGGTAGGAAAATTCAAAAATTTGGCCGTTGGACAGCTAGCAACCAGCTAACCCTAAAATTAGGGTTCCTGATTTCTAGGGGACAGAGTTCGGCCCGAACTCTGTCTCCAGAGCACAGAGTGGTCCTAAGTGGGACTTGTGGGCAATTTTTGTTTTGGTGGAGCTTGGGATTTTGGGTAGGCTTATAGACTAAGTTCCAAGAGCTCAGCATAACTCAGAGTACATATTTCTAGACTCAATAAAATGT
Organism: Iris pallida; assembly: GCA_029216955.1. Classification (NCBI taxonomy): domain Eukaryota; kingdom Viridiplantae; phylum Streptophyta; class Magnoliopsida; order Asparagales; family Iridaceae; genus Iris; species Iris pallida. The sequence continues at coordinate 9,512,470 of JANAVB010028820.1, forward strand.
AAAAGTACAGACTCGAAAATACACTGAGAGTCAGAAACTGAGCTGTTGTCTGTCCTGAACTGAATGCAGACGTCGTGTGTCGTATTGAATTTATACAGATATTATTTAGTCAATGTAGTCAATATTTGGTTGACTGTGACTTTGTGTCAACAATCTCCCCCATATTGATAATTGACAAAATAATAAATGTATATTTCAATATTCATACCTGGACACAGTTGGTTAAAACACAGCTCCCCCATAAACAATGCCGAGCTAGAATAAGATAGCTCCCCCGTAATCAGTAAACGGTGCCGAGCTAGAATCAATAGCTCTCCCCCGTAAATAATACATAGAACCTGTGGCCTGATAAAAATATTTTCCCAAAAGCAAACACAAGCACAGACAGATATACATATTTCTTCCCCTTTTGGCAGTTAGCAATATAAGGAAAAACATGGAAATAGCAGTATAGACAATGAAAAGTAATCCAACCACACCAAGCAGAGAAGAAACAGGATAATACTAATAAAACAAGTCATTGACATAAAGTAGAACTACGAAAAATAGCATAAAATGTTATCCACCAACCAGCACATCATCAGGGTTTGAAGACATAAATCCAGTACATAAATCCATAACAAACTAAAATAACTAAAATCAAAAGGCAACTAAGACCATCAGCAATGGCAGCAGCATATCAAGCCAATCTCCATCATGGAGCACAAGAAGGTCCTGGAACATCAAAAAGGTCCTGGAACATCTGAAGATCCACAAAAGCATCATCAGGATCCATATACCTCATGACCCACGGATCGTCTATACGATGACCTGCGCGATCTGGATCCCGCTCAATAGGCACATGCAGATCAGGATAACGAGCAAGCGAATACCGCATATCATGCAGAGAGTTCCCAAGGGCACTGATCTGCAAGGTGGTACGGTAATCCTGCTGCGTCCAGCGATCATCCTCAACAGCAAAGCGATCGCGAAGCATAGTCTGAAGAGACTCAAGAGTGGCAGGAGGAGGAGGTGCATCCTGACCAAGAGGGGGGGCGTCAGGCACCTCATCAGCAGAGTGCTCAGATGACTCAGAAGCAGCGACAGGCTGAAGGCGTCGTGCTTTGGATAGAAAGGCAGGTGCAGGCAGGAACGGACAATCATCAAGTGGTATATGAAAAGCACGAAAGATCAAAGGAAGATACATAGGATAAACCAAAGCTCGTGGTTTCCTCCTACAGTGAATCATCCAGTCCATCATGGTACGTGGAAGATTGGAAAAAATTCCAAAATGAAGATGATAAAGAGCAGATATTTCAAGATAAGTGATGTCATCATGGAAACCTGTTTTGGGTAGAATAGTGTTAGAAATAATCCAATGAAGGTCAGAAAAATATGGGTTGAGATATTTAGCCGTGAGCTTGCGAGGACGTGTGTATGGAGTACACAAATCGTCCTTGAAGCTCTCAAGGGAAATTCCGTCGAGAAAACGGAACGAGCGAGCGTCAACTAGCTTTTCCCAAGAATTGGGCTCTAGAAGATCAAGATATTCGGCTAAGTCAAAGTCATCAAAAGATATATTGATACCTGCAACTCGTGAATAAATATGAAGGTCATCAAAGGTTAAGTTGCAGTAGAACATTTGAACGGCATGACGATAGATAACAGAAGTTGTGGTAACTAGTTCATCAAGATAGAGATCATGGAATAAAGAATCATATTGAGAGAATATGGAGAAATTAATAGGATGTCCTGTGAATACCTGACGATTCCGAAAGTCACTAAACCAGTTGTTTGATGCATCTTGTGAGACAAAAAGTCTGTTGTCATAGGTGGAAGGATTATGAGGACGTGGTGGATTGAACAAGGGATGAGGTGGTTGAAGTTGTTCAATGATTTGTTCAATTGATGGAGGAGAATCCGAAGAGGAAATACTTTCAACTCGAATTCTCTTCCCACGATTGAACAAGCAAGGAGCCATTAAAAGATTTTAACTAGAAGATAGAAAATAGGAATGGTACCTCAAATAAGTAATGAACAATGGAAGAGAATGGAGAGAAACCCCTTTTTCTTGATTTTGAGAAGCAATGGAGCACTCTAGATCAAAAACTAGGGTTAGGGTTTCAAGGAAAGAGTTTGTATAGGTGAGAAAGGTGGTAATAGTGAAGGAGAGAGATGGAATCCCGACAAAAAGTAGGGCTTTGTCTTTGGTCGAGTGAAATATTGACCATTGGATTAGAATTGATCCAACGGCAGAGCCAGATCCCGACCCTGGAACCTAAAAACCGAACTCGGCCCGAACTCTGATAGGGGCAGAGTTCGGCCCGAGTTCTGGATCAATGGTCCAGAACTGAAAACAGGCAAAGAACATGAAGAAAATGTTTAAGAGTTAAACAAAAGGTAGTTGAGGTCAACAAAGAGTGTTGAATTTAAAAAAATAGATAGAGAGGTACTCAGAAAACAGAATGAACTTTAGAAAATCTCAATTAGGTAATATTAAATCGAAAACGAGCCATATAATAAATAAGGACATATACTGTGGTTCAATAGTCCAAATTTGCCATGGGTTAGCTGCAGGGGCCGGATCCCAGCTAGCGGTAGTCCTGAGGACTAGTGCACCGTGTCGCTTAGGCTTTTACGCCTTGTTGTCAGAAGGACCCTTTCGGCTTGTACCTATACCAAATTCTTCGAAAAGGAATCACAATATAATCGATATTTACGCAGGTAAGTTTCAATTTATAACTGCTTCATCTAAAATTCCAAGTTCACGACAAAGAAAATTGAAGCGCTCTTCGGATAGTGGCTTAGTAAAGAAATCTGCCAGCTGATGATCAGTGTCAATAAATTCTAAGTTAATCGTGCCATTTTGCTGATGATCACGCAAAAAGTGGTGTCTGATCTCAATGTGTTTAGTGCGTGAGTGGCAGACAGGGTTCTTAGTCAAATTGATTGCACTAGTATTGTCACAGAATATAGGAATATGCATGAAAGATAACTTATAGTCTTCAAGGGTTTGCTTCATCCATAGAATTTGTGCACAACAACGCCCAGCTGCTATGTATTCAGCTTCTGTTGTGGATAATGCAACAGAGTTCTGCTTCTTGCTAAACCATGAGACTAAAGCCTTTCCTAATAAATGACACGTGCCGCTCGTACTTTTACGGTCGACCTTGCATCCAGCAAAGTCAGCATCAGAGTAACCGATGAGGTCAAATGATGTTGACTTGGGATACCATAGGCCCACTGTAACCGTACCCTTAAGGTATCGAAAGATACGCTTAACCGCGGTCATGTGAGATTCCTTAGGATTTGCTTGATATCTAGCACATAGGCAAACACTAAACATGATATCGGGGCGACTAGCAGTTAAATAAAGTAAGCTGCCTATCATACCTCGATACTTACGTTGATCAACGGGTTTGCCGCTCTCATCTGATTCGAGTTTGGTTGAAGTAGCCATTGGAGTGCTGATTGGTTTGATGTTGTCAAGATCGAACTTCTTCAGCATGTCCTTGGTATACTTCGATTGACAGATGAAAGTTCCATTAGCCAGTTGTTTTACTTGCAGACCAAGAAAGTAGTTGAGCTCTCCCATCATGCTCATCTCAAATTCCGTCTGCATACACTTGGCAAATTCTTGACAAAGAGTTTCATTAGTAGACCCAAAAATAATATCATCAACATAAATCTGAATTAATAAAATAGTGTCTTTGAAAGATTTTATAAACAGTGTAGTGTCAATTTTCCCTTTTGAAAAACCTTTCTCAAGCAAGAAACTGCTTAGCCTTTCATACCAAGCTCTGGGGGCTTGTTTAAGGCCATAAAGCGCTTTCTTCATCTTGAACACGTGGTCGGGAAATTTGTGATTTTCAAAGCCAGGGGGTTGTTTCACATAAACTTCCTCCTTAATAAAACCATTCAGGAAAGCACTTTTCACATCCATTTGAAATAATTTAAAGTTTTAAAAATTAGCAAAAGCACAAAGCATCCGAATAGATTCTAGTCTAGCAACAGGAGCATACGTCTCATCGTAGTCGATACCTTCCTCTTGGTTGTATCCTTGAGCTACTAGACGAGCTTTGTTACGTGTGACTGAACCATCTTCATTTACTTTGTTTCTAAAAACCCATTTAGTAGCAATTATTGAGTGATTAACCGGTCTAGGAACGAGTTCCCATACTTGGCTTCTCTCGAATTGGTTGAGTTCTTCTTGCATAGCAGAAATCCAAAATTCATCATTAAAAGCTTCAGAAATGTTTTTAGGCTCTACTTGTGAAATGAAGGCAGTGCTAGCAACGGAGTCTCTTAGTGATGATCTAGTAGTTACTCCACGTGAAACTTCTCCTATAACTAAATTTTCTGGATGAGAAGGTTTGAAAGAGAATTTCTTAGGCAAACCCTCCAGAGAATTAGTTTCGGTTGAAGTATTCATTGGAGTAGAAGTTGATGGCTCAACGTCATCATCAAGAGTACTTGCTGCACTGTTGTCTTCATCAAAAGTCACATTTGTTGACTCTTCCACAATAAGTGAGCGTTTATTGAAAACTCTATATCCCTTACTCTTGGCGGCATAACCAAGAAAGATACCATCGTCAGCTTTGGCATCAAATTTGCCTAAGTTGTCTTTGGTGTTAAGGATAAAACATCTACAGCCAAAAACTTTAAAATAAGAAACATTGGGGGTTCTCCCAAACCAAAGCTCATAGGGTGTTTTCTTCGTAATGGGACGAATAAGCACCCTATTCAAAATGTGGCATGCTGTACTTACAGCCTCTGCCCAAAAATATTTCGGAAGAGAAAATTTATTCAACATGACTCTAGCCATATCGCCAAGAGTCCTATTCTTCCGCTCCACAACACCATTTTGTTGAGGAGTTCTAGGACAAGAAAATTCATGATCAAAACCATTTGCATTACAAAAACTTTCAAAATCATAATTTACGAATTCGCCTCCATGATCACTTCGGATTCGAGTAATCATGTAGCCTTTTTCGTTTTGAACTTTCTTTACAAAAATTTTGAAAGCAGAAATAGCATCGCTCTTATTAGCGAGAAAGAAAACCCATGTAAATCTCGAAAAATCATCAACAATAACAAATGCATAAAGTTTGCCTCCAAGGCTAGCTATTCTACTAGGACCAAATAAATCCATATGAAGTAGTTGCAAGGGTCTAGTAGTACTTACAGAGTTGATAGAATGAAATGAGGATTTAGTTGCCTTGTTTAGTTCACATTCGGCACATACCGTGTCCTTTTTGAATGTGATGTCAGGCAATCCTCTCACTAGCTTCTTGGTAGAAAGCCTGGATATAGCATCCATGTTGGCATGACCAAGACGCTGGTGCCAAAGTAGTCGTTCGTCTTTGTGGGCATATAGACATCTACCTGCATTGTTAGTATTTATAGAAAGATAGAAAATGTAGATGTTGTCCTCTCTTTTCCCTTCAAAAGCAATGTCTCCTGTTGACCTATCATAGATGTAGCAACTGTTTTGTCCAAAGTTAATATCATATCCATGATCAGCAAGATGACTAATGCTGAGCAGGTTATGCTTTAACTCGGTCACTAGGCAGACATCCTTTATTACAGGAGAAGGAGGATGACCAATGATACCATTACCTATAATGTGCCCTTTGAGATTGTTACCGAAGGATACGTATCCTTCTCTCTTCATCGATAGTGATGCAAAAAGATTTGCGTCTCCCGTCATATGTCGCGAGCATCCACTATCGAGAATCCACTTACTTTCAGTTGAGGAGGGAAGGTCTACCTACATCAAGAGTAGATGTGACCTTTGGTACCCGAGTTCTTGAGGGTCCTAAAAAGTTAGTCTTTGGGAACGAAGCATATATCCTTTTATCTACAAGTCTTCTAACTCTGCACTGTGGTGAGATGTGTCCATGTAATCCACAATAAGTACAGATAGCATTCTTATTTATACTAGGAGCATGAGAATAATATCTATAAGCAACAGGATGAGAATGGACATGATGTGAAGAGTTAGCATGGTGAAGATGATTATGCATGGAATAAGTGGCATGTTGATGGTGTCTATGAGGCATAGAATGATGGTATTGTCTAGATGGCATGGCATGATGATTTTGTCTATATGGTATATAAGGATCTTGTCTATATGGCATTGCATGATGATTTTGTCTATATGGCATGGCATGATGCTTTTTATGTGTGGAGTGATGTTGATTGTGTCTTTGTGCATGATGAGTGTGTACTGAGTGAGAATTGTTCTTACGTGCACGTGGTTTGTGAAAGTTTGTGTATATAAATGCATGGTTATGTGCTGCATGAGATTGACGTGGTTGACTAGCATGAGTGGTGTTGTGCCCATGTGATTGGGTTTGAGGTTGAACAACCTGTTTACCCAATTTGGTTTCTAATCTTTTAGAAACAGCTTGCAGTTCATCAACCTTAATATTTAAGCCATAAATCTTAGTCATGGAAATCTTGTGTCTACTCTTTTCTTCAGCCAGCAACGTGTTGAGAGTAGTGATTTCTTGAGTTTGTTTCTCAATACGTGCTTCAGCATCATGTAAGCTTAATTTAAGCTTGGATTCTTCATCAGTGTCATTTGTGGGTGATATGTTTCTAACATTATCAAGAAGTAAAGAAATTCTTTGTATCTCATCTTCTAGACTTTTGATTTTGTCCTTGGCATGTTTATATTTACCGATGACCTTTTTATGATCATCGAGTAAATCAGTGAAAGCATCGCCAAGTTCATCAAAAGAGAAGTCATCCAGAGTTTCGTTAGATACCTTGTTGGAAGTTGCCATCAGGCACACATTTGCTGTATCTTGAGGGGAGTCTTTTTCTTCCTCAGAGTCATTCGCTTCACTTTCATGCCAGATACCTGTATTGGCATATTTCTTTGATGAGTTCCTTTTGTATGGCTTCTCATAGCGGTTGCTCTTCTTCAGGAATGGGCAGTCTTTTCGGACATGTCCAGTTTTCTTGCAACCGTAACAAGTTGGTTCTTCTTCATCGTCTTCTTGAGATTCCTTCTTCCTTCGATTGAAGCGAAGAAATTTCCTGAAGTTGCGAACCATGAGAGCTTGGTCTTCATCATCAGAATTATCTTCTTCGGTCTCATCATGATTAGCTCTTCGTTGATGAGCTTTAAGTGCGATCTTCCTGGTCTTCGGAGCAGGCTCTTCGAAGTCCTTGAGGTCAAGCTCGTGAGTCATAAGCTTACCCATCAAGGTCTCCATTGACATTGTTGTGAGATCGTTTCCTTCTATGATGGCTGTCACCTTAGGGTTCCAAATCTTTGGTAGCCCTCTGAGCAGCTTACGAATCTTCTCGTGGTTTGAGTACTGCTTTCCAAGCGAAGATAGAGGATTGATGATGTCGAGGAATCTTGTGATCATTTGAGTGATCGTCTCACTTGGCTTCATCTTGAAAGCTTCGTATTCTTGAGTGAGACGGCTTATTTTAGATTCCTTGACCTGTGTGGTTCCTTCATGCGTCACTTCTAGAAGTCTCCATACTTCATGAGCAGTGGTGCATGTAGAGACCCTGTTGAACTTATTCCTGTCTGTAGCACAGAATAAAGCATTAATAGCCCTAGCATCTAGACTTGCCTATTTCTTCTCCTCGACAGAATATTTGTCGTGTGGTTTCTCAATGAGGTCACCATCGACAACTATTCTGGCGGGCTTTTTGTAACCGTCAGTGACGACAGTCCACAGGTCAAAGTCTAGAGACTTAAGATAGAAGCTCATCCTTGTTTTCCAATATGTGTAGTTAGTCCCATCAAATAGGGGAGGCCTATGAGTGGACTGACCTTCACCATGATTGGAAATCAAGGATTGTGTGGTTGCCATGGATCAGCTCTTAGGATGTTAGTCCTTGTAAAGAGAACAGAGCTCTGATACCAATTGAAGAACAGTTTGGCAACTCTAGAGGGGGGTGAATAGAGTTTATATAGAAAAATAGCCAATTAAAAATAACTCTTTCACCAACAATAAATAATCAGAGTAAAGTGCGGAAAATAAATGAAGAGCAGAAGAGCATACGCAAACACAGCAATTTTAACCTGGTTTCCCTCGTGGAGGACTAGTCCAGGCCTGAGAACTCTAGCTCAGGATTAAATCCACTATTTGTGAAATAGTAGTTTACAACCCGTGCCTTTTCTTCAGAAGAGCACGTCAACTTCTAACAGAGGATCGCAGTGGCGATTTGCTTGGAATTGTCCAAGCGACTTCTTCGACTCTTGCACAAGAATCCTAACTGAGAGATGCTGAGCACTCGAGACTTAGGAGGCTTGTGGCTAGTAGATGGGAAGGGTATGGCTTATTGAGCTTGTAGAAGAGAAGAGAAGAGAAGATTGAGTGAATTGAAATGAGAGAATTCATGCCCTATTTATAGTGTTTTTAGAGGCAGAATTCGGCCAGAATTCGGATAGGAAAATTGAAAAATTTGGCCGTTGGACAGCTACCAACCAGCTAACCCTAAAATTAGGGTTCCTGATTTCTAGGGGACAGAGTTCGGCCCGAACTCTGTGTTGAGGCAGAGTTCGGCCCGAACTCTGTCTCCAGAGCACAGAGTGGTCCTAAGTGGGACTTGTGGGCAATTTTTGTTTTGGTGGAGCTTGGGATTTTGGGTAGGCTTATAGACTAAGTTCCAAGAGCTCAGCATAACTCAGAGTACATATTTCTAGACTCAATAAAATGTAAAAGTACAGACTCGAAAATACACTGAGAGTCGGAAACTGAGCTGTTGTCTGTCCTGAACTGAATGCAGACGTCGTGTGTCGTATTGAATTTATACAGATATTATCTAGTCAATGTAGTCAATATTTGGTTGACTGTGACTTTGTGTCAACACTTAGAAGTCTTATGCGGCTCCAAAAAGCCCCATGCGGCTCAAGCTCAAAAGAACGCTTATGCGGCTCCGCACAATAAAACTTTATGCGGTTTCGCCGACAAGGCGCGTATACAGAAACAATAGTTTTTCTTATGCGGTTCGCAGCTCAGCCGTAGGGCGAACATACGATTTACAAAGGCTCGTGCATAAAGTATGCGACGTAGCCATGGCGGTTGGGGTTCTTTAACTTATATATTGTCCTTACCAATAATGGGGGGGTGAACGTCAGGGTGAGCATCAGGTACGACGACTGGCGGAGTAGCAGCCGCTGCCGAGGTGGAAGTGGAGGCCGCCTTCTTGCCCTTTACTGCCACGATCTTCTTGGGAGCCATTAATTCTCGAAGAAGAGAAGGGCAAACGAGATAGGGAAGGTCTGAAGAAAAAGAAAGAAAATAAAGAAGTCTTCTATCTCTTCAAACTCCTCCTATTTATAGGAAGTTAGGAGAAGGAGGACACGTGGGCCAATGACCGACTCATGAAGAGCGAAACCGACTCCTTGGGTTTCGTCTCCAAGATTCACCCAAGGCGTCAAATCCGAAAGATTTAATGAGCTGACCCTTGGAATTCCCCCTACAAAGACGGCGCTGAAACGACTTTGAGGCAATTAAAGACCCACACACGTGGTGAGAAGCCATGCGGCTGAACAGTCTCCTACGGCTGAGTCACCTCTGCGGCTGAACTTCTATGCGGCCAAGATCTCTATGCGGTCAGGGTTTCATACGCGGCTCGAAAAACATAGTCATGCTTCTTATTCAAAGTATTTCAATTTTGCAACTTGAAAACTTTGAAGGGGGACTTGTAGAAGTATGGAAAATACTAAAGAAAGTGACTCATGTGGCCAGGAAAGATCCATGCGGCTAAGAAAACTCATGCGGCTCAGGGAGTCATGCGGCATGAGGAGCTAGGCGGCCCGAAGCATTTCATGCGGCTCAAAGGACACGTGGCCTGACAGTGCTCCCTCCGACCCATGCTGCATTAATTGCTTTGACGGCTGACCCCTCTAAAAAGTTGACAGCCCTGACACGAAAGCATGTAATTATGACTCTGTCATAATGGCAGAAGCTTAGGGAAGAGAAAGAAATCTCTGACACAATCCCCCGAGAGCAATAAAATGCCACGTGGCCTTGCCACGTGGGCGTGCTTATTCGGCTCAAAACGAAGACTTCCCATGCGGCTCAGATCAAAACAGTCTCATGCGGCTCAACTGGAAGCATCCCTATGCGGCTCAAGAAGACCATGTCCATGCGGCTCAAGCAGACACACCCCTATGCGGTTCATGCGGCTCACTACCCATCGTATGGTTCAAAAGTCTGAAGGAGGGGGCCACTACCCGAACAGCTCTGACACGTGTCCCAAATCTTATGCGGCCCAATCTGTATGCGGCTCAAATCTCACCGGTGGCCCCCAGGACACGTGTCCTACGCCGATCAATTTCCCAGATTTATTGCAATCCTAGATTGGGCTAAACTCCAATATTCGGGGACACGTGGCAGAAGAATAGATCTGATTTATTCGCATACATCAGAAGATCATCATGAGGAAGATTTATTCCAATCAGCATTAATTGCTAATGGGATTTGGTGTAATCTACACTCAATGGCTCAGATTCGTCACCATAAAAAACGAACGGCCTGGATTGACCAATCCCCAGGCCGCCGCCATCTCCAAGAGTTAATCATTGGCAACCCTAATGATCACATCCCACTATTATAAATAGCAAGGTGCCATTCCCTTGCGAAATATACAATATCAGAGAGAAATACGCATATACAGAGAGACTTTCCCCTATAGTCAGAGAGAGAGGCCCGAAGAGCAATAAAGAGGAAGAGCAAGAAGAGCATTTCTCCATCAGCATCGACCATCTTTTCGTAGGAGCCAAGGCTGCGTACTGATCATCCAAGGAGTAAGGCAGGGCTGCCGTCGCCTTCCCGAGCCTCTATCGTCACCCCCAGAATCAAAAATAAACAATTGTACTTAGACTACTGTACCTAGGTTTTCGTCCCTAGGCTTTCTTTGTACAAGCGAGTTTGTAACGTAAAGTAAAAGTTCGGTCCTCCGATAATTGTTCTGTTCTTTTATATTTCATGGCAAACAACGAGGTTGGGTAAAAAACCCCGTATAATCAACTTAGTTTGACCTGAGGATGGGGTCAGTGTTGATATCGTTGTTTGGGAACTATGATTCCAATACTGACGGATTGATATAGCCTAGCGATTAGGCAGACGTTCCGGCACGAAGCAATAGGAATTGTGGAGGCACCACTCATGAGGCTTGGTTGACATGTACGTATATCAGGGACGCCCGAATATGTGTACGATCCAATTCGAGTGGTGATAGTGGATTCTCTGTCATGAGGCTTGGCTGAATTACATATATTTTGGAGATGCCTAGAATATGTGCACGATCCAACTAAGTGATACGTTGAATCAAGTGAGACTAAAGAAATGGAAAAGTGTCGAGGATTTTGAAATCGTGTTTCAAGGAAAAGACTAGTGGTAGTACGATTATTAGATTGAGACGAACTTGAATGTTGGTTGATCAGATAGTTTGCCTAGAACTGAGTTGTTCATGTGTGCGGTGAGAGTAAGTTACCTAAGTTGAGGTATAGTTGTTAGAGATGAAAGATAACCATAGCACGAGCGTGGCTCGAGTTAAAGAAACGCATAGGAGTAGTGTGTACGAGAGTCCTTAAATGTTGAGTAAAGTGATAAGACAATAAGTGTACTCAGTTAGTTTTGAGTACGAAACTTTTTCTGAGTGATGTATGATGTAGTGCCCCATCCCGCTCAGTCAATCGGAGGAATCGAAACGCCAACGGCATTCCGACTTAGCCTTGTAACGGCAACTCGAAGACATCGCTTGGTCGAGGCGACTCCTCGCTCAGGTGGGGTAGTTTCGGTGAACTTGCCTCATCTTAGCCTTCACATAATAAATCACACATTTTCAACTTGCACAAGTTAGGCTTGATAATAAAAGAGACGAATCCATATAGATAAGGGAATAATCTCGACGGGTCTAATTGAGTTAGAATATGGAAAAGTCTAATGGTCGGCTTAGAAGTGTTGTACGGTGTGCTTTCAAAATGACACTCGGTCCTTTGTCCTGTGGCTTGGAAGAATGAAGTTGGTTTAAGTCTGCCACAAAGCTACGAACTTAGCCTAAGTCATAGGCGTCGCACGGATAAATACTTGATAAAGCATATACGGTCCCATCGTCCAAGGCTTGGTATAGCCTTGATCGTCCCACGATCTAAGTTGTATCGCATGGCTTATGGCATAAGTCTTCGCACCCAAAATATTTGGTTGTTCAAGTTGAGCGCATGCACGGTCCCACGGTTCTACGGCTGCATATAGTCATTTGTTCCCACGGTCTTAAGGCTCGTCACATAGAGTATGACTTGGACAATAATGTCGTACAGAATACAATGGGTTTAAGGCACGAAACACGATTGTTTCGATGATAGAAATGCTATGGGCTATGGCAAGTATTAGGCACGTTGGATTTAAGTTAAGTTGGAAGGCTATGCAGTAGTCGTTCCCTCGATTTTAAAAAAGTAAGTTCACGCGACGGTTTGTCGCTGAGGCGGTCCCTTGGTTGGGAGTCTCACGGTTCCTATGCACGTTTTCAAAGTATGAGGTGGTCCCTCGTTTAGGAGTCTCACGGTTCCTATACATGTTTTTAAAGTATGAGGCAGTCCCTCGGTTGGGAGTCTCACGGTTCCGATGCACGTTATGCAAAGTGTGGTTTAGAGTACGAGATGCTAAGTATAGTTCGAGTCATACCTTAAAAATTAGGCCATGCATTTACGTGACTCTAGACGTCTCGTAGGTGCGTGGTCACTGAACAACTTGTCGACAAGGATTTCTTCCTCGACTGGTATTACGCCGGGGCACCGGGGCCAGTCGACCTAGGGGGAAGACGTTATAGCAACGCTGAATTACACCGCATAGGTAGTCGGAGGCTTTCCATGGGGCTAGCTACCTTGCATCGAAAGACCCGCTGCCTACCTGAGCTATGTCCATGATGGCTTGTCGTGCCAGTGGCATTTCATATAGATAAATGGCGAGCTAAGCGGCAAATCCGCATGCTCAGTGTCATTCGAATCTAAGAAAGCGTATGCACGACACGAGTTGAGTTATGGAATGTGTGCACGGTATGCACATAAGGTATTATAAAGCCTAAGATTTGGATGTACGTAAAGACACGTATTTTGCCACGAGACATGGCATCGTGCTTGAGTTCTCAACACCGATTCCACAAGTTGGGTTAGACGTTTCGAGTTAAGTCTGAAAGGGCCGTAAGGCGAGTTTGGTTAAGTCAGGCTAAGCTGTGGGGCACAACCTCGATGTTGAGGCACGAGCAAGTTTATGACACGACCATGTTGTTACCACACAAGTATAGGCAAGTTGTTAAGTGGCGAGGCACTGCCTCAGAGATATTGAAGCACAAATCGAGTTCATGACACGACCGAGTCGTTACGTCCCAAAGTATGGCACGGGAGACAAGTATGAGTCGGTGTGTTGACAATGCAAGCACGAGAAAGGTCAAGAGGCAAGGATAAAAAAGTTATCAGTTCAAGGCACGGAGATGTTCTAAAGACACGAAATAGACCAAGACGTCTGTCTTAAAATCATTGCTAAGGCAATAGTAAAAAGACAATCGTAAACTGGATTATGTTGCACAAAGTAAATAAACGTGTTAATTTTTATGGGTGGGCGAGGAGCTCACTCCACTAGTACAGTTGAGTACTGACACCCATACAATTTTTATGTACAGACACAGGTAGAAGCTCGTGGTACGAAACTCGCTTGGATGCGTCGAGGCACGGAATTCCTTGGCGATTAGTAGCGTACGGCCGTATGGAGTCAAGACTTATACGGGACGTAATGTATGGGCATCACCTTCCGAAGCATCCGCTGGCTCAAGACATGTACTGAGAGATGAGAGAGCTGAGTGACTTATAATGAGAGAAGAGTGAGCTTGAGTGATTATAATCTTGGCCTTGCGTTCCATTGTAACCGTTATTTTAATATCAATAAAATGCATCTTTTGAATGACTTGTGTTTTGTTCTAAATTTTTACTGCCATTATTCAATGTCTCTGCTTGAGACTGCTGTGCAACGACCCCGTCGCAGCCGCTGTAATCGGCCGTTATAGAACCAGCCTTGCACGAGCGCAATCTAGGCTCGTGAGGCATCATGCCTTAGCGAGGGTGATCGCTCCTACGGGAGCGAGGCGTGACACAGCACTTGCGATAGTCTTGGAAATATTGAGGAAGGAGAAGCTTTATGCAAAGCTTAGCAAGTATGACTTCTTTCTTGAGAAGGTTTCTTTCCTTGGGCATGCCACCACAGGAGAAGGTATCTCAGTAGATTTGGAAATAATCTCAATAGTGAAGTCGTAGACTGTTCCCACTACAGCCTCTGAAATAAGAAGTTTCCTTAGACTAGCGAGTTATTACTGCAAGTTTGTACAAGATTTCTCATAAATAACTGGACCTATGACTCAGTTGACTTGCGAAGACCAAGAGTTCACATGGACAGCTGAGTGTCAAGCCGCTTTTGATGAGTTGAAGAAGCGGTCGACCACAACTCCAAGGTAATAGCATCTGGAAAGAGATTGGGATGTGCCTTGATGCAGCTTGACAAGGTAATAGCATATGCATCACGGCAGCTGAGAGTGCATGCGAAGAATTAACCAACACACGATCTGGAGCTTACAACAGTTATTTTTGCACTGAAGCTATACAAGTATTACTTGTACGGTGAGAAAGTAGATATCTATACTGATCACCACAGTCTCAAGTATGTCTTAACGTAGAAGGAGCTCAATATGAGACAACGAAGATGGTTGGAGCTGATAAAGGACTACGAGTTAGAGTTGTACTACCATCCGGGCAAGGCTAACGTAATAGCTGATGCGTTAAGCCGTAAGCCCATGGCTTATTTTATTACTACTCAGAAAGAGTTATCAGAAGATCTGCAAGAGCTTGGAATATAAGTGGTATTACCTGGTGTTGATGGCAGCCTAGCCAATCTTCAGGTATAGTCTTCTTTAGTCGACATGATCAAAGCAGCGTTGTCTACTGACGCTAGATTTTGAAGGCTTAAAGAGAGGACCGAAGTGGGAGAGCAGACGGGTTTGAACATCCATGCGGATGGGATACTAAGATGTGGAAATCGTTTATATGTTTCCAATAGAGAGATTCGGCAGGAGCTAATGGCAGAAGCGCATAGTTTGATATATTTTATACATCCATGAGGGACTAAGATGTATTGAGACTTGTGGCTGGTACGGGATGAAGCGAGAGAGAGCTCGTTTTGTTGCCAAGTGGTTGGTGTGTCAGCAGCTGAAGGCAGAGCACCAGAGATCAACAAGTTTGTTGCAGCCGCTTCCTATTCCTGAGTGGAAGTAGGAGCATATCACCATAGATTTCGTTACAGGACTTCCAAAGAGACCTAATGGACGAGATATAGTATGGGTGATAGTGGATAGACTCACCAAGTCAGCCCATTTTTTTTCCTTTAGAGTGAGCCAATCTACTGAAGCATTAGCTGATATGTAGATAAATTATATAGTGAAGGTACATGGGTTCCATTTAGTATTATATGAGACTGGGATTCGATATTCACGTCTCACTTCTAGATAAGAATACAGGAAAGCTTAGGTACTCGTCTGAAGTTTAGTACGGCTTATCACTCTCAGACAGATGGACAGTCAAAGCGTACTATTCAGATGCTAGAAGATATGTTGAGGGAATGTATGTTAGACTTGGGTGGATTATGGGAAGACCATCTTCATCTTGTAGAGTTTTTTAACAATAATAGCTTTCAAGCGAGCATTCAGATGGCTCCGTTTGAAGCTTTGTATGGTAGAAAGTGTCGATCTCTTTGTTTAAGCGACTTAGGAGAGCGACAGATATTGGGTCCTGAATTGGTCGTGAGCACGGTAGCGAAGGTGAAGAAGATACAAGGCCATCTGCGAGTAGCGCAGGATAGACAGAAGTAGTAGGAAGATCATCTCGACCGATTGTTGGAGTTCAAGGAAGACGACCATATATATAGTAGGGATCAACATCCCCTCACTTTTGCATCCCCATGATAACACCCGTTGGATCTTGTTTAAGTCATCTAATCTTAACCATTAAAAAATCAACGGTTAAGATTAGATGACTTAAACAAGATCTAATGTATATGAAAGAGGGGATGCATGAGGATACAAAAATGAGGGGATGCGGATCCCTCCTCGTATATATATATATATATATATATATATATATATATATATATATATATACATATATATATATATATATATATATATATATATATATATATATATAGGCGCCGAGCGCGCTCCGCTAGGGCAGAATATATATATATATATATATATATATATATATATATATATATATATATATATATATATATATATATATTCTGCCCTAGCGGAGCGCACTCGGCGCCGCCCCAATCTTTGTTGATTCTTGAGTGTGGTCCTTTGGATGGCGCCTTCGGAGGCGGCCGTCGTCGAGCCTCCTGGCCACTTGTCGATCTCCTTTGCGGTAGTGCTGGTGGGATCTCCAACACCCCCGTTCCCGACCATTCCCCACAAAACTATCCACTCGTTCTCTGGCTTTTCAGCCATCTCCTTCGACCCCTTCGACGAAGCAACCCTGGTTGTCCCGCTTAAGTTCGCGTTGGTGGGGAAATTCTTCCAAGTGAGAGCCTCTCTGCCCCAACTGTGGAAGACCATCGCCATTATGGATTTCTAGGGGGATATTTCTTGTCACAACCCGCACCCTGAGGAAGGGCACGAGAACATGGGTACGTCCAGCCTACGCCGCAGTGTCGGCGGTAGAACGTTGTATAGTTCGTCTATAACATCTAATATCTAATAACAATATGATATAAACATATTATCTCCGCACGGAGGTATAATATAACATCTCAACTCTATATCTCAATCACAAGTCTAGGAAAGATAGAGCACGATATGGAATAAGATAAAAAAGGAAGAACTTAATATATAAGTAAAGTCATCACAACACACATATAGATATCCAACACAAATAAATACAAGTCCTGAATATAACTAAGTCTCAACTAACAATCGGAACAATCCAATACAAATTGAAAGCTATAAGTACTAGACTAAACTAGGCACCCTCTACTGAGCTAAATGCTCCTCAGGCTCCTGAATGTCACCCTCATATGCCCCATAAAAGGTAGGACAGTCACCATCATCATCTGTAATATTTTTAACAGGTCCAGTCAGGACAGGAACGAGCATAATACATCTAACATAGTTCATATCATGTTAAAAAATATAAAGCATGCAAAAGAGTGAGATACATGGATTGTAAAGAAATATATATAAAAATGAGAGATATTTGATAACTGAAAATATCTATACACATGATAAGTAAGAACTGTAAGTAACTTGTGATTTAGAGCATAAGATGGTTATATAAACGGGTTGGGACAATGCAAGGGTAACTCCATCATACGTGATTGTACAATGGACATATACATAATTTTACAAGATTTTACAAGATGGGATTTTGATCACATAACCATTTCCTACTCACTCTCTCCAATCAATACACAAGTATCCAATCAAGTTACGTTACCTTGTACAAGGGGTTTTTATCACATTTGCTCACGTGATCATGAGAGTACAAGATTGCACAAGAGTATACACGAATAGCGGTGTACATAAAATACAAGATGTTTGTGAAAAGCACATGACAACTGTATCTGATGCACCTCGAGAGGGATAACTTCGCATGACAAGATCCATATAGTACTAATTCGTGATAATAACATGACAGAATCATGTAAAGTAATCTAGAGTAAGAATATAAATCCTAGTAAGTATGAAACGGTCAGAGAATGTACTCGTTTGTCACCCTAAATGACTAATATGAATAGATGTCCAAACTGATGTCACAGAGTCCTATTTAAAGTAAAACAGGTTATAAAGTACTCAAATTGTAATATTAGAAATCTGCAATACAAACTACATGATTCTAAGTTAAACTAGGTCAAGTCAACACTTGGTCAACTCTAAGTCAACTCTGGTCCACCTTGGATCAAACTAAGAGTCAAGGTTAAGCTTATAGGGTTTTGGTCAAACTTAGATTAATGGTCAACATATATGATACTTAGGATATATTAATATATATACATACCACATATATCATTACGCATATAGTACCATCCTAACATATACATATATATATATATATATATCATATATCAAGTATATACATATCCTAACTATAAACCATAACCTATATCTATATACTCTCATAATATGTATAGATACTATATAACCCAAAAATATATATACCTATCTATATAATCCTTCAACAATCTAACATCACCTACTCAAACCCAAATACTTGGACACTAACCCAATAACACTAGGATACCATATCAACCTTGGTCATATCGGCATCCCTATACCAATACCTTGGTTGGAATCTAATACCTTAACTTGGGTAAACCTAACCTTACCTTGATATCTTGATACCTTACCTTGGTACCTTGATACCATACCTTGGTCATAAGGTAAACTAATCATTTACCTTGAAGGCAAAGGTAATTTATATTTACCTTAAGATACTAACTTGGTATCATGAGATACCAAGATACCCCTCAATTATCTAATTAACTAACTATCTAATGTAAGAATATAATATCTTAATTAATATCTAACATATAATCTATAGAGACTAACTTGCTAATATTCCAATATCTAGAACTAATATAATTTGCTAACATATCAATATCTAACATACTAGATATCTAACATCAAACTATCTAACAACATATCAAATATCTAACAAAATACTAATCTCTACTATCTAACTAACACTCATACTAACAAATATTACCTAACAATAATATATATATATATATATATATGTACTATATCATACATATACTCTATGCTACCTACATTCACTTAATATCTATACTACATAGGTTCATAGGTTACACAAAATGCCTATGTCGTATAGTCACTCTTCTACTTAAAATTAATATTGTACCAATTGGGCCCTCAATAAATTCTAGAATTGAAGTATGTTGTAGCTCTTCGTGTTAGCTTTTCGAAAATTTAAGCGGATCGCATTTTCGTTTTCGGAAGCTCCCGGAATCGCGAAAACACCGAAAAGCGTTTGTCTTTCAGACAGCTGACACTCAAATAGTTTTACAGAAAGTTCTAGAATGATTTTGGCTTATTAAAAAATATATTTGGAAAGTTAACTTCGATACGGTTGTTTTAAAAAAACAGTAGATTAATTGGAGTTCTGAGCTAAAAGTTATGGCATTTCTAAGTTGCTTTGGTTAATAAAAATGTGGATAAATATTATGATGAATTTGAGTTGTTTTGGACAAAAGACACACATGTAGGCCAAGATACTTGGATACCAACATAGGTATCCAAATAAAACTTATTCTAACCATCCTATCTAAGATCAATCCACTCTCTAACCATTCTAAAACTGAGTTTAAATATCTATTTAAGCTATTAGTATACATATATACACATGGGGTGTCCTAATTTGGGATCTATCAAGTAGGACACAAGACACATATCAAAAATCTTCAAGAGAGCTCCAAATGGCCTTAAATTTGAATCTAAATGGGGTACATGCATGAGGGTGGATCCTATGGATTCAAAACTAATTAATATATATAGAAAATTAATTTAGAGGGTTGGTTTTACCTATTGGGAGTGGAATCCCAAGGACACGGCTCCGACACGAAGATCTTCCAAAAGGACACTCCTCTTTATACTTTGCTCCAATCATTGCTAGCACTCTTCCTTGGTAGTATGAGAAGGTTGGATAAAATTTTTGGTGGAGGGATGTAAGGATTTGGAGATCAAATCAAAGAGGGAAGCTCTCTAATTTGGGGGAAAAAACTTTGTGAGGGAAAAGAGGCAAGATGGAATGAAATGAAAGGAATGGAGGCTAGCCTACCTAAGTGGCTGCCATTAAACCCTATTTTGGCCTTGGGGGAAAGCCCAATAAGGTCTCAACTAGTCCTCTTGGTTAATTTTAAGTTAGGTTCAAGTTTGGGATCAAAAGGGTTTAATTTAAGCCTCTAACTTAACCAATCTAATAAGTAGGATTAGTCTAAACTTACTAACTTAATTAGTGGGGTTTGTGGGCCATGACTAACTAATCTTGGGGTCCCGTCTAGAGTCTAAGCTATCCGGATCACTAACACAAGTCGGAACGAAACGAAACTCAAACCCGACTATACAAATCCCAAAAAATCAATATTAAAATGTAAAAATTCTCAAAATATTAAAATATAAAAAATAAACAAACTCACAATGCATCAATTTAAATATTATTAAAATAATCTAAAATTTACCAATTAATCAAAATTATAAATAATTTAAGTCACAAAATAACCAAAATACCCTTAGCCTAAAAAGTGGTAATTAGCTAATCTAATCACATGGGTTAGGCCTCCTTGGTCACGGCTAAGCAGCTCTAAGGTTACACTAGCCAAAGAACAAAATCACAAAACACTAATTTAATGATATTAAAATAATCAAAATTTACCAATAAATCAATAACATAATTTAAACATATTATTAAATAATTAATTTTACAAAAGTTCAAAATTATTCTCATTTTAGAAAAGTGGTGGTTACATTTCTATTGGCTCCCTTGATGCTCACTACATCCTGATCAGCCCTGCTTGGAGGAAGATTGCTTACGGCTGCAATCCAAGGACATCTAGCATCCGGCGAGCTGCCCTATGCGTCTCTTCCGTTGGACGCCGAAATTTATGCCATTTATGGAGTCTTTCTGGCTCCGGTCTGGGTGTCATTCCCTGAACTTCCCCCAATTTAATGGTGAAATCGGTTGTTTTGAACATTACCGAATGTGTGGGATGCCGCTAGCGGTTGACAAAGCGACGGCAGCGGGACTAAGGCCTAGCTGCGTCAGGGCTCTTGTCGAGGTGGACCTTAGTTTGACAGTGATACGCAAGGTCCTCATTGAGCTCCCGGAGGGTAGGAGCTATTGGCAACAGGTATTTTATGACAACCCTCCTTTGTTATGCTCCAGGTACAAACACAGGGGTCAGGCTGCTGAGAATTACAGGGCTTCCGGAGTTAGAGACAAGAATGAGGTTGCTAATAATAAGGGAAACAGGTTCCATGCCCAGACGGATCCAGCTACTACCTTACCCACTGGAGGCGATGGCAATGAGGGTTGCAGAAAGGGGACGAGCCCAGAGCCGAAGGAGCTCGGGATGCAGATTTCTACAGCCAATGAAGGTAGAGAGGGGAAAAAGAAGTAAGATGGGAAAGATGCTTGTGTTACTACAGAAGAAAAGGGGAACGATGATGAGGGTGAGATTCTTGAGATTGAAGAAGGAGAAGTTATAGAGCAGGGGTTAGAGGTCAGCAAGTAGATCAGTCCCGGCAATCGCAAGCCCAGAGCTAGGACGACCAAGGTTCCCCTATAGGTGCAGGCTACTGCGAAAACATCCCAAGAAGGCTTGTTGGCTAGAAAGACTGCAGAGAATGATAAGTCCAAGGTGCGTGCGGCTGAAGACGAAGTCCTTACGGCGGAGGTGGGTGACATAGCTGGGATGAACAGAGTAGCTGTCAATGAGGCGCGTGCAAAGCTCAAACAGTGTATCAACAGAGAGGAATCATTCTGGCATCAAAAAGCTAGGATTAAATGGGACCTGGAGGGCGACGCAAATTCTAAATACTTCCACAAGTGTGTTCGTAACAAAAGGCAGCGCCTCCAAATTCACCATATCCAGGGAGAAGACGGGCATTTCATCACCGGGCAGAAGAACAATCAAAATAAAGCGGTAAACTATTTTTCTATCCTCCTGAGTTGGGAAGGTAGATCCTCTGATGAGGAGCTCTGATCTTGCATCTCGAAGCTTATTTCCGAGGAAGAGAATTTTAGCCTGACTGCTGACGCTTCGATGGAGGAGATCCACCAGACTGTTCTATCCATAAGTTCCGAAAGTGATGCGGGACCGGACGGCTTCACGGTGCTTTCTTCAAGGGTTGTTGGGATATCATCGGAACCAATGTTGTGGAGGCAATATGTGCATTCTTTCAAGGCATCATCTTGCCTCGAGCAGTATCGGGCACTTTATTAGTCCTAATCCCAAAGAAGGTGAACCCTATTATCATTGGAGACTTCAGACCTTTAAGACTATACAATTTCTTCAACAAGATTATCTCGTCGCGGAGAACAGATTGACAGGGATATAGCAGATAATCATTTTCGTGGAGCAGAGCACGTTTGTTAGTAGGAGAGAGATAGTCGACAATATCCTTTTAGTTCAGGAGTTGGTCAGCTATATAGGCCAGAAGAAGAGAGGTAGCAACGCAGTGATCAAGCTAGATATAGAGAAATGATAGGGTTCATTAGGGATTCCTGAATAGCGTGTAGAGGGATTTTGGATTCTCCGAGAAATGGATCGACATTGTGTGGTGTCCAACTACTGGTTTATGCCAGTGGTGAATGGCGTGGCATCGAGCTTCTTCAAATCTAACCGAGGCCTGAGGCAAGGGGACCCTATATATCCTTCTCTCTTAATTAGAGCTGCAAAGGCGCTGAGCATGAAACTATCTTTCCTTCGATCGATAGCTAGATTCAACAAGTATTTCACATCCAGTGGTTGCCCCTTTACTCATCTGGCTTTTACAGATGACATTCTGCTCTTCTTTTCGGATGAAATCGCCGCTGTCAAGGCTATTCTTGGGGTGGTCCAGAACTATGAGGAGCGCTCGGGACAGAAGGTTAACACTAGGAAGAGCAAACTATATATGAGTTACAAATACACACCCGAGAGAAGGGCAAGGCTTTTATAGGCTTTTGGGTTTAAGGTAGGGACCCCCTCCCCATTCATCTATTTGGGATGCCCCTTATCTTATGGCCACAGGCGGGCCTCTCTCTTCGACCCCCTTATCTCCAAGATTCGGTCCAGGATTGATGGATAACACAATAGGATCCTATCCCTATTTGCCATTGATTGTAAAAGAACAGAACAATTATCGGAGGACTGAACTTAGACTCACAATACAAACTCGCTCGTACAAAGAAAGCCTAGGGACGAAAACGTAGGTACAGCAGACTAAGTACGATTGTTTATTTTTGATTCTGGGGGGTGACGATAGAGGCTCGGGAAAGCGACGGCCGCTCTGCCTTACTCCTTGGACGATCAGTATGCAGCCTTGGCTCGGGGAAGATCTGCTTCGGCGTTGATGAAGAAATGCTCTTCTTGCTCTTTTCGAGTTGCTCTCCTGGCTTCTCTCTCTCTGTGATTATCAAGAAAAGGGGGGAGCTCTCTCTGTGTAGATCTCTCTCTTCTTTTTTTAATTCTTTTTGTTGCCGACCTCTGTGCAAAGAAATGATGCTGGCTATTTATAAGAGTGGGATGTGATCATTAGGGTTTGCTAACAATCATTTTCTTGGAATGTCGGCGCTCCTTCAATCTATCTGAACCCTTGATCCTGCTCACAATGAATCCAGGCCATTAATGCGGATAGCACCGAATCTTATGAGCAATTAATGCTAGCTGCTTTAAATCCTCGTGATTGATTATGCCAATGTCTGATTGCTCGCCACATGTCTCATTAGCTTGATGATAAATGATATGCCCTGATCTCAGTAATTATGACGATGATGTCAAATATATTTGTTGGGATTCGGTTAAATCTCTTATTGATCCCATGCCACGTGTCTTAATTGTGAGCCCTGTCAGAGCCGCATAGGATGGACGATCCTCGAACCGCTGAGAGATACTCTTTGTAAGCCGCATAGGACAATGCTTCATCGAGCCACATATGCGTAGTCTTTGTGAGCCGCATGAGCTAGCATTGTATTGGGCCGCAGGGAATGGGTTCCCAGGGAGCCGCATGAGCTAGCGCTGTATCGAACCGCATGGAATAGGTTCTCAGGGAGCCGCATATGGCTGATTGCCACGTGGCAATCTGGGACTTCTGACAGATTTGGTCAGAGATTTTCTTCTTTTCCCGAAGAGTCAGTCATTATAGCAGGGCCATTATGACACTTTATGTCAGGGCCGCCACAGTGAATCGTGTCAGAGCAATAAATGAGGCCACTACTCAAACGACCAGCTGTAGGGAAGGATCACACGTGGCGTCCATCGAGCCGCATATTCCTGCTGAACCGCATGCGCTCCCGAGCCGCATGAGATTGAGAGTCTTCTTTGAACCGCATAGAGCCGCTCCTGTGTGAGCTGCATAAGCTTCTTATCCAGAGCCGCATGGATCATTATTCTAATATTTTCCATGCTTCTACAGGACCCCCTTCAAAGTTTTCAATTTGTAAAATTGGAATACTTTGAACAAGAAGCATGGCCCCATTCATGCCGCTTAGGATTTTTCTGTCTGCCTGAGCTTCCTAGCCGCATAAGTGTCTTAGCCGCATAAATTCATCTGGCCGCATAGACTTTTTGCCACGTGTCCTGATCACGTGTGCAAATCTTCATTAAGTGCCTTTGATTTGATTTAATGCCGCCTTTTGGGAGAGGATCCCAAGAGTCTGTTTTGCCTTGACCGAAGCGTTTTGCCTTTATTCTTTGGAGGCGGCACGTAATCCGAGGCGTCTGTTTGTTTCATGAGTCTCGTTCGCTTATAAATAGGAGTCTTTTAGCCTCTTGGGGCTTTTCTTTACCTTCTCTCTTTGCTCTAATTCCCTATCGCCGACTTTTGCTCTTCGTCTTCTTCCTTTAGCAACCGACAATGGCTCCCAAGAAAGCTGCAGCATCGAAGGCCGCTAAGGGTAAGGCAGTTGCTTCTACGTCGACTGCGGCGACGAACGTTGTCACCCCTCTGCCGGCCGTTGTGCACTCCGTCCATCCCGATGTCCACCCGCCTATCGCTGGTAAGAGGTCGTCTGAAAACCCTAACTGTCGCTATGGCTCTGCTGCATAGTTTATGCACAAGCCACGTGTACGGGGCTTTATCGATGTGACTGCATGAGCCCCTCGTCCCATGGGGCCGTATGAACTTGTTATACTCGATCTGAGTTGCATATGTGTTTTTGATTTGGGCCGCATAAGCGTTGCTCACTTTTCGAACCGCAGAAACTCGTCTGCTCATATCAGCTCGCATGAATCCTGCTCTGTAGGCGTGCTTAACTTGAACCGCATGGATCTATAAGTTCGTCTGGACTTGAGTTGTATGGACTCGGCTAACTCGGAGCCGCATGAGGCTATGATGCACTGAACCGCATATACGTATCTAATGCTGAGCCGTATGAGGCTGTAACGAGCCGAGCCGCATAGGCTCAGATAATCTTTCCAATGCTTCTGTTTTTTTTTGACTACCTTCTAACCTCGTTTCTTTCGTATTTTTCCAGTAAACTTGCCCGTAAATCCTGCTGGGGAGCTTATAGTGGGTTCGAATCAATTCGCCCTGGGCGTGCGTCTTGACGACTTAATTAGGTATGTGTCGAATCAGTTCCCTACTGATGAGCCTTCGGAGAGGTTGAAGGCCATTGAGAATCAAACCCTTCATTACCTCCGTTCCATGATGAATACTGGGAAGCTGGATGGAAAATACCTGAAGCCTTTGTTCCTTTTTGGTGATGCTTTAACCATCAAGAATCCTCGGGTCTTAGAAATTTCCGAGAACTGGGATTTTTCTTTGGATGGGGTGGCAATCCATATTCCTCTCATGGAACGTCATTATCCTTTGTCATGGTTCAATATGGTGTTGCTGGACCGGAAGATGGTGTGTAACTTAACTCCCACTCAATCAGGGATGTTGATGGGCAACATCCATTATAATCTGAATATGAAGTCAGCGTATGCGGGTAAGGATTCCGTCCTCCGGTATATGATGGGTCTGGCCCCGGGCTCTTTTATGAATATATACGGTCCCAATTTCATACTTATTCAAGCTGATACTTTCCTGAATCGGCTTGTTCGCAAGAAGTCTTATCCTGTTGGTAGGCTGGCACTGCCGAACTGGATAAACCCCACCTCTACGTGGGCCCAGTTGACTGCTTGGGTTTTACAGACCTATGGAGCATTCTTGCGGGAGGTGGGGCTTTACCATGCCATTCGGGGCACTTGTCACGGGCTTCCCATTAATAAACCACTGTTCGTAGCGCTCTTGGAGATGTATAGCCAGCGAACGGGGACATTCTTTGCACCAGTAGGGGAGTTGGGGCTTGCTCTTCACGAGATGTATACTGTCTCTAAACTTCCATGGGGGAATGAGCCTTTCGAGGTGTATACCCCGTCGAATGAGGAGTTCGAGGCCTTGGACAGGCAACTCTCGGGTTCTGTTGCGGTGTATCGGGAGCTGTTGTGCCACCATAGTGCTTGTCATCAAATGGCTATAAAATCGACGGATAGCTCTGAGGGGACCGCTCCCCATACCACATCCTGGATTAATTATCTTTTTAGGGTTGATCCTTCTGGTGGAGTTACTCCCCGAGCCCCTCGAACGTATGCAGAGGTAAGGGATCTGATGTCCAATGTCAAGAAGTCGCGATCCAAGAGCTATATATTCAGGAGCCAAGCTGACTCTCTCAGTTATTTTTACCACGGGACCATACAGCTGTCGGAGAAGGCGCTTCTGGCTGGATTTTTGATGATATGGCTACGGAACTGCGTAATCTCGGGCGGAGCGGGCTCTATTGAGAGAATTGGTCGTCATTTTATCCTTCCTGCCGTTAAACTAGTATTCGGAGTTAGGCTGGCCCTCCTCCCTGCTATGGTATGCAGCATACACCATGGTCTGCGGACATTCTCGTCCAAGGTTATCGCTCGCAAGAAGACTTTAGATTTCGAGCGCGTAGAACTGCCCTTTCACTACCTGATGGGGTGGTTGGCGATGCACTATAAGTCTTTGTTGGGACCTGGGACAGCAGAAGATGCTACGGCCGAAGATGCTTTCCTCTTCAAATGCCATCACCGGTCTTGGGAATACAATACTATGCCAGCTTGTCGGAGGGCATTGGCGAGAGTGGATGGGTGTGACCTCTTTGTGTCTGTTCCTCCTTTTTCTGATGAGGAAGTGAGGAAGATGCACCTTGATGGTACTGGACCTTCTCATTTTCTGTCTCCGGATATGCTTGCTTGGTTGCGCAATATCCACCCCGCGCATCTGGTCTATCGCAACCGAGATAATGTGTACTTGGAGCCTTACCTACCTAGTAGGTTTTCCCGTCAATTTGGTTACAGCCAGTTGTTCCTTGATTGTCCCAACCCTTGTTTGGGTTTTGAAGGTAGCGTTCTTGACGACATCCGAGCGTGGAATTATTATGACGCTTATCATACTCTGGTCAGTTTCTCGGTTCCCGATGCTAAGGCGCCGAGGAAAATTTTGTACGTGGCCGCTTTGTATCACGTTATGGCGAACAAGCCTCCTGTTAACTTCGATCCGAGTACCAGTTTCATCGTAGGTACTGGTTTAGAGGAGAAGCCGAAGGGGGCTAAGGTTAGAAAGCAACTGGCGCTCCAGATTCCTCTCCCTGAATCAGAACCTTTCGAGTCGGTTGAGGAGGAGGATGATAGCGAAGACTTCCTTTCTGGTGGGGATGAAGAAGTGGCGGATCAACTGCCTCCCCCACTTGATGAATCGGCGGAAGATCCGCTGCTCACTACACAAGAGGGAGTAGTGAGAGAAGAACAACCTTCAGGTGTATCTGGTCCCTCACGAAAACGGGTCAGATACGAGTCTCCTGACAGTAGAGCGACCTTTTCTGTGAAGAGAGCTGCTGTTAGGTCTCGTGGAACACCTATCACCGAGAAGGGTGGAGGTGCAGACGATGTTCCGGAGGTAAGTCCAAGTCGGAGTTATATCCTTGTTGTAGTTTTCTTTCCTCTCGGGGATATGACTTGATCATTTTTCTTTATAGGTGTCTGACGAACCAGGCTCTCCAGAACCATCTGCTGCCCCAGTAGTTGATCCGGCCCATGCCGCTTTGATTAGCGACCTATGTGCCGCGGTCCTCTCTGCGGGGGCTCTCTCAGCGGCGGCTAAGGACTCCCAAGCTGCTGATGCCCCAGCCCGGGGTGACGAAAGTTTCCTCGGGCCCGTCTCCGAGATTTCTGAACTTCAGCGAGACGACGCCGTCCTCGGTGCATCCCCTTCCGGGGATGAAAGGGCGGATGAGTCTATTATTCCTGACTCGGAGGCTATTGGTGAAGAGGTTGTGATGGCTGCAGGCGAACCTCAGCCTCCATATTCCTGCACTGGTAAGCTGAGCCATATATTGACCACTGAGGGGGCTTATTTGCTCTATCGACATATCCTTCGGGTCAAGTCAATTCATGGTTGCCTTGGCCGTGCAGGTCCTGACCCTTTATCTCCTGCAGCCGATGTTCTTGGAGAAGGCCCGTTCTACCGTGATCAGGGCGAAAGGAGCATTTTCTCCCCTTCGTCATCGCATGTTGAGGGACATCCTGCCAGCTCTGGGCAGATGGGGATGGAGTTGGTGCTGGCCCCGGCCTCGTCTTCGGCTGCTTATACGGCTCCAGAGATCGACTTCTCGACCCTGCCGAGCATCCAAATTCTGCGGGCCGCTGAAAAGGAATTGGCCGATGTTCAAGCGTCCTTCCGCGCAGAGTTGGTTTCTCTTGTGGCAGGAGCGGCAGATTCTGTCGTGTCTTCTTCCGTGCTGCCAGCCACACTCCCGTTGACACCGGCTTCCTCGGAGGCTCTGAACGAGGTGACGTAGGATGTGGTCGACAGCTTCTATCGTCACTTAGGGAGGGGTGTAAATGCTGCCGTGGAACGGGGGATCCCTTTTTCTCTATCTCTGCAGGGAGCTCGGGGCCAAATCGACACTCTGAAGGGTCTTCCTGGCGGGGCGGGGTTAGCAGCGCTCTTGGAGCCTAAGCTGACAGAGGCTGACCAGCTTGTGACCCAACTGCTGGCAGTACGGCAGGCTGGCTTGCCCGTCGCGACTGAACGGGAGCGGAGCTTCCTGGTCGCTACTAGGGACAGGATTAAGCTCGCTCGAGAAACTGCCGGACCGGCTGTGCAGGGGGACCTTAACAAGTTCTCCGTCTTCTATGACCGACTGGGTCGTCGGAGTCAGGCTTGTAGAGCCCGGAAAGAATCTGCCTCTCGTGGAGTAGCTGACACGAAGGAGCGGATTCTCGCACTCCAGAAGGAGTTGACATTCTTAGAGTCAGAGCGGGAGGCTGCTCGTGTAGAACAAGAGTTGATTGCTCGGGAGGCCGAGAGGATTTCCCGATCCTCTGTCAACCTGGAGCGGGCCTTCAAGAAGTTTGAGGACAACTTGCGAGCCCATGCTCATCTGGAGGATGCGGCGGTGTTGAACCAGGAGGCGGAGCGCCGAGCCAAACAGAAACTTGAGCGGTCGGTTGCCTTGATAAAGGACCGTCTTACGGCGTTATGTGCTCCAGGGCAGTGATCGGCTTTCTGTCTTCTTCTTCTTCTCTTTTTCTATTTTTTTTTTTAATTTTTGTAAGGGGATGTGATCCCCGCTGATGCAGCCCTTTGATTTTTGAATAAATGAGCATGTTTCAACTCATATTTTCTTTCTTGCACTTGCGGTGTTTATGGAATTTGGACTTGTTGGGGGATTTATTTGTGGACATGTTATCCTAGGCATACCTTGGTCTTAGGTACGGATAACAAGTTTGGATGTTTGGAGTAGTCATGGCAAAGTGGTCATGGGTTTTCTTGGTATCGGAGGAAGGAATGTCGTAGAGCAGCTGGGCTCCCGGGGCATGGTCAGATGGTGGATTTATGCTAAGAAGCTTAGCAAATGAATATTTGTGGACCTATTATCCTTGGCGTACCCTGGTTCAGGATACGGATAATAGGATGAAAGGGAACCAATCACATTTGCTCAGAGGTTATGATGACATGGCAAACGTGAAGGTTTTATCGTGAAATCTTCCTGCTCAGCGGTAATGAGAACATGGCAAGGGAGACTTTACGGAAGCTATTTGTGGTCAACAGAGGACATTTGTGGTCAACAGAGGATATTTGTGGTCAACAGAGGACATTTGTGGACCTATTATCCTTGTCGTACTCCGGTTGTGGGTACAGATAATAGGTTAAAAGAGGACCGACATACTTGCTCAGAGGTGATGTGGACATGGCAAATATGACGATTTCTTCGACGGAGCCTTCCCACTCAGAGGTAATGAGGACATGGCAGGAGTGGGCTCAATTAAGATTGGGTACATAGAACGACTCAGAGGTAGGAGAACGTGGAAGTTCTATGCGAGGGAGCGGTTTGTTTTTGGTGGAAGTGAAGACGACTCAGAGGTAATGAGGACATGGTCATTTCGGAAATTGGTGGATCGACTACCCTTTTTGTGTACTGGGAGTGCGGGTAGTGAATCATGAGGGAGGATCTCCGCCAGGAAGAAAGTTCAGAGGTATAATCATACTTGACTTACTATCTGAAAGAGTGACCGGAAAGTAAGTTCAGAGGCACCAGCTGGTACATAACTTGGTAATTTGGACTATTGATGGAGTGAGAGTTCAGCGGCACCAGCGGATGCGTGGCTCGATAATCTGAAATAGGGTGGATGAGAGTTCAGTGGTACTAAAGGGGTACAAGACTCGATAATCTGGAGAATGATGGATGAGAGTTCAGTGGTACTAAAGGGGTACATGACTCGATAATCTAGAGAATGATGTTTAAATATAGTATTTCTTCAGGAACTTGCCGTTGACGGGCAACATGAGCAAATCTCCATTCTGCTTAGCGAGGCGGTAGGCGCCGTTGGAGAACACGGTCTCGATGACAAATGGACCTTCCCATTTTGGCTGGAACTTACCGGTGGTCTTGTGAGTCAGGACCATTGGCCTCCGGACTGCCAGAACAAGATCGCCCACTTGGAATGTTCTAATTTTAACTTTCTTGTTGAAGGCTTCTGAGATGCGTGCTTGGTATAGCTCGATCCTTTGTTGAGCTAGGAGGCGCTTTTCATCTAAGGCCTCCAACTCTTATAGTCGTCGTCGGTAGTTATTATCCGTTGTCAATTGATAAGTGAGGGCGACGCGGAGTGAGGGGATTTGAGTCTCCAAGGGGAGGACTGCCTCACTCCCGTATACCAGAGAGAATGGTGTATTCCCGGTGGCTGTTCGAACCGTGGTGCGATAAGCCCATAAGCATTCGCCGAGCTTCTCGTTCCAGTCACGTTTGTTAGAGGAGACGAACTTCTTGAGGAGCTTGATGATTGTTTTGTTGAATGCCTCTGCCAACCCGTTTGCTGCCGGATTGTATGGTATCGAAGCGATATTCTGAATGCGGTGCTTATCGCAGAATCGGTAGAATGCATGGCTTATAAACTGCGGACCATTATCATGGATGATTCTTCGTGGTAGTCCAAAGCGGTAGATAACGTGATGCTTAAGGAAGCTGATCACATTTGAAGTTTTAACTTCTGCGAGTGGGACAGCTTCCGCCCATTTGGAGAAATAATCAGTGATCGCAAGTATGAAACGATGTCCTCAGGAGGAAGGTAGGGTGATTGGACCAATGATATCCATTCCCCATGCTTCGAATGGCCAGGATGCCACTGTTGGATGCAGAAACTCGGATGGCTGGTGAATAAAATTCGCGTGGACTTGGCAGGCCTTGTATTTTCTGGCATAATCTATCGCATCTGCCACCATCGTGGGCCAGTAGTAGCCCATCCGACGAAGGCGGTCCTGTAGCTTAGGGCCGGGCTGATGGGCCCCACAGATACCGTCGTGAGCTTCTCGTACAGCTTCTTTAGCTTCCGCGTTCGACAAGCATCGGAGCAATAATCCGTCGTAGGAGCGGCGATACAACATTTTCGTCTCTGTATCGTAGAAGAATCTGAGAGAACACCGTCTGATAGAGGTGGCTTCCTTTGGGTTCTCTGGAAGGATGTCGTATACGACGAAGTCAATGAACGGCTGTCTCCAGTCTGGTGTGTCGTCGACCGTCTGGGCGGAATAGCTGGCCACGAATTGAATATTGTTCTTGGGACAGACCAGTTCGTGGCCGATCACGTTGATCGAATGATGAGCTTGGTTCGGTACTACTAAGGAAGCGGCAAGACCTGCTAGGGTATCGGCTTCGATATTTTGGAGTCTGGGGACGTGCTCGATGAAGAATCCTTCAAATGATGAGATAATGTTGATCGCAATTTGATGGTAGGGGATCATGTCTTCATGGCGAACCTCGTATGAGCCCCTGATCTGATTGACGATTAGTTGGGAGTCGTCGTATGCTTCGAGGTATTCTACCCCCAGCTCTTTTGTAAGCTGGAGGCCAATGACCAGAGCGTTATACTCGGCCACATTGTTGGAGCAGGGTTCCGTGAGGGAGTAGGCGCGATTGATCACCAGCCCAGTAGGAGAAATTAATACCACTCCGACCCCGACGACGATGTTTTCCTTGGGTCCGGTCCTTGAAGCGCCATCGAAGAACATTCGCCATATGTTATCGTGGGTAGCTATATTCGAATTGGCGACCTCGTCTGGGATCTCTTTATAGATTCTAGATGACTCCGATCCTGGGTGGGCTGCCAAAAAGTCTGCTAGGGCTTGACCCTTAATAGCCTTTTGCGGGACGAAGATCATATGATAGGGGGACAGCAATATTGCCCATGTGGCGAGACGAGAGCTAAGGGCCCCTGGTTTAGTCATGAGGACTCTGAGAGGGTTGATTCGCGAGATCACCTGTATGGTTTGTCCTGTGACATAGTGTCGCGTCTTTTGAATAGCGAATACAAGGACGAGACACTCCTTCTCCACGGCGGTGTATCGATGCTCTGGCCCGATCATCATTCGGCTGAGGTAATATATGGCCTGCTCGTGGCCTGCGTTATTATTTTGTGCTAGCAGGGCACCAAGGGAGTGTTCTATTGCTCGCACGTAGAGCAGGAATGGTTTTCGAGGGACCGGGGCCACTAGGACTGGAGGATTTGACAAATATTCTTTGATGTCGTCGAAAGCACGATGGCATTCCTCGTCCCATACGAATGAGACTCCCTTTTTCATGAGGTGTGTGAACAGTCGGCATCGTCCGGAGAGGTAGGAAATGAACCTCCTAATATAAGCTAGCCTCCCTTGGAGGCCTCTGAGTTCGCGGAGATTTTTCGGGGGACCCATCTCCATGATTGCCTTTGTTTTCTCGGGGTCTACATGGATGCCCCGTGCAGTGATGATGAAGCCTAAGAACTTCCCGCTGGATACGTCGAAGAACGATTTCGTAGGGTTCATTTTCAGGTTGTGGGCTCGCATCAGGTCGAATATCGTTCTCACGTCTTGAAGATGATCTTCCTTACGGCGACTCTTGACAGCGATGTCGTCGACATAGCATTCCACTGTATTGCGTAAATGTTCTCTGAAAATGATACTCATGGCCCGCTGATATGTGGCACCAGCGTTCTTTAGACCGAATGGCATGACGGTGTAGCAGTATGTGCCAATCGGTGTTCGGAATGATGTGTGCTTCTCGTCGTCGGGAAACATCTTGATTTGGTTGTACCCTGAGAATCCGTCCATGAATGACATACGTTCGAAGCCGCATGTGTTGTCAATCATGATGTCTGTGATAGGGAGGGAAAATTCGTCCTTCGGACATGCCTCATTCAGATTACGGAAGTCAATGCAGATTCGGATCTTCCCATTTTTCTTAAGGACCGGAACTATGTTGGCGACCCAGTCGGGATGTTGCTCTTCACGAATGAAGCCGCTGGCTATTAGCTTGTTGACTTCGACTTTGATTGCGTCCATGACGCCTGGGCGGAAGCGTCGTTGTTGCTGCTTGACTGGCTTTGCATCCGGCCGTATGTTGAGTTTGTGAAGAGCGATATCGGGGTCTAACCCCGGCATGTTCTCGTAACTCCATGCGAACACGTCGATATATTCTCTGACAAGTTTCAGCAGCGATTCTCGTTCTTCGTCTGTCAGGCTCTTACTGACGAAGATTGGCTTTGGAGAGGACTCGCCGCCGAGGTCGACCTGCATGACTTCATCTTCTGTAGGAGGTTCTCTTAGTTCGAACCGCTTTTCCCATTGCGCGTCCAGCTGTTGGGACCACGACTCAAGCTCGAGGATCTCAGGGATGTCCTCATCTTCTTCGTAAGCGTCGGCGAATGTCATGTTGACTGACAGGACTTGTCTGAATATGTCGCCGATACTGGTATCCGAGTCGGAGGTTGGTGACCCGGTTGAATGTGACTGCCAATCGTATTCTTCATCTGAACTCTCAGGAGTTGTCGTGGGAGTTACATACCCAAGTCCACACCGAGTTTTGCTGTAATAGTCCCGTGGCTTACCGGATGGTACTGGGGGCTTCAAAGGTAGTCGCCGTCCGGTGCCGTAATTCAAACCTGGCGTGGTCTCCAGATCATAGCCTTGTTTCTGCATGAGGTATTTGGACTGGGGGCTATAAAGATACAAAGGCAGTCTCCCGGTATCTGACCCAAGATCGACTTCTTTTATGGTGAAGGGGTACGGATCGTCTTTCCGGCCGAAGATAATCGGGTGGTCCCCTCCCTCGACTATTCGGTAAGCGTCTTCTGTCGGAGTAAGCCGGATCGTGGTATGTACATTTGTCACTTGTGTGTGTAGGTGGGTGCCTATACCGTGGTCCATAGCATACATTGTACATAGCTTATTGAGCTCGATGTAGTTCAAGGATAGCCCTTTATTGATAAAATAAGGTATCTTCTCGAGAGGGATTACATCATCTGCGGAAGGGGTATCGGAGTGGGCAGCCACATACTTGGCTAATTCTGGTTCTTCTTCAGCCACCCCCTGTATAAATGAAGACTGAGAGAACGACCTAGTCAGCTTGATCTTCAGAGGCTCAACCGGCGGAATAGATCGTGGAGTTGTTGGTAGACTAGCGACCCCCAGTTTGGCACTTGATGTGGGGCGAGGGGTGGCTGGTTCGCTAGAAGTGTTAAACCTCGCATCGGGGTGACGACCCTTCTTGGGAAGGCGTATTGTGAGCGGTCTGTCGGAGGGATTGAGCTTCTCCGTTTGGAGCTGACCGACTCTCGGTAGCCTGATGGTAAGTGGCCCTGTTATGGGTCTCGGCGCTTGGCCGGACCTTGGCAGCTGAATTCTTATCTGTTCTTCTTGTGCGGAGAGACTGATTGCGTCCTTACGTAGAGTGGCCGTAAGGGGTGCGGAATTGCCCGGTTTGCGAGCCTGAAGGTGGATCGTTAGAGGTTCTTCTGATCCTGTAGCCGTCTTGTTGTGAGCTTGCACATCTTCTTTGACCAGATGCTTCTTTGATTTTTCGTATAGACAGGAGTCTGAGTAATAAGATTCGACCCCCTTGAAGGGATCGATATCGGCAAACTCTGTCCTCACGAAGCCGTGCTTATCGACATATTTGAAGCATTGGTGTAGCGTGGAAGGCACGATCATGTAATCGTGTATCCAAGGCCGCCCCAAAAGGATGTTGTAAGAAGTGTCGACATCTATGACGTAGCAAGTGACTTCTGATTGGAGATCGCCAATCTGACATTTCAGACGGATCTTCCCGATTGGGTAGCTCCTGCCCGAATTGAACCCGCTGATGGCGGTGTTTGTAGGGGTCAGACGATGCATCGAAATGCGAAGATGATGCAGTAGTCCTTTTGGAATGATGCTTATGGAAGACCCAGGGTCAATATGCATCCGGTCCACCTTTATGTCGCCGATGTAGCCTGTGTAGTATAATGGGCGATCGTGCAGATTAGTCTTGATGAGCATGTCTTACGGAGTGAAGACGATGTTGGGCATTGCTCCCGTACAGGCACTGTCTTGGAGATCTGCGGGCTGATTTTCTCCCGTGAGGTTGACCTGAGCCAGGTACGCGTCGGCATTTTGAAGTGCATCGCTCAAAGCTGCGCGGACATCCTTCGAGAGCCTCAGGAGTTCATATAAGGACAATTTGGCCGGTGTATTGGCCAATTGTGCCAAGATGTCGAAGTTGTAGGGCCTCTCCAGCCCCTGAGGTGTCTTCTTTCGGAGGGACTTGTCGAAGCGAGTCTCCTTCGGCCTAGGCTTGTCGGTCGTCGAAGGCTGAGCCGGTCCCGGAGCATCATTGGTAGTGGGCGGATGATCATCAGTCGCGTTTTCGGTCACCGGTTGGGCTTGTGCTCCAGATCGAGTAGTGCCGGCCGAGACTTCCTCTTCGTCCGCCGAGGCAGTGCGGCAGGATCTGACTTTTTTACTTTTCCTTTTAGAAGGTGGAGTGGGCTGAGTTACCTCGTGGACTAGGTCCGGATGGACCCACATGATTTCTCCTTGTGACGTGGTGAGGGGTACTAGACCAGCAGCTTGATCGTGAGCAGGCGGAAGATTGGCAATCTCCATTGTTGCCAGAGGGATGGGTATAAACCCGTCCTGAGTCTCTGTTGGAGGAAAGCTGCCGAATTGTACGGACACCATGTTGGCTGCCACGGTTACCTCCTCGAAATCGATGGCCAGGGCGTTCGTGTCGATGAGGTTCTAGATATATCATTTCAGTTGGTAGCAGTCGTGCGTAGCATGGTGGACGTAGCGATGGTAATGGCAGAACTTTGGGTTCTCCAGATCAGCCGGTCGAGGCTCCCGTCTCGGTGGAGGAAGCTGAATCCTATCTCCTTGTATGAGCATGTCCAAGATAGGCTTCACGTGACCGTCTTCAAAAGAGTAAGTGATTTGAGGCCATTGTTTGTCCGCTGGTTGCGACTCAGGCTTCTGGGCTGTATCGGCCACCGTAGCCTACTTGCCTCTGTTGTCCCGGTTGTTGGAGGGGCTACCCCCATTGTCGTTGGTGGTGTTGGGACGCTTGCCCTTGTTCTCTCCCTCTGAGATATGTAACCCTAGTTGGCGAGCTTTTTTCAATCGTTCTTCAGCACTTGTAGCACTGATGATAAAAGCCTTCCAGTCCTTGAACTGACTTTCGCCCATCCAGAGACTAATTGTTGGAAGTAGTCTCTTTTGGCAAATTTCAATCAAAGAAGAGTCCGGGTTGCCAGATGGTAACTTCATTGCGGTTTGACGAAACCGCTCAATGTAATTTCTCGTCAGTTCTTTCTCTCCTTGAACAACGTCCATGAGGGTAGACATCGTAACGTCCTGCCCTACCTCATAGAACCTCTCTAAGAACAAGCATTTGAAGCCAGCGAAGGAGTGGATGCAATTGTCTGGCAGGTTGCGGTACCAATCGAAGACGACTCCTTCCAATGCCCCAATGAATAACCGCGTGAGGATAACATCGTCATGGGGCAGAGGTCGGTAGTGACCTCAAAGTAAGTGATGTATCGACTTGCTGAAGTCTTGCCATCATATGGGTTGATATTGAACGACTTATATCTTGGTGGAAAGGGAACATCCCTCCATTCCGCAGGATATGGTTGCCGTATTCTGAGGTCTTGAGAGTTTTCTCGGGCGTGGAACATTGCTCGGAGCTCCTGAACCTCTCTTCTTACTTCTCGGGCCTCATCTGTCGCGGTAGGGGCCGTTATCTCGGGAGGATTATTGTCCGGGTTCGGTGCCGCTGAATTTGAATCTACGTTGATCGCGGGACCCATGCTTGTCTGGCCAGGTGTCACCCCCTGCAGAGTAGGAAGTGCCGCTTTGATCTCGTCTACAGACTTGACCAAGGCATGCAATATGGCCTCCAAAGTGTCGATGCACTGGCGATCGCTGGAACCGCCTTGATTGCTGTCTGTCATGAACACCGTCGTCACATGAGGAGTGACGGAGGGTGTGGTGGAGGACGTACCCTCCGAGTCGTACCCATGCGTCGAGAAATCATCTGGATATGTGGGGATGTTCTCTTCAGGTTCGGACTCGGAAGGGACTGTACCCCCAGCTTCGGAGCTTGCTTCATCTCGAGAATCATGGATGTCCTCGGGGACATCAGCATCTGTTGTACCCGATAGGAGGGTTGTTTCTCGGGGTTCGTCTCCTTGAAACATTTGATTATTGTGGACGTTCGGAGGAGTACTACCCCCAGCTCCTACGACCCCCAGGGTCGGGGACGATGAATCTCCTGTTGCAGCAGATTTTGTCTTCGAACGGGTGTGTTGGTATACTCCGGTGGAGGGCAACCGTTTAGCCGACAATTTCTTAGCTGTAGTGGCTGATATCTTTGGACTGGAGATGCTTGTCTTCTTCCCTCTCCCCTCAGCGGGGACTTTTCGTGCAGAATTGCAGGAGGCAACAGGAGGTGCCTCGTCTTCAGAGCTCGGATGCTGTAATCTTGGAAGACGGACGGCCGATCTTCCGTTACTGCCGTGTTGTTGCAGCAGCAGTTGACGATGATCTGGGTGCAGTGACGTCCATGTGAGGACTCTTTGCACGCCGAGGCCCCTTCTCTTTCCTTGCGCTTGTGGAGGATCGCCTCACGCAGGTCAGAGGAACCACTCTGTCCGTTCGCCGCCGGGGATTGGACTTGAGCGGTTCTGTACAACTTCCCATCAGAGGCCCGTGTGATAATCAGCGGGACGCCCTGATAGTCAGAGGTTGGGGCAGCTGTCTGGGCTTGATGAGCCCGCGCTGCCCTAGACTTCTTCTTTTTAGCACTTGTGGGTACATAATAGGAAGAGTCCAAGTTGAACATCACAGAGTCTGGCTTATCATCCAGAGAGTCATCAGGGTTCGGACCGTACGAGAGACGGTCGAAAACTGATCGAGAGGAGCATAGAGCAGATGCTATGCGGCTGGGAGCGGAAACCGTGCAGGCTGTCTGCATGCGGTTGTCTCCTGTCGTCGGACGAGTTCTTATGCGGCTAGGAGTCACGACCGTACAGGCTGGTCGCATGCGGTTGGCATCTGTGGCCATATGGGTTTTCTGCAAACGATTGACTTTACTAGCCACATGAGTCTCATCCATGCGGTCGGGAACTGTAGTCGTATAAGTTATGCGGCTGACAAAAGTAGCTGCATAAGTTTTCTTCATGCGGTTGGCGGATGTAGCCGCATGGGCTTTCTCCTTGCGGCTAATACTCTTCTGCGGTTCGGACCGCGTAGAGTCCCTCTTTGTCCCTGCAAGTCCAGCATCATAATATTTTCTTCTGCCGGACTTGGGGACAGCGGAGTTGTCTACGATCTGAAGTGGGACCGCAGGAGAATCCTTCTCGCCGTCTTGAGCAACAGAGGGCATCCTATCGAGGGCTTGAGGAGGAGCAAATGACTTCGGTCTCCACTCTTTGCGAGCCTTCGTAGTGCGGGTGCGCTTCTGGGCCGGGCCAGCGCTGCCTTCAGAGAGCATCTCTTCGATCGCCTGTTGGTCGAAGCGGACGACCATCTTCTTTTGTGTGGAGCCAAGTTTGGCTGCATCTGATTGCGTCACCAACTCCTCAGCCGTGGAGAAGTTAGTCCCCAGCAGAGTCGCCATCGTGTTTGCCATTGATTGTAAAAGAACAGAACAATTATCGGAGGACTGAACTTAGACTCACAATACAAACTCGCTCGTACAAAGAAAGTCTAGGGACGAAAACCTAGGTACAGCAGACTAAGTACGATTGTTTATTTTTGATTCTGGGGTGACGATAGAGGCTCGGGAAAGCGACGGCCGCTCTGCCTTACTCCTTGGACGATCAGTATGCAGCCTTGGCTCGGGGAAGATCTGCTTCGGCGTTGATGAAGAAATGCTCTTCTTGCTCTCTTCGAGTTGCTCTCCTGGCTTCTCTCTCTCTGTGATTATCAAGGAAAGGGGGGAGCTCTCTTTGTGTAGATCTCTCTTTTTTTTTTTATTCTTTTTGTTGCCGACCTCTGTGCAAAGAAATGATGCTGGCTATTTATAAGAGTGGGATGTGATCATTAGGGTTTGCTAACAATCATTTTCTTGGAATGTCGGCGCTCCTTCAATCTATCTGAACCCTTGATCCTGCTCACAATGAATCCAGGCCATTAATGCGGATAGCACCGAATCTTATGAGCAATTAATGCTAGCTGCTTTAAATCCTCGTGATTGATTATGCCAATGTCTGATTGCTCGCCACGTGTCCCATTAGCTTGATGATAAATGATATGCCCTGATCTCAGTAATTATGACGATGATGTCAAATATATTTGTTAGGATTCGGTTAAATCTCTTATTGATCCCATGCCACGTATCTTAATTGTGAGCCCTGTCAGAGCCGCATAGGATGGACGATCCTCGAACCGTAGAGAGATACTCTTTGTAAGCCGCATAGGACAATGCTTCATCGAGCCGCATATGCGTAGTCTTTGTGAGCCGCATGAGCTAGCATTGTATTGGGCCGCAGGGAATGGGTTCCCAGGGAGCCGCATGAGCTAGCGCTGTATCGAACCGCATGGAATGGGTTCTCAGGGAGCCGCATATGGCTGATTGCCACGTGGCAATCTGGGACTTCTGACAGATTTGGTCAGAGATTTTCTTCTTTTCCCGAAGAGTCAGTCATTATGGCAGGGCCATTATGACACTTTATGTCAGGGCCGCCACAGTGAATCGTGTCAGAGTAATAAATGAGGCCACTACTCAAACGACCAGCTGTAGGGAAGGATCACACGTGGCGTCCATCGAGCCGCATATTCCTGCTGAACCGCATACGCTCCCGAGCCGCATGAGATTGAGAGTCTTCATTGAACCGCATAGGGCCGCTCCTGTGTGAGCCGCATAAGCTTCTTACCCAGAGCCGTATGGATCATTATTCTAATATTTTCCATGCTTCTACAATCCCCGGGAGGCAAGCTGGTGCTTGTGAAACACGTAAGTTGCTCTCTGGCTATGTACTCAATTGCGGCTTGCAGTCCTCCGATGTAGTACCCCGTCCCGCAAAGTCAATCGAAGGAATCGAAACGCCGACAGCGTTCGGACTTAGCCTTGCAACGGCTGCTCGAAGACTCGCTCGGTCGAGGCGACTCCTCGCTAAGGTGGAATAGTTTCGGTGAACTCGCCTCATCTTAGCCTTCACTTAATAACTCGTATGTTTTCAACTTACACAAGTTAGGCTTGTTAATAAAAGAGACGCATCCACATAGCTAAGGGAATAATCCCGACGGGTCGGTATGTCTTAGAACATGGAAAATGGTCCCACGGTCTGCTTAGAAGTTGGCTCAGCGTGCTTTCAAATGACACTCGATCCTTCGTCCCGTGGCTTGGGAGAAGTAGGTTGGCCTAAGTTGATAAGTTTCTACGACACTCGAATTAGCCTAAGTCATAGGCATCGCCTGCATGAATGCTTGATAAAGCATGCACGGTCCCGTCGTTTTTTTCCAACACTCGAATTAGCCTAAGTCATAGGCGTCGCCCGCTCGAATGCTTGATAAAGCATGCACGGTTCCGTCGTTTTGCCCCAACACTCGAATTAGCCTAAGTCATAGGCGTCGTCCGCGTGAATGCTTGATAAATCATGCACGATCCCGTCGTCCAAGGCTTGGCATAGCCTTTGCACGTCCCGTGGGTTAAGTCATCATGTACGGCTCTTAGCTTAAGTCTAGGCACCCGAGAACTTGGTTGTTCAAGTTGAACGCGTGCACGACATATTTCCTCGATGCGAAGCTTGGTGTAGCCTTTGCTCGTCAAGTCGTTGCGCAAATAAATTAGGAAAAGTTATGCTGGTCGATCTAAGCCATTTCTAGCACTATCCTGCTCTATCTGCGATTGTCAAGTCGCATAGTCCCTCGAGAACAAGGCTCGTCGTATAAAGTATATAACTTAAGCGATAGCATTGCCTAGAGAACAATATTTGTCTAAGGCACGAGCCACGGTCGATTTAGTGAAAAGCATGCCACGGACAAAGGAAGTCCACGTGACTGGTTGTTGCCGAGATCGGTCCAGCTACTTGGGAGTCTCGATAAGCCTCGTTCACGCGATATCGATCCCGCTACTTAGGAGTCTCGCTAAGTCTCGACAAGTCCCGCACACGAGATCGGTCTCGCTACTTGGGAGTCTCGTTATGTCTCGACAAGAAAACACACGAGATCGGTCCCGCTACTTGGGAGTCTCGATAAGTCTCGCACACGAGATTGGCCCCGCTACTTAGGAGTCTCGATAAGTCTCGATAAGAAAGTGTACGAGATCGGTCCTACTACTTGGGAGTCTCGATAGGAAGTTGGAAAGCATGGCCATGAATAAGGAAGGATTTGGTAGATCGAGTCAAGTCTTGCATGGTCATTGGACAACTTGTCGACAAGGTGTAGTCTTCTCGAATGATCGTCGGGGCACCGGGATCATGTCGGCCCGGAAGAAGCAAGACGGCTCAAAGTAGGATACTGGATAACCGTATGGGAGATTTGGCGCCTCCGGGCTAGCTACCCGCAGAGGAACGGTCCGATATCCCCGAGCCGGGTTTAAGATAGCTTGACATTGCTAGTAACCACTCATATAGATGGGTCGGCAGAATAGCGGCAAACCGCGTGTATGTCTTTGGATTGAGTCTAGGACTTGAATGCATGTCTAGTCGGTAACACAATGTCTGTGCCTAAGATTAGGCTACAGCATAGGCACCGTGCTTGGCACGATACTTGACGTCGGGATGTTCATGAAATCAATACTATGTTTCACAAAGTCTTGTTTAAGCTGGGTTATGAGTTGAACAGGTAGGCCGCAAGACGGTAGCATGGATAAGTCTTGATAAGTTGTGAGGCACGGCCTCAATCTTGATGCACGAACAAGTCTAAGCAAGGTCTAGAGGCACGGCCAGCACGAGTCGTCCCCTTGACGTCGTTGGCACGAGAATTGGTCTAGAGGCACTTGAGTTTAAGTAAAAGTCTTGACACGGCCGAGTTCGCATAAGTTGCTCCTTGGCGAAGCACTGTCTCGAATATGTTGAAGTCACGAATAGAGTTTGGCACGACCCTGCCATCCCGAGTTGAAGTCGGTCAAGTACATAAGCGATGAGGCACTACCTCGATCGAAATACACGTTGGCATTATAGCACGACCATGTCGTGGCGCATCGGTTTTGGTCAGGCGTCATAGTAAACTGATCCTAAGGCAAGACTAAAAAGACAATCGTAAAGGGACTTGTATTGCACAAAGTAAACGAATGTGTCGGTTATGTATGGGTGGGCGAGGAGCACACTCCACCAGTACAGTTGAGTACTGACACCCACACAGTTTTCATGTACAGGTACAGGTAGAAGCTCGTGGCATGGAGCTCGCTTGGATGCGTCGAGGCACGGAGTTCCTTGGCGACTCGAAGCGTGCGGCCGCGTGAAGTCAAAACTTATACGGGATATAATGTATGGACATGTTACGACCCGTACCCTAGAGTTAGGGCCCGAGACGTGGGTACGTCCAGCCTACGCCGCAGTGTCGACGGTAGAACGCTGTCCTAGGTCACAACAACTAACAATATAAGGCTTAAACAGTTTATACTCCCCGAATGGGGGTGACATGATAAAAGTAAACCCAATCACAACTAAGGAAGCTGAAGCACGATATGATATAGAACTCAAGGAAATACAGATGATAAATAACAGATAGATAGATAATAGATACTGCTGAAAAGCAAGAGAAATCCCAAGTACATCAGAAAGTCTAAGTGTCTAAGATAATACAAAATCCCAGATCCCAAGTATCAATAAGTACAATCATCCATAAAATACTGAAAATGAAAGCATCCTAGTCTAAGGGTGTGTCATCCACAGCTAGTGGAACCTGCTGCTGGTCCAGGTCCAGGCACTCATCTAAGGTAGCACCGTAATAGGTATCCACACCAG
Organism: Iris pallida; assembly: GCA_029216955.1. Lineage (NCBI taxonomy): Eukaryota > Viridiplantae > Streptophyta > Magnoliopsida > Asparagales > Iridaceae > Iris > Iris pallida. The sequence continues at coordinate 9,555,963 of JANAVB010028820.1, forward strand.
CCTCGTCCTCATCCTCTGTAATATTTTCAACAGGTCCAGTCAGGACAGGAGCGAGCACAATACATCTCAACAGTTCATAGCAGGTTAGAAAATATAGACATACAGTAGAGTAAGATACAGGAAACTGAATGAAGCATAGAATGTAAACAGAGAAAACTATAATAGAAACAGATATACTGTAATAGAGAGCTAACTGTGGCTAGTGAGTCAGAGTACAATATAAACATATGAATGGCATAGGAGATTCTGGAAACTATACTATGGAGTGATTCTGGGAACTACACTACTTGGATATTATTTATATGTTTACTTCTACTCCTCTGTACCCCCAATCAATATGCAAGGATCCAGCCAGGTTATGTTATGATTCCATGCAAAGGCCCACAAGGGTGATACATGAATAGCCCATAAATGGGTGATTCTAGGAATACCCATAAATGGGATGATTCTGGGAAGACTCTGTGATCATGAGAGTACATGTCACAAGTGATCGAAGAGTCGTGAAGCATAGTGATACACCATGTAAGTGAAACGCACAGAACATGTAGTATACGATGCTCCCTGAGGGGATAACATCTCAAGAATGGATCCATATAGTACTAATCCGTGTTACCAACGTGACAGCATCAAGTAAAGTAATCTAAAGCAGGAAAATAATTCTAAGCAGGATATGAAATGATCAGAGAATGTACTCGCCTGGTATCTGAGTGTCCAACTGAAAAGTACTGTCCGAGGAGTGGTGTCTGGCTCCTATTAGAACAGCACAAGTCGTGTCACGACCCGCACCCACTGTGAGGGTACGAGAACGTAACAACGCCTAGCCTACGCCGCAGTATCGGCGGTACAACGCTGTTCTAGGTCATGAACTATAATAGCATAATATGAATACTCTCCATAAGGAGGCCAACACAGAGGTACAACTCAATCACAATCTAAGGTAGAATGTAGCACGATGAAATAGATAAGAAATCCTCAACTGAGGTGCAACAGAAAGAAAACAATCTCAACATCTACCAGTCTCAACATCTCTAAAATATACAACTCTGGAAACAAGACAACAACAAAACATGAAAAGAGAACAGACTAAACTAACTACACTATGCAAGGGTGCCATCCTCAGCAGCTGCCTGAACCTCCCCAGGGGTCCAGGTCGCGAGTGTCATCTAGGCAAGCTCCAAAGTAAGGGGTGCAGGGTTCCTCATCATCCTCTGTAAAATTTTTAACAGGTCCAGTCAGGACGGGAGCGAGCACAATACATCTCACGCAGATCATAATAGGTTAGAAAATATAAACATGCAAGAGAGTACGATACATAAAACTGAAAGAAGATACATGATGTAAATAGGAAGAGAACTGTAATAGAAATATCTACTATAAGTAGAGAGCTACCAGTGACTAGTGATTTAGAGTACAAAGTTGACATGTGAACGGCTTGATTTGCACATGGCTATACTAAAGAGGTGTACATGGCTATTCTACTTTGGAATTGTTCACATGACTATTTATACTCCCCCAAGCCCCAATCAATACACAAGGATCCAGACAGGTTATGTTACGTACATGGTTTTCACATGGAGCCCATAGATGGGTGTACATGAAGGCTCAAAGAACTGAGTGAACATGAATTCCACACGAAGCCCACAAAGGGTGCACATGAAGTATAGGTTATACATGAGATTCATGGGAAACACGACCGATCATGATAGCACATGAGAGTACACAAGCAAGCACGAACGAGCATGAGGCACATGATAAACATGGATAACATGAGAGCGAGGAATACACGATGTACATGAAACACATGGCACAATGTATCCGATGCTCCCGAGGGGGATAACATCTCAAGCAAGGATCCATATAGTACCAATCCGTGATAATGTCGTGACAGCATCAAATAAGGTAAACTAGAGCAGGAATATAATTCTAAGCAAGTTATGAAATGATCAGAGAATGTACTCGCCTGGTATCTGAATAGCTGTAAAAATGTACTGTCCGAGATGAGGCACCTGACTCCTAGTTAGAGCAACACAAGTCACAACAAGTCCAGAATGGTAATAAGATGCACTACAATGAGTTCTATATGAATCTAGGTCGATCTAGACCAAAGTCAACTCTTGGTCAACTCTGGTCAACCTAAAGTCAAACCTAGTCTAATAGTCTAATCTAGGTCTAGCCAAACTATTCTAGGTTCACTAGGCTAAATCTAGGCAATACCATGTCAAGCCATGCCTATACACATAACCAATAGGCTATCTATACACTATCACCCAACATCATAACCCATATATTACACAATATCATATATATACATACATCCACACAAATCCTATATATGACTAATATATGTAGGAACTAATATATCTATCCTATAGCCTACTAAATATATTACTACATACACCATATCAATAATACCTATATAAACACAATACCCATATAAGAAAACTTATAATTATCACCAAGCATATATATATATATATATACACACACACAAGGAAGAAGACACAAGTGTACTAGTGTATGTGTGTGTGGATATGTACATTGTGATAGGAAGGGAAATCAATTTAGTTTACTGTGATTCACATTAGTCAAAAGAGAAAACTCATTTCAGTCCAACACAAATACTTCCAAGGAATGGAAACACATCAGTTAATGAAGGGAACATTGAACCAATGTGGAGAAACAGTTTGCATTCATTCATGATCAAAAGCCTTTCACAACTAATCACAAAAATCAGTTTGCAGTCTAATAAATCAGGTTTTAGCCATTAATTCAAACCATTCAAAACCATCACAAGTGCCATTCCTCATTTCAGATTTAATGTAAGCACAGTTCAATAGCAGTTTACCATTAAACATGAAAGATTCAGTTGCAGTACATGTAAAAGAAGAAAGAAATTCAATTCACAACTAACTATGTAGTGAACTATGCTCAGGTTAATAGAGAATTCCAGGTTTCTAAGAACAGTGTGAAAAACCAATCTCAGGTTTTTGAGTACTTCAACTTAGAATCAAGGACAAGGGAAAAAATTCAGTTTACAACCAAACCATAGAGTTTAAACCCTTCTCACGTTTACAACCCAATTTCAATTCAATTTGAAAAGAAAACTGGAACACAATAGCTCAGGTTTTACTCATTAGTTCATAACAGTACAACTTGAATTCAAAAAGGAAAATCAGTTCAATTGAATAGAGCTGGGAACACCATTAATTCAGTTTAACACAAACGATTCCCAGGTTAACAGAGAGCTTCAGTCCTATGCATATACATTTGAATCCAGGTTATTAAGAACTGAAACCCAATCAAATCCCCAGGTTTAAAAATCAATAACAGTAGTTTAAGGGGACTGGAACCCAGGTTTTCATTCATGAATGTAAGGGATTTAACTCCCAGGTTTTAACAGGAAACAATATTGAAATTAATGAAGAGGAAATCAGTTTTAAATGAAAAACAGGGAACACATTAGTTCTCAATTTCTTAGGACTTAAGCTCAGGTTATGAATGAATCATAAATCCAATTTAGTCTAACACATCATGAACTCAGTTCACAATACAACTGGAAATGAATTTTAGTTAAATAATCATCAAGGACTCAGTTTATATCAACAGGAAAACATTAAGTTCTCAGTTCACAACAGTTTGAATCCCAAACCAAATGCCAAATTCCACAACACACCATACAAATCCCGAATTTAGATTGAAACACTTAGCTAACCTAAAATAAAACATGTAGGAGCCAAAAATTAATTGAAACATAACAAAGGAAGTATTAAACTGGGTTGGAAACAAACTGGGAATAACAGTATTACACAGTATCAGAAAATCTCATGAACCATCCCATATTCGAATCAAAATTCTTAAACAACCTAAACTAACATGTCACCCATTGCAACCAGGAATCACACATCATATTTAGGACTCATTCAATCATTAAAACCTAATTTAGAATCATTTAAAATCGATTTAATAACAGAACATATACAGCACACGCACGCACACAATAGCTTTCCCCCGTGCACCCTGAATATCGTGTCCGACACGACACGAGGACTCGTGAAACTTTGCGAGCCTCGTGTTAGTCACTGCCCCTAACTCCAAGCCAAAAATCTCGTGTGGAGGTCGCGTGTCCAGCGTGCAGTAGCCCCCGAGTAGCAGGGGAGCTACAGTGCCGCACGTACGCCCCCGACTCGTGTGTTCCCGTGTCCCCACGACTCGACACGACACACAAAACATCACACGACACTGGGAATCCTTAGACGACACCTAGGGCTAATTTTCTCTTCAATTAGAATCAAAAATCTCGAACGAAATGTCCTTTGGGGTATTTCGTCGAACACCTACGACCAAGGCCTGATACGTGTCCAATACGGACACGTATTGGACACGAACCCTAACAATGCCTATACCAACAGAGAGAGGGCACCTAGGGCTTCCTAACCATGCAAAGAAATCGAGATTTGGTGGAGGGAATAGAAAGTTACCTAGGTGTGTTCCTTCACAAGGAAAAGCCCCAAAAATGAGATCTCCTCAAGCTAGCCAATGGCTCCAAATTGTATCAATCCTGAGAATAGCCTCCACCAACAGTAGGGGGACACTAATTAGGTTACAATGGAAGAAGTTTCAATGAAAATGGATTAATATTGAATAAACTATGAAGGATTTTCAATAGAGAGCAAACCTTTCCTTAGAAATGGAGAGATAAATAAAGAGGAGGCACAAACTTTGAGAGGGATTTTATAGCAAAGGGGGATCCCTAGGCTGGTCATAATGCTAGGGTTAGGGTTTTTGGGATTCAATCCAAGGGCTCTCATCCCATCTAGTATATTCAAAGGTCAAAATCAAGGTCCCCTTTAATCAAGTTGCAACCTAGTCATTCTAACTAGTCATGACTAACCATGACCAAATAAATTTCTAACTTAGTCTAACCATAACTAACTAGGACTAACCTAGGTTAGGTCAATTCTAGGTTGGGGCTAATAACAATCACATGGCAATTAATTAAATAATATTAAATCACACCATCTAATATAATATATATTAATTTCCAAATAATTATAATAAATTCAAATAAAATCAAGATAACCAAAATACCCTCAAGCTAAATGTACTAAACAAAATCTCTACCCACATGGCTAGGCTCTAGGGCAGACAGTCACTACGGCTTCACTAGCTGCACACCAAATCACAACTCATGAATTTAAACCAGTTCTTAAATAGTTTAAAAATAATTAAAATTCACCAAAAATCATAATGTGAAATAAATATCAATAAATAATGATTATAACTACAAAATTTCAAAAATACCCTCATTTGGAAAACTGGGTGTTACAATCCTATCCACCTTATAAAAATTCCGTCCTCGAAATTTAAGATGGTAGCAGTCCTTCTAGGTCAAACACCCCACAAACAAGGTCTCAAACATACCGTCAGATAATCATATGCGTCTGTCGAAAATCATGATACTCAGAATCTTCGTCGTGCCAGTGAGCAAGGCTACGATAATCACAGAGTCCTCGACTAAGGCACATACCTCTAGAATCATGGTATTTAAAATTTTTGCATTGCCGCATGCTTGGCAGCGAAAACCTTAAATTCCTACACCCGAGAAATACGTCCTAAATCTGACTATATGTCCTCACTATGCCAGCGAACACGACTATCGAAGATTCTAGATTCCATAATCAAGGTGACCTAGCCCATATGATTAATCTCAGAAGGAATCAAACATAACACAAGAACAATATGACAGAATTAATCAACTAACAAGGAACAGAAGGAATCGAAATTTCAAGGAAGTTTGAGAGGCAATTGCGGAAGAAAATTGAATAGATCGAAACCTGCAGCAAGATCTCTACTGGCCTGAGCATTCTCGACTGACCTGGCGGAAGCTTGCCCTCGCTGGCCTCCTCTGGCCTGCTGCTGATATTGTATATACCTCTGCTGCTGAGTCGGTAAGGGCAATCCTGTCTGCTGGTCTACCGGAGCCCTAGCTCCTGCTCCCTAAACTGTCTGTCCTGATGACTCGGGACACTCTCTCAGACGATGATCGGATCCTTCGCAAAGCAAACATCTGCCCAACCTCTTCCGGCATTCGCCCCAACCATGCCCTGGTCTCTTACAGAAGGGACAAATAATAACTAGCTGCTGTTCCGGGGCCTGCTGCTGAATCTGTGGCTGATGCGTCCGCTGAAAGGGTACACGATCCTGAAACTGCCGCTGCTGAAGGTAGACTCTCGGCTGCTGATACTGCAGCTGAAACTGCAGAGGTAGCATCTGCTGCGGATACTGCTGTTGACTCTGCAAATGGGGTACCTGCTGCTGAATCTGTAGGTGGGGCCTCTCACCAGCGTCTGCTGAGCCAGAGCGATGCGATCGTGTCTCGATCACCATCCTGGAGACAGATCAAATAAGGAAATCAATACTGAGATAGAATCGGTAATTCAAGGGAGGACAGTTATTCAAGGAAGCAATCTTCAACAGGAATTTAGATGACAGAAATCCAGTTAAGAGTTTTTCCTAATGTGATTGAGTACCTCAAAAATATCCTAATCCTACTGCAGGCTGTAGTGGTACTCTAGTTCGAATACCACTACACTTTAGTCTCGACCTGCATGGGCCACCACTAAAAACGTGTCACGACCCGCACCCACTGTGAGGGTACGAGAACGTAACAACGCCCAGCCTACGCCGTAGTGTCGACGGTAGAACGCTGTTCTAGGTCATGAACTATAATAGCATAATATGAATACTCTCCATAAGGAGGCCAACACAGAGGTACAACTCAATCACAATCTAAGGTAGAATGTAGCACGATGAAATAGATAAGAAATCCTCAACAGAGGTGCAACAGAAAGAAAACAATCTCAACATCTACCAGTCTCAACATCTCTAAAATATACAACTCTGGAAACAAGACAACAACTAAACATGAAAAGAGAACAGACTAAACTAACTACACTATGCAAGGGTGCCATCCTGAGTAGCTGCCTGAACCTCCCCAGGGGTCCAGGTCGCGAGTGTCATCTAGGCAAGCTCCAAAGTAAGGGGTACAGGGTTCCTCATCATCCTCTGTAAAATTTTCAACAGGTCCAGTCAGGACGGGAGTGAGCACAATACATCTCACGCAGATCATAACAGGTTAGAAAATATAAACATGCAAGAGAGTACGATACATGAAACTGAAAGAAGATACATGATGTAAACAGGAAGAGAACTGTAATAGAAATATCTACTATAAGTAGAGAGCTACCAGTGACTAGTGATTTAGAGTACAAAGTTGACATATTAACGGCTTAATTTGCACATGGCTATACTAAAGAGGTGTACATGGCTATTCTACTTTGGAATTGTTTACATGACTATTTATACTCCCCCAAGCCCCAATCAATACACAAGGATCTAGACAGGTTATGTTACGTACATAGTTTTCACATGGAGCCCATAGATGGGTGTACATGAAGTATTCATGAAGGCTCAGAGAACTGAGTGCACATGAATTCCACACGAAGCCCACAAAGGGTGCACATGAAGTATAGGTTATACATGAGATTCATGGGAAACACGACCGATCATGATAGCACATGAGAGTACACAATCAAGCACGAACGAGCATGAGGCACATGATAAACATGGATAACATGAGAGCGAGGAATACACGATGTACATGAAACACATGGCACAATGTATCCGATGCTCCCGAGGGGGATAACATCTCAAGCAAGGATCCATATAGTACCAATCCGTGATAATGTCGTGATAGCATCAAATAAGGTAAACTAGAGCAGGAATATAATTCTAAGCAAGTTATGAAATGATCAGAGAATGTACTCGTCTGGTATCTGAATAGCTGTGAAAATGTACTGTCCGAGATGAGGCACCTGACTCCTAGTTAGAGCAACACAAGTCACAACAAGTCCAGAATGGTAATAAGATGCACTACAATAAGTTCTACATGAATCTAGGTCGATCTAGACCAAAGTCAACACTTGGTCAACTCTGGTCAACCTAAAGTCAAACCTAGTCTAATAGTCTAATCTAGGTCTAGCCAAACTATTCTAGGTTCACTAGGCTAAATCTAGGCAATACCATGTCAAGCCATGCCTATACACATAACCAATAGGCTATCTATACACTATCACCCAACATCATAACCCATATATTACACAATATCATATATATACATACATCCACACAAATCCTATATATGACTAATATATGTAGGAACTAATATATCTATCCTATAGCCTACTAAATATATTACTACATACACCATATCAATAATACCTATATAAACACAATACCCATATCAGGAAACTTATAATTATCACCAAGCATATATATATATATATATATATATATATATATATATATACACAAGGAAGAAGACACAAGTGTACTAGTGTATGTGTGTGTGAATATGTGCATTGTGATAGGAAGGGAAATCAATTTAGTTTACTGTGATTCACATTAGTCAAAAGAGAAAACTCATTTCAGTCCAACACAAATACTTCCCAGGAATGGAAACACATCAGTTAATGAAGGGAACATTGAACCAATGTGGAGAAACAGTTTGCATTCATTCATGATCAAAAGCCTTTCACAACTAATCACAAAAATCAGTTTGCAGTCTAATAAATCAGGTTTTAGCCATTAATTCAAACCATTCAAAACCATCACAAGTGCCATTCCTCATTTCAGATTTAATGTAAGCACAGTTCAATAGCAGTTTACCATTAAACATGAAAGATTCAGTTGCAGTACATGTAAAAGAAGAAAGGAATTCAATTCACAACTATGTAGTGAACTATGCTCAGGTTAATAGAGAATTCCAGGTTTCTAAGAACAGTGTGAAAAACCAATCTCAGGTTTTTGAGTACTTCAACTTAGAATCAAGGACAAGGGAAAAAATTCAGTTTACAACCAAACCATAGAGTTTAAACCCTTCTCAAGTTTACAACCGAATTTTAGTTCAATTTGAAAAGAAAACTGGAACACAATAGCTCAGGTTTTACTCATTAGTTCATAACAGTACAACTTGAATTCAAGAAGGAAAATCAGTTCAATTGAATAGAGCTGGGAACACCATTAATTCAGTTTAACACAAACGATTCCCAGGTTAACAGAGAGCTTCAGTCCTATGCATATACATTTGAATCCAGGTTATTAAGAACTGAAACCCAATCAAATCCCCAGGTTTAAAAATCAATAAAAGTAGTTTAAGGGGACTGGAACCCAGGTTTTCAGTCATGAATGTAAGGGATTTAACTCCCAGGTTTTAACAGGAAACAATATTGAAATTAATGAAGAGGAAATCAGTTTTAAATGAAAAACAGGGAACACATTAGTTCTCAATTACTTAGGACTTAAGCTCAGGTTATGAATGAATCATAAATCCAATTTAGGCTAACACATCATGAACTCAGTTCACAATACAACTGGAAATAAATTTTAGTTAAATAATCATCAAGGACTCAGTTTATATCAACAGGAAAACATTAAGTTCTCAGTTCACAACAGTTTGAATCCCAAACCAAATGCCAAATTCCACAACACACCATACAAATCCCGAATTTAGATTGAAACACTTAGCTAACCTAAAATGAAACATGTAGGAGCCAAAAATCAATTGAAACATAACAAAGGAAGTACTAAACTGGGTTGGAAACAAACTGGGAATAACAGTATTACACAGTATCAGAAAATCTCATGAACCATCCCATATTCGAATCAAAATTCTTAAACAACCTAAAATAACATGTCACCCAATGCAACCAGGAATCACACATCATATTTAGGACTCATTCAATCATTAAAACCTAATTTAGAATCATTTAAAATCGATTTAATAATAGAACATACACAGCACACGCACGCACACAATAGCTTTCCCCTGTGCACCCTGAATATCGTGTCCGACACGACACGAGGACTCGTGAAACTTTGCGAGCCTCGTGTCAGTCACTGCCCCTAACTCCAAGCCAAAAATCTCGTGTCGAGGTCGCGTGTCCAGCGCGCAGTAGCCCCCGAGTAGCAGGGGAGCTACAGTGCCGCGCGCACGCCCCCGACTCGTGTGTTCCCGTGTCCCCACAACTCGACACGACACACAAAACATCACACGAAACTGGGAATCCATAGACGACACCTAGGGCTAATTTTCTCTTCAATTAGAATCGAAAATCTCGAACGAAATGTCCTTTGGAGCATTTCGTCGAACACCTACGACCAAGGCCTGATACGTGTCCAATACGGACACGTATTGGACACGAACCCTAACAATGCCTATACCAACAGAGAGAGGGCACCTAGGGCTTCCTAACCATGCAAAGAAATCGAGATTTGGTGGAGGGAATAGAAAGTTACCTAGGTGTGTTCCTTCACAAGGAAAAGCCCCAAAAATGAGATCTCCTCAAGCTAGCCAATGGCTCCAAATTGTATCAATCCTGAGAATAGCCTCCACCAACAGTAGGGGGACACTAATTAGGTTACAATGGAAGAAGTTTCAATGAAAATGGATTAATATTGAATAAACTATGAAGGATTTTCAATATAGAGCAAACCTTTCCTTAGAAAAAATGGAGGGATGAATAAAGAGGAGGCACAAACTTTGAGAGAGATTTTATAGCAAAGGGGGGATCCCTAGGCTGGTCATAATGCTAGGATTAGGGTTTTTGGGATTCAATCCAAGGGCTCTCATCCCATCTAGTATATTCAAAGGTCAAAATCAAGGTCCCCTTTAATCAAGTTGCAACCTAGTCATTCTAACTAGTCATGACTAACCATGACCAAATCAATTTCTAACTTAGTCTAACCATGACTAACTAGGACTAACCTAGGTTAGGTAAATTCTAGGTTGGGGCTAATAACAATCACATGGCAATTAATTAAATAATATTAAATCACACCATCTAATATAATATATATTAATTTCCAAATAATTATAATAAATTCAAATAAAATCAAGATAACCAAAATACCCTCAAGCTAAATGTACTAAACAAAATCTCTACCAACATGGCTAGGCTTTAGGGCAGACAGTCACTACGGCTTCACTAGCTGCACACCAAATCACAAGTCATGAATTTAAACCAGTTCTTAAATAGTTTAAAAATAATTAAAATTCACCAAAAATCATAATGTGAAATAAATATCAATAAATAATGATTATAACTACAAAATTTCAAAAATACCCTCATCTGGAAAACTGGGTGTTACAAGTCACAACAAGTCCAGAATAGTAATAAGATGCACTATGATGCATACTACAATCTAGGTCAATCTAGACCAAAGTCAACTCTTGGTCAACTCTGGTCAACCCTAGAAGTCAAACCAGGTCAACCAAGTCAAACCTAAGTCAAACTAGCCTAGCAAGTCTATTCTAGGTCTAACAAGGCTGTACAAGCCCAAACTAGGCTCATTAGACAAACAGACTCACATACAGGCCATAGGCTAAAAGACTAGGCCATAGCTAAACTATACCATTTCAATTCTATATCTAACAAACATATGTTAACATACCATACAATCTAATATAGGGTACCTATATTGATATATATAGGCTCCTAATCACATATTAGGTACATACATACTAGGACAATATATATATATATATATATATATATATATATATATATATATATTGATACACACACATGTGTAATATAAAATAACCTAGAATATGTACCTATAGGCTCATGTATACCATACAACCTATAAGAAAATACTTATATATATGTGCATAAGCATAGAGAGGGGCACTCAAGTACATGTGCATATGTGTATGTGTGTGTGTGTGTATAAGAGTATGGAGAGTGTATAAGCATGTGTGTGTGTATAGGTACTAGTGAGAGTGATGTGAGCTGTGTGACATGAGAGTGTGTGTAGGCTAGAGTGTTAGGGTGAGTTCAAGAGTGAAAACATTGTGAACAAACTTATGAGAATCTGGAATTTAAAACAGTGAAAGGGGAAATGAAATTCAGTCAACCCAAACATTGTACAACAGCCCAAACCAAACCCCAAATCAGTGTACCACAACTCTCAAACAATGCCCAGGTCAATATTTTAACTGAACACATGTATTAGTTCCTAAAGAAAACAAAATTCAGTTTAAAACATTCACCATAACCCCAGTTTCAGTCCTTAGCTTGCAATCTCAGAATTTAGCCTCAAAACACAACCAAAACAGTCATAATTCGACACTACTAGAATTCATGTAGGTGAACATGTTAGGGGTTTTATATCATGTAAATAACAGTGTTAAATGAGTTAAATTGATGTCCAAAACTCAGCATTAAAAACTGGAAAAAAATAGTAAACAGGACTGATACGCAGTTTTTAGAAAATAGGGGAAATTGGAATTTAACCATCAAAATCAAATTAAAATAGTGAACTAATGGTTGGTAACATATAAACACATTGCACACATGTCATGTGATGTGTTTGTGTCGCCAAAGTGGACACAAACGTGTCCAATCCAAATTAAAACCAAAACGGGTAAACTGGACACAGAAACTGTGACAGTCTCGTGTGGGTGTGCACGCGTGTCGTGCACCCAACACAGGCCAACCCAGGCCTCGTGCTCGTGTCAGTGGGTGTACCTAGGGTAGGCCTAGGTGTGTGTCACCCTGTATCGTGTCATTACCTGTCGTGTCCAAAGAATCGAAGCCGTATCAGTGGCTAATAACAGCCTGCGCACGGGACAGTGCAATCCCCGTGCGCGATCGATTTCTTCTTAACCCGACCACGAAATCCTATGAAATTTGGGGAGCATGGTGACAGAATGTGCCCCAACAATCCTACCAATTTTTGTGTCAAAGCTAGCCATGTCGTGTCCTGTGGAGACCCCGAGTAGCAGGGGATCCGTCAGGCCGCGTGGGAGCGTGTGAAGCACATGTGCATGCGTGTCCAAAACGACACGACACGTGCACGAATCCATCCCAGTGCACAAGAATCGTGTAAGCGACACTTAAAAGTAAATTTCATTTCAAAAATATTTCGAAAATAACACAAACAGTTCCACTGTGGCATTTCCACAAACACATAAAGCTAGGCACTGATACGTGTCCAGTTTGGACAAGAAAGGACACGAATTCTTAGGGTATCCTATTCCTACTGTTAGGTTATGTCTAGGGCTCCCTAATGATGCAAAAATCTCAGGATTCTATGGTGTGGATAGAGAGTTACCTAAGAGTACCCAAAGCCTCAAAAAGCTCTAATGAGAGATGTTCTTCTTGATAGTGAAACTCCTCCAAAGTGATTTGAATCTGAGAATGAAATGTAATAACAGCAAGAAAACTAAAATTAAAACCTATTGCAATTTGTTTGGATTAAAAAGGAGGTAAAATAGATTTTCTAGGGATTTTTGAAGTAGGGAAAATACCTCTTTCTAAACTTGCTCCTTCCTAAAGAGGCTAGCCCTAAATGGAGGAGAATATTTATAGGAGGGGGTTTCCCAAAGGATGTAGTGGCTGGACAAATAGTGTTAGGGTTAGGGTTAGGCACTAGTTAATGGGCTTTGGGCCTATTTGGCTAACTATTAATTTATTGGTTAATCACAAGTCATGGCTTATGACTTAAAACTCTACTTAAGTCAAATAACCATACCATTAGTCAACTCTAGTCTAACTAGGGTGGCATGACCTAACCAAGACCAAACTCAACTAGGGTTAGCTCCTAGGTTAGTCTACCATGGTCATTGCTAATCAAAGTCAACCTAGTCAACCCTCTTCTAAACTATTCCAAAATAAATTCTAAAAATTCCATAAATTCAAATAAATTATAATAAATTCAAATAACCCCAAAAATGACAAAATTACCCTTAAACTAGAAATGTGGTAGTGACAAATCTACCCTCCTTAAAAGAATTTCGTCCTCGAAATTGAAAGGCGAAATGCAACTGATGAGAAGGATAGGAAGTATACCTCACGGTCCAAAAAGATAAGGGTATCGCTCGCGCATCTCATCCTCCCGCTACCAGGTAGACTCTCCTGGAGAATGATGCCTCCATGCGACGCGTACCAAGGGTATCACCTGGTTCCTCATAACCTTCTCCCGTCGATCCAGAATGTCCACTGGCTGCTTTGGATAGCTGAGAGAAGGCCCAACCTCAATCTCTGAATGATCGAGCACATGGCTAGGGTCAGCCATGTACCATCTTAATTGTGATACATAGAATACGTTGTGGACCCCCACAAGTGCAGGCGACAAGTCTAGCCTGTGTGACACGTCACCGACTCTTCCGCTGATAACGAAAGGGCCGATGAAGCGCGGGCTAAGCTTCCCGCCTCCACCAAAACATATCGTACCACGAGTCGGAGATATCCTCAGGAAAACCTGGTCTCCGACCTAATCACAAGCAAGGTCTCAATTAATTATAATAAACAAACATGATTAAAAAACACAAACAATCAACCTAATCTAATCCTACTCTAATCTGTACCTCAAACTCCAAGGGCCTCCGGTGGCTATCGGCCCAGTACCGATGTCTGTCCTGCGCCACGCGAAGTCTGTCCCTGATGAGGTTCACCTTCTCGGCTGCATCAATAGCCATATTTGGCTCCAGTAAAGTTCGCTCACCAACATCATCCCAAGATAAGGGTGTACGGCACCTACGCCCGTACAGAGCCTCGAAAGGTGACATCTCAATGCTGGCCTGGAAACTGTTATTGTAAGCAAACTCCACCAAATGAAGATAATCCTCCCAGGAGCCTCCAAAGTCCAGGACGCACGTCCACAGCATATCCTCAAGTGTCTGAATAGTCCTCTGTCCGTACGTCTGGGGGTGGTATGCGGTACTAAACTTGAGCTGAGTGCCCAAGCTAGTCTGCAGGCTCCTCCAGAAATGGGAAGTAAAGCGACTATCCCGATCTGAGATGATGCTGACTGGAACTCCATGAATCCTGACTATCTGCCGCATATACATCTCCGCAAGCCTCTCTGTAGACGTACCCACCTTGAATGGCAAGAAGTGGGCCGATTTGGTCAACCTGTCAACGATGACCCAAATCGCATCTTTTCCTCCTGGTGTATGTGACAATCCTGATACGAAGTCCATAGTGATATGCTCCCATTTCCACTTGGGAATTGGCTGCGGCTGCAATAATCCACCCGGCCTCTGCCTCTCCGCCTTGACCTGCTGACAGATCAAGCAGCTAGCTACGAAGCGAGCCACCTCTCGCTTCATCCCGGACTACCAAACATGCTCCCTTAGATCTCGGTACATCTTGTTGGTACCAGGGTGTATGGAGTACTGAGATCTATGGCCTCCTACATAACCTGCTCCCTGAGCTCTCCGCTGGGCACACATAATCTGGAACCGTGCCTCAAGGCACCATCATCTGTAAGAGAAAACTCGCCCTCCAGCAATCCTGCTTGAACCTGCTCTCGGAGACACCGCAGAGCAACGTCCTCAAACTGTGCCAACTTGATCCTCTCCACCAAGTCCGACTGAATCTGCATCCCCCATAGCTGCATCTGTACCCCAGACACGATCACCTCAATCCCAAGGCTCTCCAAGTCTACAAGCAAATGTCGATCCATGGTCAAACACATGGCTGTCGGATACCTACTCAAGGCATCGGCAACCACGTTGGCCTTCCCTGGGTGATACTGAAGTAGGATGTCAAAGTCCTTCATCAACTCTAGCTATCTGTGCTGTCTCATGTTCAACTCCTTCTGAGTGAACACATACTTTAAGCTCTTATGATTTGTGAAGATCTCCACCCTCTCCCCATACAGATAATGCTTCCACAACTTCAAAGCAAAAATTACCGCCGCCAGCTCCAGGTCGTGGGTAGGGTAGTTCTTCTCATGGGTACGTAATTGTCTGGAAGCATAGGCAATCACCTTCCCATGCTACTGCAAGACGCAACCCAGTCCCTTTTCTGAAGCGTCACTATAAATAGTGAAACCACCTGATCCTGAAGGCAATGTCAGAATCGGAGCTGTCGTAAGCTGCTTCTTCAACTCATCAAAAGCTGTCTGACACTCCTCTGACCAAACATACTCAGCATCCTTCCGGATCAACCGTGTCAACGGCTCTGCAACCCGGGAGAAATCCTGTATAAATCTCCTAGTATCCTGCCAGCCCCAGGAAACTCCTGATCTCTGCAACTGAAGTCGGCGCTGCCCATGCCTCAACTGCTACAATCTTTTTGGGGTCAACTGAGATACCATCTCCAGTCACCACATGCCCCAAGAAGTCCACCCGGTCCAAGAAAAACTCATACTTGGAGAGTTTTCTATAAAGTTGCTCCCTCCTGAGAGTCTCCAGCACTATTCGCAGATGCTCCTCGTGCTCCTCCTCAGTCTTGGAATATATCAAGATATCGTTAATGAACACCACCACAAACTGATCCAGATACTGGTGGAACACCTTGTTCATTAGGTTCATAAACACTGCTGGTGCATTGGTTAGCCCAAACGGCATAACCAAAAACTCAAACTGCCCGTACCGCATCCTGAAAGCGGTCTTGGAAATATCATCCCCCTTCACCTTCACCTGATGATATCCCGACCTCAGATCAATCTTGGAAAATACCCGAGCTCCGCTCACCTGGTCAAAAAGATCGTCGATCCGCGGCAGTGGATATTTGTTCTTGATCGTGAGATTGTTGAGTTCCCTATAGTCAATACACATCCGTACTGATCCATCCTTCTTTGGCACAAACAACACTGGTGCACCCTAAGGCGACGAACTCGAGCGGATGAAGCCCTTGTCCTGTAGCTCATCCACTTGCTTCTTCAGCTCCACCAGCTCGCTGTTGTTTACCCGATAGACATGCTGAGAGATGGGTTCCGCTCCTGGAACCAAGTCTATAGAGAACTCTATGTCTTTGTCTGGTGGCAATCCCGACAACTCCTCTGGGAAAACATCCATATACTCTGCTATCAAGGGGTGTGGAATCGCCTGCTCCTCAACTGAGACTCCGCAGAAAACTCTGCTGCTCTGCTCCGCCTGACGTCTGGAGTACTCAAACTCTAGCTCCTCCGGTGCTCTGAAGAGAACTCTACCCCCTCTGCAATCAATGTTGGCATGGTGCCTGCTCAACCAATCCTTGCCGAGTACAATATCGTAGTTCGGCAATGGCATCACAAGCAGGCTCACCTCCAACTCAAAGCCTCCCAAAATAACTCTCCGACCCTTACAAACATCATGTACGAGGATAATGCCACCCTCGGTCGTGATCTTGTAAGTCCGAGGCAACGATTCAGCTATGATACCGTGTCTAATCGTAAAAGATACTGATATGAAACTATGCGAAGCACCGAAATCGAATAATACAAATACTGGACTGGAGTCGAGGAGAATCGAACCTGCAATCAGCTCTCCGTCACCTCTGTATCCTCAGCCGCCATGGCAAAAGCTTGCCCCGGCTGGCCTTCCCTGGCATGCTGCTGGTGTTGAACAAATCTCTGCTGCTGGGTCGACAGGGCTGGTCCCCTCTGCGGTCACCCTGGAGCCTTGGCTCCTGCTCATGCTCTTGCTCCCTGCCCTGAACGTCCCGAGAATATAGGGCACTCCCTCAGCTGGTGGTCTGCTGCCCCACAGAGTAGGTACCTGCCTAGCCTTTTCCTACAATCGTTCCATCCGTGCCCTGGCTTCTTGCAATAAGCACAGGTGGTGGCCTGCTGCCTCAGTGCCTGCTGCTGTACCCTCTACTGCTGATGTTGCACTGGCTGGTGCCTCGGCTGCTGAAACTGCTGCGGCTGGAACCTCTGCTGTTGGTAGTGCTGCTGCTGAAAGTGCGGCCTCTTGGCCGGTCTTTCGCTACTGCTGCCTCCCTGGGAGTCTCGTCCCCTCTTGAGCCTAAGCTCAAGATCATCCTCTGCAGCTAGTGCGTCCACCAGGATCTCCTCAAATGTATCACTGCAGGCGTTCTTGGTGTAGGACTTGACCTCCTTTACCAAGCCCTTCCGGAACCTCCGGGCCTTCGTCGTCTCGGACAAGTCCTCCATAAATCTGCTCAGGCGGCAGAACTCTCCTGTGTACTCCTCCACAGACTGGCTCCCCTGGACTAGGGCCTCAAACTGGGTCACGAGGGCTCCCAGTGATGCGTCTGGAAAGAACTTCTCCTTGAACAGCTTCTTGAATGCTGCCCAAGTCTGTCCTGCTGTGTCGACCCTCGGGTCGGCCTGGTACCAGGTATGGGCCAGATCCTACATCATGCTGGCCGTTGCCTCTATCTGGAGCCTCGTCGGAATCTCAGCCAGCCTGAAGATCTCCTCCATATGCTCGATCCAGTCATCGACATACAGGATCCCCTCTGTTCCTCGAAAGTCTCTCGGGTGCATCTTCTGTAAGTCCTGGATACCCTTCTCTTGCGGCTGGTACGGCTACGATGCTGCCGCTGGCTGAGCAATGACCCTCTCCACTGCTGTCACTGCCAGCTCAATGCCTCGAGTGAGCTCTGCCGTGTGCCTCTGCTGCTGGATCAGCTGACCCTCCATGTACTGTCTGAAGAAGGCCAACAGCTGAACGGTATCAACTGTCCCTGCAAGTGGCTTCTGGTAAGGATCCTCTGGGAGAACGGGGTCCTGTCTTCGAGCCGGTGGAAGCATACCCCCTGCTGCTGCTACCGGGGTCTCAATACGAGCAGAGGTGGCAGGAGCTACACTCCCCTGGCCCCGTTGTACTGGCTGAGAGGTAGTAGTCCCCTCCATAGCATCCTCATGAATGGTACGCTGCGATCGATTATCTACCATCCTGAAGATAGACAAATAAGAGTATCAATTTCTGAGAAAGAAGCGAGATAACAAAGGCGGACAATTAAAATTCAAAAGGATCAGCTGAAAATAAGGGTTTAGATGGCAATAAAAGAATTTTTCCTAATGTGATCGAGTACCTTAAAATTAATATCCTATATTCTACTGCAGGCTGTAGTGATACTCTAATTCGAATACCACTACACTTCTAGTCTAGACCTGCATGGGCCACCACTAAAAATGTGTCACGACCCGCACCCAAGAGTTAGGACACGAGACGTGGGTACGTCCAGCCTACGTCGCAGTGTCGACGGTAGAACGCTGTCCTAGGTCACAACAACTAACAATATAAAACTTAAACAGTTTATACTCTCCGAATGGGGGTGACATGATAAAAGTAAACCCAATCACAACTAAGGAAGCTGAAGCACAATATGTAATGCCTGTGGTCCGTATTACGTATTCTGGAATACGTGTACGTATTTATTCCTGTATTGCATGATTTCCTTGCTTAGTTTCCTCCCTGGCTTGGTTTATTCTTGGTTCGGGTTGGCTTGGTTCGGTTTGGTATTGCTATTGGTTCATCATAAACCAAGGGGTGAACCCCCTACCTACCACCACCACTACCATTTATTAACCCTTCTCCTTTCTCTCTCTTCATTTATCATCTTCTCTACCATTACTTCCTTACCTACCAGAGAGAAGGAGAGAGAGGTATAGGCAAGTGCAACTTGCTTCATGGAGGAACTCAAATTTTATTGCTTCATTCTCTACCTTGCAGCATTTTAACTCACTTTAGTACTTGGCATTTTCACTTTCCATGGCTAGATTCTTCTAGATCTAAGTTTACCTTATTTTCGGATTTCTTGGATTTTAATCTACTTAATCCTGTTATTTCTGAGTTTTGATGGTTCCATGTTGTTGAGAATTTCATTCTACCCCATTTTGACCTATAGAAGTTCGGATTTGGGCTCCGGATGATGGAGTTATAGAGCTTGAGAACTTGGCTCTCATAGTGTTCTTCTTCTCGAAATTTTAGAGAAGATGAACTGTGCTTGACTTGACCGCATGAATAATTCATACGACAAGTATTCTATTCAGTTGCATAGCTGGAAGTACTTGAACCGCATGAGGGCCGAACTCATCTGGCCGCATAACTCGCTCAATCCCCAGCCGCATGAGAATCCCTTCCCCCTGAGCCGCATGCGCCCTTCCAGCTGGCCGCATGAGGACCCCGCTTCTCTCAGCCGCATGAATGCTCTGACTTAGCCTTATGTGCCCTTTCTCTCCGAACCGTATATGTCTTGCCTTTCTCAGCCGCATGACTGATTGGATCTCCGAGCCGCATATGACTGATACCCCTTTAACTGCATAAGCCTTTTCCTTTTTGTCACATGCGCCTGACCCTATTCAGCCGCATGGACTGTTCTCTTCCAGCCGCATGAGATCATTCCTGGCCACATATGCCTTAGCCGCATGGCTCTTCTATAGTCTTGAATATTAATATTTTATTAGATATTTTATGCACATTTTATATCCTTATGCCTTTTGTCCTGAACTTGATAATCACGAATTTACTTAATATGTTTGGAAGGATAATTGAGCTTGACATAACAGTGACCCGTAATGGTGCACTCCTGACATGACTAACATGACATGATAGTGGCCCGCCGTGGCGCACTCCTGACAAGTACACTTGACTGATAACCTGACATGATTTATCTTGAACAGCTGTTACGACGGCTACCTGACATGACATGACCTGTATAAATTACCTAGACACCGTGGGCGATTGTGCTTGTACAAATAAACCAGTCTTGTCTTGCATCATGTCTAGGACAGGGACTCCTGAGTACCACGGTCAGGAGTACCTATTGAAATAGACTAAGGCTAATAACTAGATTAATACACTAGTCATAAAGAGATCTTCCAGCTACAGGCAATCCCGTTACCTGGGCACGCCTTGGGATCTGTAGCCTGCCGTCGAGTAGGGCACATTTCCAGCACACTGTCATATGTTGCACCCTTCAAGATACTTAAGGGTACATGCGTTTCCTGGACGATGTACCCACCTGAATTCAACCCCTAATTTTCGTCCTGGGTAACCTGGATGGTCTGCAGGGCTTGTGGCGGTGGAATAATCTCACTGCATCTTGTTAGTAATTAGACTTGTGACAACCATAGTTAGTTAAAGTATCAAGCCGTAGTTCTTGCTTGGCCGTAAAATAATTGGATGGAGTCTAACCTGTCTAGTCTTGTCCTGATCTTGTTCCATGTTACTGCATGACCAGGATGCTTATATTTATTTTACCGACAAATGGTGAGAATCCAAGTTCTGTTCAGACGAAGGGTTACAACCCCGGTCCTTGTTTCGTTTTCGGGTTGTAACCTGGCTATCTGAATAGTCCCATGGTTGTCTCATCGTATATCACCCTGTTATGATTTTCTTAAACTCCTGTCTTAATTATTATCTTATTGTTATTTTGTGCTAAATGCTGGTTTTAGTTCCTAAGTGAAGCCTCCTTGTGGCACTTGCTCTTCCTGGGGTCTGACCCAGCTGGTTTTGTGTGGCCAGATTTCGGAGCAGCTCCAGAGGATCTACCGACCTTCCAGCCAGATGGTGGCCACTAGACGGAACCCTGGCAACGAGTGGGTTTATTTTTGATCTCCCACTTTATTGTAAAAATATTCTTTTGAGGCGTTTAGCCGGCGGGCACCTGTTTAGCTCGATTGCACTTTACTTACTGTCTGCTTACGGACTGTAACATGATTGACAGATCCTAGGGTTGATCATGTATGACTAAACTCTTGCTAGTCCTAACATTTTGTAACGACTAGCTTCATGATCAGCTGAATATGTAATGTTTGGGATGCCTTACTATTGTATATTTAATGATCATACTTCTTGTAACCTTTACTTACTTGCTTGTGATTGAGACAATAGGCTTGTTCATGACCTTAAGAGACTGTTGGCTTGTAGATAAACCCTCATGTATCTAGACAGCCGTGACCGTATATCGAGGTAGGTTGCACTTCAATATACGTAGCTGGCTATGTCCGCCCACGCTCTCCAGTATTCTGGTTCTGGGGCGTAACACGATATGATATAGAACTCAAGGAAATACAGATGATAAATAACAGATAGAAAGATAATTGATACTGCTGAAAAGCAAGAGAAATCCCAAGTACATCAGAAAGTCTAAGTGTCTAAGATAATACAAAATCCCAGATCCTAAGTATCAATAAGTACAATCATTCATGAAATACTGAAAATAAAAGCATCCTAGTCAAAGGGTGTGTCATCCACAGCTAGTGGGACCTGCTGCTGGTCCAGGTCCAGGCACTCATCTAAGGTAGCACCGTAATAGGTATCCACACCAGCCTCGTCCTCATCCTCTGTAATATTTTCAACATGTCCAGTCAGGACAGGAGCGAGCACAATACATCTCAACAGTTCATAGCAGGTTAGAAAATATAGACATGCAGTAGAGTAAGATACAGGAAACTGAATGAAGCATAGAATGTAAATAGAGAAAACTGTAATGGAAATAGATATACTGTAATAGAGAGCTAACTGTGGCTAGTGAGTCAGAGTACAATATAAACATGTGAATGGCATAGGAGATTCTGGAAACTATACTATGGAGTGATTCTGGGAGCTACACTACTTGGATATTATTCACATGTTTACTTCTACTCCTCCGTACCCCCAATCAATATGCAAGGATCCAGTCAGGTTATGTTATGATTCCATGCAAAGGCCCACAAGGGGTGATACATGGATAGCCCATAAATGGGTTATTCTGGGAATACCCATAAATGGGATGATTCTGGGAAGACTCTGTGATCATGAGAGTACATGTCACAAGTGATCGAAGAATCATGAAGCATAGTGATACACCATGTAAGTGAAACGCACAGAACATGTAGTATACGATGCTCCCTGAGGGGATAACATCTCAAGAATGGATCCATATAGTACTAATCCGTGTTACCAACGTGACAGCATCAAGTAAAGTAATCTAAAGCAGGAAAATAATTCTAAGCAGGATATAAAATGATCAGAGAATGTACTCGCCTGGTATCTGAGTGTCCAACTGAAAAGTACTGTCCGAAGAGTGGTGTCTGGCTCCTATTAGAATAGCACAAGTCACAACAAGTCCAGAATAGTAATAAGATGCACTACGATGCATACTACATGAATCTAGGTCAATCTAGACCAAAGTCAACTCTTGGTCAACTCTGGTCAACCCTAGAAGTCAAACCAGGTCAACCAAGTCAAATCTAAGTCATACTAGTCTAGCAAGTCTATTCTAGGTCTAACAAGGCTGTACAAGCCCTAACTAGGCTCATTAGACAAACAGACTCACATACAGGCCATAGGCTAAAAGACTAGGCCATAGCTAAACAATACCATTTCAATTCTATATCTAACAATACATATGTAAACATACCATACAATCTAATATAGGGTACCTATATTGATATATATAGGCTCCTAATCACATATTAGGTACATACATACTAGGACTATATATATATATATATATATATATATATATATATATATATATATATATATATATATATATATTACACACACATGTGTAATATAAAATAACCTAGAATATATACCTATAGGCTCATGTATACCATAAAACCTATAAGAAAATACTTATATATATGTGCATAAGCATAGAGAGGGGCACTCAAGTACATGTGCATATGTGTATGTGTGTGTGTGTGTATAAGAGTGTGGAGAGTGTATAAGCATGTGTGTGTGTATAGGTACTAGTGAGAGTGATGTGAGCTGTGTGACATGAGAGTTGTGTAGGCTAGAGTGTTAGGGTGAGTTCAAGAGTGAAAACATTGTGAACAAACTTATGAGAATCTGGAATTTAAAACAGTGAAAGGGGAAATAAAATTCAGCCAACCGAAACATTGTACAACAGCCCAAACCAAACCCCAAATCAGTGTACCACAGCTCTCAAACAATGCCCAGGTCAATATTTTAACTGAACACATGTATTAGTTCCTAAAGAACACAAAATTCAGTTTAAAACATTCACCATAACCCCAGTTTCAGTCCTTAGCCTGCAATCTCAGAATTTAGCCTCAAAACACAACCAAAACAGTCCCAATTCGACACACTACTAGAATTCATGTAGGTGAACATGTTAGGGGTTTTATATCATGTAAATAACAGTGTTAAATGAGTTAAATTGATGTCCAAAACTCAGCATTAAAAACTGGAAAAAAAATAGTAAACATGACTGATACACAGTTTTTAGAAAATAGGGGAAATTGGAATTTAACCATCAAAATCAAATTAAATAGTGAACTAATGGTTGGTAACATATAAACACATTACACATGTGTCATGTGATGTGTTTGTGTCCCCAAAGTGACACAAACGTGTCCAATCCAAATTAAAACCAAAACGGGTAAACTGGACACAGAAACTGGGACAGTCTCGTGCTAGTGTGCACGCGTGTCGTGCACCCGACACAGGCCAACCCAGGCCTCGTGCTCGTGTCAGTGGGTGCACCTAGGGTAGGCCTAGGTGTGTGTCACCCTGTATTGTGTCATTACGTGTCATGTCCAAAGATTTGAAGCCGTATCAGTGGCTAATAACAGCCTGCGCACGGGACAGTGCAATCCCCGTGCACGATCGATTTCTTCCTAATCCGACCACGAAATCCTATGAAATTTGGGGAGCATGGTGACAGAACGTGACCCAACAATCCCACCAATTTTTGTGTCAAAACTAGCCGTGTCGTATCCTGTGGAGACCCCGAGTAGCAGGGGATCCGCCAGGCCGCACACGAGCATGTACAGCACATGTGCATGCGTGTCCAAAACAACACGACACATGCACGAATCCATCCCAGTGCACAAGAATCATGTAAGCGACACTGAAAAGTAAATTTCTATTCAAAAATATTTTGAAAATAACACAAACAGTTCTACTGTGGCATTTCCACAAACACATAAAGCTAGGCACTGATACGTGTCTAGTTTGGACACGAAAGGACACGAATTCTTAGGGTTTCCTATTCCTACTGTTAGGTTAGGTCTAGGGCTCCCTAATGATGCAAAAATCTCAGGATTCTATGGTGTGGATAGAGAGTTACCTAAGAGTACCCAAAGCCTCAAAAAGCTCTAATGACAGATGTTCTTCTTGATGGTGAAACTCCTCCAAAATGATTTGAATCTGAGAATGAAATATAATAACAGCAAGAAAACTAAAATTAAAACCTATTGCAATTTGTTTGGATTAAAAAGAAGGTAAAATAGATTTTCTAGGGATTTTTGAAGTAGGAAAAATACCTCTTTCTAAACTTGCTCCTTCCTAAAGAGGCTAGCCCTAAATGGAGGAGAATATTTATAGGAGGGGTTTCCCAAAGGGTGTAGTGGCTGGACAAATAGTATTAGGGTTAGGGTTAGGCACTAGTTAATGGGCTTTGGGCCTATTTGGCTAACTGTTGATTTATTGGTTAATCACAAGTCATGGCTTATGACTTAAAACTCTACTTAAGTCAAATAACCATACCATTAGTCAACTCTAGTCTAACTAGGATGGCATGACCTAACCAAGACCAAACTCAACTAGGGTTAGCTCCTAGGTTAGTCTACCATGGTCATTGCTAGTCAAAGTCAACCTAGTCAACCCTCATCCAAACAATTCCAAAATAAATTCTAAAAATTCCCATAAATTCAAATAAATTATAATAAATTCAAATAACCCCAAAAATGACAAAATTATCCTCAAACTAGAAATATGGTAGTGACAGGACATTGCCTTCCGAAGCTTCCGCTGGCTCAAGTATCATATCGAGAGATGAGAGAGAGCAGAGTGACTTGTATAATGAGAGAAAAGTGAGCGTAAGAGACTTGTAAACATAGCCTTGCGCCTTTTGTATAACTTGTGTTTTGCCTTTAAATTTCTGCTGCATGTTTCAATATTTCTGTTGGGGACTTCTGTGGGACGACCCCATCGCCATCACTGTAATTGGCCGTTATGAAACTGTCTTGCATGAGCTCAATCTAGGCTTGTGCGGCATTACGCCTTAGCGAGGACGATCGCACCTATGGGAGCGGGGCGTGACATAATGGTATCAGAGCACGACTTTACGTCCTTGGACTTCAAGTCGATTCTCTCAGTTTTGAAAGCTCGTCGTTAATAAAAAGTGTATGCTCTCTCTCAATGTCCCATGGCATGTCCATACAATAAGTCTAAATATTTTCAAAATCTCGTACAAGTGTTCAATCGAACGCATCGGTAGGCCATCACTGGACGCATCGGAAGGCCTTTGTGCCGAACGATTTTGAACTTGACTCGATAGAAAACGCATGCTAAAGTTAGCAAGTCACGTGCGTACCCAAATAGTCCTACGTCGACATTAGCAAATGAGCGTGCAATCTCGAAGTATAGTCCATAGGGATGGTTATGCGCACGACCTTTTGGCTAAGTTGTACCGCGTGTCGCGCACCCCAACTTTTTGCTGTAAACGAATCGCAAGCAATATCAAGTATCGCTCAGTTGGAAACGGAGATACACGTAGAGTGCATATCGATAGGAACTCTATTGGACTAACGCTTAGGCGTACAAGAAAGATTGGTTTGGATTTGGAGGAATAGTGCGAACGACTTAGTACGTCGAGACGACGTGAGCGATTACGCTAGGGATTCGTTGAACGAATCTGAAAGATGTTTTAGCGAGTGATACGAACATAATTGTGGACTAAATTCGATGGCTCAAATTCGAGTGGTGTATGATCTGTCTTGGAAATCATTCGAGCAACATCGAGGATTAAGGATAACAACGAGTATATCGACGAGGCGATACGATCGCGCAAAGCCTTAGAAGGCATCACGCTTAGTTGGTCATGACTTCAAATGTCTAAAACGAGATATCATTCGTACAACTTGTGAACGGGCAACGCGAGTTAGAAAACGATATTGAATCACGATTCAGAACGATAAATAAAAGTGAATGTCTTGATCGAGGAAGCCTAGAGGATCGCACGTGTGATTTCGGATTCGATCAAATGGGATTGTGGTATATCGAATTCGGACAATAGCATCAGTTGCATGACTCAAAGTTCATTGCAAAGAAAGATCATTAGGTTACGTACATCATCGATGGTATTGAGGCGTATCAAAGATCGATGTGCGATAACTCGGGGGTACTTTGATTCGAGGAACAATGATCATATAAAATGTCATTGTTCCGATGGATGCTATACTCAAGATATTAGAAAGTATCGAGGAAAAGATAGACATGGCTCGAAGATTTTCTAGTTGAATGAATGACGGTCAGAATATCGAACTAAGATCTTGGCTTGGATAAAAATGAAGTATTTGGATTTGCTTTGTTGATAACCACAATGTTGACGTTCTTGTCTTATGCGAGCGCAACTCCAGCCTCATACATGCATCGTGCGATTAGGGTGATCACTCCGCGTGAGCGCTGGTATGGTGATTCATACAGTGAAGGTGATGAAACTTGTATGGCGTGGCAATTTGTATGCATCGACTTGTGATTTGATGTGAAGGTGGACTCGAGGATGGCCCAGTGTGCTTGACAAGTGAACTTAAGGATTGAGTAGGTCCAATCCGCATATCGAGAATGAATTAGTCTAGACTCGAGCAAGAGTTATGCCCCGATGAGAATGATTATTCTACGGGAGTGTTGTATGGTAATTCATGAACCACCGTGGATGATCGGACTCGCATGAGATTGGAGCGCAACATATTGTCAAGCTAGATGACCTCGTGATTGAATACATAAATTAGTTAGAATTGGTAATTTGAAATAGATTCGAATATGCGCAACGAGTGCCTTGATGCAAATTAGGTGATCGTGCTCGATGTTTATAAATCTGAGTGACGCGAGATTGGGTAAAAACCCCGTACTATCGACTTTGGTTTGACCCTAGGATTGGGGTCAGTATTGGCATTATTGTTGGGGAACTATGATTCCAATCCTGACGTTGACTTAGCCTTGAGAAATGGCCTAGCGGTTAGGCGAGACGCCCCTATTTCAAGAATTAGCATTCGAGGATTGATCTTGAGGATTGGTTTGGATGGATAGAGTGAATCAAGAGTATGGGAATACCTCTCACAAGATTTGGCTGACATACATATATTTCAGGGATGCCTGAGTATGTGCACGATGCAACTCAAAGTGAGAATGACGAATTCTCTATCATACGGCTTGGCTGAATGCATGTATTTTGGGGACGCCTGGAATGCGTGCACGATCCAACCAAGTGATACGTTGAATTTAAATGAGACTTGAGGAATGGAAGAGTATCGAGAATTTGGAATCGTGTTAAGAAAAATTTGATAATAGTGCGAGCGTGGCTCGGAATCGAAGAAACGCGTAGGCGGAGTGTGTACGAAAGTCCTTGGATCAAGAGGTCCAAATGTGTAAGTACTCAGTTAGTTTCGAGGATGAAACTTATTCTGAGTGGTGTATGATGTAGTACCCGATCTCGCAAAGTCAATCGGAGGAATCGAAACGCCGACGGCGTTCGAACTTAGCCTTGCAACGGCTGCTCGAAGACTCGCTCGATCGAGGCGACTCCTCGAAAAGGTGGGGCAGTTTCGGTGAACTCGCCTCATCTTAGCCTTCACTTAATAACTCGTATATTTTAACTTGCACAATTTAGGCTTGTTAATAAAAGAGACGCATCCACATAGCTAAGGAATAATCCTGACGGGTCGGTATGTCTTAGAACATGGAAAATGGTCCCACGGTCTGCTTAGAAGTTGGCTCAGCGTGCTTTCAAATGACACTCGGCCCTTCTTCCTGTGGCTTGGGAAAAGGAAGTTGGCCTAAGTTGATAAGTTGCCACGACACTCGAATTAGCCTAAGTCATAGGCGTCGCTGCGTGAATGCTTGATAAAGCATGCACGATCCCATCATTTTGCCCCAACACTCAAATTAGCCTAAGTTATAGACGTCGCCCACTCGAATGCTTGATAAAGCATGCATGGTCCTGTCGTTTTGCCCCAACACTCGAATTAGCCTAAGTCATAGGCGTCGCCGTGAATGCTTGATAAAGCATACACGGTCCCGTCGACCAAGACTTGGCATAGCTTTCGTACGTCCCGTGGGTTAAGTCATCCTGAACGGCTCTTGGCTTAAATCTAGGGACCGAGTGTTTGCAAAAACGAAAGTCTTTATTTCATAAACTTTATAAGAAGATTACAATTGAATTCTGGGAAAGTACAACTATAGGAATCCGATCTGAAGACGATCGCTTTATCCCTTGGACGATGTGAACTTTAAAGACGATAGCCTCTGAAGAATGCAGCAGCACTTGGACAAGAACTCCTGATCTCTGATGATATAATAATCTCTTCCTTAATAAGGACTTAACCTCTATTTATAGAGTTCTAAAAACTAATTTGTAGTTATTCTGATTACGCAAGATGAACTGTGCTGGCGACAGACTGCACAGACTACAAACTACGCTGGCTTATTGGGCAGTTGCTCGATCGTGGGCTAACTGTATTCAAACGCGTGGTATTGTTTGATTAAAATGTGCTTGGTCGTGGACAGGCGGTTGCTACGTGGCGAGCAATTGATGGCAGGTGAGCCACATAATAATTGTCAGTTATTTGATGAATTGTGCTAACCGAATAGCGGTAACATCAGATTGTGCTTCCTTCTGATCACTGGACAGCGCTGGGGTACAGACTTGATCAAACTGTGCTGACATTGAACTGGCAGACTGTGCTGACATTGTACAGCTTTCTCGAGCACTGTACTGCAAAGAAATGAACGGGCTCCTCGTTTTTCGGGCTGTCAGGCTGTCAGATCCGATCTTTGTCTGGTAATATAGCATTGCCACGTCAGCGTAGCGCGCTCTGATAGTAGCGCAGTTCAGCTCACGCGTTCGATTTGTAGTGCAATTTGTTTCCTGTACAGTCCATTTGAAGGGCGTGCAGTTGAGAATTCTCTGCCTATTGATAAATGCAACTTGATTTTTAGGACATACAAGACCTCCTTCAAAGTTTTCGAATTTTGAAAATATTTAAAGTTTCGAAATACTTTGAATTTAAAATTTTAAAATCAAGTTGCGCAAGTTGCGCTTTGATTGCGCTTTGGAGGAATTAGTTCCGTCTTTTGTGGCACAGTTGGGGTGACCGTTACACTTCTGAAACTATAAATACTTTTATTTTCTTTCTTTCAATCTTTACTTGCTTTCGAATTCCCAAGAGACAAAAGCTCCTTTCCTACTCCGACTTCTTCTTCTTCCTTTCGTCAACGACAAAAATGGCTCCCAAGCGATCAGCTACCGATAAGGGAAAGGCCATCGCCAAACCCTCGACTCGTGTTGCGCCATGAGCATCTCGCCATGAGATGGGTCATCCTGTGCTTCAAGGTAGATGAGGAACTATGATCGAAACCCTTTTTAGGGTTTTTGATGTTTTCAGACCTTCATACCTCTCTCTCTTTTTAGAGATTGATGGTATTTGTGCCACCCTGTTTAGGGTTTCGACTGCATATGCAATAGTTTTCACTTTTATAAAAACTATATTCTTGTGCAATCGGTTGGAAAGCGCTGACAAAATGGTCGGCGCAATCCATCGATTTGCGCAAGTCGGTTGTGCCAGCGCAAACTGATATCTTGCGCAAGTATGTTTAGCACAAGTGACGTCTTGCGCACGTTGGCTGTGCTGGCACAATATGATAACTTGCGCATGTTGACTGTGCTAGCGTAAGCTGATAACTTGTGCAATCTGACTGTGCTGGCGCAAGCTGATAACTTGCGCAATCTACTGTGCTGGCAGTCTGATAACTTGCGCAAGCTGACTGTGCTGGCGTAATTTGATAGCTTGCGCAAGCTAACTGTGCTGGCGCAATTTGATAGCTTGTTTGACACAGCACATATTGATGATTTTTTTGAAGAAACTTTTTGATTTTGCATATATGATCTCTTCTTTTTATGATGCAGTTAACCTCAGGGAAGATCTCAACTATGAAGTTTTTGCAGGATCCCTGTCTGAACGTGAATACAAGGAAGATCTTTCGCACGTGACATTTCCTCAGTATGCCCTACCGTCCTCTCGGCAGGCTATCCTGACTGCACAAGATAATGGCACTTTACTGTGTCTAATGAACGGGCAGCCTCTTCAGACTGCTGATGCAGTCACCCATAAGTTCTTGTTTGGTGAGGCTCTTGACAAGAATTCTCAGCCGAGACCTCGCATGGAATAGAGGATTTTCCATAGGGGTAAGAAGATGATACTTCTGCCAGAGATTTCTAGATGCCTTCCTTTGTCCCGATATGCTTTTGCGGGTTATCCCAGAAGAATGGAATGGGATATAACTCTGCTTCAGCAAGCCCGAGCGGGAAATATCTGTGTCAAGAAGGGACCAGATCACAAAGATATGTACTACAGTTCCTCTGAGCGTTAGCTCCTTACTTAGAGGATTAAAACACGGTTGCATCCCACCGGAAGATTCTTCCTGCTACTCCCGTGAGAACTTCGATATTCGTAAAAGAGTTTGCGAAGGTAGAGGAAAGGTATCCGAACCAAGATCTGCAGCTGACAGGTCTAGTGAATCCAGATAATAATGTAACGCCCCGACCCGGAATCATCCGAATCATCGTCCTCCCAGGAGACGTGATGCCGCATGAGCCTAGAGTTTGCGCTCGTGCAAGGCAAGATGACAAGTTCTCAAATGGTTATCTTTTGATTCGATATTAACAACGAAAGGAAACAGAGGATACGAAACAATTCTCTTTATTGATATCCGAAACTGAAGTTATAATGGCTTTCAATAGCCTAACAATATATGCCAGATTGGCTACAACACTCAGGTTCTCTCTTGCCCAAAGGATTTTACCATTCCATACATCATGCCTTCTATATCTCGGCCACATCAATCCAGTTGCATAGTCCGCGTCAAGCGATTGCACGCTTTAATACGCTTCGGCATTCCCAAGCCTCAACGCGTTCAAGCAACGCTTCGCTGCGAGCCATCCATTCCCTGCACCCTGCATGAAGCTGGTGGAGGATCAATACGTTTGTCCTTGCATGTACTGAAGCAAAGATCTTCTTTCCAAACCAACATTGTAATATTTACGTTGAATCATGCAACTTAGCTTATGATCTTGCTATGTTCTCCTTAGGGTCAATTTATGGCATCTTTGAAAGCGTAAAGCATGTTATCATAGCAGCATGTTATCGAATTGAATAGGCAAGCAAACAAGCAATCTCGTGTTTGATTCGTGGCACGACTTCTTACCAAGTCGACGTACTCGCCCTTGTACCGACTCAAGGTGAATATGTCGTATTTCTCCCATGTCATGTTATATGTGCATCTCTAAGCAGGATCTCTATGCGGGACGCATACGCGCCTACACTTTCAATCCATCGTTCCTTAGCTATATGAGGGCCGTTGGCATATCCGCGCTGGAATGGACTAAAGGAGTTCCTTTCTTTCTCTCTTTCTTTTCTCAATATTTGGTCGGGCTGCCCGGCGTTTCACGGGTTGGGTCACATCACAACAACCGAAATATTTTCGCTACATACCATCATTTGCGGCTTTTTCTATCTTCTTTAAGGATGTGCGCCTACAAAGATTCGATTCCCTCCTAGGCTAAGCGGTTCCGGGGCATCTGACATTTAACCGTTTGGAGGAAACACCCGTGCACGGGAGATATAACATTTTATCTCTCGTCCATTCCATTCGACCATGCAACGCCCTTATCATTCAAGCAAATCAAGTTCAAGCAACCAAACATAGTCTTGAGTCCGAGACTCAGAATTTATCATCTCGCGTCTCTTTCGTTAACTTTCTGTGTTCTTACATTTCATACTTCGTTTCAATGATTCAATGGCATCATGCCTCAACTCAAATGCTCGTCAACCGAATTACCCGAAGGTCTCGAACACCTTTCGAGGCACCATGTCATAGCCGACAGTTCCGCCACATTCATGCCACAACTGTATTCTCTCGCAACGAAGCTATCTTTTATTATCCCGTGCACGTAGGCACGTTCGACCGTATTTCTAATATTCTATCTTAGCATTCAATGTTCGGGGCTTGCGCGCTATGGCACTCGCCTATTGTCTTTTAATGTTCTAGCCGTCTAACTCGTGTGCAAGGCACGGTATGGTTCGTGCACTAAGGCACTCGTCGATTACAGTTATCCCATGTTCTTACGGCTTACGCACCGAGGCGCTCGTCGTTGCAATATCCAATGTTCCATAGCGACTCGTGCATATTGATGCACGTTTTATTTCAATTGTAGTAACTTAGTGTTCGACACACACTATCGTTATCTTTCAATCGAGCCACGCCCATGGCGTCGATAGGTTAACTTTTAGCATATAATGATATATTGACTTATAGAATGAAGGAGTAAAAGAAGTCAATCCTTCCACCTTGAGTCGATATGCCTTCGTCGTTTCGCCGAGCCGATGCGGCTCGATTCCCTAACTTGGTTGCACGGCCACTCTCCTGACTTAGCCATTCGAGCACTTCGTGCTTCATTGAATCATACGTCCGATTGCCTTAGCGTGCCCAAGTCTTCGCCCTTCGCAAGGCGACGATTTGATTTCGCGGACCCCTTACTAAATATTGCAAAAGATCGACCTCTAATATTTTGTGTCAAAGTATAATCCTGCACACGAACCAACTAAAATCAATACTTGCATCGATTCGGACTTGCGCCTTGGCCGATTCGATTTCTTAGAATCTTCGAGCCGATTCAATGCACTCATCCTTCGGGGCAACGCGGCGCTTCGCATCGATTCAACTCGATGCATTCTTTCAAGGTAAGGCAACTCTTCGCATCGACTTAGTTCGATGCGTTGCTCGGGACTATGTAACTTCGTATCGTTTGCATCGATATATTTCCTTGGGTCAACGCGACTCGCTGAGTTAACGTTTTAGCGTAATGCGCCGTGCGGAGCGGGGCATTACAGAATATACCACTCAAATAAGGTTCGTCCTCGAACCAAAACCAACACTCCGACTAAGCATTTTATAGATCGTACCACGATCTCGTCCCACCAACGTTGTTCACTTTCACACTATCTCGCAAGCTTTTCATTAACATTTCAAGTCTTCCCTGCAGCTCGATTTGAATTTTGTATACAACTCGATTTGGATCCATACCTATATTCAAGGCGTCCCGAAGATATATGTATTTCGACCAATTCCAGTGGTAGCAAATTGGAACAAAGCTGACAGTTAATTTTAATCCTATGCTTGCCATCTCGTACTCTCGATCGGACTTGGACTCTAGCATAAGTTCTCGTAATTCTATTGCATATGTATATTGATACGCACGCGATCATCCAACAAAAGTCATGGCACATGATGCGATTCAAAATCGCATTTTTTCATTTCGTATGTTTCATTGGGACT
Organism: Iris pallida; assembly: GCA_029216955.1. Lineage (NCBI taxonomy): Eukaryota > Viridiplantae > Streptophyta > Magnoliopsida > Asparagales > Iridaceae > Iris > Iris pallida. Next base: position 9,590,059 of record JANAVB010028820.1, read on the forward strand.
ATCAATTCTATACGTCGCGTCAAGCCGTCGCGCATCCGATCGCAACGATCCTTCACAACACCTTGCGTTCGATGTTGCCACCTAACTACTTTTAAAGTCTGGCTATACAACTTATCTCGATATGATTTCTTTATCAACATTCAGGACTATGTCCGCTAGGTGACTTACCTAGCACCGTGCTTAACTTCTTCCGACGCAACTTTAAATTGACATTGCACAAAGGCCACAATCTATCCGACATGAAAGTTTACATCAAGGCGACGGTGCAAAAGGCAACGATCGCCTTGACATGAAGGTCTTTACGATGCGCCTTACGTTCGGTTTCCTAACGAGTAGGAATTCACTAGCCAAATTCCCACTTATCCATCTTGCAACATCGAATGTAAGTTTTGATTCATGTAAGCTCAATTGTGAGCTGAATCTGAATCTAACGACATGACTCATAAGTCATTCCCTTATCGTTCTCTCTCGTGCATAGCATGTTTCTCGCAATCGTTTATCGGAATTACCAAGTTCGTTGTGAATTTCAAGTTCGATCATCGACCAACATAACCATTTAAACATTCATCCGACGAATACTCAAAATCTAACTGTACCATTCTCAATCGAAAGCTTGTTCCAACAATTCTTGATCGCCTAGACTTATCGTCAACACGCACCGTGTTATATTTGTTATCGATGCAATCTCATATGCGATATCGCATGGGTCATCTTACAGTCTGCAGCATTGAATTTGATTTGGCGGTCAAGTCTTCTAGGGTCAGCTGCCCTGAAGCTACGCTCGATAATTATGGATCATCACCGAAGGACAGTTTACTACGAACCATGTTATATCTTATTTCGAAGCCAAATCACGTTCCGATGATTCTGTGCGACTACCCAATTTTGGACAAAACTATTTCTATCGGCGCAACTGATGCGCAACTATCCTCCGAGTCAAGTCATGCACAGCCGTCGATGATTCCGCAATTTACGAAACATCTACTCGTATCGAGTTCGAGTCTATCAATTTCACGGTCGACACGCGAGATGCTATACGCATCGAATAATCGTCAATGACTTATCGTCTCGTCTTTGATCAATCACAAAATTTACGATCAACCAAGTTCGATCATTCTCATATCATTACTTACAAAATTTTGATAGCGCAAGGCACACTCCATTTTTTATTCTCACATCGCTTACGTTTCCTTACGTATCGATCTCGATACGCCGTATCCATTTCGATAACGTAAGGGTCAACTTTGAATCCGTTTCAACGTCAACAACTTGCATTGCATATGTCCAAGTTCGCAACAAACTTTTCTATACGCATCAACTTGTTTTCTGATTCACCGCATCCCGCTATACTTTGATCGCGTAACTGAGTTACCGATTATCCAACATCGAACCCTCAAGTCATACGATCTCGCCCTCTAAGTTTTGCGTGTTTTTCAGTCGTACTCAAATGAGTTTCGCCGTAACGTAACCAACTATTTCTTAGGCACGATTACTCACGTCAACCAACTCTTCACCGAAGTCGCACATCGTGCGATTCAATTATAATTTGTATCGCCCAACATTTCTATCGAAATCGCAAGTCGTGCGATTCGATTCACCTTGCCCTTTTCTATCGAGATCGTAAGTCGTACGACTCATTCGTAAGCTCGAGTTTTCCCTTTTCTGTCGATCCGATTATTGTATTAAGGCATAATCGTTTCGCTAGTCTCGGTCGTCCGACCAACTTATAACTTCCGTCCAACGTATCGTTCATCGATACGAGTCTCGCCTTATCGTCCCAACCGATTTTCGAAAGACACTTGCATCAACATACAGTCATACAAATTTTCCAATCGAGTCTCGGTACTCTCCCGTCCGTTGCGGACAAACCTTCCGCAATTCTCATAACACGTCGATGCAATTCATCGCACAAGTGATATACCATATACCACTCGGAATCGAGTCATTAATCGCCTACGTGGTATGGCATATACCACTCGGAATTAAGTCATTTCCCTCGCACTTATACTTAGTATAAACCGACGATCTCTTCCGACTCACGATTTCCACAGTTATCGTGCTTGATCACAACCGTAACTTTGATTCTATCAAAATCTGACACAAATCGGTCAATGTTCTCGTTTGCCAACATAAGTTTGGTGTGCAACCGAACGATTCGTTCTATCAATTTACGATTTTAATTCTTTCCTTACGTTGCATCTCGTGCAATAATTTATCTTGATATACGTTGCACCTCGTGCAACAATTTTACTTCCGATACGTATTACACATCGTGCTACGATTTATTTTCGACATTTCATTTTACTTTGTACAACGATTTATTTCCAATTTCCTTTGCACTTCGTGCAACGATTAATTTGATATGCGTTGCACCACGTGCAATAATTTTACTTCTAACACGCATTGCACATCGTGCAATGATTCGTTTCCAATATCCATTGTACCTCGTGCAAGATTATTCTCGACTTTTCAAAGTCTATGCCCAATCCGTTTAACACATTCGGTATTGGCTTATCACTTCTTACTTTCATTTTAACGCATATTCACCATTAACTCGTTGCACTGCATGCATCATTTTTATTTCTCATTCAACATGTTACATTGCAACAACAACATCCCAAATCGTATCTCACAATTTGTTGCGCTTGCAGCAACTAACATTTTTACGGCTCGTTGCATTCAATGCAATATACCCTTCGCGACTTTCTTAGCAAACATCATAAAATTTCCAAAATACATGCGACAAAATTTCATGATTTGTATTAGACTTATTGTATGGAACATCCAGTGTGGCATCGAGTAGAGTCAAGAGTGGTATCAAGTGGTGGTGAGCAACTTTTAGAATTGTAATGAAGCGAGCGTCCAGAGGAAATTGAGCCTAGAGCTCTGATACCAATTTGTCACGTCCCGACCCGGAATCACCCGAATCATCGTCCTCGCAGGGGGCGTGATGTCGCACGAGCCTGGAGTTTGCGCTCGTGCAATGCAAGATGACATGTTCTCAAATGGATATCTTTTGATTCGATATTAACAATGAAAGAAAACAGAGTATACGAAACAATTCTCTTTATTGATATCCGAAACTGAAGTTACAATGTCTTTCAATAGCCTAACAATATATGCCAGATTGGCTACAACACTCAGGTTCTCTCTTGCCCACAAAGGATTTCACCGTTCCATACATCATGCCTTCTATATCTCGGCCGCATCAATCCAGTTGCATAGTCCGAGCGTCAAGCGATCACACGCTTCAATACGCTTCAGCATTCCCAAGCCTCAACACGTTCAAGCAACGCTTCGCTGCGAGCCATCCATTCCCTGCACCCTGTATGAAGCTGGTGGGGGATCAGTACGTTCGTCCTCGCATGTACTGAATCAAAGATCTTCTTTTCAAACCAACATTGTAATATTTATGTTGAATCATGCAACTTAGCTTATGATCTTGCTATGTTCTCCTTAGGGTCAATTGCATGGCATCTTTAAAAGCGTAAAGCATGTTATCATAGCAGCATGTTATCGAATTGAATAGGCAAGCAAACAAGCAATCTTATGTTTGATTCGTGGCACGACTTTCGTGGCACGACTTCTTACCAAGTCGACGCACTCGCCCTTGCACCGACGCAAGGTGAATACGCCGCATTCCTTTCCTGTCATGTTATATGTGCATCTCTAAGCAGGATCTCTATGCGGGATGCATACGCGCCTACACTTTCAATCCATCGTTCCTTATCTATATGAGGGCCGTTAGCGTATCTGTGCCGGAATGGACTAAAGGAGTTCCTTTCTTTTCTCTCCTTCTTTTCTCAATATTTTGTCGGGCTGCCCGACGTTTCACGAGTTGGGTCACATCCCAACAACCGAAATGTTCCCGCTGCATACCATCTTCTGCGGCTTTTTCCATCTTGTTTAAGGATGTGCGCCTACAAAGATTATTCGATTCCCTCCTAGGCCAAGCGGTTCCGGGGCGCATCCGGTATTTAACCGTTTGGGGGAAACACCCGTGCACGGAAGATATCACATTATATCTCTCGTCCATTCCATTCGACCATGCAACGCCCTTATCATTCAAGCAAATCAAATTCAAGCAACCAAACTTAGTCTTGAGTCCGAGACTCAGACTTTATCATCTCGCGTCTCGTTCGTTAACTTTCTGTGTTCTTACATTTCATACTTTGTTTCAATGATTCAATGGCATCGTGCCTCAACTCAATGCTCGTCAACCGAACGACCCGAAGGTCTCGAACACCTTTCGAGGCACCATGTCATAGCCGACAGTTCCGCCACATTCATGCCACAACTGTATTCTCTCGCAACGAAGCCATCTTTTATTATCCCGTGCACGTAGGCACGTTCGACCGTATTTCCAATGTTCTATCTTAGCATTCAATGTTCGGGGCTTGTGCGCAAGGGCGCTCGCCTATTGTCTTTCAATGTTCTAGCCGTCTAACTCATGCGCAAGACACGGTTGTAAGCCCCTGATTTTCAAATTCATTTTTATTTGTGTTAATTAAATTTTAATGTCATTTATAGCCTTAAATAATTATTAGGAATTTTTAGGAATTTTTCTAGAATTTTTAAATGATTTTAAATGAGTTTTAAAATACAAAAATATTGATTTGTAATTTATTTAAATGTTTTAATATCAATTTGCAATTATTAGAATTATTTTAATACGGTTTTGTAAATATTAGAATTGTTCTAATATAGATTTGCAATTGTTTCAAATGTTTTAAATAGTTTCTGCAATATTTAAATCTTTGTAAATATCGATTTACAAATTTTATTTGCAAATTATCCTAAGTAAGGACCTAACCCTAATTTCCTAAAACCCTAGGGACCTAAATGTAAACTACCCTCTCTCCCCAGCACGATCACCGCCTTCCCCCTAATTTTCTGGCGACCCTAACCGAAACCCTAACCCTAATCCGACACCCCACCGCCTTGGCTCCCCTATAAAAGGACCCCCTCCCCTCCTTCGACCAACCACCACCACTACGACATAACCCCGACCACCGTAGCCACCATCTTCCCCAAATTAACCTCGCCGTAACCCTAGCTCCGACGAGCTCCTCGTCCAGCCCCACCGTCGAACTTCACCGCCAACCACCACCACTATTCGACGCGCCCCGACGAGACGCGTCGATCGCCACCAGAGCGCCACCGTCCCGACCACTTCTCCGCCGTCCAGACCCTTCGACAGCCACCCCGATCGACTGGACACGTGAGTAGCAGTGTCCTCACGAGTCGTGCGTGTCTCGTGTTGTGTCCATATTGTTCGCCGTGTCTTGGCGAACGTGAGCGTGGAACTGGACACGTGAGACTCGTGTCGTACGTGTCAAAATCAACCCGGACACTTAGACTCCTGTGTCCCTAACTGTCAGGACACAGGACCGATATTTATATTTTTTTATTGTTAATCTAACCTAAACCTAATAAAATTAACCTAATCTCTAACCCTATCACTGAGCTCGGGCTGACCCCCTGGCCAGCCCGACCCGATTAAACATCCCCCCCCCCCCTTTCCTTAGGACAGGGTTCGAGCCCCCCTCTTCTTTCTGTTTCCTTTTTCTTTTCTTTTCTGTTTTCTTTTCTTTTTTTGTTTTGTATTTTTATATATATATATGTATATATATATTAGTATATATATATATATATATATATACTGTATTTTAACAGTATTTAATATATATGTATATATTTTATAGTTAGTAAATTCTATATACATATGTTAATATATATATTTTCATACGTATATATATTATATATATACACTATATTATTAAGTGTTTTCTTATGTATAAATATATATATTTGTGAATATATATATACTCTATAAATTAAGTATTTTTCCTTATATATCTATATATACTTTAGCATAGGTATGTATATATTCTTTTGTACAAATTAGCCTTATTAAAATAATAATATTTATTTTACACTATCACCAAATTATATTTTTATTGTATTTAAATTACTGCAACCATTTGGTGTCCAAGCCTAGCATGGGTATTTGGGCTCAAATGTATTTTCACACATTCAAGACCTGGACAAGTCATATTGGACTTGATTCATGGCCTTGGGTCCTGTATTTGAACTTTGGTTCAAATTATATACATGGACAAAATACGCAGATAATTAATTATTGTGTGCAAAGCTGTTTTTGATTTTCTAAAAATACTTAAAGTATTGCTAAAATTATGGAAAAATAGTATTTAGATACTATGTTAAGTTAGCTAATTTAGTATAATTTTTGTAGTATTTAATTTACTGTTTTGCCACTAGTTTGGCACATGAAACCAAAACTCATTTTCTGTATACTTAGGAAAACTGATTTTTATAAAATATTTGTACTGGTTAATAAATTCCAGAAAAATTATAATAAATTTCTACAGTTAGCAAGGATCGTTTTGGTACTTTGTTTTATGCAAAACTAGGCTTTTTGTCTACTTCAAAAATTGTTAGAACACAATGATCTTTTGATTTATTTATTGATTAATTACGACTTGTAGCTTTTTGTGTTATTTGGAGTTTTAGTCGTGTTGAACCTCATCCCTCACTAGTATAAAGACCCTAGAAAGTTAGTTAACATAGTGTGTCACCCCACATTGGTCTCCTATGCCAAGTCATCATTTTGGCTAGGTGCCCAGTCACAAGTCGTGTTTCACCAATTAGTGTCCTAGTGAGCTTAGTATAAAACTAAGTTGTTGTATTTACTTCTACAGCGACGAGTTACTGGACATCCATAGCATTGTTATCGCAGCTTGTTTTGTTTTGCTTTGTTAGAGGCAAGTACTTTCTACGAACTTTACATATTGTCATATAAATGAACTGCAAACCCCACCATGTTGAATGCTGATCCTTGGGGTAGCAAGTTAGATCTTTATATGTTGTACTTCCAGTCACTACCATGCTTAGAACAGTCTTGATGTATCTCTCACATGATTAGAATATGGGTTATAGGGAAACTGATAGTAGTGTACGTGATCACGACCCCCCTATAGTAGCGAGCTTAGTCGTATTTTATATGCATACCTTGCCGCAGGTAAATATCCCGCATTTTCTGTACGGATGTACACCTATGCTTGTCTACTTGTACGTATGTACATTTTATTATGTGCCACAGCGCATTGTACATCTATTGACCGATCACGTACCTGCTATAGTTTTAAACATTACATATACATCTGTCTCTATGACATATGTGTCCTTGCCATGATAGACTATGTGATGCCATGCTTTCCAGTTATTCCTCATATGTTCATTCTCATGTTCATTTCCATGTTTCATATGCTAGTTTGCTAGATTTAGTACTTGCTCCCGTCCTGACAGGATAACGTTGTAGGTGTCCTTACTAAGGAGGAGTTACTCTGCGACTCATATTATGGGATTACTGTCGAGGACCCGGCTCTACTTTATGAGGATGTTCCTGCAGGGAACCTCGCCTAGTTGTCTTTTGTTTACTTAGACTTTTGAGAGTAGACATGTATTAGAATATATCATTTTGTAACTGGACATGTATCCAGTTTTACATTTCAGTTTACTTGTACTTGGACATTTTACTATATACGACGACTTTTGTGTTTGGAGCATTTATGATTCTTCTTCACTTGTAGAACTGTTAGCACATTTAGTCTTATCCTGTTGTCTTTAGAACAGCTTACTACGTTTTATCTCAACGTAGGCTGGACATGACTCGGGCTGGCCCAACAATTTGGGTAGCGGGTCGTGACAACGGTATGGTTCGTGTACTAAGGCACTCGCCGATTACAGTTATCCCATGTTCTTACGGCTTGCGCACCGAGGTGCTCGCCATTGCGATATCCAATGTTCCATAGCGACTCGTGCATATTGATGCACGTTTCATTTCAATTGTACTAACTTAGTGTTCGACACACACTATCGTTTATCTTCCGATCGGGCCACGCCCGTGGCGTCGATAGGTTAACTTTTAGCATATAATGATATATTTGACTTATCGAATGAAGGAGTAAAAAGAAGTCAATCCTCCCACCTTGAGTCGATATGCCTTCGTCGTTTCGCCGAGCCGATGCGGCTCGATTCCCTAACTTGGTTGCACGGCCACTCTCCTGACTTAGCCATTCGAGCACTTCGTGCTTCATTGAATCATACGTCTGATTTGTCTTAGCGTGCCCAAGTCTTCGTCCGTCGCAAGGCGACGATTTGATTTCACGGACCCCTTACTAAATATTGCAAAAGATCGACCTCTAATATTTTCGCGTCAAAGTATAATCCTGCACACGAAACCAACTAAAATCAACACTTGCATCGATTTGGACTTGCGCCTTGGCCGGTTCGATTTTTTAGAATCTTCGAGCCGATTCAACGCACTCATCCTTCGGGGCAACGCGGTGCTTCGCATCGATTCAACTCGATGCATTCTTTCGAGGCAAGGCAACTCTTCGCATCGACTTAGTTCGATGCATTGCTCGGGATAATGTAACTCTCGTATCATTTGCATCGATACATTTCCTTAGGTCAACGCGACTCGCTGAGTCAACATTTCAGCGTAATGTGCCGTGCGGAGCGGGGCATTACAAATAAGAGGTGGATCTGTATAACCAATTGGATATTGGTTCAATTTGAAGCTCGGCTCAAGAAGATTTATCTGTACTATGCAGTGTACGCCACTGTTCATGGCTTCCCTCCCAATCCTCATCTATTCCTCGCGTTGGCGGAAAGATACAACTATAGGACCGGAACTTTCATAACGCCATGCGGAGAGATTGGATTAACTTTGCACGAGATGAAGTATATCTCTCACCTGCCAATGGGGGATATCCCCTATGAAGAGTTTGTCCCGACAGACTATGAGTTGGACAAACTGCGCCAGGAGAATGCCGATATGGTAGCTGTCTTTGAAGAACTCCTCTGCCACTACAAGATTTGCTCTCTATATTACAAGAGTGGCACAGTCAGCACTTGCTATTCTACCAAATGGTTGTCGTATCTTTTTCTCAACCATATCATTGAGAAAAAAAACCAAAGAGCAGGAAAACTGCAATCCCAGTTTCTTCAGACCACTTAGCAATAGTGAAGTAATATAGCTGATGGAGACACATGATGATATGGATATCAAGATTGAGGATGATCTGCAATATCCTCCTTTTAAGAAAGACGACATCATTAAAAGATACATGAGGATGGGCTACCGGCCGATGTCGAAGGAAGCCCAGCTGGCGGGTTTCCTCACTTACTGGCTTTGACGATATGTCGTTTCTGGAGCCAGTGCAGTCGACCACTTCCATCGCGGCATACTATTTGCTGTTGTCCGTCTGGTTTTCAGCTATCGGATGGATCTACTGTCAGTGATGACATGCAGGGTGAACGCTGGCCTTCGTCTTTTCGTTGATTCGATGATTCAGGGGAAAGGCGAGAAAGGAAGTTTTCCTCGGCTGGAACTACCGTACACTTATCTTTTTGGATGGCTGCTTTTGCACCATCCTTCTTTGATGAATCCTAACATGGGGGCAGTGGGCGGAAGCTTTTTAAGAAGATTTTTTGGATGTTAGTGGATCTACACCACTTTGAGAGACTGCCAGCGGACTATGAATCTCGACAAGGGATGGAACTTTTATTGTGTTCCCCCTCCAATTGGCTATTAGCATATGTCAACTAACCTCGTCGACTCTATGAGGATGCAGCCGTTGGGCCATACAGCTTTCGACTGGTTGATAACAATTCGGCCGTCACACTTGGTGTACCGGTTCGAGGATAAATGTTATCTGGAGCCTTATCTTCCCAGCCGATTTGCACGCCAATTCGGTTATGACCAATTTCACGTAGCTAATGCTATAACATGCCTACAGGGAAAAGGTTTTTTAATTGATGGAGCCCGGGCCTGGGCTTATTATAATGCTCGTGATACAAGGACGACGTTCTCAATGCCAACAAGGAACGATCGTGGCCCTCGTATGCTATATACCTACTCGATCTTTTACACATCAGCAAATAGTTTTGCTGAGAACTTCAATCTAGTAGACAGCTTTGCAACGACAACCAGATTTAAAAAAGGAGCACCTGTTATGGCGCTTCCTGGCAATGATGAAGAGCACGAGCCAGCTGATGAGCCTCTGGAAGCTTCGAGGGAAGCCAACTTCCCCGAAGAAGTCTACGAGCCGCTACGTGTCTCTCTGAAAGTTGTAAGATCTTCGATCAAGGAGAGAAAAAGGAAGGCAGAAGAAACATCTTCTCCTGTCTTAAAGAAGAAGACCGCCGTAGAATCTTTCGAAAGAGTCACCACTCGCTCACAATCTCGGCAACAGGCCGAGTCGGTTCATAGAGAAGAGGCAACCACCCCTACTTCCATTCAAAGAAAACCACACACATCAGACGTAGAGATTCCGGAAGAACCTCTACGCAGGACAAAATTAGTTTTCAGAAAGAAAGTCACCACTCCTCCGAGATCTGCTCATACATCGGCCTTGATCATGCTGTTGTCAGGGTAATGATGGCTTCTCCGACACCTGCTTTCGAGCCCAGACAGGAAAATTCTAGTGCAGAGAAAGGAGACCAGGTTGTAGAGACAAGAGAGGAGACCGCAGAGACAAAGGATGGGGCTACAGAAGCAACTGCAACTCCCACTCCAATCAATGAATCGAGATCCTCTGTCGAAGTATTGCCATCTCATACATTTGCGATGGAAGTTGCTCACCCTCCAGCTACACCACGATCGCGTAGGGCTGAAGAAGATCGATTAATGATCGAGACCCTGGAAGACTGCAACTTCGGCTTCAATGATGATATAGATCTAGCCGATGCGAGTGATAGCGGAAAGGCACGAGAAAAGGGTGCAGATGATGAAGAAACATCTACAGAGGATGACAATCTGAATCTGGAAGAGGATGTCGATGCCCATGCATTCCAAGAATAGAACACTGTTAATGATGTAGTACCGGAGGAAGCTGCTGTCACAGAACCAAGAGGTATTGGCTGATATTGATAATTTTATAGGTCGAATGACTGACATCTTAACTTTTATTTATGCAGAAACTCAACCTTCTCCAAGTCCTCTAGTATGCACTGATATAGTACAGATAAAGTGATAGCTAGCAGTAGCCGTCATTTATCGGACGGGTAAGAAGCGGGAAGCAGTCAGGCAGTGATGTCTGAATCTACTTCTGCGAGGCTGCAGCCTATATCAACAAATGAAAATTTGGTCACTAAACCCAGCAATGGTAAGCTTACCTTTATTTTTGATCCTTTTTGATAATCGCTAATGACAGCCAACTGATGATGTTTATTTGATTTCGCAGAGGAACATCTGGGAGGGGCAACTAGCTCCACTATGGCTCCCTTGTCTAGAGAGACTTCAGCCCATGTTCCAGAAGCCAAACTTCCGCCTTTACAGGCCTCTGCTGCTTCAACTTCTATAGGAGTAGCTGCTACACCCAGTGCCGCGACTACCAATAAATTCATAGTTGGTTCCTTCACCAACCTCTTTTTCACTTCCTTAAGACCCTTAGTAGAAAGGGTAATGGAAAGAGAGAATGTTGGTTTCATCACTGTCAGAGGTCCAACTACTTATCTGATCGGCGCTATCCGAAGCCAGGGTGATGAAGCTCAAGCTGCCTATCTTGAACACATACTGGATGAGCTGGAGGAATCAATTAAGATTTACAAAGATCTTAATCGGGGGGAGGTAGAGCCCTTGGTAAATGCTGAGTTTGAAAGGATGACTCGAGAAGCCGAAGTTACGAAAGCTGATTTCAGGATTTTCTTGGACACTTTCGCTACAAAGTCTTTAGAGTATGATTCCCAGATGGAGATATTAGCGTCTGCTGCTGGAGAAAAAGAAAGGAAGGTTGCTGAACTGAATGCAGAGTTTGCTCGACTTCAGGAAGAGTTGAGAATCGTTCAACTTGCTCTTGAGGAAGAGACTACACAACATCAAGTTGCTGTTCAGCAACTAGACATTCTGACCCATGAAAAGAATGAGTTTGTCACTTCTCATCAAGATAAAATCGCTCGTCGACTAGTGACCTTGTCGACATTTGACGACAAATCTGGAATGGAGGAAGCTAGAAGGCGGGTGCTGGATTCTCGTGAGGAACGACTTCAAACTTTGAAGCAGCAGATAGCCAGTTTGATGACTCCATCGATTGAATGAATCTTTTGTACTTTCTTCTTTGTAATATGTCTTTTTGTAATGCCTTTTATCTTGATCAATAAAAGATGTTATTTTTTTGGTTATATTATTTATTGCATATCCTATTACGGATATAAATAATAGCAATAGAAAATATATTCAGAGGTTCAGGATATGATATATTTCTTGATGAAGAAAATAATTATATTCATTATATCTGCTCAGAGGTAATATGGACATGGCAGGATATAATTTTCTTTTTGAATATCATTATTTCGGTAGACAACTTAATCAGAGGTGACAAGTCCCTGATGTGGATGAACGGATGAATCGTTAAAATGTGTGAACGAAATGAATCGTCGGGATGAACGGATGAACCGTCAAAATGTATTAATAAAAATGTATCGTCGGAATGAACGGATGAACCGTCAAATGAATGGAATGAACGGGTGAACCGTCAGATGAATGGAATAAACGGGTGAATTGTCAAAATGTATGAATGAACGGGTGAACCGTCGGATGAATAAAATGAATGTTGTGAAGGATGCGTCGCTTCGACGTTCCTAGAATCTTTGCCTATAAATAGAACAAAAATTTAGATGGAATGATCATTTTCACTTTTCAACAAAAAAAATGTCGTCTGGAGTTGCATCCAAGAAGGCTGAGATTGTTCCGAAGGTTGAAGAAGGCACTGAGGAACATCCAATCAAGCCGACCCAGCCAAAGCAGGCGGAGGCGGGCGAAGGTTCGTCTGCACCCAAACCGCTACGGGATATCTTGGATTTCCTACTTGAACCAGGGACGACGGAGGAAGAGGAGGCTAAACGACTGGCCATTTGTAAATTTCTGTTGGGTTCGAGCAAAGATGTCCTCGGCTCTTTTGTCGACTATATTTTTGAAAAGGACGGTAGTGGTCCTCGTCCTGTCTTTAAGAAGGATGATAGTGATTCTCGTCCTTGATATTATGTAACATCATTTATGATGAAATAAAATCAAATTTATTTATGAACTGTCTGATCATAGTTACAAAAAATCCTTTTTACATTCATACATAATATTTTTTAAGAAATTTGCCATTGATGGGCATCATTGCAACTCGACCATCTAGCTCTGTGAGTTGATAAGCTCCATTTGAGAAGACTTTACTTACGATATAAGGCCCTTCCCATTTTGCATCAAATTTGCCTTTGCTCATGTGAGTCATAGTCATGGGACGTCTGACTGTAAGAACGAGTTCTCCTTTCTGAAAGGCTCTGACTTTAACTTTGTGGTTGAAAGTCTTTGAGATACGGACTTGATATAACTCTATGTGTTGTTGAGCCAATAGTCGCTTCTCGTCGAGCGTCTCTAGTTCTTGAAGTCGAAGAAGATCATTGTTCTTTGTCGTCAACTCATTGGCGTTAGCAATCCTTAAGGAAGGAATTTGAAGTTCCAAAGGCAGAACTGCTTCGCAACCATACACCAAAGAGAAAGGTGTACAGCCTGTGGGGTTACGGACCGTAGTACGGTAGGCCCATAGACATTCTTCAAGCTTTTCGCTCCAATTCTGTTTGTTGGTGGACACAAACTTCTTAAGGAGCTTGATAATAGTTTTGTTGAAGGCTTCAGCCAAGCCATTAGCAGCAGCATTGTAAGCCGTAGAGGCGACATTGTCAATCCGATGATCATCGCAGAATCTGGTAAACTTTTGACTGATGAACTGAGGTCCATTGTCATGAATGATTCGTCGAGGTACACCAAACCTGTAGATAACATGATGTTTGACGAAGTTGATGACGCTGCTGGTTTTGACTTCAGCCAAAGGTATAACTTTGGCCCACTTAGAGAAATAATCCGTTATGGCTAGTATAAACCGATGTCCTTTAGAAGGAGGAGGATTGTTATGGCCTATAATATCCATGCCCCAAGCTTTAAAAGGCCAAGAAGCGACAGTCGGATGAAGAAATTTTGACGATTGATGGATGAAATCTGCATGATTTGACTGGCTCGACATTTTCTTGTAACCCGAAAGCTCCGTTGGAGACACGGGTGAGATAACCCTCTCAGGTTTACCACTGTCGTTCTACGGAACATTATGCACTGAGGCCCCTGATTTTCAAGCAGAAATTAGGTCAGATCCTATTTACAGCCAAAGTGCACATGCATCGAATGTTTGTTCTTAACTGCATAGTCACAGTAGATTGGTTAGGCACCCTTTGCATGCAGGTTTATTTTACTTCACAATTATATGGCATGTTATTTCTTGTATCTTGTTGCATCCCTCTGAGAACCTGGTGATCTCTCCAGGTATAGATGAGCAGGATTATCCACTTGAGTACAGATTAGCTTTAGACATGGCTTTTGTTGACGAGAAGATGTACCCTATTGATTAGTCCTGATCATGCCTTAGACTTACATTATAGTTGTTTGGTAGTGGATTTGTCTCCACCCGGCTATCTTCACATTTATCTATATATGTTCATTATTGGATTTTATTTACATATTTGTTGTGGATGAGATCGACTTGCCTGAGACTATTATAGCTTTATTCACATTACAGCTTATGTATCCGGGATTTCCATATACTGGATTATATTTCCATATACATATAGCTGGCATGAAATAATTCTAGTCCTAATATAAATGGGACTGGGGCGTTACAGATATGGAGATGGGTACAGACACAATATGGACATAGTTAGAAGTTAGAAAGTATATAAATATAATTATAAAAATTAATCTTTCATAGGTTTCTTTCTTTTGAGTTATGTGGTATTCCCCCATTAGTTTTCATTTAGATGTATCGTGAACAAAATTGTCTTTCGTTCTCTTATCTCTACAGGTTCGGCATGGGTCATATTAACTCGCTCCTTTCTCGAATATTGCATATGGGGATGGGAAACCTTCCTTGAACCCTTCTGATGTACTATGCGAACTTTGTCTCCTTGCTAGATGGTTATTTCTGTATAGTAGTCTGCAATGGCGATGAATTTAGGAACACTGCTATCAGCCACGAGCTCCACTACATCGCCTAAGACTACCGATCAAAACAGCACCCCCGCTCCCTGTCCATGGAAGATTTTGACAAGATGGTCGAGAGCTGAGCACCGTTCCAATAACATGTATACCTTAAAAATATTTCATTTACATAGTTGCCCTTATGTTAGTATGTATGAAAATCATTATATTTGTCAAGAATTTAAGGCATTTTACATTATCTAGAATATTTGTGACAATTATCTACATACAAAACCAAAAAATAAATCAAAGGTATATATCAAATTTATTAAAAATTACAAGGTGTATAATATACACTACAAAAAAATAGATTTTTAGCAGCGGGAACTTTCGTTGCTAGAAGTAACAAACTCTTTTGCCAAAACCTTTAGCGACGAAAGTTTGTCATCGCTGGAAATGTTGTTTTAGGTGCGTCACCTAAAGTATCGACAACGAAATTATGAGGTTGTTGCTACATCCTTACCTTTTAGCAACAAGACAAAATTTGTTGCTACTTTCATGGATTAAAGGTTTCGTTGCTAAAGGTTGTATTTTTTGCAACGCGTGTTTGTTGTTGTTATATGCTACATTTAGCAACAATATTAATGTGTTACCAAATAAAACACTTTTGCAACGTAAAAAATCTCGTTATATGCTGGCATTTAGCAACGAAATTATTGTTGCCAAATATATTTTTTTGTAACACACAAAATTTGTTGCCAAAAGTTCCAAAGTCCCCAAATATGTTCATCTATTTGCTACACAAAAGTTGTTGATGTATGTTAAATTTAGCAACAACATTAATGTTACCAAAAAATACAAAATTTATCATAATATTTGGCAACAATGCGACCCGTAGTCGTTACAAAAGATTTTTTTCCCCAGCTCACACGATAGTTTTGAATCATATATTCACATAATAATTTAAAATTTCATTTGAAATATAAAAAACATAAATCTTTTCATAATAGAATTTAATTGTTTTACGATCACATTCACCTCCAAATTAAATTTAAAAGTTATAACATAACTAAAAGATTCTTGGACATACATAAGATGAAACATCTCTCTATAAGCACTTCCAATTTTGCTCTAATGGGGGTGTTGTTGCCACTAGGGACTCCTCTAATCTCTAAGTATTTAAAACATCTTCTCTATACGGGACGTAGCAGCTAGGGACTCCTCTAATCTCTCATTCATCTCCACCCGTCATGTATCAAAACTCTTCCTTATTTCTGTCATCTCAGTCCATAATCTAGCCTCTGTTACAAACGTTCTGGATGTTGCAGTGGAGCGAGAAGAAGTTGTTGGCCGTGCATACATGCCGAGACGTTGGACATATCTTGATCGGTGCTTTAAGACTTTCTCCACAACTTCATTTTGTGTCAATGTTAATCCTTGTCTTCCCGCCTCCTCTTGAATTGCCACCATCGATTTTTTTCTGAAATTACAATATGCACAAAGATAACATAAAAGCACAGTAAGATTTAGAGATGGATTCAAGAAAAATGCCATCTTTTCCAGGTGCATATAGTGACTCTCGTGGTCTTCCTGGTATAAAAAAGGCTGTTGCTGATTTTATTAAAATGTGCAATGGATACCCTAGATAATTTTCCAGATAATGAAAAAACTCAGAGAAATATGCACTGCGAAACATATACAACCTTTAACTTGTAAACACTCGTACTATGTTACTCACTAAGTGCAGTAATCCGAATCTCATAATTCTCATTAATGGTGCTAGCAAAGATGTTATGCATATGCTAAATATAATCATAAGAAATAAGAAGGGATGGGGGTAATTTCCTCGACAAATGACTAAAATTCTATCATTTGAGATTTTGTATTGCACGGACATGACATATATGGACAATATAGCATGGACACACAACCAATTTGGCATGTCCATGTATACGTTCCCGTCTGTATCGACAAGTATCCAGTTTGGACAAAACACCACTTCTGGAGTGCCCATGCTTCCTAGTTTATATTTAATACTTCTACTGTTTAATAATTGTGACTCAATGACATTACAATACCCATTACATATTTCTTGGCGGATTTTTCTTCCCGTTCCACAATATTCCCTTTATTCAGCTACAATACTGTCAGCTATAGCAAGTTTCATCTTATGTGCATATTGCATTTCAAACAAGCAGGTTCTACCACTATGGGCAAATGACATTCCCAAGAAAATTACACATGTAAAGAAAACTAAACAGTTTCTACAGAGTGTAGACTAAATGTTAAAAAGTTTGAGGGAGAGAGGACAATAGCACTCTATGACCTACAAACTTGATAGCTAGAAGCTTCCTATAGTCTAATAAAAGGAAGTCTGGAGGTATCTTACCTAACAAAGCACTAAAGGAATAAAATATCATTTTTCCTAACAACTTGGTAGAATGGTATTATGACAGTTCCATACAGAATAGGAAGCTAAGCTATTGGTTATCGTCATTTTAAGATGCTTAAATCAAAATAGAATGTACCCAAATGATTAATCTTTTCTCATTTCTGGAAGCAGGTGCATACAGAACAGGAAACTTAGGTAGAATGGTATTATGAAAGTTCCATAGAGAACATGAAACTGTATATTCTATTGTATGATTTAGAAGGAAACCTTTATTATAATTGATTTCTTTGTTTTAGGCATCCTGTATGGCATGAATCCACTTGAAAAGTCTGAGATCTTGTGTTTTGGCAGTATGTAACGGGGTACATATATTCATAAGCACCATTGTCCACTTACACTGGTTAGTCCATAGACAAACACACATTGACAGGAAAAAATTGGATGGGGATGAAACAACAAAGTGCACAAATAAAACTGGGTTCAGTTTCCAGATACTAGGATACACACTACAACCATGCAAAATTTGTGAACTTGTGTGTGTTATAGAGTGCAGAATTCATTCTTTCTACTCACTGCTTGAACCAATAAAAGTAATTTGACAACTGCATAAAAGTTTGTAACTGCAATAAGTTCCAGGAAATGGTTCTCCAAAAAGCTTCTTTCAAACTAAGATTTTGCAGGCATAAAAGCTCAAAAACTAAAGAGTGGCCTTAATTGTAATCCATGGTAAACATGATGGCACCATGATTCAAAAATTGAGAACATCAAATGTCAAAGTCTACTCACAACATAATTATTACAATCTAACACACACACAAATTCTAAACCAATTGCTTCTCAGAGAACCACATTTGTAAACTGTCATAGTTGGATTTAGTACAGAAAACCCATTCAATTCAAACCTAAAATTCTAAGTTGTGTTCTATATAACAACCATCCAACCACACCAAGGAATCATGCCCCAAAATAGTTCTAGAGTCCTCATAGTTGACTCAGATAGGCAAAAGTGCAGCTTTCTGCACTAAGTCGCCTACTGTATTCTATCAAGCATAAACATGGGATTCAAAGTTGTTTTTAGTAAAGCAGAAATTAACAGGGGCCTTTGCCCTGAAAGTACTCTGTTCTATGCCCGCTTGGACACAAATCTGTCTCGGTTAGGCATGGCCTACTTGTATTCGACTCTCCAATCGTTGTGGATATAAGGCATTCTAAATGACCCCCACCTAAAGCTTATCGAGACCCCATAATCATGAACAATGATCATTTCCTTTATTACTTTCTTGCTATTTTAGGATAATAGGGTATTTTTAAGTGAATAGTTCAAAGGAAACTTCTTAAAGATGAATACTTGTCTTTACAAAGCTATACTCAAGAGGCTACTAATTAAAGATAAACTGATTCAATATGGTGTAAAAGTAGACCCAGATTGCCTTCAATTTCACTCTGTTCACGAGAGTATGGAATAGATCTTCTCCATATGCACTATGCATACTTCAGTTAGGCCTCAAATTGTAGACTAGAGGAAGAAATTGGAGAAAGCACGGAATAGCTCTAAAAATTCAACGGTTATGAGGATGCATGTATGCTAACTGTTGTTGTTTGGCATATATCAAGAGAACAAACAATAGGGTATTTTTAAGTGAGCTGATTCAAAGAGACATCGGTGGGTATTTCTAGGCGGTATCTGCGTCCATCTTCTGTATATTGAAAGTAGTATAGCACCTCCAAAGGAAATTCTTTTGGCTGATTCGAATTTAGAACGATTAGACTGAACCAAGATTTTGACTAGAATCAGTTAGTTGGATGTAAACTTAACAGAGCCAGTTGTTGTAAAGTTATAAAATCCAGTTGTTCAGGCACCCAAGAGGCTGACAACTTTAAAACGGCCCATCTAAGAAGTCTGTTAGTTCACCAATTAAAGTTTTTTAGCTATAAATTTCGTTAGCAATTTTTATAACAAGGTGTCAAACTACATTTAGAAACTATAAGCATTGGACATTCAGGTATCCAGGGCCAAGCTCAATTTACAAGTGTTCACTATAAACGGCAACCATTGAACATGGGAGCAGATCCTTATTTAGCTTAATTTGCAATCCGAAACAACACAACTGTTGAATGACAACAAAACTCTTTTCTATCAAATAGAGCAATAGAATTAAGTTCCTTTTCTCCATTTCAAAACATCCAAAGGTGATCTTAACTCTAGTAATCTTCTTGTAATGATTTAGCAAGGTTAGTCAAATTGAAACATGTGTTGCAAATTTGTCTAACAAAAATAGCATATTTTGATCAACATGCTTTCAGTTATTGAGATAAATTCTATGACAGAAGACCAAAATTTTGGTATATAACACATACCTTGAAAATATTGATCCATTATAAATTAATACTCTCTCCAGCATACTTGTAGGGGTGAGCATTCATTAAAAATTGCTGACATAAATTTACTTATATTCATCAAAGAAAAAGGTTGGTCACTATCTGTCTCTTGATGAAAATTAAGGTCCTATTTATTAATAAAAGAAGTAAAATACCTAAGATACATGGATACTCAAATAAGTGTCGTGTCAGTGTCGGCCATGACATTGAAAATATGAAATACGGTAAAACATGCCAACACTAATGTCGTGCCTGTATCTTTATGTCATCATATATTTTGCCATGCAGCATACTAAACGGCCTGTGACAATATTGATCTATAAATATTTATAAGGTGTTAGGAACCTTTGAATCGGATCTGAAAGACAGACTATTGATCTATAAATTGACTAAGAGAACATGATTGATAAAAAAAAAAAACTCCTCAAATCACTAAAAAAGGACAAGGTAATAATAGTCTTCAATAACTTAATCATATTTCCACAAAAAGAACAGAAATTTAAAGTCTGTTGCCATGTCCACTTCAGATCATTTGGAACATATAACAGACAACAAGACACTCAAAATACACCAAGACAAAAACTGGCATCTAACAATTCAAACTATTAATTGACAAGGTAATAATAGTCTTCAATAACTTAATCATATTTCCACAAAAAGAACAGAAATTTAAAATCTGTCGCCATGTCCACTTCAGATCATTTGGAACATATAACAGACAACAAGACACTCAAAATACACCAAGACAAAAACTGGCATCCAACAATTCAAACTATTAATTGACAAGGTAATAATAGTCTTCAATAACTTAATCATATTTCCACAAAAAGAACAGAAATTTAAAGTCTGTTGCCATGTCCACTTCAGATCATTTGGAACATATAACAGACAACAAGACACTCAAAATACACCAAGACAAAAACTGGCATCTAACAATTCAAACTATTAATTGACAAGCAATGTTTACACATATTACTAAAAAAAATAAGGCAAAAAGCAATATATCAAGTTCATACCGGTTCCAAATTTTATAGCGTTCCAGATGTTATGCTCCTTCTCCCTCGACAGATCAATGCATTTTACATAACTGCCTTTGATGTTTGAGACACCAATTTCACTCCAACAGTGCTCATCACTACTAGTTAGCAACCTGTGTGAAGCCTGGATAAAGATGTTTACCAGTACATGCAAGAAAAAAATTAATGAGTTCTCCATTTCAAGACAAATTATCCAACTAATATTTGCTTAGAGCATTAGGTTCCCAACACATATACCATAACCATAATAAACCCAACATAGTACAATTATTATTTTTCAAATTATAACTGAAGCAAAACTGCATAAATCACCAACAATGTTTTGAAATTATAACGTAATCAAGCATGCCAAACATACCATGAATGCCTAATATATTTTGACTAACAAATCCAAATTACCACCATGAATCAAAAACTTGACCAAAAACAGATGGTAAAACCTAATGCATTAAGATCTCAAGTCCATATTTATAACTACCTTGCGTGATTTGAAAAATGAGAGCTTAAAAATTATACACCATCCTTTAGTCTCCCTTCTTACTGAAGGAGCATCCCTCGGTAAGCCTAGCCTTGCCTCCAGTAGGTTGGCACCACACAGTCTGGCAATTTCCATAAACATCGACATCCTATGACTAGACACAATAGTTCTGTATCATACAACAAATAACATAAAGTAGGGTCAGCAAATCCAAGCTTGACCATGTAGATTAAGCTTAATGCATAATAGCAGGTACATAGTGCATACTGCATCACTACATGAAATATTAGAGAGCCTTTCGGGCAAAGTCAAGTTTCCAACATATAAAATTTTCCAAACTAGTGTTACAAGAATCACTATTGCTGTTTTTTATTAGGCTTTTTTTCTATGGAAAATATTTCCATCACAAATTTTCTACCAATTGTAGTGTTTGATAGCTTATATTTTCCATGTAATTATTTTCCAAAAAACTATCATTTTCCATATTTTCTTCTAAAATGGTGCAAAATAAAATTTGCCCAACCGATAGGAAAATATCATTTTCCGTGAAAAATAACTATTTTTCGTGGAAAATAATGACAATCAAACATCCAAATTAAGTTTTCCAAGGAATTTTTTTAAAAGTCCATGGAATTTTTTTCCTAGGAAAATAATTCCATAGAATTAATTTCTTTTCCACATATTTTCCACCTTGTAATCAAACACACCCTATAAGAATCACTATAAACTTGAATCATTTATATTTATATCCATTTCCTTAGGTGCGAGAAAGGATATACAATCTCTAATAATAAAACATAAAAGGCTCGCTATAAATTTATGTTATTCAATTCTGGAATATGATCAAAACATACAAGTTTTTCTCTTCTATCGATTTGAGACGATTGATACAGTCCCCTCATCTTCCACATAAGGAATGTGTAGTTTATGACTGGAAGAGTACATGGGGTAAACCATAAAAGCCATTCATGATATATCATCTTAATATACTATAGTTATATGACTCATATGCCCATAACTCAATTGTGTCCATAGAAACAGAAACGGTCAAATGTTGGTTTGACTGAAGTGCTTGCACAATTTAATATCATAAAATTAAAGAGTAAGATATGTCAGAAATTCTATGGTGTTCCACATCTTGCATCTTCTTTATATTCTCTAACAGCATAAATTTGCATATTAGCTAGTTATCTTCAAGTTTTCTTCATTTAATCTCACTTCTTAACATGGATGTGCAAAGCAACAATTGTTATCATTACACCTGCGATAGAGAAAATAATGCAAATGTTTACCTAGAGACATATCCTTCCCTGCCCAAATTAGATTAATGTGACGGTCTTTATATGTCCTATAATATCTGACCCATGGAACACCTTTCAGGAATATGTTAGTCAATCAAATAAAGAAACAAGTTACTATATACCAACAACATCATTCTAATTCTACAATTGCACATGAAATCCACATTAAGCATTATATAGTGATCAATTACAATATTGGTTGTTGACAATTGCCACAAAATATGATATAAATATTGATAAGTTAAAGAAACAAAAAAAAACTATTTTATCCACATTTTAATGCAAGACCAAAACTTTAAGGCCCCCAATCAAGCAAAGGATAGTTGGTTGCATTCTGAAGCTCGGGTAGCTGGTTGCTGAACCCCCTGTGGCCAAGGATAGCTGGGGCATAAAGGTGTTCTTCCTGAAAATATATTTATTCGTGTCACAAAAGGGGGCACAAATCACCCACTCGATCCAACGGTCGAGGGCGACGGGGCTCCCGATCCGGACCTATATATATCTTCTCAAGCCACAATGACGGATACAAGCTCGGGAAACGAGAATTATTCGTAAATTATGGATAAGTACTTATGTAATATTTGAATATTGGATGATGTAGCAACATGTTGTTGTTGACCATAAAAGGAAAGAAGTAGTTACATACCTAAAGAACTTCTTGATTGTATATGTGTTGGTTGATGTTGTGGTTTACATTAAAGAACAAAACACAACATCATTCAATGGAAATGTTAATTTAGATCGATTTCTGATATGTTGCTTGATGTTTATACTTTAAGAATCTGCTGATTGTAATTCTCCCTCTTTCTCTTTGATGTTGTAGTTTAGTTTGGAAGGAGGGAATTGGTAGATTCTACAGGGATTGGTCGATGGGGAAGACTGTGCAAGACTCTTTTGTTTGTTTTTGAAATAAAAGAGCCAAGTGTTGAAAGAGCTCAAATATGCCATGGCTTTTTATCACAAATTAAACATGTCAGATAGCTAAAATATTTAAATTTGATAGTATCTTGAGTAAAAGACAGCTGATCATATTGCACAACTAAAATACTTAAATTTTATGATACCGGGAGTTTGAATTTTGTGGTACCTATGTAAATTACTGAAATGGTCTTCTTAATTTGTAGATTAATATATTTTTATTGTGGAATTGGAAGTGGATTGAGGTATTGTTGTTGAACGCTTGTGAAAAACTGGTTAACTGTGAAAGTATATGCTACCTATTGACATGCATCTTTTATTTGTTGAGTGGAATGGCCTTTGCACGTGTATAAGTTGGTTTACGAACAGGTTTCCTTATTGCATGTTCTAATTTCTTTTGCTATGATTTGCGTATAAGAATGTACTAATCATATCTGACAAGGTGTGTACGAAGAAAATGATGCCGTCATGAACAATAATTTCTTCAAACATTGTCACGTTTATGAATGAATTGTAGAATGCAATAATTGTGAATTAGAGTAGTAGACAACAACATATAGTTACAGAAATATTATACATTGTATGGTTAGAAGACTAAAATGTAGCACACTGTATATAAGTTTGTCATGCATATTTGCTCTTATCCTAGTTTATGTGCATAACAGCTAGTGTTAGTCTAAGATGCTCTTTTGTCTACAAGTGTAAGAATCTACTTTCATCTTCTACCAGTGTACAAGTTTCAACTTGTCCCAAAGAATTTTTGACATGTTGAACTACTTGAAAGACCTTGTCCCAACCATATATTGTTATAGAATAGGCCTTTGCTGAATTACTTGAAAATTATTACAAACGATATAGATTTGAAGTAGGAAATGTCAGGAAAAAAATTCAAACAGTAGCCAAAATAATAACAACATAATAAAAACGGATGGAAACATATGTCATAGACATTCTTGATCACAACCACCAACTCGCCTTCTATTGTTATACGCTCTGTTAAAATGACATTAAACTTTGTCTCCACAAAATTCATATTAAAGGAGCATGGAATATTACAACAAGAACTCCAAAAGACACCAACAAACAATCATATAACATGAGATGGCATGGTTAACCTGGACAAATCATTAAAAATACATTAAACAACTAGCACACTAGATTGAACTATTCTAGTAGTCAACCAACCATAATAAAAATTCAAGTAAAACTGATGTATAATTACCAACATCCAGAAGGTTTTCATAACTACATACTCTACTTCATAGTTCTTCATACAAAACATTCAGAAGGTTTTCATAACTACATACTCTACTTCATAGTTCTTTGTAAAATTCAGTAAGAGGAACTACTAAAACCATTGGCATCTGAAGTTCATTTGCTCAATCAGAGAAATCAACCAACAGGCATATCTGTTTCTGCATCGAATGGAAAAGGTGCTATCACTTTCGCTGTGTCGAATGGAGAAGGTGCTATCACTTTCGCCGCGGCCAAAACATAGTCCAACCAATTCAACTCTACTAGCTTTGATCTCGGAAGAGGGATTATGGGTTTGAAGTACTCTGACGGATCAGAACAGTAAGGCTGTGAAATAAGTCAGACTTTTAGCAAAGCTACACCCATGGATATTTACTAATGCAATACAAAGTGATATAGATGTTAAATTGTCTGGCAATGCACCAAAACTTTAGAATCCTTACGTTGGATCAAGGAGTATCTATAAGAAAATTTTCCAGATCAGCATGCATTTTCTTGACAAATATCTTGAACAAGTTAAAATTGTTGGTCTCCAGTAGGTCATCACCGAGATGGAGAAATGTTAGTGCACTGATCCTCAGTTTTGGTGCCCCTTCTCGGTTGACTCCATTTGGCCTTGCAATCTTCAGTATCTGGTTATAAGCTTTTTGATCGTACCGATTAAGGGCACTCTCATATCCCACTTCGATATCATCCCTCCAAGCATCACTAAATACCTGGTTAAGAAAACTTGTCCTCATGTACACATGATACCATTTAGTTAGTTTACAGTACCTCCATGCAGCAATAGCTTTGATTACCTGCTGAATAAGTTGCTCAGGCGCGCTCTTAGCTTCTTCGCTCTGTTCGGAGTTTCTCATCTCGACACAGGTGAAATTAAGAGTACAATAGTGTCTTGATAACATCCTGGCTAAGGTTCTGTATGCGTCATGGTCCTTCACGTTATAGTATCCTGCTGTGAGCTCTGCTGCATGACTATCATCTTTATACCACCAATGTATTCCGGAGACCTATGATGATAGTATACATAACGATATGCATCATTAGAAGACATCAAGAAGTTGGTCCCATATTTTACATAAATTGGTATTTGAGCAAAACTTACTTTAGCTGCGAGCTTAAGTTTGCAGCCCCGAAAAAAGGCATTAGCTGTGTCAATGACGTCATCCACGTGCCTCATCAGCGAGTATGAATACCATGCCAGGAACAATTTTCCTTTTTCGGTAAGATATGTTCCGTCTGCTCCGAAGAATTTGGTGTCGTTGGGTGTGTCGTTGTATCCTCCTGCGTCATCTGGCAGGTCCCATTCAGGGTGACCTGCCACTTTTGCAGACACTTTGAACTGTTCTTGCAGGTTTTTGTCATAGCACTGCAAGATACGATGAATTAACCGGATATTAATGTCTCAATTTTGTAATTTGGAAATTCAAAATTAATGCTGGCACTTTGCGTTCATGACAAATGAATGATTAGACTATTCTTTATCAAATGTTTCTCGAATGATTTGTTCAAGCATTTGAATATCTTCAGGCAATTGAGTATCGTGAAGGTAAAGGGGGTATTTACCTGAAATTCTCCAATGCCTGGGAAAACCCATCCTTGGTTCTGTGGAAAGGAAGGATACCTTAGCTCTCCACAAGGACCTATTCCCACTTCGATTTCGGTGATCATACCGGAATCCAAGAAATCTGACATATTATCTCTGAAGCTCTTCATGAAGTCTTGATAGAGCTGCCATTATAACATAGCAACAATCAATAAGTCTAAGCTATACTATGTTCCCGAGGCTCCAACTTTACTTTGCAAATTTCCCAATTTGTCGTAGATCTTTTCACAAGTATATATTTTACTGGATTTCTTTGACTTAAGATATGAAACTCAAAGGTGGTATGAGGATAATATTGAGCAATATGCACAAGAAATTCCTTTCGCCGCAGCCAGGACAAGCTGGGCGACGGTGTAGGACCTAATAACTAACTAAAGAGGCATCAACATGGATGTACTATGGGCTATCCATAACTCAAAATAAATTAGACAATTTTTAGTTTATCAAATTCTATAATTGAATTTTTAGTTTATCAAACACTATAATTGTATTTCACTGGATCAAACCGTTAAGCCCATTCGCCCGTGGAAAATTATTTCAAATTCCACTCCATGGCTGAGGCACCCCTCATCCTTCGAACCCCTCCTGTTGGTGTAGTAGATATCGGGGTTAGTAGCCCCAATGTCGCGAACCCATTTCGGTAACGGGATCGTAACGCTGTCCCCTACGTTGCCGCCGCACTGGTGGAACGACATGACTGCCTGCAGCTTCAGGTCCTCCTCCTTGATCATTTGGAATAAGCTCCGGTAAGCCCTCCAGTTATATTTCTTCGGCTCGTTTCCTTCGATGATCCCCCACCACACGTCCACCTTCACTCCGTCCCCGTCTGCTGCCCTCAGTTGCTTGAGCTGTATCCGAAGGGCTTCGGGGTTTTCGAACACATTGTCGGCACTGACCACCCCCAACTAGGGAGAGAAAACAAAATAGTTTAGATCAAATAAATGTGTGTGTGTATATATAGGGGTAATTCCATTTGGCTGTAGATGATAAGAATACACTTAACTGGAAGCATGACATATACTGGGACATAGTTGGCTGGATGCATTATGTTGAAGAGGAAAGGGATCTCACTCCTTTTGTTTTCTTTCCCCTTAAAACAAAGAAGAAATCGGCAGCCGCCCGTGAGGAGTCTCTATCTCTATATATATTCTCTAACCGAAACAAAAATCATAAACTAAAAAGAAGAACTCGGAACCCGGAAGAACTCGGCAGCCGCAGATTCCGTTTCTTCCTAAATTAAAAAAAATGAAAGATTCAAAATGACAAAATCTTACCTGTGGTTCTTCTGCGGGAAAGGAGGAGGGCTGAGCCGTAAATATTATGGGTTGGGGCTTTGGTAGGGAGGAGAGGAGGAGGAGAGGGGGAGGAGGGGACTAGGGCTTGGTAGGAAGGAGAGGGGAGGATAGATCGGGGATTATAATGA
Organism: Iris pallida; assembly: GCA_029216955.1. NCBI lineage: Eukaryota > Viridiplantae > Streptophyta > Magnoliopsida > Asparagales > Iridaceae > Iris > Iris pallida. The sequence goes on from JANAVB010028820.1 coordinate 9,617,890, forward strand.
GATGGAAAAACTGAAGTTATGAACACTTCATCTATCACGTGAAAGTCACGTTATAGGAATTTTTTTCCCCTTCTTTTTCCTTCTTTTTTCATGTTATTAAATTTCTCAATATTTTATGCGTTCAAAAACAAATTTTATGTACATTGCTAAAAAAACAATTTAAAAAGAAGAAAATGTATGTACATAATATTTATTGTATGTTCAATGTATAAAAATAGACATTAAATATTTGTTCGTCATCATCACCAACTAGATCGAATGGCTCAAAAAACATGTAAGACAACATGTACAAAGTTTCAAGCGTTACGTAGGATATCGCAAAACATAAATAAATCAAAGATTCAAAATGATAAAATCTTTCATGTGGTTTTGTGGAAAGGGAGGGTTGAGTCGTAAAATGATTCAAAGAAGAAGTGAAAAACCCGACACTCTACATTCGCGACTCTCTCTCTCCCTCTAAAAAAACTAAAACTAAAAATTATGTTAAAAAAATAACTCGACACCCCTTATTCTGTGTTTTCTTTAGTTTAGTCAATAGCGAGCCATCACCAGGCTGCAGGCATATGTCATGTCGTGGGCTTCAGCGGGCATATACTATACAAAAATGGTGCCCTCTAAAATTTTGGGGCTGAAACAACTGCCTCATGACCCTCATATTAAGTCTGAGCCTATTTCAAATCAATCAAGTTCATGTTTGGATAAATGTATCTATTGCGTCTTTTACTAAAATAGATAGAATAAATACAAAATGTAGATGCATACATGTATTTTATATATAAAACTAACCATTGAACCTACTAAATATAATTCTAGAAACAAATTATTGGAGTGTAAAATCAAATAAACAACACTTCTATTGAAAACCTTTGGTTCAATGTATGAATCAAGCTACCCTACCTTGGCTAGAATTCTTATCACCACCTTTACTAACTTTCCCAATGTATGATTCGAGTAAATGTATGTTCAATATATTTATTTAGCATTGTAATGTTCATTTGTTCAAGTATTATGTGTATTTTTCTTTTATATTAGCTTAAATGACTCAACCAAGTCAGGTCCGACCCGATGTTGTCCATCAAATAAACGTATCTGGTAAGGTCTCTCTTATTATTCTTCTTAGGGTTTGTTTTAGCCTAAATAGGTCGAGCATAAATGAGTCTTAGTTCAAGTCGCACGTTAACAACTCGACATAAGAGTGACTCGACCGAATGGACAAATATGCTACTAATTAAAGGAGTCAAAATTTAGGAATAGATATAAAAGTTAGCTTAAACGAGCTCCTGAGAATGAAGATAATTTAATGTCCTATAAACAAACATCCAATACAAAAAATCAAGCTCCCTTCATCCTTCGACTGAATAGAGCTTAATTTTTATGCTAAGGGTGTTGAGATTGGGACAGCTCTTGAATAAATGTGATATGCCAGGGAAAAGGGAAAACGTAGTCATCCTGACCAACCAAAATGGTCGTGTGCTTTAAATTATGTGGTGTAGTTGACAACCCTTCTAACAATTTCTTTTGTATCGACAGACCTGTACTTTATTTATTTTAACAAATTTACAATTTGTCTAAGCCACTTGTAAGATGGTAGCAACTGAAAATATGCAGGAAAATAATCACAATCAACATGTAAGGAGAATCAAAAAGGGAAATTAGCTTTCTAATACACCAGGAAATGCTTATTAGGTTTTGGTGCAAGTTATAGGGCAGCCTAGCAATTTGGCAAAATAAGAGAATATGTGCATAGGGATGCTCTCCCAAGTCTCAAAATCATTATGAAATGAAACCAACCTTCGGCTTTATGAACCACCTCACCTCTGTGTTTGTTAATCAATAGAGCAAAAAGGAGTAGTCCCAAAAAAATTGATTACTCGAGACCTCTGGATTTTTTTTTCATAGAAGGATGTTATCCGACTTTAATCGATAACAAAATGTCGATAATTGCATCTGTCAAGGCTTTTTTTTCTTGGTAGGATGTTCTCCGACTTAAATCCCTTCCTTCAGGTACAAATTACCCTTGTGAAAGTGTAAAAGTGTTTTATAAGTTCTGTTTGTCAGGTATATTCTACCAGACTTCAAAGTTGTTCTTTGCTCACAAATATAAACTGCACAAAAAAGGCGGATTTCGTGCATGTGAAGTTGCATTTTATGCCTTAAGGAAAGTCTCTTTTCCATATAGATAATTTGGTACTAACTCATGTAGGATGAATGTCAAGCTGGTCGTAATTTGTCAAGTCAATTATCCATTGAAACTTTATGTACTTGGAATCGTGTCCCATAGAATGGAAAGAGAGAATGTTGGTTTCATCACTGTCAGAGGTCCAACTACTTATCTGATCGGCGCTATCCGAAGCCAGGGTGATGAAGCTCAAGCTGCCTATCTTGAACACATACTGGATGAGTTGGAGGAATCAATTAAGATTTACAAAGATCTTAATCGGGGGGAGGTAGAGCCCTTGGTAAATGCTGAGTTTGAAAGGATGACTCGAGAAGCCGAAGTTACGAAAGCTGATTTCAGGATTTTCTTGGACACTTTCGCTACAAAGTCTTCAGAGTATGATTCCCAGATGGAGATATTAGCGTCTGCTGCTGGAGAAAAAGAAAGGAAGGTTGCTGAACTGATTGCAGAGTTTGCTCGACTTCAGGAAGAGTTGAGAATCGTTCAACTTGCTCTTGAGGAAGAGACTACACAACATCAAGTTGCAGTTCAGCAATTAGACATTCTGACCCATGAAAAGAATGAGTTTGTCACTTCTCATCAAGATGAAATCGCTCGCCGACTAGTGACCTTGTCGACATTTGACGACAAATCTGGAATGGAGGAAGCTAGAAGGCGGATGCTGGATTCTCGTGAGGAACGACTTCAAACTTTGAAGCAGCAGATAGCCAGTTTGATGACTCCATCGATTGAATGAATCTTTTGTACTTTCTCCTTTGTAATATGTCTTTTTGTAATGCCTTTTATCTTGATCAATAAAAAGATGTTATTTTTTTGGTTATATTATTTATTGCATATCCTATTACGGATATAAATAATAGCAATAGAAAATATATTCAGAGGTTCAGGATATGATATATTTCTTGATGAAGAAAATAATTATATTCATTATATCTGCTCAGAGGTAATGTGGACATGGCAGGATATAATTTTCTTTTTGAATATCATTATTTCGGTAGACAACTTAATCAGAGGTGACAAGTCCCTGATGTGGATGGACGGATGAATCGTTAAAATGTGTGAACGAAATGAATCGTCGGGATGAACGGATGAACCGTCAAAATGTATTAATAAAAATGTATCGTCGGGATGAACGGATGAACCGTCAAATGAATGGAATGAACGGGTGAACTGTCAGATGAATGGAATAAACGGGTGAATTGTCAAAATGTATGAATGAACGGGTGAACCGTCGGATAAATGAAATGAATGTTGTGAAGGATGCGTCGCTTCGACGTTCCTAGAATCTCTGCCTATAAATAGAACAGAAATTTAGATGGAATGATCAATTTCACTTTTCAACAAAAAAAATGTCGTCTGGAGATGCATCCAAGAAGGCTGAGATTGTTCCGAAGGTTGAAGAAGGCACTGAGGAACATCCAATCAAG